>OU343217.1:169620342-170259301 GCA_910596185.1 Chrysanthemum makinoi | reverse complement strand
AAATACCTCGGAATTTCTAACAACCTAAATACCCTCTAAAAGGAGGTCACCTCAAACATATACGAAAATGACATTGAATACAACGCATATTACATTAACCATTGATCTTGCATTCTTGATGTAGTACTTTGCTCCAAGCTCAGTAGTCATTGATTCCACTCATTGCACCGTTTGGTTAATCCAAGTGGAGGTCTTTATCGATCCACGGATAATAAAGTTGAGCCAGTTTTGAGATCATCACTAATAGAAAATCTCTCATACATCCATTGTGGTGTTGGTATTATGTGATGTTGTGACTTTCGGACCCACATGCTCACATTCTGGATCATGATATCTTCATCACGAGTAGCGAAGCTTTCGCTGATTCATGATATATTGGCGCTAGCCAGAAGCAGCATGAGTTAGAATATCGTGAGTCATGGATGCAATTCACCATGCATTCTCTTTTCGATATGAATGTGTTGTGTGAGCATGCGCTATGGATTGACCACTCCATTCGCATCACACCGCAACGCGTGTACCTCGCATAAGACAAGGCTTATACAAAGCGCACTAAAGTGTCTTTGATCACTTTCGGCGAATTGAGGTACACGCCCACGGTTCCTCGCTGATCAAGCATACCGCCTCGCGCGATCGTATAATCTCAAGAATTTCTTGATGTGGTTTCGTACCGCTGAAGCCGTTTCTCAAACCGAACGCCTTCAAAGAAGACAACACGGAGTGAGTGAACCAAATAATTTAAGTCCATCGAATAATGATGAAGAGAGATTTGAAAACAATCGTATTGCTCAATAGAAATTGTTTTTGCAATATAACGAAGGTTTTAATGAAAATCAATTATCAATCATAAAACACCTTTTGATTTAAAAAATTAGTACACGGCCGTGCAACGCTAATGAAAAGAGTTTTAAAGCACAAAGACCGTTTTCAAAGGTATCCGGCCAATCCATAACCCGAACGTGATTGATTCAAAAGATTGAATCGCCCCATTGTTCTCGCTAGCTTGTCACATGGTTGATCTATTGATAGATCTCACATGCCACCCACCGTGAGCTTGTTTGATGATGGCTCCGTAAGGCTTTCCATCTTCATCATAGGAGTATGTTTGCATATCACTCGATGTTCCGCAATACCACAAGGATAATGCGTGACTGATATAATCTCTCTTTCACATTGTGTGTGAAATGAGTCTTTCATTGAAGTGTCCAAAGGAGATTTATTGATGATCTCGCGGCACTAGACTCAATTTGTGCATTTTTTGGATCCTATATCGGAGACTAGGAGAGGGTCCTTCTTCAATATCAACAATCTCTAAGAGAGAACGCCGATAGATAATGTAGGTTCCCTATGAGAATGAAACAAGCCCTTTAAGAGGAACTTGAGTATTTGGAAGTTTAGTGCAAAGTATGCCACTGGGTCTTCATATGACGCCTTGTTTCACACTCACACCTAAGTTACTGCAGTATATTACTACCCTGCCTCACCTCTTCCCATATATATATATTTTTATATCTCTTCATTTTTCCTTTTATTACTAAGTACTAGCAGAACTCTACACTAACTAGAAGTGATAGTCCCTGGTAGATCCTCTTCCGCATGGATCATGGAGAAACAAATACCTAACCTTATCATCCTTATATCACCGTACATATAGTAAAGTTGGTCGGTCTATTTGGTATTGTTCATCTGCCATTTGGAACCAATTGAAAACCATTTGAAAATGAATCTAGATACTTGTGATATATTATCAAAGCATTTTGTACCTGAATTGTTTTGATATTTTTAGAATAAGAGCTCCCCCTCAACATGTGCATCAAGTGTTTGAAATTGTTTTGCACACGGAGGCAAGAGAAAGAATTAACTTCTTTGAATTCCATTTTTTAAAAGATATCAACATCACTTCCCTAATCAAATCAAGAAGATTAAGCATTTTTTGGGAAGGATGAGGTTTTCAAGTTATGCTCCCTCAATATGCCTCGAGGTTTGAAAAGAGTTTTGCACATACTAGAGGGAACCTGCACATTGAGATAAATGATCACGCTTCAAATCATTGTGGTTTAAGATAGATGCTCCCCCTCAACATGTGCATGGAAATTTGAAATCGCTTAAGCACATGTGGGAAGGAGAGCTTGTACAACCTTATAAAACCATTTACCAATTATCGCTTTAAATCCATTGAAATCACACATTTCCCCGATCACAATTATCAAATCATTTGAGATTTGTGATCTCTTATAGATTTACATTGATTTTGAAAGCTTTTAAGGAGAATTGTGACTTGATTATGAAAGCGTTTTAACCGATAAGGATCGGTTTTTAAGACTTTAAACTCCATTGATAAAACATGCATGAATATCTTTTGAAAACAATTGAATGACAAATAACTTTTTAATTTAATTGAAATCATTCTCCTCCTCAAACAATGACATAGGTTGTTGTTTGAGAGATAGATATTTTGACAAATAAGTCTAGATGATTATCAAAAATAGAGTCCAAGTTATTTTTCAAAAATGCTTAGTTTTCTCAGATAAATGTTTAGAAATCGAGCATGGAATTTTGAAAACATGATAAATTATGGCTCGTTCTTTCTTTGAAAAGCGGTTATCCCTCAAATGACAATAAACCATTGTTTCTTTTCTCCCAAATTTTTTTTTTAAATTCAACATCTAAAGTCCTGTCATTCTTTTGAATGACAAAGACAAAGACCGAGATATAATCGAATCGAAAAACATGACAAATTGACAATTTTTTTTTTGAAGATTTTTTTTTTTTTTTCAATAAATATTTACAAGAGATAGATGAAGGAAACCTTTACTCCTCGCCTTCCTCCTCAAGACGCTTGAGAGTTTTCGTTGGCTTTTCAAGCCTAGTCGTGAAGTATGAACTCAAACGCTCTCTTGGAAGAGCTTTGGTGAAGATGTTCCGCTAAGGGTATTCGACTACAAAAATAGAGTTCCACCACACCTTTTCCACTTGTTCCCCGATGAAATGATGTCAATGTCATATGCTTTGCTCTTGAGTGTTGAACGTTGTTGCATGAGAGAGAATAGCAGCACTTTATTATCACAAAGACAGTAGGGATTTTGTTGAATTCAAAGCCATAGTCAGATAATTGAGATCTCATCCATAATATTTGAGCACAACAAGATGACATGGCTACGTATTCAGCTCAGAGGAAATAGAAGTACTCATTTGCTTCTTTGAAGACCATATCACAAGCTTATCACCCAAAAATCAGCCTCCGTATATTTCGACGAGTATCTTGACACACCGCATGATCAAGATTCCTGATAGGTCGTTAGAGACATACCGTGTCCTTCGGTACCAAAGACCCATATTGATGGTTCCTTGAAGATACCGAAGACCCGCTTAACCGCAAGGTGCTTTTTAGTAGGCTTATTCGAATCTAGCACACATGCAAACAAATAACAATATGCCCGGTCTACTAGCGGAGGTACACGTGGATCCAATCATACTACGATATTTCGTTTGGTCAATCAAGATCCCCGAGTGGTCCTCATCTAGTTTGGTTCGATCAATCATGGGAGTGTCAACAGGGTCACTTGAACCAAATCCAAATTTCTTTAAGATCTCAGTTGCATATTTAGATTGATTTATGAAAATGCCTGTGACTTTTGTGAAATTTGTAATCCCAAGAAAATGACATTTGTCCCATCATTGACATTTGAAATTTTGAACTCATTTCGTTTGAAAACCGGTCACACTATTGGGGTCCGAGGAAAAGATGATATCATCAACATAAATTTGAACGGAATTAAATGTTTGCTTGACTTCGTGAACAATGTGGATCAACTGCCCTTTGCTAAATCCGCGAGATAGAAGGAACTTTGATAGCGTATCATACCATGCCCTTGGAGCTTGCTTTAAACTCAAAGAGCCTTCTTCAAACGATAAACGTGAGTAGGATGCTCTTGATTCACAAATCCTTCCGTTACTCGACGTGAGAAGACTTCTTTAAGATCTCCGTTCAGAAATGCCGTCTTTACATCCATCCGATAGACTACCATGTTCTTACTAGCAGCATTAGCCAAAAAGATTCTGATTGCCTCGATTCGAGCAACTGGAGCAAAAGATTCTTCAAAGTCAATACCTCCTCTTGACGGTATCCTTTAGCAACTAATCGAGCCTTGTTCTTCAACACATCACCATGCTCATCAAGTTTTACTTTGAAGATCCATTTTATAGCAATAATCATAGCACAACTCAGGTGCAAGGTACTAACTTCCCATACATCAAGTCGATCAAACTCATGAATTTCTTCTTGCATGGCATTGAACCAATTGTCTTCGCTCATGGCAATTTTAACATCCTTTGGTTCGATCTTTGAGAGTACGGAGTTGAAGAAGCACCATAAGGCATCGGTTGAAAGTTGTTTCCATGTGATACCTGGATGAGAGGGATTTCCAATGATGTTGTCTAATGGATGATCGTGAGTCCATTTTCCGAGGTGTTCATGTGGTAGTTGTTGAGGGATCAAGTAGCAGAGTCGATGTCTCCTCAAGAAGATGGTTCGATGAAGATTCAGGAGCAAATACGTTTTCAAATGGAGCATCTTCAGGAGTAACAAAGGGATTAACTTCATCATTGATGCCAGAAACATATCCATGATGTACATTTGAAGAATGATGATTTGTTGATGAGATCAAGGATCAGCAGCAGCGCTTCTTGACTTAATGATATTGAGATGAAGGATTGACTTCAATCACAGGAATATGAGCACTGTAGGAATCGATATCTCATTAGTACTTGGCTCATAAAGTTCATTAAACATAGGATCAAACAATTTCTTTAAGTCATCTTCAGATGGAGGTACATATGGAGTTGCTGGAGAAAATTAGGTACAAGGGATGAACTAACGGGACTATTTTGAAGTGCAGGTCCTGAACCGATTGTCCAGAGCCGCTTGACCGTCACTCATCAAACGTAACGAATTGTTTCCATGATATTTCGGGTTCTTTTGTTGTAGATTCGGTATCCCTTTTTGTTTGGTGCATATCTTACAAATACTCCAATGTCGCTTAGCTCTAAGTTTGCCTAAGTTTTGACCCTCATTAGTTGGATAACACAATGCACCAAATACACGAAGGAAAGAGAGATTAGGTTTTCTGTTGTGGACAAGTTCATATGGAGTTTTCCATGAACAGTGGAATCGTGGAACGATTTTGTGTGTAGCATGCAAGTGGCAATAGCTTCAGCCCAGTAGAAACATTGGAACCTTTGAGTAAATCAAGATTGTTCTAGCGCTTCTACAAGAGTTCGATTTCCTCTTTCAACTACACCGTTCTGTTGAGGAGTTCGTGGAACGCTTCTTTGATGGCTGATTCCAATGCTTTCATAAAATTCACTAAGTTGTTTGTTAACAAACTCAGCCCATTGTCCGTCCGATAATTCCGACGGTTTTGTTAAGTCGACTCAGAGTTGTTTGATGAGTTTGATGATGATATCAGGAGTTTCATCCTTTGTCCTTAAGAACTTGACCCAAGTGAATCTAGAGTAATCATCAACCACAACTAACACATATTTCTTCCCAAAGATATTCTGCACTCTCATTGGTCCACATAAATCCATATGAATTGTGTGAAGAACTTCTCAACATGAGTTAGTGGGTTTGGATTTATGGGCATACTTCTTACTTTTTCCCAATTGACATGCTGAACAAAGATGATCCTTTTCGTACTTGAGTCTAGGTAAACCTACAACTAAGTCCTTTCTGTTGAGATCATTGATGGTGCCGAAGTTCAGGTGATTGAGACGACGATGCCATAACCATGACTTTGTTTTAGAAGCCTTTGACAGCAAGCAAATTGGAGAAGACTTCATCATATCATCGATAGAGATGGTGTATAGATTTGACCCACGTGAACCTCTTAAAAGCTCCTTACAATCAAGTTCTCTAACTAAAACAGTGTGTTTTCTCAAGGCTACTTCTAGATCGAATCGCGAATTGACCACCAGAGAACAAGTTATGACCAAGACCTTCTACATAGTAAACCCTGGAGATAACACTTTTGCCAACAACATAATCTCCATAACCCATAATAGCACCGAAATGATCATTCCCGAATCTAATCTTCCGGATGAATTTGCTCACGGTTCATGAGCGCGACCGTCGCCAAATATATGCTTGGAATGTACTGAGTCCAGTACCACGTAACGATTTGAACGATCCTGCAGTTGAACACAGACAAGAATGGATAATCGATAATTGGGATCCCATGCAAGAATGGGTTCCACTTGGTTAGTAATAAGTATTGGAACACCCACATCATAAATAGAAACATCCATATCAGAAGTAGAAGCAATGGAATCATTGGGAATAGATGCAATGTCGGTGTCTGTATTTGACCTATTCAAAGTATGTTCACTTCTTAAGGGAATAGTTCTACCAAGAGGTATCCATTGTCTAGTGGGCATCGTCTTAGCAGTTTGAGAGTAAAACTGATTGTTCTTATGACCAAAAGGTATCCAATAATAACCTATCTTTATAAATGTTGTTCCTGTGGGCTTCCCACGTTTCTAACAATCTTCGCTTTTGCCTTTTTGCTTCTTTGCACGCATTATTAGCCTTAACACTTTTAATCGGGCATTTGACAAAGATTAGACAAAGCATTCACACCACATTCATGATTAGCAATAGAATTCAAGCAAACATCATTACAAGGTTTGCAAATAGTATCGAATTCAATTAATCATAAAGACGCTTAAGGCTAATACTAGAATCAACACGATTCGTTTTATTCAACACAAGCTTAAAGTTCCTAGATTGGTCTTCTACTCTCTTCCAATGCACATTCTTAGCTTGCAAGGTCCTATCATTCATTGTATTGTCTTGAGACTTTGACCTGCTCGCTTTAAAGTCACCGATTACTCCTGTAGAGGGAATGGGAACATTAGTTGGTTGATCTAACTTTGCATTCCTAACTTGATGTGCAAGGATCTCAACTACTAGAAGGCACATCAGTGTATACTTTCTTAGGACTGTCATTTGAGCTATTTGCAGGCACACTAAAGTTCACCTTCTTAGCACTAACATATCCGAATCAACTACTTGAAGGAACATTAGTGTTTACTTTCTTAAGACTGGCATAGAATGGATTTCCGCTTGGCACTAGGCATAGAACAAGGCATCACAGCTTTGCCTTTTGCACCTAAGGTTAAGGATTTGGGACATGTTGCAATTACACATTCTAGCAACTCTTGAGATCGTTTGGCCTGGAGGCAAGAAAACCTAATTTCACTATCAAGAGGTTTGTTAATGAAATCCTCTTCGACAATCTCACGGAGACATTCTAGACTATCCTTAAGGTGAGCACAGGAGTCATGAAAAGCATGTTCATTATTCCTAAGATGAGGAGGAATATATTTAACTGTCACATTGTATTTGCAATCTAAGGGTGACTTTGAGACAACATTCTTATTGAAAACAAGTGGTAGTTTCCCATTTCCCTGACTTCTCAGATTCTCAATTTCCTTTTGTAAAGACGTTATTTTTCGTTGTTTTGGTCACGGGTGACTTTTATTGAATCATATAACTCTTTAAAATGTCGCTTAACTTTTTCATTTTCTTCTAGAAAACTCTCGCTTTCCTTTTGTAAGGCATTAACTAAGTTTTGAAGATGAAAAGTTTGAGAATTCTGAGAATCTAAAGGAGGAGGCATTTGGGAGCCTGACATATTGTTCTTTTGACCCTTTAATTGAGAGATTTGGGCTTTCAACTTTCTGATCGTGTTGCAATGAGCTTGAATCTTCATCACGTTTGTTAATTTGAAAAATTGCATCAAACTCGAGCATCCGAGGATGTCTTGATATTTGAAGTTTTGACATTTTCTTTAAGATGTTGATATTTTAGTTGTAAATTAAAATGCTCAACTTCTAGTTTAGAAAAATGTTTAACCAAATTGTCGTGATCATCTAGTTCAATTTTCTCGTTAATTTAGAATTAGTTTTTTCAAGCTCAATGACACGATCATGGGAGACTTTCAGGCAACAGATAATTCATGAAATTGAGAAGCATTAATAGAACAAGTTGTAGCAGTTAAAAACACATCTTGAGCAATACATTCAGAAATCATATTCTCATTCAGGTATGCAAGTTCTTCCTTTCAATCTCATTATATTTTAATGCTCGCCCATAGTCACTAACCTCAACTATCATAGCATCAAATTCCTTTTCCATTTCTTTAATGTCTGAATTCATTCCCTTTTAAGACTCTCAAAGTGATCTTTTAGTTGTTTAAAGAAAGGCATGACTTCAGCTAAATAACATTCTTTAGTTTGCTCAAAACCTCTTTCTCCTTCATATACCTGGGGTGTGATCCTTTTCTTGCAAGTTTTCTCAAAATCAACAAATAGTTGAAAGATAACATATTGACTGATTAAGGTCTTGCTTTTAGTGGCAATTGTTCTAGGAACTAGATGCATTGGTGAATTTGGAGGATACACAACGCTTCTAGGCATTTTCCAAAGGGGGTTGGTTTCAACAATATTTTCATTTTGCTATCTAAATCCATTTTCCATAACACTTGTTCGGGAGTTAACAATGTCTGAGGCTTAAACTTGTTTAAGGCAATCCAATTTTCCTTTTGTAATCATGGGGTGTGATGATTACTTTCTTTTCTTTACATTTTGGATCAACAAGTTTCTTGTTTAACTTTTCCCTAGTGATTTCATCTGATTTCTTATCTTCCTCTGTGCACTCAGCGCAACTAGGTTTCTGTCTAAGTTTAAGGATTTCCTTGCCATCATAAAGAACCTTATGAGCATTTCTAGCCTTTTAATGACCTCTGGATTTGGTTCCTCAAGAAGGGGAATGCTATGCTTATCGCTTAGGACTCTATGCTTAGTGATCATGTGAGCAAAATTAATGGTGTTTTGTATGCGTACAACTTATTTTCAAGCTTGTTTTTCAAGGTTTTAGATTAGAAAAATCATTCAAAAGTTTTGATTCCTTAGCATGAATTCTTGCTTAAGCATTTTAACATTTTCTTGAAGTTTTAGTTTTTGCTTAGCAGTTTTTGAAAGTTTTTCTTGTAAGGAGTTTAACTCTTGTTTTAATACTTCTTCTCTAAACCTACTTTTTCTAATAGTTGTACGAATTTGGTCATCCATTTCCCGCCACGGGTGGTCAACTCAAATTTTGCACGTTGTTCATAAATAGCAACACGTTCTTTATAGGCATTCAGTACAGAGATAACAGCATCATCAGGGGCACATGCAGTGTATTCATGTCACACCCCCAAATTACCTGTTTTGCAGCGGAATGGAATTCCTGGGGATTGACTGTCATAGCATCATAGTTACAGATATATTGAACGACCTAAAGTGTCGTTTGGAAAACACATCGTTTGATTTAATAAAATAATCAGAGTTTACAAAGTGTAGGTCCCAAATGAAATTAACTTGTGCGGAAATAAGTTTGTTACAAGTCAAACGATGTTTTTAAAATGAATAAATCCCAAGTGTGACGCGTCGTCACCACGACTCTATGATATGTCCATATGGATGTCATGAAGTGAATGCCTTAGATACCCGAGATAAAACATGCTAAAAAGTGTCAACACAAAGGTTGAGTGAGTTCATAGATTTTGCGTTGAAATGTAAAGCCTTTCAAAATCGCTTTATGCAAAGCAAAGGCATTATAAATCCACTCAGTCCCAAGTTCCGCCCATACAAAACTTGCAACCTGTGTGTTTACAACCCACTGCCAAAATATGTAGTTTATGTTCAAGCACATGATGTCAAATGAATTCACAATAGTACCTAACTCGACGTAGAACAATAGCACTTAATCAATAAAACTAGACTCAATGTAAAGAGTCAACGACATAGAACTTTATACGACGAGAACATAACCCAATGTATCAGAGTCAACTGACATAGAACTTTATACGACGAGAACATGACCCAATGTATCAGAGTCAACCGACATAGAACTTTATACGACGAGAACATAACCCAATGTATCAGTAGTCAATCGACATAGAACTTTATACGACGTGAGAACATGACCCAATGTATCAGAGTCAACCGACATAGAACTTATACGACGAGAACATGACCCAATGTATCAAGTAGTCAACCGACATAGAACTTTATACGACGTAGAACATGACCCAATGTATCAAGAGTCAACGACATAGAACTTTATAATAACGAGAACATGACCCAATGTATCAGTAGTCAACTGACATAGAACTTTATACGACGTAGAACATACCAAGACATTTAGCTCAATGATAATACCAAGACATTTAACTCAATGATTTATGATATAGAATATGACTAACATTCAGTTCAGATAAACATATAGTTTGCAATTAATCATGATTGTCATAAAATAGTTGAGCATGTATCTCCCCCAAAAGTAATTCAAAACAATTAAAAGAGTAGGGGCTATGACTCACCTGTTGCAATGATTATGATGACAAAAGTGGATAAACCGAAATGTAACGTGAATCTCTAAACTTGACCTATTATGAATGATATGATACATAATAAGTTATGATGTAATGTTATGCATGCAGTTCGGATGATATCTATACCACTTGTGAATTTTGAAAATAACACTTACCGTCGAAATATATGTTTATGACATCTCGTCGTATTATAAAATACTTTACAAGTATTTACGTTGAAATGATATCCTACGATAATTATGTTTGCTGAAATTTCCATAAATTTATATTTTTCGTCGCCAAATTGAAAAATTCATAACTTCTTCGTTATAACTCCTTTAATCCGTTCAAGCGGCCACGGTTTCGTTTTAAAGTATATTTTCTAAATATCTAGGCCAAATATTTTTACTTACTGTCGGATTTTCCAGAATTTCAAAATAAGGACAGACCCTTTTCAAAACGTGTCGAAATGAGTTTTTCTCTCGCCAAACCTATTCTAACCCATTCAAAACAACTCCGAAGCTATTCTAATCCTACCATACACCTTATTAGGGTGTCATGGGTTCCTAGACATCACCAAAAATAATATATAACAAGGAGTAATTATAGGATGTCAATATATATATAACTCTTAAAAATCAAATAAAAAGTGGTATAAACCTCATGAGACTTGCATGTTTCTCAAATAAAATGATATGATCATGAAAATAAATATGAAAGATGATGATGTATATGAAATGCTTACAAGTTAACTTGATGAGGTGAAAAGAACAAAGGATTAAACTTAAACACCCTAGGTTTTTATTCCAAAACCTTGATTAAGAGTATATTATAGTTGTGAATTTAACTTGACTTGAAAAAAATGTGATCTCCTCCTTGATCTTCCTATGTGGCCGGTTCTAGAGGGGAAAGAGGAAGAAAAATGATTTTTCACTTTACAAAAACAAGTTGTATGTGAAGTGAATGAATATAATTTAATACACTTGTAGATATTTTGCAAATTCACAAGACAAGATCCATATTTCATGGAGAATACTATGGTGGTGGGATTTATGACAAGAAAGAAGAGTTGGCAATGAATTTTTATTTAGTAAATGATTAATGTGTAGGTATAGTTTGTAAGTTGTAAGTTAAAATAGTATTTAGGGTAGCGTTAGCTAGAAATAAATTTTAACGTAACAAAATAAAATATATCGATGTCATAAAAATTATAAAAATACATTTCTTGCAAAATTTGAGTGAAATAATAATTATCGTGTAGTTTTTACTAAAACCGTCGTAATTATATAAATATAACAATTTATATACTAAATAAATTTAAAACACTGGGTAAACTCATAATATAATTTTTATAAACTTAATATGAGTATAAAAATATATCGGGATAATTTTTGAAAGTATCGGATCAATTGTTCAAAATAATTAATTACGCGATAGCGTTTATTTAATAGGAAATTATGTAATTAATGTAAAATGCAAAACCATGCATGAACTAATGTGATGACAATGATGTTAATGAAATGTAGACTAAACTTAGTCTATATGAAATGACCTCGATGATATAATCATGAATTCACAGCTAAACCATTACGGTTACGTGAATTTGATGCTCGTAAACCCAGTTTACAATAAACGATAAATGATGAAGCATGAATAATGTTTTGAAGTATGACCTGAAAATACGAGTTGTCACATTCGCCCAAACAAAAAGGAATTCAGTCCCTGAATTCAGTTCGTGTTAGTCTATCGAATTTAGGGTTTGATGTGGCAAACTTTCCCATTCTCGAGTAAAACCCTCAAAAGACTTTTTACCAACCAATTTTCACTTAATCTCCTAACTCATCAAACGAGAACTGTCATGAGATTAGGCTAAATTGGTTTGAAGGAGGACTTTTGAAAATTTGCCTGATTACGAATTGCTTACACATATAAGCCTACTACTCCCTTCATTGCATGATTCTTCCTGAATTAGACATAGGTGATCCGGCTATGTATAATTTAGGAGTAACTATGCAATGCTTGGACTAATCGACTCATATGTTGTTTGGTGTTGAGTCAACTGATGTTATAATTGTGATAGGGAATGACAGGGCATTCTCCACGTCCGAAAGTGATGTGAGTATGATAGGATGGGTATTTGAAGGCATCTATGTGACAATCGATTTTGAAATGAAAGTAAATAACTCGAAAATGTACGTATAAACCGCATGTAAAGTGAACATGCACTTATGATGAAATGATGAGATGCTATGATGATGTAGTTATAGTCTAGGGTCAATGATGCAACTTAGTTCTCTATAATCAAGCTCGATGCCAATCTGTCACACCCCCAAATTACCTGTTTTGCAGCGGAATGGAATTCCTGGGATTGACTGTCATAGCATCATAGTTACAGATATATTGAACGACCTAAAGTGTCGTTTGGAAAACACATCGTTTAATTTAATAAAATAATCAGAGTTTACAAAGTGTAGGTCCCAAATGAAATTAACTTGTGCGGAAATAAGTTTGTTACAAGTCAAACGATGTTTTTAAAATGAATAAATCCCAAGTGAGACGCGTCGTCACCACGACTCTATGATATGTCCATATGGATGTCATGAAGTGAATGCCTTAGATACCTGAGATAAAACATGCTAAAAGTGTCAACACAAAGGTTGAGTGAGTTCATAGATTTTGCGTTGAAATGTAACGCCTTTCAAAATCGCTTATGCACAGCAAAGGCATTATAAATCCACTCAGTTCCAAGTTCCGCCCATACAAAACTTGCAACCTGTGTGTTTACAACCCACTGCCAAAATATGTAGTTTATGTTCAAGCACATGATGTCAAATGAATTCACAATAGTACCTAACTCGACGTAGAACAATAGCACTTAATCAATAGGACTAGACTCAATGTATCAGTAGTCAACTGACATAGAACTTTATACGACGTAGAACATAACCCAATGTATCAGTAGTCAACTGACATAGAACTTTATACGACGTATAACATGACCCAATGTATCAGTAGTCAACTGACATAGAACTTTATACGACGTAGAACATAACCCAATGTATCAGTAGTCAACTGACATAGAACTTTATACGACGTAGAACATGACCCAATGTATCAGAGTCAATGACATAGAACTTTATACGACGTAGAACATGACCCAATGTATCAGTAGTCAACTGACATAGAACTTTATACGACGTAGAACATGACCCAATGTATCAGAGTCAACTGACATAGAACTTTATACGACGAGAACATGACCCAATGTATCAGAGTCAACGACATAGAACTTTATACGACGTAGAACATACCAAGACATTTAGCTCAATGATAATACCAAGACATTTAACTCAATGATTTATGATATAGAATATGACTAACATTCAGTTCAGATAAACATATAGTTTGCAATTAATCATGATTGTCATAAAAATAGTTGAGCATGTATCTCCCCCAAAATAATTCAAAACAATTAAAAGAGTAGGGGCTATGACTCACCAAGTTGCAATGATTATGATGACAAAAGTGGATACACCGAAATGTAACGTGAATCTCTAAACTTGACCTATTATGAATGATATGATACATAATAAGTTATGATGTAATGTTATGCATGCAGTTCGGATGATATCTATACCACTTGTGAATTTTGAAAATAACACTTACCGTCGAAATATATGTTTATGACATCTCGTCGTATTATAAAATACTTTACAAGTATTTACGTTGAAATGATATCCTACGATAATTATGTTTGCTGAAATTTCCATAAATTTATATTTTTCGTCGCCAAATTGAAAAATTCATAACTTCTTCGTTATAACTCCGCTTTAACCGCTCAAGCGGCCACGGTTTCGTTTTAAAGTATATTTTCTAAATATCTAGGCCAAATATTTTTACTTACTGTCGGATTTTCCAGAATTTCAAAATAAGGACAGACCCTTTTCAAAACGTGTCGAAATGAGTTTTTCTCGCGCCAAACCTATTCTAACCCATTCAAAACAACTCCGAAGCTATTCTAATCCTACCATACACCTTATTAGGGTGTCATGGGTTCCTAGACATCACCAAAAATAATATATAACAAGGAGTAATTATAGGATGTCAATATATATATAACTCTTAAAAATCAAATAAAAAGTGGTATAAACCTCATGAGACTTGCATGTTTCTCAAATAAAATGATATGATCATGAAAATAAATATGAAAGATGATGATGTATATGAAATGCTTACAAGTTAACTTGATGAGGTGAAAAGAACAAAGGATTAAACTTAAACACCCTAGGTTTTTATTCCAAAACCTTGATTAAGAGTATATTATAGTTGTGAATTTAACTTGACTTGTAAAAAATGTGATCTCCTCCTTGATCTTCCTATGTGGCCGGTTCTAGAGGGGAAAGAGGAAGAAAAATGATTTTTCACTTTACAAAAACAAGTTGTATGTGAAGTGAATGAATATAATTTAATACACTTGTAGATATTTTGCAAATTCACAAGACAAGATCCATATTTCATGGAGAATACTATGGTGGTGGCGTGGGATTTATGACAAGAAAGAAGAGTTGGCAATGAATTTTTATTTAGTAAATGATTAATGTGTAGGTATAGTTTGTAAGTTGTAAGTTAAAATAGTATTTAGGGTAGCGTTAGCTAGAAATAAATTTTAACAGAACAAAATAAAATATATCGATGTCATAAAAATTATAAAAATACATTTCTTGCAAAATTTGAGTGAAATAATAATTATCGTGTAGTTTTACGAAAACCGTCGTAATTATATAAATATAACAATTTATATACTAAATAAATTTAAAACACTGGGTAAACTCATAATATAATTTTTATAAACTTAATATGAGTATAAAAATATATCGGGATAATTTTTGAAAGTATCGGATCAATTGTTCAAAATAATTAATTACGCGATAGCGTTTATTTAATAGGAAATTATGTAATTAATGTAAAATGCAAAACCATGCATGAACTAATGTGATGACAATGATGTTAATGAAATGTAGACTAAACTTAGTCTATATGAAATGACCTCGATGATAAAATCATGAATTCACAGCTAAACCATTACGGTTACGTGAATTTGATGCTCGAAACCCAGCTTTACAATAAACGATAAATGATGAAGCATGAATAATGTTTTGAAGTATGACCTGAAAATACGAGTTGTCACATTCGCCTAACCAAAAAGGAATTCAGTCCCTGAATTCAGTTCGTGTTAGTCTATCGAATTTAGGGTTTGATGTGGCAAACTTTCCCATTCTCGAGTAAAACCCTCAAAAGACTTTTTACCAACCAATTTTCACTTAATCTCCTAACTCATCAAACGAGAACTGTCATGAGATTAGGCTAAATTGGTTTGAAGGATGACTTTTGAAAATTTGGCTCGATTGAATTCTTACACATATAAGCCTACTACTCCCTTCATTGTATGATTCTTCCTGAATTAGACATAGGTGATCATGCTATGTATAATTTAGGAGTAACTATGCAATGCTTGGACTAATCGACTCATATGTTGTTTGGTGTTGAGTCAACTGATGTTATAATTGTGATAGGGAATGACAGGGCATTCTCCACGTCCGAGTGATGTGAGTATGATAGGATGGGTATTTGAAGGCATCTATGTGACAATCGATTTTGAAATGAAAGTAAATAACTCGAAAATGTACGTATAAACCGCATGTAAAGTGAACATGCACTTATGATGAAATGATGAGATGCTATGATGATGTAGTTATAGTCTAGGGTCAATGATGCAACCTAGTTCTCTATAACTGAAGCTCTGATACCAATCTGTCACACCCCCAAATTACCTGTTTTGCAGCGGAATGGAATTCCTGGAGATTGACTGTCATAGCATCATAGTTACAGATATATTGAACGACCTAAAGTGTCGTTTGGAAAACACATCGCTTGATTTAATAAAATAATCAGAGTTTACAAAGTGTAGGTCCCAAATGAAATTAACTTGTGCGGAAATAAGTTTGTTACAAGTCAAACGATGTTTTTAAAATGAATAAATCCCAAGTGTGACGCGTCGTCACCACGACTCTATGATATGTCCATATGGATGTCATGAAGTGAATGCCTTAGATACCTGAGATAAAACATGCTAAAAAGTGTCAACACAAAGGTTGAGTGAGTTCATAGATTTTGCGTTGAAATGTAAAGCCTTTCAAAATCGTTTATGCAGCAAAGGCATTATAAATCCACTCAGTTCCAAGTTCCGCCCATACAAAACTTGCAACCTGTGTGTTTACAACCCACTGCCAAAATATGTAGTTTATGTTCAAGCACATGATGTCAAATGAATTCACAATAGTACCTAACTCGACGTAGAACAATAGCACTTAATCAATAGGACTAGACTCAATGTATCAGTAGTCAACTGACATAGAACTTTATACGACGTAGAACATAACCCAATGTATCAGTAGTCAACTGACATAGAACTTTATACGACGTAGAACATGACCCAATGTATCAGTAGTCAACTGACATAGAACTTTATACGACGTAGAACATAACCCAATGTATCAGTAGTCAACTGACATAGAACTTTATACGACGTAGAACATGACCCAATGTATCAGTAGTCAACTGACATAGAACTTTATACGACGTAGAACATGACCCAATGTATCAGAGTCAACGACATAGAACTTTATACGACGTAGAACATGACCCAATGTATCAGTAGTCAACTGACATAGAACTTTATACGACGTAGAACATGACCCAATGTATCAAGTAGTCAATGACATAGAACTTTATACGACGTAGAACATACCAAGACATTTAGCTCAATGATAATACCAAGACATTTAACTCAATGATTTATGATATAGAATATGACTAACATTCAGTTCAGATAAACATATAGTTTGCAATTAATCATGATTGTCATAAAAATAGTTGAGCATGTATCTCCCCCAAAAGTAATTCAAAACAATTAAAAGAGTAGGGCTATGACTCACCTGTTGCAATGATTATGATGACAAAAGTGGATACACCGAAATGTAACGTGAATCTCTAAACTTGACCTATTATGAATGATATGATACATAATAAGTTATGATGTAATGTTATGCATGCAGTTCGGATGATATCTATACCACTTGTGAATTTTGAAAATAACACTTACCGTCGAAATATATGTTTATGACATCTCGTCGTATTATAAAATACTTTACAAGTATTTACGTTGAAATGATATCCTACGATAATTATGTTTGCTGAAATTTCCATAAATTTATATTTTTCGTCGCCAAATTGAAAAATTCATAACTTCTTCGTTATAACTCCGTTTTAATCCGTTCAAGCGGCCACGGTTTCGTTTTAAAGTATATTTTCTAAATATCTAGGCCAAATATTTTTACTTACTGTCGGATTTTCCAGAATTTCAAAATAAGGACAGACCCTTTTCAAAACGTGTCGAAATGAGTTTTTCTCGCGCCAAACCTATTCTAACCCATTCAAAACAACTCCGAAGCTATTCTAATCCTACCATACACCTTCTTAGGGTGTCATGGGTTCCTAGACATCACCAAAAATAATATATAACAAGGAGTAATTATAGGATGTCAATATATATATAACTCTTAAAAATCAAATAAAAAGTGGTATAAACCTCATGAGACTTGCATGTTTCTCAAATAAAATGATATGATCATGAAAATAAATATGAAAGATGATGATGTATATGAAATGCTTACAAGTTAACTTGATGAGGTGAAAAGAACAAAGGATTAAACTTAAACACCCTAGGTTTTTATTCCAAAACCTTGATTAAGAGTATATTATAGTTGTGAATTTAACTTGACTTGAAAAAAATGTGATCTCCTCCTTGATCTTCCTATGTGGCCGGTTCTAGAGGGGAAATGTCACATTTCTCAAATTCCGGTCATTTCTTAAAACTAAATATGCATCATATTAGTTCATTCATGGCATTCATTTCTCAATTAACGCGTAAATTTTTATATTAAATAAACGTTATCGCGTGAGTTATTATTTTGAATATTTAATCCGTTACTTTCAAAAATGATCCCGACATATTTTTATACTTACATTTAGTTATAAAAACCATATTTTGACTTTACCTAGTGTTTTGAATTTATTTGGTACATAAATCGTTAAAATTAAATTATTACGACACTTTTCTTAAAAACTACTCGGTAATTATTTTATCACTCAAATTTTACAAGGAATACATTTTTACAATTTTTATAATATCATTATACTCTATTTTGATCTATTAAAACTTACTTGTACTTAAAGACTACCATTTACCTTTACATTTATTTAACTTACCTTTTTCTACAAATTAAACACAAACATATACAAGTATAGATTTAAAAAAAAAAAAAATAACATTGAGAGACAACCCTCCCCAAAACCGCCAAGGGAGGGTGCACTCATAAATGTAGCATGGTTTCCTTAAGATTTTGTCTTCAATAATACATAAGTCTTATTTGATCTTTTTCTCATTCAAAGACTCATAGTTTCAAGTGTTAAACAACAAAATTTCTCTCTTTTTCTTCTTGGCTTCAAGAACCGGTCACACATACAAGAGCAAGGGGATCAAAAGTTTTGCAAAATCAAGTGTTATTTCAACCTAGTTTATATCCTTTTTATGGTTTTGAAATAAAACCAAGGATATTTAAGTTAATCCTTGTTACTTACACCTCTTCATTTCACTAGTAAGCATGTTTTCATCATTTTTATGTTTCCTCTTTCATTTCATATGTCTCTTATCATTTTTGGAGCTTATATGCATGTTATGTTATTTATACCATTTTCTTAAGATTTTAGAGTTATTTATATACTTAAGGTCATCCTATAATTACTCCCATGGTATTCTTTGGTCTTGATGGTGATTAGGAACCCATGACACCCTAAGAAGGTGTATGGTAGGATTAGATTAGTTTCGGAGTTGATTTGAAGGGATTAGAATAGGTTTTGTCCGTGAAAAACTATTTTCAATAACTATATTTTACGTTCTGTCCTTAATCCGAATTTCTGGAAAAATCAGCAGATGGTACGAAAGTTTGGCCTTGATTTTTGGAAAATATACTTAAAAACGAATCCGTGGCCGCTTGAACGGAATAAAACGGACTTATAACGAAGCCGTGGTGAATTTTTAAAGTTTGACGACGAAACGTATATTTTCAGAAAATCTCAGCTTGCTGTTTTTTTAATTATTTCGGTCAAAACGAGCCTTGAGCTTCACAAATTATTTCGACTTCTCAAAAATATATTAGTTTACTTCGATACGAAGCTAAGGACATATAAAACGTAGAAAACGGATTTAAAACGACAAATATATGCACGTTTCTATAAAGTTGCCGTAAATATTATTTTCTGAAAAACTATATTATTTTTACGTTACAAGTATTTCATTAGCTGTAAGGGCTATGTTGGCGGCTGTTTTTTTTAACTATGATGCAAAACTTTTCGGAACGAAGTGTCTTCTAGTAAAATCAAGTTCACCGGCCATATTTTCTAAAACAAAAAGCTGTTTGTCAAGCGGAGTTGTAGTTAATTATTTACGGATGTTCAAACTTGGCCGAAACTTATTTTCTGCACACAATTCAACAAAATCACCAACTTTAGCCTTTAATATCTTTATGATCGAGACCTTTTGGACGAAAAGTGGTAATTTCACCAAAAATCATTTTAAAACCATTGTAGGATGACATTTTGACGTAAAAACATGTAAAGTCATTTTTGATTTGGTCGAGACGTCAAAAGAGTATTTTTCGACGACGAGTAATATTTTCAAAAACCGTAAATGGTATAAATTACATACGTAGTGCATGCATAACATTACATTACAATTCATGACATATCATATCATTGATAATAGGTCCCAGTGGACGCATCACTTTAGACCTCAGTGTACTCACTTTTGTCGTCGCATCTAATCATCAAGTGAGTAATCACACCCCCTTTTTACCGTTTTACTATACTTTTGGGGCGAAATGCATGAACCATATTTGAACTAAATTGATTATTACTTCTATGAACTCTCTAGACTAGAACTTGTGAACTCGAATCGATCCTTGAACTTAATTACGAACTTATGACTTGTTTGAACTTATTGAACTGTACGTGTTATGATCAATAATTCTCGCCTTGTCGGTGGAGTGTTCTCAATAATTCTCGCCTTGTCGGTGGAGTGTTCACAATAATTCTCGCCTTGTTGGTGGAGTGTTCTCAATAATCCTCGCCTTGTCGGTGGAGTGTTCTCAATAAATCTCGCCTAGGTGGTCGAGTGACAAAGGAGTCTCTCTTGTTGAGCAAAGGCAAAGTGTCCCATGTTCTGAGCATCTCTAAATTATTATATACTTGATACGCTATATTTTGTGCAATGGGTTGTGTACACACAGGTTGCAAGTTTTGTATGGGCGAACTTGGAACTGAAAGTGGATATACAATGCCTTTGCTTTGGGAACTATTATGACCATTTATACTTGACTACTTGACGCACTATATTTTGTGCAATGGGTTGTGTACACACAGGTTGCAAGTTTTGTATGGGCGAATTTGGAATCGAGTGGATACACAATGCCTTTGCTTTGTGGACTATTTTCGTTGACTGAAAGCTTTGATTATTTCTTACGAGTTTTCTTATTTCGCTAAGCGTGTTTACTCACCAACTATTTTCATAGTTGACCCGTTTTTCTCTCATGCATTTCAGGTGATCGTTGTAAGCTTTTCTATCAGGTCTTGCATAAAGAAGTTTTCACTTGTCACTTCTAGTTGTTATGTAATCAAACGTAATATTTTGGAATCTAAACTTTGTAATATATTTGCCGATGTCGGCTAAACTAGTATTGTAATGGTGTACTTTTTCTTTTTAATATTAATGTTGGTATGTTCTATTATCTTGTGCTTATGTTCCCTTCCGTTACACCTCGTGTTTCCGCCTCCGGCGAGGGTGTGACAGATTGGTATCAGAGCCATAGGTTATAGAGAATGCCGATTTTTCAAAAATAAAAATCACAGCTATAACCGGAAAAATTTTTATTTTATTTTATTAAACATTGAACATCATCCGAGTCATCTAGTCCTATCGTTGCATCGTTAATCATAAATTATACATAGCCTGATCAACTATGTCTAATTTATGAAGAACCATGCAATGATAAGAGTAGTAGTTTTAAATCATGTTTAGTCGAATCTTTTGAGTCTGGTCACCTGAAGTTGCATTGGCCGGGTGGGTATGCATAGCATGTTTTTACGTTCACGTCTACATTACCGTACCTTGTTCATATCTTCTCCTTTCTATCTTTCGACTTGTTAGACACAGCATGTCTCTGTTCCTGTCATGTTTCGATCACTATAACACATTACCACCGTTCTGCACCTCATCTGACTTCGTTCGAATGTCGTTTACTCAACCCGATGTTTTGGTCCTCTGTAGAATCATGGCTGCAAGAAACACACGTTCAGGAGGTAACAACAACGGCAACCCAAACAACAATGACAATCCAGACAACAACGCTGCTGGAATAGCGGATCTACTCACCCAAATTATAACACACCTCGATGCTAGACGAACCAACAACGGAGAAGGTACTTCAAACACTGGTCAAGGATGCAGCTACAAAACTTTCATGACATGCAAGCCAATGGAATTTCATGGTACTGAGGGTGCCATTGGACTGCTAACCTGGTTCGAGAATGTTGAGTCGAAGCTTAGTATCACGAAATGTGCTGAAGGAAACAAGGTTGAGTTCTCTGCTGGTCTACTACAAGGACGAGCTTTGACCTGGTGGAACAACCAACTACAGATCAGAGGAAGAGAGGCTGCAAATGCATTATCTTGGGAAGTATTCAAGAAACTACTAACTGATGAGTACTGCAGAAAAGATGAAGTGCAGAAACTGGAAGAAGAATTTTGGAACCACTTGATGGTAGGAGTAGAAATCGACAAGTACACGATCCGGTTCCACGAGTTAACTAGGATGGTTCCTCACATGGTTTCCACTGTGGAGAAGTTGATTGACCGATATATATGGGGATTGATACCAGAAATTAGGAGGGATGTCACTTCGTCGAAACCAACCACTCTACAAGCCGCTGTGAGTATGGCGTATCGCTTGACAAATGATGTGATCAGGTCTGGAGAACTAACAAAAGCAAACGACAATGGACGAAAGCGACAGGAGGATCACCAGGGAAACCGAGACCAGAATCAGCAAAACAAGAGGCAGCGAATAACTCAGAACTATGGGGCGACCACCCAGGAGCGCAGAGGATATGCAGGTCCACATCCTTTGTGCACTCAATGTAATTATCATCACTCAGGAGACTGCCGAAAGTGCAACAAATGTGGACAGACGGGCCACTTCTCTCGAAATTGCTCAAACAGAACTGGAAATCAAGGACAGAGAAAAGCATGTTACGAGTGTGGAAGTCTAGATCACCTTCGCAGTACCTGTCCAAAGCTGAAAAGAACTCCCAATCAAGGAGGTAATCGTCCAAACCTGGCGTTGGCAATAGAAGGCCCACAAGATCAGAACATTGAAATTCCTCCCGCACGTGGTCGAGCATTCTATTTGGGTACCGAGGAGGCCCGCGACGCTTAACGGGTACATTCTTTCGAACAACTACCTTATTTCAGTACGACATAATTTTGAGTGCATAGCTTCCTTCCAATCTTTATCACGTTCACGACCTTGATTAATTTGAGACCTATTGATATCGACCTTAGTTGTTATATATTTTGTTGATTGGATTTGATTGTGTAAGCAAATCGAATATCGAGCGAATCTTTCAAAAGACTTCATTCAAGGATTTGGAATCCTACCTTTCTAACAACTTGTTTCCTAGCTTGATCTAGTGACAGTTCTTGTTTGATGAGTTGCGAAAATCAAGCTAAGAGACAAGTTTACTCAAGTCGGTTTAGTTTAATCTCATGACAGTTCTTGTTTGATGAGTTGTGAGATTAGATTATAATCGACAACCTAAAGGTCTTTTGAGAGTTACGTTCGATATTGGGTAAGTTTACCCTATCAAATCTAGTCACGGGCACGTACTTAATTGAATGGGGAACCTGTACGCATGGGCATTGATATGTTCATTTAGACTGTTCGTACGATCATGAACTTTTAGAACTCTTGTCGAGGTTCGGACCATAGTATCGTTAATCGAATCATGAGGACATGATTCCGCTGACATGGGAAGAATGTCACATTTCTCAAATTCCGGTCATTTCTTAAAACTAAATATGCATCATATTAGTTCATTCATGGCATTCATTTCTCAATTAACGCGTAAATTTTTATATTAAATAAACGTTATCGCGTGAGTTATTATTTTGAATATTTAATCCGTTACTTTCAAAAATGATCCCGACATATTTTTATACTTACATTTAGTTATAAAAACCATATTTTGGCTTTACCTAGTGTTTTGAATTTATTTGGTACATAAATCGTTAAAATTAAATTATTACGACACTTTTCTTAAAAACTACTCGGTAATTATTTTATCACTCAAATTTTACAAGGAATACATTTTACAATTTTATAATATCATTATACTCTATTTTGATCTATTAAAACTTACTTGTACTTAAAGACTACCATTTACCTTTACATTTATTTAACTTACCTTTTTCTACAAATTAAACACAAACATATACAAGTATAGATTTAAAAAAAAAAAATAAAAATAACATTGAGAGACAACCCTCCCCCAAAAACCGGCCAAGGGGAGGGTGCACTCATAAATGTAGCATGGTTTCCTTAAGATTTTGTCTTCAATAATACATAAGTCTTATTTGATCTTTTTCTCATTCAAAGACTCATAGTTTCAAGTGTTAAACAACAAAATTTCTCTCTTTTTCTTCTTGGCTTCAAGAACCGGTCACACATACAAGAGCAAGGGGATCAAAAGTTTTGCAAAATCAAGTGTTATTTCAACCTAGTTTATATCCTTTTTATGGTTTTGAAATAAAACCAAGGATATTTAAGTTAATCCTTGTTACTTACACCTCTTCATTTCACTAGTAAGCATGTTTTCATCATTTTTATGTTTCCTCTTTCATTTCATATGTCTCTTATCATTTTTGGAGCTTATATGCATGTTATGTTATTTATACCATTTTCTTAAGATTTTAGAGTTATTTATATACTTAAGGTCATCCTATAATTACTCCCATGGTATTCTTTGGTCTTGATGGTGATTAGGAACCCATGACACCCTAAGAAGGTGTATGGTAGGATTAGATTAGTTTCGGAGTTGATTTGAAGGGATTAGAATAGGTTTTGTCCGTGAAAAACTATTTTCAATAACTATATTTTACGTTCTGTCCTTAATCCGAATTTCTGGAAAAATCAGCAGATGGTACGAAAGTTTGGCCTTGATTTTTGGAAAATATACTTAAAAACGAATCCGTGGCCGCTTGAACGGATAAAAACGGACTTATAACGAAGCCGTGGTGAATTTTTAAAGTTTGACGACGAAACGTATATTTTCAGAAAATCTCAGCTTGCTGTTTTTAATTATTTCGGGTCAAAAACGAGCCTTAAGCTTCACAAATTATTTCGACTTCTCAAAAATATATTAGTTTACTTCGATACGAAGCTAAGGACATATAAAACGTAGAAAACGGATTTAAAACGACAAATATATGCACGTTTCTATAAAGTTGCCGTAAATATTATTTTCTGAAAAACTATATTATTTTTACGTTACAAGTATTTCATTAGCTGTAAGGGCTATGTTGGCGGCTGTTTTTAACTATGATGCAAAACTTTTCGGAACGAAGTGTCTTCTAGTAAAATCAAGTTCACCGGCCATATTTTCTAAAACAAAAAGCTGTTTGTCAAGCGGAGTTGTAGTTAATTATTTACGGATGTTCAAACTTGGCCGAAACTTATTTTCTGCACACAATTCAACAAAATCACCAACTTTAGCCTTTAATATCTTTATGATCGAGACCTTTTGGACGAAAAGTGGTAATTTCACCAAAAATCATTTTAAAACCATTGTAGGATGACATTTTGACGTAAAAACATGTAAAGTCATTTTTGATTTGGTCGAGACGTCAAAAGAGTATTTTTCGACGACGAGTAATATTTTCAAAAACCGTAAATGGTATAAATTACATACGTAGTGCATGCATAACATTACATTACAATTCATGACATATCATATCATTGATAATAGGTCCCAGTGGACGCATCACTTTAGACCTCAGTGTACTCACTTTTGTCGTCGCATCTAATCATCAAGTGAGTAATCACACCCCCTTTTTACCGTTTTACTATACTTTTGGGGCGAAATGCATGAACCATATTTGAACTAAATTGATTATTACTTCTATGAACTCTCTAGACTAGAACTTGTGAACTCGAATCGATCCTTGAACTTAATTACGAACTTATGACTTGTTTGAACTTATTGAACTGTACGTGTTATGATCAATAATTCTCGCCTTGTCGGTGGAGTGTTCTCAATAATTCTCGCCTTGTCGGTGGAGTGTTCACAATAATTCTCGCCTTGTTGGTGGAGTGTTCTCAATAATCCTCGCCTTGTCGGTGGAGTGTTCTCAATAAATCTCGCCTAGGTGGTCGAGTGACAAAGGAGTCTCTCTTGTTGGAGCAGTGCAAAGTGTCCCATGTTCTGAGCATCTCTAAATTATTATATACTTGATACGCTATATTTTGTGCAATGGGTTGTGTACACACAGGTTGCAAGTTTTGTATGGGCGGAACTTGGAACTGAGTGGATATACAATGCCTTTGCTTTGGGAACTATTATGACCATTTATACTTGACTACTTGACGCACTATATTTTGTGCAATGGGTTGTGTACACACAGGTTGCAAGTTTTGTATGGGCGGAATTTGGAACTGAGTGGATACACAATGCCTTTGCTTTGTGGACTATTTTCGTTGACTGAAAGCTTTGATTATTTCTTACGAGTTTTCTTATTTCGCTAAGCGTGTTTACTCACCAACTATTTTCATAGTTGACCCGTTTTTCTCTCATGCATTTCAGGTGATCGTTGTAAGCTTTTCTATCAGGTCTTGCATAAAGAAGTTTTCACTTGTCACTTCTTGTTGTTATGTAATCAAACGTAATATTTTGGAATCTAAACTTTGTAATATATTTGCCGATGTCGGCTAAACTAGTATTGTAATGGTGTACTTTTTCTTTTAAATATTAACGTTGGTATGTTCTATTATCTTGTGCTTATGTTCCCTTCCGTTACACCTCGTGTTTCCGCCTCCTGCGAGGGTGTGACAGAAAGAGGAAGAAAATGATTTTTCACTTTACAAAAACAAGTTGTATGTGAAGTGAATGAATATAATTTAATACACTTGTAGATATTTTGCAAATTCACAAGACAAGATCCATATTTCATGGAGAATACTATGGTGGTGGCGTGGGATTTATGACAAGAAAGAAGAGTTGGCAATGAATTTTTATTTAGTAAATGATTAATGTGTAGGTATAGTTTGTAAGTTGTAAGTTAAAATAGTATTTAGGGTAGCGTTAGCTAGAAATAAATTTTAACAGAACAAAATAAAATATATCGATGTCATAAAAATTATAAAAATACATTTCTTGCAAAATTTGAGTGAAATAATAATTATCGTGTAGTTTTACGAAAACCGTCGTAATTATATAAATATAACAATTTATATACGAAATAAATTTAAAACACTGGGTAAACTCATAATATAATTTTTATAAACTTAATATGAGTATAAAAATATATCGGGATAATTTTTGAAAGTATCGGATCAATTGTTCAAAATAATTAATTACGCGATAGCGTTTATTTAATAGGAAATTATGTAATTAATGTAAAATGCAAAACCATGCATGAACTAATGTGATGACAATGATGTTAATGAAATGTAGACTAAACTTAGTCTATATGAAATGACCTCGATGATATAATCATGAATTCACAGCTAAACCATTACGGTTACGTGAATTTGATGCTCGTAAACCCAGTTTACAATAAACGATAAATGATGAAGCATGAATAATGTTTTGAAGTATGACCTGAAAATACGAGTTGTCACATTCGCCCAACCAAAAAGGAATTCAGTCCCTGAATTCAGTTCGTGTTAGTCTATCGAATTTAGGGTTTGATGTGGCAAACTTTCCCATTCTCGAGCAAAACCCTCAAAAGACTTTTTACCAACCAATTTTCACTTAATCTCCTAACTCATCAAACGAGAACTGTCATGAGATTAGGCTAAATTGGTTTGAAGGATGACTTTTGAAATTTGGCTCGATTACGGAATTGCTTACACATATAAGCCTACTACTCCCTTCATTGTATGATTCTTCCTGAATTAGACATAGGTGATCCGGCTATGTATAATTTAGGAGTAACTATGCAATGCTTGGACTAATCGACTCATATGTTGTTTGGTGTTGAGTCAACTGATGTTATAATTGTGATAGGGAATGACAGGGCATTCTCCACGTCCGAGTGATGTGAGTATGATAGGATGGGTATTTGAAGGCATCTATGTGACAATCGATTTTGAAATGAAAGTAAATAACTCGAAAATGTACGTATAAATCGCATGCAAAGTGAACATGCACTTATGATGAAATGATGAGATGCTATGATGATGTAGTTATAGTCTAGGGTCAATGATGCAACCTAGTTCTCTATAACTGAAGCTCTGATGCCAATCTGTCACACCCCCAAATTACCTGTTTTGCAGCGGAATGGAATTCCTGGGGATTGACTGTCATAGCATCATAGTTGCAGAAGATGCATCACTTGATACAATTTCACTTTCACTTTGTTTCACATATTGATCATATGGGACAACATTGATATTACCCATGTTTTCAATATTTGATTCAATAGTTTCAGTTGATTGTACTTTGTCATGCATCTTTTGTACATAAGCATCATCATATAGTTTTAGTACCTCAGAAATGAGTTTGTCTTTGGATGGACCAACTTGTGGTGGAGATGAGATCTTAGGAGAGACCATTGGAGAAATGCTAGCCATGAAAATTGTTTGTGCAGTAGGTCCATCATCCACATCCGAGTCGTATGCATCACAATCAGCGACTTGAAAGGCGTTCTGATGATTGTGGCCTATCTCTTGAATTGGTCGCTCATCCACATATGCATCATAGGTCTTGGCATTGCCCTCAGCAAGAAACAACAACTCATCTTCATCCAAAGCAGCACCATTATCGTGAGCTTGTACAAGCAAAGATCTTATCTCTGAAGTAATCAGCATTCGAGGGCGTTTTGGTGATGTGCAGTTCCTTACAATGTGTCCTTCACCTCCACAATTGTAACATTTGATTGGCTTTGCTTGACCCTGATTTCCATTCCTTCCTCTATTCTGATTTGCAGGATAACCTCTACCAGCTCCACCTCTTGCTTGTTCGTACTGTCGTTCTTGAACTGGTTGTACCATAACCTTCCCATCTCTGACAGTGGCTTGATTATGTGGGTTGGAAGCAGTTCTGAGATTGTTGTTGGTGTGTGGAAGAGAGTTCATGTTTTGACTAATCAGAAGAGCCAGTTGATTAATGATGTTTCCCACGTGTGCATCAGCATCAGCTTGTTTGATCATAGGATCAGGAATGAGTTTGTGATTACCATTACCCATGGGTATGACTTGTGATGCTTTGGTTGTGATTCCGATGTTTGAGTAAAATGCAGTTGAATCATTTGATGAGCTTGTTTCACCTGGATTTGTTTTGAATTGTTCAAGAATCCTCTTTTCAAACATGGCATGTCTCTCATTCTGAAGAAGGAAGGCATAGAGTTGCTCATAGTTTGTATTTTTCAATCCTTTAGTGAGCTTCACAGAAGTGACAAACTTGTGCCATTCAGGATTCATGTTGTTAACAAACTTTGAGTTCAGCTGAATGTTAGGCATGGTCATTCTGATGTTCCTCATGTCATTCACCAGCTTATGGAATCTCACATAGTACTCATAGACGCTCTCATCTGGTTTCATCTTGAAGTGCTCAAATTCATCATAGAGTTGAGATTCTCTGTCTTCCATGGTTAATTCAGAACCTGAGAGAAGCATCTTAACATTATCCCATACAGCCTTTGCTTCAGTGTTGTGGTTGATAAGCTTGTATATGTCTTTTGGAAGACCTTGCAATATGATGTTAGAAGCCCTGATATCTGCATCGAATCTCTTCTTCTCCTTATCATTGAGTTCATCATATGTCTTTGGTCTGTCAATTCCATAGATCATTGTTCCATCTTCAGCTGTATCAATTAAGTCTCTAGTTGTCTCAACCCGATATGGTCCTTCATCAATGGATTTGAGAATGTTGACTCCATTTTCCTTTCCAAGACAGTACAATCTGATTTGTTGAGCCCAAGAGTCGTAGTCAGTTCTGTCAAGCATGGATGGACGAGTATCTGAACCAGCTGCTTGAACATCCTCAGCAACAGTGGAGATGATTGTAGAAACGTTGGTAGACATGATGACAAATTACACGGGATTTTATAACTCTATGATTAAACCGGTAAATAGAATCTTTCACGGGATTTTACTAAATCAAGAGAAAACCGTAAAAAATCACCCAAGTCGCTAGAAAATTATGCACCAAGTCGCTAACTACTAATTCGCTATTCCACCAAGTCGCTAAACAAAAGACAAGTCGCTAAATAGCAACTCGCTAAGGCTCTAGTCGCTAGCAAAATTTTGGCAGCAATTCGCTAAGATACAAGTCGCTAAATAGCAACTCGCTACTTACCAAGTCGCTAACACCAAGTCGCTACTCGTAGTGGAGAATCCACTACTTGTACTGTTAGTCGCTAAGTCTAAGTCGCTAACTCCACAAACTGCAACTCGCTACAAAAATGTAAAGCAAGTCGCTAGCAAGAAAAGTAATACGTAGGTCAAGTCACTAGCAAGAAAACTTCACAAACATCACTTTTCAATCCAAAAACAACCCAACCAAGATGATTCAAGCTTACCAAATGAAAACCTAAACACTTGTGATGATTCTAAACAAAAAAGTACTAAAAAATCCAAGCTTTAACACAAGAAATCAACCAAATGATGCACAAACCACTAAACTTTTTCAAACTCAAAAACCACCTAAAAACCACTAGAAATCCAAAGATGTGCAAGATATGATCTAACCTTGGCTCTTGATACCAATTGTAAGATATTGGTTTTCACATACACATCAAACCATAACACAAGGTTGGCGTATAAGTGGAATTCTAGAGAGAGAAAGTTAGAGGTTTAGGGAACTTTAGTGAGAGAAAGAAAATTCTTATTATGAGCTCCAACTCTCTACCTTGGAAGGTAGAGAGTATTTATAGTCTTACAATAAAACGCCACACAACGGGCTGTGGATCAGGCATACAGTGGGTAAAGACCCGTCCGTCCTCCACGGTGTTACTAAACTAAATACTACTTAACATAAAAGTACTATGACTACGAGCTTTCTATCGATTACATATACTTGAGGTGACCGACTCTTTAATACCTGGAATTTCTAATTCCTAACAACATACGTGGTGTATGTTTCGATTCATCGAAAACATCGGGGGGAAGAGAGAGTATATGTCATGTGCTTTCTTTGCCTTCGTTGTGAAAACTCTTTTCCTTCACGAGTTTCTGCAATCAGGGGGAAGAAATGAGACGATATGTGGTTCAAACGTCTTACTTTGGTGTTATCGTTTCAACTTTCACTAGGTTATTTTGTGTGAAGTTACCTAGATATGATGCTATAACTGTATTATGATGCCTCGCACACGATCATTTTATCGAGTATTCGCATATACACAGTCGATTATTATTCCGATATACCGCAACAATCAGGGGGAAGTAGTATTATTTCATCTCTCAAGGTTTGTTTGGTGTGAAGCGTCTGCATACGTGAGAAGATCTTGTTGATTTCTTGCATGTTACCCCAGAACGAATGTTCCGCATTATGTACAACTATGATTACGTGACAATTCAGATTTGCTTGATGAGGTTTACTGTTCATCTACAAATTTTGATGTGCACTTAAAACTGTAAAAAGTTAGAAGACATGTTAACTACATCAAATTTGAATCTGATGAAGACGAATGTCAGTTTGGGGGGAAGCTGATTCAAAAAACTTCATCAAAAGGAAGTGTATGGAGAAGTTTCTAAAGACATGCAGTGCGGATTGGGAAGATTGTTGAGAATTGCAGTTAATTTCTTACGGTTTCTCAGGATGAATCAGTTTAAAATTCTTGATGTAAGGGAATTTGTTGAAAAACTTGATTGGGTCTATGTTATCAAGCTGAAATGAATTTGAAAAACAAAATAGACGCCAAAGGCACTGTGATTCGCAACAAATCTCGATTTTCAAAATAAATGACCCTGTTGTACGCCTCAGTGCAATAATCCTAAACTTAAGGAGTGAAAGCTTCTTAATTTTTTGAAACAAAAAATATTTGTTCGAAATCAAATGTTCTTGAAATCCATTTCTTCCCAAATGAATTTCAAACACCTCAAAAAGCATATTTTAATCAACATGTTTTCAAAAACATCATACATATGCTATTTTTGAGGGGGAGAAATGTGATTAAAATTGTTGATTAGGAAGTTATGGAATCTCATAACGTGCTCGACTCAGATATCACCAATGAATTGACGATCTTTGAATGTCAATCGAAAAGATTTGTCTTTCAAGACTTATCTTAGTAGAATGTACCAATCCGAGACACTCTTGATTTACATGAACTTTGACGGGTCTAACCTCCTTTTCAAGGAGAGTTTACATCTTCAAGGTAGTTATTAGAGCTAGTTGTCACCTAAAAGCTGATAATGGAACTCTTTAAACTATACAACGTAACGTGTCTCGGGGAATTGTCTATAAAGAGTCGATCAATTCAAAAGTGCGAGCTCTACCATTTCTGTAAAGTTTTCAGTCAAAACTCATAAGCACATGTGGAGGGGGAGTATTTTTGAAAAACCAAAAAACTCTCAAGGTGTTAGCAAAACATGTTTTTCATTATAAACATCTTGAGAGATTTTCAAGAAAAGGTTTTGTGGCAACATAGGATAGTCATGGAGTTAAAAGGTGACTAAGTTTAGGAATAAATGTCCTATGATCCGCCAGAGCCGGAGGGATCTACCCAAGGACATCACAAATAGTTAGTATTTAGAAGTCCTTAGGTATGATTGAAAAAGGAGAAAATGAGAATCGGAGAAAAGAAGGAGTTGAAGAATTAAAAAGAAAGGTTAAAGAAAAGGGTGAAAAGAAATAGCCCTCCAAATTATTCAACTTAGGGCAGACACCGGGTTCAATTCATATGCTACTGGTTGTCACAAGATGACACCGGTATTGAAGGCAAAGTCGTCATGGACCTAGTGACGCAATGCACTAAACCTTCTAAGCCACTCAAGTTCTCTTAAAAGAGCTTGTTTCATTCTCACAGGGAACCCTACGTAATCTATCGACTCTCTTAGAGATTGTTGGTATTGAAGAAGGAGACCCTCTCCCTAGTCTCCGCTTAGGAAAATCAAAGCGCACTAATCGAGTCTAGAGCCATGAGATTCATCAAAAGATCTCTTAGGAACACTTAAATATTTCATCACTTGTTGTTCAAACAATAAGGACACAAGTGACATATTCCAGAGTCCTACGCAGATCTTAGCAATCTGCCAGAACATTTATGAGGGGATTCACAATTGTGATCCTCAGTGATTGAATGGAAATTCCTGCCTGGTCAACATCAAAATGCCCTGACAGCAGGTCACTTCGGTAATTCCTTGTGGATTACGCTTAGTGTTCGCGGTGGTCTCAAACGGTCTACAGTCGTGGAGTGATACCTCGGTATACTCTAGCGGCTCACAACGACAGAGTGAAGATATTGAGTACAGGGAAGTTCTAGCAAGTATCCTATCTGAGATTCGTCAAAGATCTTGCCAGTGAACGGGATGTACTTGTACAAAATATCCAAACTCTTACGTCGGAAACTTTATTACTAACTGTTTTATTGCAGTGCGTGTCACGATCATAACCACCATCATTACTATCAACAACTCATTTCCACATGCTCATACATACATCAGAAAGACATTCTCATCAAAGATCTAAGCAAAGAAAAGTTCAGCAAAAATTTCACTTCAAAGTCAGAAAATCAGAAAAGTCACAAGTCAAAGATTAGAGATAAAGAATGTAAACTTCACATGTATGGATCACAAAATTCACAGGAAGTATGAGCATGTTGGAAAAAGACGTAAAAGCACCACAAACAAAGATGTTGATAAAAGGCAGATTTCACAACTGATCACAACAACAAGAACAAAGAACAAAGTTGCAAAGAATCAAAGACGTCTCAAACTATAAACGCCAAAGAAGTTCAAGACGTCGAACGACCTAAGCAAGACAACAAATGATGACCAACCCTTAGGGGGAGATTGTTAGGAACATGTTTTATTATAAAGTGTATGTCATTTCATTTGTAATAGGTCGTTAACAATTATGGTTTATAAATGTTTGTATTTAGATTTACAGCTCATGTGGTAAACCCATGAGCTGTGATAAAAGGTTCTTCTAGAACCAAAGGGAAACACCCCTACTTATGTAATCACTATAAATACCTCCTCCCTTGAAGGGAGAGGGTTGTTGGTTCTAATTGCAATTATCATTTTCATTAATCATTCATTAGTTCCTTCCACTTTCTCTCTCTAAAAATTTCTCTCTCTAGAAATACGTATTGATGTGATAGAATGGTGACCTAACATTACAAGTGTAAAAATTAAAGCTTTAAGTGTATGAAACTTTGTAGCCTTAAAACCCACGCGTATGGTGAATAACTTCAAAAACAAAAGTGTTTCACCCAACTAGATGGCGATTGATACCACTGTTAGGTCACCGTAATTTAACACAAGCATAAATATGTAAGAAATAAGATGAAGGAGAATCGGTTGAACACAAAACACAAACACACGAATAACTAATAAACTTTAGGCGTAAGATATAAGTGAAAAGTGAACAACCAACCTTCCAAGGAAGGTTTACATGTCTATTTATAGGGAAGGGAGCTAGGGCAACACTACTAGTCCCTTCCTTCCTTATTGGGCTTGGGCCAAGGCTTATGGGCTTTCTACATAAGCCTTGCCATTAATACAAACATAAAAGCCTAGTTTAAGCAAACTATTACAAACTAATTACTAACACTTGAAATACAAGTTAGGAGTGATTCCAACAATAATATTGAATAGGATTCACACACTCATTCACACTTTGAACTCGCCCACCTTCTCTCCCCTCCGAAGCTCATGTCCACGCCTGAATTCATTCACATTTAACACTTTCCCAACTTTTCATTCGCCCATAATTCACTCGCCCAACTTTTCATTCGCCCAGCACAAAAAACAAACACCTTCTTGCCCCATCACTCGCCAATCATTGCCCACCTTTCCCCTGTCCTCGTCCACCACTCGCTCACACCTCGCCTTGGCTCAACACTGATACACGTGTACGGTTAAAAACTACTCTATTATCAATCTGATGAATAATATTGAAAAGTTTATTTTTGATATATGTATATGCCAGATTCATATTCGTAAAGTATCAGCACAAATGGTTCATTTAAAAATTTTGCTCTTATTTCATTTTCATGCCTTTGGCCGTAATAACAATTTATATGTGTCACCATTACTTATTACTTAAAGATGCTAACATAATTTAAAGGGTACTTGTATTTTAATTCACGTGGTAATTGCCTCTACCAATCTGATACTTAACTCATCAACCAATAAAAATACTCCATTCACCTCACACGGATCACTATCTAACGGTCCACAAGGATTTAATCTAACGCCCATTGACACACTCAAACAAACACAAAAACTTAGTCATCACACTATATAAACACACCCACTCCCCACATTTCAAAACACACAAACTTTTATATATATAAAAAGAAAGAAAAAGAAAATGTCAGGAAGAGGAAAAGGAGGAAAATTTTTAGGTAAAGGAGGAACGAAACGACATAGCAAAGTGCTCTGAGACAACATCTAGGGGATCATAAATCCTGCTATCAGAAGGTTAGCGAGAAGAGGTGGTGTGAAGAGGATAAGCGGGTTGATTTATGTGGAGACGAGGGGTGTTTTGAAGATATTTTTGGAGAATGTGATAAGAGATGCAGTGACTTACACTGAGCATGCTAGAAGGAAGACTGTTACTGCTATGGATGTTGTTTATGATTTGAAGAGAAAAGGCAGGACTCTCTATAGTTTCGGTGGTTAAATTTATTAGGTCTTTTATTATGTGTTGTTGATGTATGATATTTTAATCAATAAAAATGAAGGTCTTATTGAATTGTTAACCGGTATAAGTGTTGATGCTAAAATCAGATTCAGCTGAGAGCTGTGGCAACCAACATGTTGTAGTTAAATTAAGTTTTAGATTGTGCTCGCATTTTGGCCTTTTGATGGATCTATGATCTAACTTTAGTCACAATATACCAAGAAACATAAATATGAATTGTAACTATGAAATACAAGTGTTTTTATTAATCTGTCATTAATATCGATTGTTTAAATGTCTTCCTATTTATAGATAATGAAAAGGCAAGTTTGTGAACGTTTGTGATGGTTCATTCGAACCTCTTAACCAACAGGTATGACCTTTCACAAATGACTGCCATATAACTAACTTTAACTAATTCTAACCAACTTGTTCTAGCATATTAGGATTGACCCAATATTCACCCCTTAATCACAATTGCTTTGTTGTAGATCTTTAACTCCAATAATTTGTCTCATTGTTAGAAACTTGATCTTCGGTATTGCTTTCATGAGTATGTCAGCCTTTTGATATTCTCCACTTATGAATTCAACTTGTAGGTCTTCTTTTTCAACACATTCTCTTATGAAGTGGTACTTTGTGTCAATATGTTTACTTCTTCCATGAAATATGGGATTCTTCATCAGTTCTATAGCAGTATTGTTATCAACCATTATTGTAACCTTTTCTTCTTTTGATTGTGTAAGCCTGCTTAGTAGTCTTTTTAACCATAATGCTTGTGTTGTTGCTACTGTTGCTGCGATGAATTCAGATTCGCATGATGATAGTGCTACAGTAGCTTGTTTTTGTATACTCCAGCTAATTGGTGATTCACCATAGTAAAATATTATCCCAGTAGTTCCTTTTCCTTCTTGAGTGTTGACTCCATAACTATTGTCGCTAAATCCTTGTATCTTGTTTCCTCCATTATGCTTGTAGGTGATTCCATAATCCTTTGTTCTTTTTACATAGCGTAGTACTTGCCTTATAGCCTTCATATGTTGCTCCTTTGGTTCTTGCATGAAACGACTAAGTAATCCAACAAAATAACTTAAGTCGGGTATTGTGTGAAGCAGATATCTTAAACATCCAATTAACCTTCGATATTCAGTTGAGTTGACCAATGTTCCTTCAGTTTCCTTTGTCAGTCTTGTTCCCGGATCCATTGGTATTAGCGTCTCGTTGTAGTCTATCATTCCAACTTCCTTTAGGATCTTGCTTGCATAGGCTGATTGCTTTATTGATATGTCACCCCCAGTTTGTGTAACTTTTATTCCTAGATAGTAAGCTAATAATCGTAGGTCACTCATTTTGAATTTTTCTTCCATTTGAGCTTTAAACTTGTCGATCTCCTTCTTTGGTGTACCAGTGATTATTAGATCATCTACATAAACTCTTATTAGTAGTATTGAATCTTTTGATGTCTTCGGGTAGATAGCTTGTTCTAGTGCCCATTTCTTGAAATCTAATGACTTCAAGGTGTTGTCTAACTTTATGCTCCATGCACGTGGTGCTTGTCTTAGTCCGTATAGAGCTTTTATAAGTCTATAGACTTTCCCATTATGTTCTCACTTCATAAATCCTTCGGGTTGTGTAACGTACACTTCTTCTATTAATTCTCCATGTAGAAATGAAGATTTTACATCGAGGTGATGTACTTCCCATTTATTGTTAGCAGCTATGGCGAGTAGTAATCGGATAGTTTCCATCCTCGATACAGGTGCGAATAATTCTTCAAAGTCTATGTCATGCTCTTGTATGTAGCCTTTTGTTACTAATCTTGCTTTATGCTTGATTATATCTCCATTAGCATCTTTCTTGGTCTTGAATACCCATTTTAAACCAATTGCTTTATGTCCTTTGGGTAGAGTGGTAAATTCCCATGTTTTTTTTTATTGATGGAATCTAACTCGACCTTCATTGCTTCAATCCATTTTTGATCGCTTAATAATTCCTTGTAGTTCTTGGGTTCATCTTCAACCAATAATAATTCCTCGATGTTCTCGTATAAGTCATTTAATGTTCTATAACCTCTCAATAGCGTATGATCAAACTGTGAATGTGAATTTTTGGTTGAGATTGAATCACTATCACTTTAATAGATTGATTGTGTTGAGGTATTGGGTGTAATTTAAGAATTTACTTGTGATGAACTTGTTGATGGTGTGAGAAGTGTTTGAGGATGTGAGGGAGAGCTTGTTGTCGATGATGTATATCCATCATCATCATTGTTTGGGAATTCATTATCATCTGGGTGAGTTCTTTGATCATGATGTTCATTTGTGGCTTCAAGATTTTCTATTTTGAAGTCAGTCCATTCGGGGTTCGTCGTTAATGTGATCACTCATGTATTCCTTTCAATCCCATGTTTCATTCTCCTTGAACTGCACATCTCTACTAACACATATCTTTTGTGTTGTTGGATCAAATAGTCGGTAAGCTTTTGATCCTTGTTCATTTCCTAAATATACCATTCTACTGCTTCTATCATCTAATTTCGTCAAATGTTGTGATGGTACCTTTGCATATGCTTTGCAGCTAAAAACTCTTAGATTTTCTAAGTTTGGCTTTCTTCATTTAATTGCTTCATATGGAGTAATGTCTTCTAATGCTTTTGTTGGAACGCTATTCAAGATGTATATGGCGTGTCTAATGACTTCAGCCCAAAATTTTTGTGGCATGTTCGTTGCTTTCATCATACATCTTGTTGTAGACATAATTGTCCTGTTTCTTCTTTCAACTACTCCATTTTGTTGTAGTATGTTGTCGTGCTATGCCATTTTCTTTACAATATTGTGTGAATTCATTCGATGTGAATTCTCCTCCACGATCAGTTCTCAACATCTTCAATGTTGTCCTTAACTCATTTTCTATCGTATTCTTGTATTCTTTGAAAGTATCAAATGCCTGATCTTTCGTACTTAAGAAATACACCCACATATATCTTGAGTACTTAAGAAATACACCCACATATACCTTGGTGACAGAAATTGGATTCTCTTGATAAAACTTATTTGAAGCACACGAAAATGATGTTTCTGATTGTGTGTTCAATGAGTTTTGCACAAACTGGCCGGAAAAAAATTGATACGGTTCTTTTGATTCAAAACGAGAATGAAATATTTGTATTTCTGGTATATGATGATTTGGTTAACAACCAAACCTGCTCTGATACCAATTGTTGGCCTTTTGACGGATCTACGATCTAACTTTAGTCACAATATACGAAGAAACAGAAATATGAATTGTAACTATGAAATACAAATGTTTTTATTAATCTATCATCAATCTTGATTGTTTACATGTCTTCCTATTTATAGATAATGAAAAGGCAAGTTTGTGAAAGGGTGATGGTTCATTCGAACCTCTTAACCAACAGGTATGACCTTTCACAAATAACTGCCATATAACTAACTTTAACTAACTCTAACTAACTTGTTCTAGCATATTGGGATTAACGCAATATCGCACTTGATCAGGAACTTTATATTTTCATTACTAATGATCAACTCTTCCATTTAGCAGAACTGTAGTAGCATAAATCAAGTATGCGATTTTCATGTTAATTAAATTTGCCTATGGTTTTGGTACATTGCCTAATTATCCAAATGAAATGCTAATATGTGAAGTTCTGGTATTGATCTATAATGAGTCAAACAAGGAAGTTGATCCAATAACAGCATATGTGAAATAGTCTATAAAATACAGATAACTGTCACAAATTAATGTATGCATGCTCAACTCTTGTGTAGAACTAAATCTGTTTAGATTGAACAAATATCATTACGAACTAATTAAGACTCTTGGTCGTAGATCTGTCTATGAGGAGAGATCTGCATAATCTGATGTAAGTAAAGGGTTATTGGTCGATACAGATATTAAGACTGGGATGCCAAAAGCTTCACCAATGGATTTTAAGATTTGTCATCTCGATCATAACGCTATATCCTTAAGATGGAGTCTTATTCCCTTCAAAGTATGTAGTTACTGGCTTTCGAGAACTGATTTATTGTGTCTATGTGATTAACGAATGGAACATACGTGAATAGGAAGCACAAGGTTGTAGTAATTTTGATGTCAGATTCTAGGCTCTAAAAGGAATCAGGAGAAAGTTACATACAAACAGGAAATATGATAACCATTTAAGTTGATAAACAAAGAGACACGTCGGTTTAGCTTGAGCTGGAAAAGACAAATTGCTTGAGCCTTGAAGGCTGATGACTTGCTTCTTAAACTTGATGAATTATAGACGTAACTATAACAGTCCTTCCATAAAAGATATGAACGCAGATGTGAGGTGACTACCAATCGGCTCTAAAATTGGTCAAACCTTGCAAGCTTGGACGTTTTGAAAGTCAATGAACGTAGATAGGATGTAATTACTTGTGATGTTAATTGTTAATGCGGTCTGTTTTTAAGTGTTTGGTTAACACTCTTAACAAAATACGAAAATCACAAATATTAAGCTTAGTTGGTGGTGATTTTAAAGGGTGTTTGTTTAAGCTTATATGTGGCTTATTAGCTTATTTGTTTTTCGGCTTATATTTCATATGCCCCAATTTTCCGGCTTATTTTGAGACTTGTGAGCTTATATAAGTTTATTATCGTATGATAAACTTATATAAGCCCATAACCGTCAAAATAAGCCCAAAAATTGGGCAATGGTTCCATGTGTACAACACATCTACACTCACTACCCCGGCCTACTAGACCCTCCGAGTTCAGGTGTCACAATAAGACGTTTTAAGTCAGATTGAAACGCTTTTGACATTCATACACCTAGACTTTGATATGCAAGGTATGGATCCTGGAGCAATGGTTCACTTTGCAACCTTTTTATCTTCATAATGTTAATATCCCCCTTTCCTTTTCTGTCGTTTCACGCACCACCTGAGTTCAAGTTGCAATATATTCCGTAATGACCATCAATTTGAACATTAGAAGTTCAGCGGCAAGACAGATTATCCTTTTGAGGTCATCCATATGACTATTTACAAGTCTGTAGTTTGTATGTTTTAAATAGAAATATACGCACATATAGAACTCACTTTCCTAAAAAGTAGATAGACATGTGACACCTCAGTTGAATTAAACTTCTGTTCAATGAAAATAACTACTAGTACTTCATAACAGAATTATATGTAAGTGGTCTACACTACTTTTACGCACAGAAAAAACACTCGGGCATACATGCAGACAATCTGAGTTATATCCAGAAGTGTTGCGGGTATGAATCTAAATCCTAGCAGACTCACTGGATCAAGTTAACCTGTTGGTCATCTTCCCCTCCTTGAAGCCTTGGTAAACATATCTTTAATGCTATGCGAATTCGTCTCTACTTTTGCCTTCTTATTTTGCTTCCCATTCCGGGTAACTCTCTTGTCACTCGTTGTTTGTTCCTGGTTTTATATAAAATGTGAAATAAGCATAACTAAGCAGAACATGTTTAACTAAACCATCACACGTACATGCCATACAATGTGTCAACACTTGCCAACTTGTGTAAAATAGAAAAAACCCTTGTATAAGTTCAATAATGGATCCTTGCATCGTACCAGTAGTGTTATTTGACACAGGTTAAATAGTATGACATAAATTTGGCCAATCACCCCCTCACAAAGGGTTTAATGAACTTTGGGTTCGGGTAGCGTCCACCTTGCGCTTAGGTGGTTAGTCCACATTTTTTTTTGGTGCAATCCAGTCAAATTCAGAGTTTTTTATGTAATCAATAAACATTTGTTTTACTCGAGCTAGGAATTAGTTGAATTATAATAAATCGTGAACTTGTCAACGAGGTTTACAGGATTGTATAGTACTGATCAGTCAGCATTGTAAATAAATACCTGTACGGGATTAAATGACGAATGAATACTTGGAGCGGCAGACACTTGGATGTCCGTATCTGGTGCCTGAACTGCCTCATCCATAGATAACCTGAAATTTTATTTGAATTTTGCATTGGTTTCCATAAACAAAACCCAAAATTCAATATTTCTGCTTTAATCATATAGATAAAAACAATATTTTAAGATGGTACCTAAGATTGTTACATAGAAGCTTCAACCATGGTTCATCTGCCAAATATTCACCCAAAATCATGACTGCATCAGCCACTGCAGCAGGAAAAAAGTAGAAGTAAATATAAATCCTATTGAAATGTAGTGGAAGTCGTCAAAGAAAGGCAAACATAGAAAAGAGCCATCATGTTTTATAACATCGGGATTCTAATTTACTAAAAAAAGAAAATGTCTTCAATGGACACATTTGTTCTTTAAAAAGATGACATGATGAGTTTGGTGGTAACTTTTGATGGCTATGGATTTATTCAATTGTTTTTATTAGGCCAATACCATAATTTTAATGGGATATACAAAGTAGATAAGTTTACAATTAGAACAATGAACTCACTACAAAAGTATTACATTACTGATAAGGATGAAAAGAACCAAATTAAGTGCTTTGTGTTGGCGAAAACAGTCCAGATATATATACACATTTGGTATCACACTGACAAGAATGTTATGTGTATAATGTGTCACTCATATAGGGATGTTTTTTGTTTATCCTTTGTATCGTAGAATGAAATTCTATCTTGTAGAGTGAATATTAGTATATATGCATGAAAATCCACTCACTATAAATGACTGCATGATCTTAGAACTTGATCACTAACAGGAATTCCAAATTGTTATAGTATTTTTTGCAAATTTGAGATCAAAAGACCCGGAGAAGCTCTTGTACTTTCTAGGAACACAAATAGCCATATCAAACAAAGAGATAGAGATAAACAGTAATGATACATAACAAGTATGTATTACGTTCTTGAATGAAATAAGTATGCGGGGTGTCAGCCGGTCATAACAGCTGAAGGAAAGCACTGGATGGCAGCCTAACGACATACTGTTCGGACTAGGTCTGGCATATGAATCAATCAGCACAAAGCCATTAAACTACCACAATTAGCATCAAATATATGCACTAAATGATACCAAGAAAAATTGTTTTCTTCTTGTAAATGAAGTCTGCTAAAGACATCCTGTCATTCTGGTCTGCTAAAGACGGCTGTAAATAAAGTCTGACATGATATACGGTGATTTTCCATCAACAGGAAGTGTGTGATCCAAGTTTGAATGTTTTGACAAGGAGAAATTTCCGAAATGAAGGCCTATGCTTATCTTAGACATTAGGCGGGATCTAAAATTTAACTGCCTAAAACATATACTGTAGTATATAGAAATGATAGTGTTAAAATTTAGTGATGGGCTTGTATACCACTCTCTGTCTAAGGTATTTCAATCATTGTTATGATGCTAATAATTCCACAGAACCTAAGCAGAAAACAGCATTACAGTAACAACCAAACTAACTAACTGATTCTGGAAAAGCAAGATAAGTTAGTTTATTCAACAAACCATACAGGTGTCTTTCTGATTTTGAGCAGCATAGTTCTTATCCAAGCTGAGAAGGTTCTGCTTCAGTTGTTGTACCTAATAAACGTAAAATGCCCGCTCATTAATAATCACTTAATTGAACATCATGTTCTAAATATGCAAATATATACACCAAATGGTACCGAGAGAAGCTGCTTCCATTTGTAAATAAAGTCTGACAAAGACAGGCTATCACCCAAAAACATGAAAGTTTTGTGCTTTACATTTTGAATCCGATACTGAGAAAATAATATACTTATATAATAATATACTTACATATTACATATAATACTTATATATCAAGAACAAGAAAAAGGAAGGCTATGATATGGTCATCTCAACAAGGCAACTACAGCCAGCCTTCTGTTGCATTGTGTGTGTGGTTCACTCGCTAAATATTTACATTTTTGCCCTTTTTTGACGGATAACATTTCCACTTGAAGTTACTTTCTAACCCATTCAAAGTTCCGAGACAGATAAAGTCAAAGGACCATCATATGTCTGCTTCGTAAGTAAAATTTGGATAAAAATCTGCCTCTTTACTCCTTAGTCCTTACTCATGTTGGTTAGTGTATTTGGGTCCAGTGCTTGATTAAGCATAACAGAGTGTTTTTTGTTGGGTTTGAGGTTCAGAGATTCTAATCTGGACCTTATTTGCAAGATGAATACATTCCATATCTCAAGTATCCAGAGGTGCCCTACATACTATAGAATGCGGGTAATATTAAGTTGTATATGCTGTTTTGGTTGAAAGAAAGAAACATCGAAATTGAAAATGATACTATATAATTATAATTAGCTTTAGCATTATCATATATACCCTATAGTATGAGAAAATGAGGAGGAGGTGCCTCCAGTTTGGTTTTAGGTAAGAAAATGTATAGATTAGTTAACTATATGTTATGAATTTATGATCATGATAGCAAATAAAGACAAACTTGTTTGGACGCTCGACTATCTAACAGTCCACTATGATCAAAGAACTAATTTTTACACCCACATTAAGCCTTGGAATGTCGGGTATATGGCAGTATCAACTATCAAGCGAGTGCACAAGAAGGAGAACTTTTATACATAGGATACGGACACTATGCAGTTTAAGCCACTAGAAAAAAGGAAGCTGATGATATATGAAAAGTAGACAAAGTGCTCCCACTGAAAAAGCTATAGACACAATCCAGATGATTAACAAAACTAATACTGTCTATAAAATCTGAAAAGCTCTTCCAGTTCTAGGACACAATCATGACGGATATTTTAATAAAACAAAAACAGTCTAATTTACATCAAACAATCACTCCTTGAGAAAAAGGTAGGGATGAAGACTACCTTACAGTACATCCAAGCTAGAACCTTCGAGTCATTAAGTCTGAAAAACTTTGTGGATCCAATCTCTGCAACAGGATGAGAGAGTGAATGAATATAAACAAACAAAGAATACATTCAAGCCCATAAATAAGCAAAAAATGTAACAAGTAAAATGAACATATGTCTGCTTTATAATTGTAGGTACAAATTTATGAAATTCACATCAACATACTTGCTAGTGTTGTGTGAGTACAAAGTCACTTTGAAAAACAAATACAGAAGGTTATTGTTGACAGTCAACAAATTTCAGCTACAGAACATTATTTAGTTGGAAATCTACGTCCCCATGTTACACTAGTGTAAAAATTAACCACTTGTCGAAGAGAGAAATGGGGACAAAATGATACCCTATCGAAGAACGTTTATAGTTTATATAATAAGATGCATTGCTAATGAGTGTTGACTTTATAAGTAAGATCATATAAAGTTATCAGAGATAGGATCAGGATCTGCGGCTAGTTTTGGCTTGGGGCTTTCTGGGTTTTGGTAGTTTGGGTGGGTTAGGCTTTTAGGCGTTTCGCTTGTTTCTGCTTGCCTTTGCCGTAGTGTTAGGCCCCGTGCGTTGCACTGCTTTGCTTGTGTTGTTTGGGCTTGCCTGTTTTTCTTGCTTTTCTGGCCCTGCTTGGCTTATGGTGCTTTGCCCTTAGGTCTGCTTGCTTTCCTTGCGATTATCTATACTGCCTTGCCTTGTTTTTGCCTGTTTTCTTTTCTGCATGTGCTTGATGCTTAGTGTCTTCTGCTCTCTTAGGTCTGCTTGCTTTATTTGCGCTTATCTATGCTGCCTTGCCTTGTTTTTGCTTGTTTTCTTTACTGCATGTGCTTGCTGTCTACTGTCTTCTGCTCTCTTCCCTGCTCTTTCTCACTCACACACCTACACTTTGCCGGAGGTCTCGTTGGAAGCAGTCTCCCTACTTCAGGGTTTTTCCCTGTGGCGGGGGTAGGATCTGTCTACATTTTACCTCCCCATACCTCGCTTAGGCGGGATTGGGTATGTTGTTGTTGTTGTTGTATATAAAGTTATCAGAGGTACTAATTTACCTTTACAATCGCAAACAACTTCCATAGACTTTTCTGCAATCTGAGCCAACTGATGATATCCAGGATATTCGTTAAGGTAAATGATCTCATCAAGTTGCCTAAACTTCCCTTGATCATCTCCATTCTGCGGCAACCACACAATTCCAGATATTAGATAAACAAGGCCAGCTTCCCATCTGTTAACTAAATTACAAAATCTATTATGTTACCTTCATACGTGCTTCATCAAATAGCGGCAATAGAATGAACACAGGGTCAACTTGAGTAGCAGCATACAAACTACCATCTGCTGACACGTAAAAACATATTCGTAAAAAATAAACACAATCCAAAAGATTCATAAAGTTTGTGCAAAACAGTTAATAGCTGGTATAGATAGAAAAACAAAACGTTGGAGATGGTTGAGTAACCTTCAGAGATATAATCTGCGATGAACCAAGAAGCATATGATTGTTTGAACCAGTTAACTTCTTGAAGGCCGTCATTAATCAATAGGTAGCATGTAGCATCTCCTGTCAGAGTAGTAATTAGAATTGTTATTTTATGTCCGAAATTTGTAAACGTGTAAGTAGACGTTGCAGAGCAGGGTTACTATTTAACATTAGCCAGTGTTGTAAAAGCGGCCTAGGCGCTAGGCGATTTGAAGCAAATGGAATGGGGCCAAATGCCGGTCAAACAACAATTTTCAAGGTTTTTTCAATTGATCTGATTTGGTTAAGTTGTAAATGGTTTAGATGAAAAAAGAAGATGGAGATAGAGGAGACATTTAACATGGTTTTGAAAACAGGACCGGACCGGCTGGTTTTCTAACAACGGCTAAACTGTCCCACAACGAACCCATTAAAATATTGTTGTGAAAATTGAAAGAAAAAAAAAAAAAAAAAAAGTGTACCAGTTTTTGGATGACGGAGTTGCAGGAAGCGGGAAGAAAGAGGATCTGAAATGAAATGATAATAAAATGGAATGATTAAAAATTTATGATATGAAAAGAGAAATTAAATGGTACCTGATGATGAAGATGAAGATAATGAGGGAGCAATAATAAGACGAGTTTCTTCAACACCACCCATTTCACCTTTTGACCCACCCACTTTGTCTTTGTCTTTGTGTTGGGGGAAGTATCTTTCTCTTTCTAGGTTACCAAATGTATGTTTTCCCCCCAAATCTTTTGGTTTTGGATTTGGATTTCACTTCGGGTTTGAATTAAAAAATTTAACATAATTGAATTTATTTTTTTAAATATATAAAAGATTTAAAATTAAAATTTACTACTGTATTAAAGATTAATAAGAAAAATAGAATATGTTATTAGGACTTTACCAACCTTTTGCCCTGGATTTGAAGATGCTTTATTTAAGGAAGGGCCTCACAAATTCTAACCGAACAAATAATATCTAGGGTTAATGGTCCAAAAAATATACAAACTTGCCACATTTTCCTATTGTGACAATAAATTTTTTTTTTTCCTATTAAAACAAAAAACTTTCTTAATGACTCTTATTGTAACCAAAACTGCCACGTGGCAAAATTAATTAACACTTAACCAAAAAAAAATCATTTATACTCGTTTCATAATTCTGGGGGATCATTTTTGCCAAGTTACCAAACCTAAATACTAATATAAAAAAAAAACGCTTTTTATTAAACATAAAATAAAAAACGTTTTCTTCCCCAAATATCTGCTATAAAAACCACCCACCTGATAAAAACCATCATCAAGATTTCACTAAAAACACAGTACCCACATACCCAGATGAAAAAGATTATCAAGAACCCACAAACACACAAAACCCAGATCAAAAAGATCATAAAGATGCCACCTTTGAACCCAAGAACCCAACTGACCCAGATGAGAATATCAATGGATCGGACCTAAAAGCTACACCTTTAACAGCTTCCAAGTCATGGAAAGACATTTTCAAAAAAAACCCAGATCAAAAAGATAAAGAAAAGAAGAAAAAAACCAAGGAGAAATTTTCCGGTGCCGGAACCGGTCCGGGAACTTCCTAAAACAGATGATCCAACTGATGATCAATACTGGTTTCACTTGCTTTGGAGAAAATCCCACCACGTGTTGAACCATTAACGAAGCTTCTAAGTTACCTACTTTCCAAGAAAGTTCTTACCCGAGCTGATTTAGTAAGAGGGTGCATCTCTTATGGCTCGTTGTTGGATGATATTGCCATGGATTTACCAAAAACACCAAGCAACTTTGGAGTCTCAAGCTGCCGATGTTGCTGCTTGTGAAAGTCTATTCTAAGTAAGGTGGTTGGATGATGTTGAAAACAAGAGGTGCGTTAATCAGTGACCATATAATCTTGTTTTTGTTTGAGGTTATAATAGACATAGTAATGTGTTGTTTGAAAACATAAAAGTTGAAGAAATGGGTAGAAATGGGTTTTTCCGGTGGGTTTTGGTGGATGAGGTTGTGGCAGGCTGTGAGGATGACTGAGGGTTTAGTGATGACATTTTGGAAGATGTTGGAGAACTTGCCGTTGTTGTATTGTGATAGGATTAGGGTTTTGAGTTGGGGTTTTGTTAAGGGCTGTGGTGTGACGGTGGTGGTGGTTATGGGTCGCCGAAAAGTTAGCGAAGTGGGTCAAAAACTTTTTATTTACAGGTTAGTGGTGGTTAGGGTTAGTGGTGGTGGTTTGTAGCAGGTTTGGGGAAGGAAACTTTTTTGTATTTTATGTTTAATAAAAAGCTTTTTTTTTTTAATATTAGTATTTAGGTTTGATAACTTGGCAAAAATGGTCCCTCAGAATTATGAAACGAGTATAAATGATTTTTTTGGGTTAAGGGTTAATTAATGTTGCCACGTGTCAGTTTTGGTTACAATAAGAGTCATTAAGAAAGTTTTTTGTTTTAATAGGAAAAAAAAAAGTTTATTGTCACAATAGGAAAATGTGGCAAGTTTGTATATTTTTTGAACCATTAACCCTAATATCTACTATCAATCCCAAACCCCATCAACCAAACACATCCTTACTTACACTCCTTATAAAAATTTAAAAATAATGAAGAAAAATACTTGCATAATTTAACAAACACATAATTTTAACTACTTCCCTTTTTACAAAATAAGAATCTTAATTAATTAATTAATGTTTCGTTACACTTTGTTACCGAGTTTGTATTTAGAAAAAAAAGTGGAAAAGAAATTGAAAAATAATCATGTTTGAGAGATTTTTATAGAGAGAATAGAAGAGAGAAGAAAATTATGCCAAATTCTCCCTCCTAATCTTCTTCTCAAATTATAATGATTTTAAGACAAGTGAAATTTTTGTCTTAATTTAGTTCCATCTGGTTTCTTTTCTTTCTAACTTGGAAACACAAAATAAAAAAACCATTTTTTTTCCCGTCTCATCTTCTTTTCTCTCTTTTTTATCCTCTTCATTTCTTTTCTTTTCGTTTTATACTCGGGACTGAGTGTTAAAGTTTGTAACAATAATTATAAACAATGATAATATGATAAACTCAATCAAAATTTTCTATCTATATTTAGTGGTGAACAATTAAATTATGACACTAAAAAAAAACAATATATCAGTACATGCATTATTTGGTTGGTTGTACTTGACGAAAGCTAACACGCTCCTTATAGTCGCTAGGTCGCACTAAGCCATAAGCGTTAGTTACAGGTTTTGTCATGTTACTTTTTACACTATAACATTTTTGTAATACAAATCTTAAAAAATATCATCCTCAACTATAACATATTTATATGCGACAATGAGTCTATTTTTTATTTTCTTTCAAACAAACACATTTCATTACATTATAAAATACAATATCAAAATAAATTACAATTCCTAAAAAGATAACAATTCACTTGTTCTTAATTTCAACCACTTATTTGTAAGAGTTTATAAAAAACCACTAACTACTTTGTCATCTTCGTCCCTCAGACCTTCACCTTTTACCCGGTTGCAAACTTAAAATAAAACAACACACAAGCGAAGATTGCAATAGTTATGACACAACTAGTGTGGATGATGTTGATACCAATTTTGACGAGTCGGTTTACACAACAAAATTCCTTAATAGCATTCGAATGTGTGGCTTTCCACACCATAGTTTGACATTGAAAATAGGTACTCCTGTTATGTGCATGAGAATCATTGACCAAAAGGCCGGACTATGCAACGAAACTAGGTTTCAAGTACTAAGGATGAGAACAAATATAATTGAAGCTAAGTTATTATCATGTGGTAGTGTTGGTACTATTTGCACAATATCGCGTTTGGTCATTAGCCCGTCAGACGATAAGATGCCGTTTTAAACTAACCGTAGGCAATTCTCTTTCTGTGAGTTTCGCAATGACCATTAATAAAGATTAAAAGTCACGGCCAAACTTTGTCGCAAGTTGGGTTATTTTTCTAAAAGTCATTTTCTCGCATAGATAACTATATGTTACTGTTTTAAAAGTTAAAAACAAAAGAGTATTGCTACATTCACATACTATGTACAAAAACAAATCCACGCAAAAGAGTTCGCAACATGTGATTGGTGTGATGAAAGGAAAGAGAGAGAAAGTATGTCAAAATACACCAATTACATGTTGCCAACTCCTTCTGCGGACTTGTTTTTGTAAATTGTATGTGGATGTAGCAATACTCAAAGCAAAAAAGGGTCGAAGAAGATTCTTTGTCGTTATAAAAATGGTAAATACACAAAATCAACAACCAAAGTTTACAAAGAAGCTTTGTTTCACATTTGAATTGACAATACATACTTCGTTTTTACAGATAACTTATTAACTTTTATTTTCTCATATTGAATGAATATTTATTTCTTTTCGTTAATGCATTCAATAAATATGTTGGTGTGCTTATAACTGATTTACCTTAATTTAATTTGTTTCAACGATATTGATAAAGCCAGCGGGCGGGCAATGTAACTAGTAATAATTTGTATAAATGAAAACTAACACGGAGTAAATACTTTTGTTGCCTATATCAAGTTGTTTTTATTAAATGGGCGAATGAAAAAAGTTGTAAATTTGGGTGGCCTTGGCCTGTGGATGCATTCTCCTTGACTTAAATGTAGGGTGTCCAAAAGACCAAACAACCTGGGAAATTGAAAAAAGAAAAGAAAAAAATAAAAAGAAGAAGACAAGTATTTAAATCCTAGTAATTAAGCATAGATTTAGAATATGCATATCAAAACTCATGATGATACACGAATACACTACTACTTGCATGAGTCTTCAAGATCAAAAGGATGTTGGTTCATGTGCTTGGCTTCTTTTCAGTCGTCTTGCCACGGAAGGAAGATAATAAAGAGAAGTGTCTTGAAGCTGTCAAGTACAAGAATCACATATTCAATATCAGCAAGGGAGTAGTGATTGTTTGTTTCTGAAGCGTACACTCATTTTGTCCACCATGCTATAAACGTCACATATTTTAATTTAAAGTACTGGTAGCTAAATGTTGTAATTATTTCTGTAGCATAGTAGTGACAACAGTTTATTTTACTGGATATACTTTCAGGCTGCAGCGCAATAATCTTGATCTAATTTAACAAGTGTTCACTAAAGGCTAATAAGTAAAAGAATTACTTTTTTCGCTAGGAACTGCAATGGCTAACAACTGGTTGGAGCATGAGTAGTACTGACTAAATATAGAGTTTGGAATAAAGGGCCAAATAAATAGTTTGGAATAATGTTTAACTAAAGGACACTCACACTTTTGAGAAGCATGGCCATGAGTGGGAGTTTGATCTTCGTAGATTAAGGTCTTCAATGTGTTAACTGCTGAACATCAGAGTATAACCAAACAGTCAGCACAAACTAGTTCTAGTGAGCTCCTGATAATATATCAGCCACCACCTTTAAGTTTTATATAAAGTTTTGGGCCACAAAACTTTAGAAGATAAGATATTTTATGTTTGACCCTTGTGTTATCATCTAAAATATGTTTTGATGGTTGTACTAAAAAGAAGGTTTACAAATTACAAATATTATGCTAGTTCTCAATCATAGACATCGAAGAGTTGCATAAGCACAGCTACACACATCAGTAAAGCGTTTTCCTTGATGAATTATCGATTTGTGATAAATTCAAATTGTAGTGGTGGATTGACTGATACAAGTGTTGTTCAGTTATGGAAAACAAGAATTTTTTAGTTTCTTATATTCTGGTGACAACTAGAGTGGAGACTCTCCATACCCTTCGATGAAATCAGGCTACTAAACGTATTAACAGCAACAATAACAATTATAAGTATAATTATAAAAATGGATTCGGAATTACCTTCGGTAGAAGCAGAAGCAGGAGCGGTGAATGTACCATTATTAGAAGTAGCATTTGCACTTGGAGTATCTGAAGGAGAGTGACTTTTCTTTCCAAGTTTCAGAAGTCGTCTGAACCCTTTTGATTGGGGCTTTTCAACAACTTCAGGGATCTTTTCCAGCTTCAGGCTGTTAAAATCAGAAATATATGCCTTTTCAGCATCCGAAGAAGTGCCAAAGTTTGCCTTTACCTGGGGTGCTTTGGCATATTCTGAGTTCCTAGTAGACGGGTCTTCGAAAGATGAAACACGTGCATAAGGAGCTTGGTAGTTTTTCTCAGTTGAACTTGTGCCCGCTGGATTTTCTTCGATGGAATTTTTCCTCACCTGAACACCACCAGGATAACAACCATAAAGAAGACGAATCAAATAATCAATAACCAAGACTACCAAAGTTAACACGTCATGTTTAAATATCATGGTACCTAAAATGTTTATGTTGCAAAGAAAATATTACACCAAGAAAATCCAGAGTACGTAGTAAATCAAATGGATGAACAGAGAAAGTCTTTAGTCAAATATAAGTTTATCGTCTACACTCCTCATGTTAGAATACGGATATCAAAGATTCTCATAACTCAAAGAGAAAACCCCCAAGAAAAAGAAGATAAAAACAGACTGGTAAATTTAGGAGTAGATTATTTTGGCAGTGGTTTTAAAGACATATTCATATATATTCGCTTTTTATCCTAAAAGAGTAAGAAGGTGTTTCTAATTCCATGTTAAGCCGGAGTATCGATCTACTGTTAGGTGTAAAAGTTTCGAGAATCTGTGTTTTGTTAGAAGATGTATGTGAAAAAGGCAGTGCGGCTATGAACATTTTTGTGAATCATATATTCCACAGGTGTCCCATAAAGAGGTGGAACATCTGTTTGCTCAGAAAGGTGGTTGATAGTTGTGCCAACCTACTTTAGTCGAGCAAGTAGTATATATATGTGCATCACAGAAATCATGCAAGTTGGGACGAGTGACACATAAGCTTCATCTACGGGAGTGTAATCATCTATTATTGTTGTATGACATCTCAATCTCACGCTTCTAACCCATTGGCCTACTTTTGTGCACTACTTATTCTCAAATTCTAGTTACTTATAACATTGCACTTACCAATAAACATTCATTTTCAGTTCAGAAAACAAAGTTCGTGTAGAATATATGTAATTCTCAGGCCGGAATAAAGAAAATGTAACTGAGAAAACACACATGAAATTCTGTATTATTTTTTTGATTACATACACTGTCACTCTCAAGATAAAGGCAACATTCAATTCAGTGTTTGAGTAAACCTAAATTAAATGACAGAATAAGAAGTCATGGAGCAAAAATGTGCTATCAGTATTCTTTAATGGTTACTAACGTATAAAGCAGTAATTTTGATTAATTACTAAACGAAAAAGGACTTTTGCATATATTTCTGCAATTTCCAGAAAAGAATTATCGTGGGAGGGGGCAGAGTATCTGATGAGAGGTACAGAAAACCTTACCTCACACGGAGTAGGATGTTTATGTGGCTGGACTGAAATGGTTCCCTTATCAATAATTTCCATGGACAAAGGCTCTGCGTGACTACTTGCCCCTGTTTCATGATTGCTATCAAATTCCTTGGCACAGCTTATCGATGGCTGCTTATCTTCAAGCATAACAACAGACTTGTCAATAATAGGGCTGTTATCAACATCAGCCTGATGAGATAATCTGTCATTTAAATTCAGTTTAGCAACAGGCTTGTCCTCCTTCACCTTTGCAGCTGAATTCTTTTGGCTTAGATTTAAAGATGTTTTGATCTTGAGCTCAGGAAGTGATGCAGCTTTACTTTGATCAACACTCATGATAGCAGACTTCCTTTTTGTCTCAGGCCCTCCATTGGATAATTTTGGTTTTGAAACAGGCTCTGCACTTCGTGTCTTGAGTGATGTAATCTTTTTAGGTTCGGATAGCCTTCTAATGTGAGTAATAGAAGGAACCTTTGAATCAGGAGTGATTTCTTTCTTTCTATCCGACATGGATGACAATGATCTTGTCAACCTATTATTCCCTGTCGACTGATTCCGGTCAGCTATTTTGCTGCTGCTGGTTGAGGGTTTTTTTGAATTGACGGTGGGTCCTACAGTAGTAGTTCTTATTTTGGACCTTTGCAGAGGAGATGATGAGCCAGGCTCTGAATCAGTGAACTTGGATCCACCTCTTTGGGTAATTTTAGATGCCAACTGTTTTCTGCTGGGCTGACCAGACATCGAATTTGCTCTTGCTGCTATTCTTTTTTGCCTCTCTATCTTTAGAGCTTCAAGTCTTCTATGTTCTGCATCTTGCTGAAATAAACTAGATTTTAGCATAGCAACTTAAGCAAAAATTCATCATTCAAATATATGACAAAGTTACAGGGAAAACTAGGAATGACAATGGATGATGCTCATACAAAAATGGCATGTATATTATTTTACCTGCTCTTTCTTCATTTTCTGGAGATCGGCTTTGAAGGACCTTAGTTTCTCAGCACGTGCTCGTGCATCCTCTAGGGTTGATGGTTTTCCCTTCCCGACAAACTTCTTATCTAAACTACGCTGGTTAGGTTTTAACTGTTGATGCTTTTCTGCACCTTTAGACCCCTTCTTAGCTTCAGTTTTGCTCTTTTTCTCACGCGAAGTAGCAGCAGCATCTTCAGCTAATTGCATTTCGTAGTCTAAAGCAGGATCATACCCTATAGATCTCTTCTCTATAGCTCGTTCCGGCATCAAGCTTAAGGCATCCGGCTCATATTTGAGTAGCTCACGGGTCTTATCTGGATTTTGACTACTGGCCCGGTCATAGTAGTCCATATTCATGCCACTTCTATTGTCATTTACACCTGAAGTTGAGCGCAATGAAACCATAACTGTTTCATCATTAGTGGGATGCGGCATCCCATTTCTGTCCAAATTTTTCTCAAACCCATTAAGGGCCAGTGGATTCCTTACATTTGCTTGGTCTCTTCCACCCACAATAAAATCATCGCTTCCACCCCTGTAGGCAGTCTTTCTTCCATTTCTTTCATAGGAGGATTGCATATCAGTTCTGTGTCCATCCCCATCACCATCACCATCACGTTCTGCATGATCTAATGGATCATCAGCCATTTGTTTTTGCCGTCTTTTCGTTTGATGATCTTTTTCAAATGCAAACATATCTTTATTTGGGGAACGTTCACCTTCTTCAGCTCCTTTTAGTAGAAAACTCTGGAAAGCTTGCCAGTGGCTGCTATCTGTTTCCTTCCTATTATGAGTCTCGGATTCAGATGATTGCTTTCTCTTTGGAGATCTTAAGCTTCTTTTACGTGTACCCCTCTCAGTCTCATCATCAGTGTGAGTGTCGGAAGCTGATTCTGATTCATCTTCAGAGGAATTCTGTCTTTTGGATGTAATGTAGTTAATATTACGGATAACCACCCTACCTCCTGATTTCTTTTTACTGGATTTTCCAGCATTCTTATGCTGTTCTGAGTCTTCAAATTCAGAATTAGTATATCCATTATCCATAGATTGCCTCCTTTGTCCACCACTAAAATGAGGATCCTCCATAGATGATGGGTAAGGTGGTGGAGGATAAAATGGAGCAGTTCCAGGAGAATAATGTTGTTGATAGTAGGGCATTGGGTATGGTTGATATACAGGTACGGAACCGGGTGAAGAAGAATGCATCATACCCCAAGGAGGATACGCTGGATGGGGAAATTGATATTGTTGCTGACCACCTAAATTTGGACAATCCGTATTGCAATAAATGAAAACAATTAGGTGACGTCTTGATGGAAAATCTTCCAAATAAGCTTAACTAGATATAAAAAAAACAAACAAGAAGCTCCATCAAATGCATAACTGTTGAGTCCTAACCGTACAATGCCTTCCTTATTTTTCCAAAATTTTCCAATAATACTTACTTTTTTTTAATGTGAATTAGTTGAGACTATTAAGCAAATTCTGGATCACACGTGCATACACATAGGCTTAAATTTACATGAGCACGAAGACTTTATTTCTGTGATTTCAGCAAATTCTCCAGGCTATCTAAAATGGCAACTTCTTTTCTCAGCCTTATGAGGTGTGTGTTCAAACTTGGCTATTTGTAAGTTTCACTAGAATAGACTTACATGACAGGCTACTAAGTTCAAGTTAGAAACTCTTTATCCTAGTTTAAATGAAGTTGGTCCTCTACTATAGTCCTAGAAACAGGGTATGCTTGATGTTATCTCGACGACTGAAAAAAGTCCATACATGGATACTAGGAACGGATGAGGCAGAAGGCAGCACCAAAGATGTATAGGAGGTGTGGTAATAATAAATAAATCAGTATATGAGATCCACCTAAAAAATAGTCCATACCTGCATATGAATCAGTGCCTTCTGTCTCTTTAGATTCTGAATTAACATCACCCCCAGGTTCATCATGCCTGTTAGTCATACTTGAAAGCATAATTCCTGATGCATTCATGGCAGAATAATCTGATTTGGTAGACATTGCATCTTCTGCTTCTATTTCAACCCATTGCCCGGACTCGTGTTTCTGCTTCCACAAATCCATGAACCTCAAGCAAGCACTCCTGTTGTATCAGAAAGAGTCAAGTTTGCATGCAGATGGTGATAGATATATACACATAAACATAAATGCAAACGAGTTATGCAAAGATAACTACTTACATTAGCCGTGATGCACCAAAGCATTCAGCAAATGATAACAAATTTGACACATGGTCAACTTCGAATCCAGCAGCCACAGCACGTGCAAAAGCCATGCCTTGTTCTTTCTTTAGGACTGTTTTGCGCGTCTCAAGAACATTTAAGAGCTGGACTCTGCATATACAAATGAATATGTTTATATGTTTTCTAATATGTAATTCAGTGGAATAAAAGGATAAGCAGACGGCTACGTCAATTTTGAATAAATTAGTTACGCGAATGAAATGTTATTATTCCTAATAAGATAAAAGAGCTAGTGTCGTGTGTTTAATCTGCTATAATATGTTATTCGAAATGAAAGATTCAAATGGCCTTTATGCCTCCTGCATCTGATGCCTCAAATAATGCATAAGTAATTCAGTTTCCAGTTTGTTACAAATGACTCCAACCACATTCGGCATTTTTGTTACACCTTTAGTCACAATAAGTGTCCTAAAGTGTTAGAAATGTGAAGATCATATTTGAAAGTTAGGAAAGTTGTTGGGTTTTCAAACTTAAAAAATCAACTTATGACATATTCGGGAAAGATGGACATAAGAAAGGAAGCACCAATACTTTGAATTTCCCTCCTTAGCACCGGAACTGTTAGTCTCCTGAACACCAGGCTGCCAAAAAAAAAAAACAGACCAATAAGAATGGATAAAACACACACACACACGGGACGATAAGAATACACGGTGACTTGTTACCTCGTAAAGGACAATTGCCTTGCCCTCGTCAGCATCACATGCATGTTTGTTTCCTGCCCAAAGTTGTAGAACGAATTTAATACGATAAAATCATATACTAATTGAACTAGAAACATCAAATGATCCAAGTCACCTATACCTTCACTGCTTGCCACAGGCTTTACATGATGGTCTTGTACCTGCTGCAACGGTGAACACTTTGAGTTATAAAAAAATAACAATAATAACGTAACAGATGATATATTGAAATACGATAGTCACCAAAATATCATTGTTTCCTTGAATGGAAATTGCTTCTTCTATCTGTAGAATTTCAGATTCTATGGTGTAGACGCGTTCCAGAATCTCAGGAGTGCTCACAAAGCGAACAAAGCTATAAACAACAAACATATTAGCGTTCAATACCATGAACAGGATTTCATGAGAAAGAAAAGAAACCTTAGGACGGTGGACTTAGTAAACCAAGGTGCATTGGCGGCAGGTGGTGGTGTGAGAAATACGGAATAGCCGCCTTGTGCAATCTGATCTTGAGCTGCCTTTAAATGTGCGATAAAAGGGCTGAGCAAACCGGAAGCGATTTTCTCTTTCTTCTTCTTATCATCATTTGCGATGATGTATAAATCACACCTGCCAACAAGCAACAGGAGTTATTTATCATCAATGAAGAAACAAATCATTGAACCGTGGTTATTTATTTATTTATTTATTGGCTTAAAAAAAGTAGTTGCAGCACGAAAGCAGTGGTTAGGGTTGTCTTTCATCAGTATTCAAAAGGGTTGGAAATTTGCATTTCCTAATTTAACCAAGATAATTTGAATTAAGAAATTGGTTGTCCAACTAAACACACCTATAATAATAGTGTAACTTTTCCAATTGCATGTTAAATGGATTGGATTATTAACAATGTACTACCAGAAGCTGAATGGTACTAGAATTGAATTCAATTAAATGAATAATTACCTAGTTCTTGTGGGAGTGAGTTGAAATACAGCACACTCTAAACGAGTCTTTGACTTCATTTTTCTTTTCTTTGGGGGTAATTGTCACTCAAAATGATGATAATAATGTCAACCCAAAAAGAAAGAAAGAAAGAAAATTGTAAAGGCGATACTTTCTTTAAAGGAGGAGGCTGAGGCTGCTGCTGCTGTTTTGCATTATTCAATAAATAAATAAACAAAGAGAGAGAAAGACAACAAAGTGAGTGAGTGGGTTATTCTCCATATCAAACAATTATCCATCTACTATTATTTCTCAAACCAAAACAAAACCTTTCTTTCTAGTGGCTTAGGGTGCGTTTGGTTTGCTTGCGGGTTTAGATTAGGATTTGGATTGATGTAGGAGAGATAAATTAATATATTTTAATAAATAAATGTTGTATATATAAATATAAAAATAAAATAAGTATCATATTGCAGAGAGAGTAGCATGCTAGGCATCAAATTTTTCAAAACCCACTTTTTTTCTTGGATTGATGTCAGTGGGGTTGATGCACATATATTCTCTTTTAATAAACAACCAAACAACTTGTACGAATGCTAAAGTAACTCCAGGCCTCCAAAAGGCGCCTAACAAACACGCCCTTAATATCCCTCAAAATAATTATTCATTTTCTCTTTGTAGTAAAAAAAAGTAATTTAGTGAAAAAATATTCTTTTTGAATTGTTAAAAATTAAAGTGCCACAACTTTTATTAAATTGTGTTAATCTAGTCTTTTAACAATAATTTTGAGACGGAGGTAGTTTTAAACTTTTAAAAAAAATTCGTGTAAGTTATTGAACTTTCATTTTCTTTACTTAGGTTACTGAACTTTGAAACTTTGTTCACTCTGGTTACTTAACCTTTAAAATGATGACATTGCTTATTTTTTTTAGTATACAACGGTCCTTGTGGTTAGTCTAGTTTCACGGATTTAGTCCCTAAACCACTATTTCTGTTAGTTGAACGTTTTTCTTACGTTTTCGCCCGTTTTCTTATGTTTTCATACGTTTTATCCGTTTTTATACGTTTTTGTCCGTTTTTAAAAACGGACAAAAACGTATAAAATTAATAAAAACATATGAAAACGTATGAAAACGAGCGAAAATGTAAGAAAAACGGTCAAACTAACAGAAATAGTGGTTTAGGGACTACATCCGTGAAACCGCATTAACCACAAGGACCGTTTGTGTACTAAAAACATAAGCAATGTCATCATTATAAAGGTTCAGTAACCAGAGTGAACAAAGTTTTAAAGTTCAGTAACCTAAGTGAACAAAATGAAAGTTCAGTAACTTAGGTGAACTTTTTAAGAAAGTTTAGTAACATATTTGTATATTAACCCTGTTAATACAAATATCATCTAAAAAACGTTATTTATATTTTACGATATTTGCTATATTTTGTTGTTAACAATAATAAATTTCATTTTAGCAAAAGTATAAATCTTGTCAAGACTTTTACATATAGTTACAAGTTATTCTTAAACACAAAATGTTTTCAACATTTGTTCACAAAATGGTAGTTTGTCATTTTAAGATAAATGCCACTATTACATACGTAGTATTAAACAAGAAGACACATTACACTTCTAGTCTTTTACAAGTAAATTAGTTTCACTCGTCTAGTTTGCTAACATGTATATTATAATGTTTATTTACATAAACATATAAAACTAAAAATGAAAAATGTATATTACATCATGTGTTGCATCATCATAGAAATCTTTGAAAGATTTCTTGGATATCTTGTTTAGATTTTCACTCAACATATCAAACATAATCTTGGTTAGATATGTTAAGATCTTAGTAAGATATGGTGAATATTTTGTTGAGATTTTCTATCAGTCCCACAAAACCAAATTTTAACAAGGACGGAACCAAGTTTTTGGTTCCGTGTGATCTGTGGTTGTCTTGACCCTTTTGCTATAAATAGCAAGCCACACCAAGTTGTTTGATCATCCATTCTAAGCATAAAACACATACATTCTCGCATTCTCTTTCATCTAACTCATTCTCATTTTCATTTTTAGTGATCCTCTTTTGTAGCAAAGAAGATCAAGATATTCCAAGCTTTTAACAAATTGTTGCGTGTCTTATTTGTTTATAGTTGTGTGAATTGTTGTTATTCATACATCATGTGGCGGAGAAGCCTTTTCAACGTCGCCTACTCTTTATCCGGTACAAGGCTAGACACCGAGTTCTTCCACGAGGTAAAACCAAACCTATCACAACTTCGCCTACACTTTATCCGGTACAAGGCTAGATACCGAGTTCCATTACAAAGTAGGAACTACTACCCAACACTACACCACAACACAACTACCCCAACGGATTCATCGGATGAAAGAGAAAGAGAAGGAGAAGGAAGCAACCCCCTTGGCAATGTCCATCTCGACCCCTTAGCATACATTAACCAACTACCGGATGTCCCAAGCCCTTCACAAGAACTCCAACAAATAAGGGGCATATTCAAGTATTTTGTTAACTTCCTCATGAAGAAGAAGAAGTATGGATGGAGGGGTTAAGAGTGAAGAGTGGAGGCAATAGAGATGGAGATGAAGATGGAGATGGAGTAGGAGGTTGAATGGAAGGAAGGTAAGGTCTTAGATCTTAATTTGTGAACAATTTATGAACAATGGTCTGTAAACAATCTAAACAATATTTATGTAGTTTAGGACGCAGCTCGTAGAAGATGGGATATCTTAGACTAAAACATTCTAACTTAGGAACCGGGAAAATGAGAATTTTACGACAACTTGATCTCAATCAAGTAGTCGGTCCCACTCATTTCGCTTACATTCTAGTCGTCCTTACTTACTATACGTTATATTTGTTGCTTGCATATGTTTATTGAATGTAGAATTGATTAGGATGAGTATTTGCTAAAGAGTGCAAAAATTACACATTTGCTGAGAAGCTACTAGTCACAGTGAGTCGGATCCCTAAGCTATAACTAGTGGATCCCTCAGATGAGGTGTAACACCCCTAAAATGGCTCATTGGAAGCACACGAGTAATGGGGTGCTACTAAATTGATATCACAATATAAGCATAGAACAATTGGTTTTTCATAAATAACTCTTATTCATTCTTAAAAACAATGTTTACATTATTGATTAGTGCGGAAAATGGCCCATTATAAAAAGGTGGTCCCAATACATAAATCAGAGTCGTCTATGACCATGCCATGCCTTTGCCTTGCGCCTCTAAAGATAAGCTATCACCTCAAAACCTGAAGATACATGCTAAAAAGTGTCAACACTAGGTTGGTGAGTTCATAGATTTTTGTTGTAAAAGTTTCTATGGACCACAAGATTTAGTATTTAATTCATTCAGTCATGTGACCAGTTCATTCGGTCATGTTACCAGTTCACTCGGTAAGGTGACCCGTTCATTCGGTCATCTATGTACATAGCAAATGCAACCAGTACAATCGGTCATGTGACCAGTTCACTCAGTCATGCAGGCATAACAGTTTCAAATACTTTGTGTCCATATGTAAAAGCATGCATTAACTTAACACTAGAATGCATCTAAGTAATCAAGTAATTGGCAAGTAAATACATAATGTATTCAGTCATTCAACATAGTTTTAGTAAACAATTCACTTGTTCAGGTAAAATCAGTATTTAGTTTGAGTAAAAACGAGCATGTATTCTCCCCCAAAACAGTTATGAAAACAGGTAAAAGTATGGGCTATGAAACTCACCTTGGCAATTAGTAGTCCGAAGGGAATTAAATCAGGGGGTGATAGTGCACAGCTCCGACACGCAACCTAATTAATACGGCAATTTAGTCTTTATGTTTAAGACTCGATAAAGTTTAACTAACTTTATAAATTTTTACATGTTGTTGTTGTTGTTGTTGTTGTGGCATCATTTATCTTTAAATAATTTACAAGGAATTTGGTGGATTTCGGCTTAGGAAATATGGCATGGAAGGAATCTCAAGGAAGGAATTCTGACTTTGGCTCAATGATGACCAAATGATAATACTTAGAAGGGTACACGCAGAAAAAGTTATCAAGGATGAACAAGACTTCGGTTTGATGGTAACCGAATGACGATGTACGGAAAATAAGCACTTATAAAGAGAGGATGAATTTGGATTATAGGTGATAAAATATAATAGGAGTGTGAAAAAAAATATATATATATATTCCAAATAATAATTTTATCAAAAGAGTTTGTATTAAAATTTCACTTATAACTTATAAGTGTAAAAGTTTTAGAAAAGAAATCGGGCATGACCCATGTATATGTTTAGATATATTACGCGTACACATATATATAAATATACTTTAGAAAGTATATGTATAACCCATCTTGAATATATGTTTGAAATTTGAAAATTAATGTAAACCTCAAAATCTTCTCATGCATTACAATGACTTATTTAAATCGAATGTTTTTATTTAAGAAAATCAAGTTTTAACCAAATTTTTATTCAAGTTGTATTTGTAAAAATACAAAGTACGTTTCAAATATTCCATTTGTAAAATTAATTATATTTATCAGAAATACGGTTTGCCACAAATGTATATTTGGTTTGCTCAATAAGACTACGTCATAGTATATTTTACTAGGTCTTGCACTTGGAATAAAAAAAAAATTATAAGTTTTTGCCTAAAAGCTTTTTATATGGTTTGTAAAAATATTGCTCACATGCTTTGAGTACATCTCGTTTTATAGTATGTTTTTAAGTTTCATTCAACTTTTACATTTTTTTTTGCTATTTGGATTCGCGTCATCCGTTTTTGATAATGACAATAATTTATCACAAGACATTTCGAAAGTTGCGGATCATGGATGGGCAAGGATCTATGAACTGTGGCCTTGATGTATGGCGAGGGACGGTGTCGTGAGTGATGGGTCGAAGTAAGATGAAACAAGATGAAAAATAGCTCGAGTCGACCAACATTAAACACCCCCTCCTAGTGGCTGTCGAAGGTCAGATTGGGCCTTTCACTGGGTTGGGCTTCGCAGCCCTGCTGCTGGCCCAAGTTTGAGCAAGTTAACCAAACTTTCATTGGACTATGGGCTTGAGGCCCAGCTAGTGTTTGAATTTGTAGAGACAGATTCTTGGTATACAACTTGGTTAACAGTTATACTCGATAAGGGAAGAGGGTCGAGAGGACCACGATACTTGAAACCCCGCATTTTTGTAATGACTCTCATGTAGGGCGGGTAGATCATAAAGGGTGTTTTCCCTCGACTCGAATGAGTAAAAAAACGCACCCTTTCCAGATGACTATCGAACATAACCCAAATGTGTAGACCCCTTTTTGAGCCTATATGAACAGAAGAAACCATGCCGAACCGTGAAAGGAAACGAACCACTTATTGCTAAGTCGAAGACCAAGTAAGGTATTTAGACGAACAAATATAAGCCGAAAATTACACAAGTAAAGTTTTAAGTCTAAAACTCATTAAGCTATTATATGTGTTCCGTTAATATAAACTTTCTTGTTTGGCCATACTAACCCATAACAACAAATGAAAATTTATTCCGACGTGGGGTTGTTCAGGTCGCATGTCGGCAAGTAAACAAACACTCTTACGAGTGAGATTCCCGTTTCCGCCAAGACAACCCAATGGACTAGTTAACCACCTCGGGTGAGGCGTTAACCTCATCCGGGACGGTCAACTTGTACGACTGAAAGGAGTAGAAAACCTAAGGCGAGTATGCCACAGATACGTACGATAGATTCTTTTAAGGATTAAACCGAGATAAGTACTTTGGTAACTAGTCTAATAGCACGATCATGAGCCAAGATTTAGGAGTTAAACTTAAAAATATTTCTGTTTTCTCTTCTTGGTTTTCGACAGCAAACAACAACAACAATATGCAAAAGAACATTATTTTTATTTCCACATTACCACTTTAATCAATACTAAAATGAGACAATATCACTTATAACTTACATCAATCGGTTTGAATAGAAAATTTATAAATTCGAATTAGACAAAGAATATTACAACTCAATAGATTCAAAAAGATAGGGAAAAAGAAAGGTAGATTAGGGTGAAACGTGGGAGAGAGAGAGATGCCAGTTTATCTCTTTTATTTTACTGTATTAGATAAAACAGTATAGTCGGTACCCCGTGTTTTGTCGAATCCTCGAGTAAACGTACCTTCCCGGTACCCGAAAAATATAGAAATTATGTTTTCGGAAACGATTTCTTAAACGTAAAAATGTGACATCATTATTACTTAGAAATTTGATTATAACTGTTTGCCGTTATTTAATTGGTGTCGGTATGCGTGCAGTGCCGTGACTTTCTAAATTAACGAGATAACCTCTCGTTTTCTTCCGTAATTTATCCTTGAATGATAAAATGTGTATATTTCACTTATTCCATTATTTATTTTTAATTTTGTATGCTACTGCGCTGCAGTATGCGGAATAACTTCTTGAAACAATGGATTAAGCTTGTGTATGCTTAAATTTTAACTTGGACAATAATAAATTTTACCTTTATTATACAGATACTCAGTGGACAAGTATCGTGCGTGCGGTGTCTTATTTTTAAAGAAACGAGATGACCTCTCATTTTTAAATCTAAATATTGGCATTTGTCAGAAAACAACAGATTTAAATTTTCTGACGTGATAAATATTATTATAATAATCCAAAATTTTACAGGTTGTTATATGAGGGAACCGTGGCAAACAAACATTGTTTTATCACACTTTCACTTCAATCCAATCCTCTAGACCTTATCACACTAGCTAAACATGATACTTTAAGACTACTTAAGTCTTCCTCAAACTCAGTAGGTCTCACATTCACTTATAGCTAACATAGGATCACACACTAGGTATTTTTTGATTTATCAATTTACCTAAACTCACCATATTTCCGCTTCAATGCTCACACATTGTTCCTCACATCCCACAACACTTATTTTGATATTTCTCTCAATTTTAGCAAATTGATCTCAGTTATCCTTACGTCAAAATAGGCTTAAAACTAGTTTTTCATTTTTGTTTAGGAATTTTTCAAATTTCTCTTAAGTCACCATCTGATCTCTAGGATCAATTCTCCTCATTTGTCATTCTCAAACCAATAAGTATCATCTTTAAACACTTAGTTTCACTCTCAAAAAGTCTATTTTCCTACAAAAAACCATCATTAAGTATCCTTACTCCTTATGGTTGGACATTTAAGTCACATACCATTTAAGAAATCTAAGGAAAGCCAAACCCTCAAGATTTATAGGTATTAGACCTTAAAAGAGCATAATCACTTCACCACTTTGATGTCTGACAGACGGATCCCTGGCTTATAACTAGACGGATCCTTAGTGAGAGGGAATCGTGGGATCCGTGTTATTATTTGATTCTTCGCTTATGAAATTGTTTTTGGTTATTAAAATCATTTTTTTTATTACCTGGTTTGGTTTTTGAAATTAAATTTGATTTTATCTTATGGGTTCTAAAATGGTTTTTATTTTCATTTACGATCTGGGCATATGTCTACATTCTACCTCCCCCAGACCCTGCCTCGGCGGGATTGGGTATGTTGTTGTTGTTGTTGTTGTTGTTGTTGATCTGGGCATATGTCCTTAGTTATGGATGTAAAGTAAGAGTTATGATTAATTTTTGAAAAAAAATAAACGTTCAAACCAAGTTGGCTAGGTTCCTTTTTCTCTCTTGTTATATGAAACTTTGTTTTGAATTGCTATGTTTCACTACGTTATGTATGATGTATCTTTTCTATAATTTAGTTGTATATAACAAATTTTTTTGAAGATGGATGAAAGTGCTTGTGGGTCAACCCAATCTGATCCTACTCGACCCATTTTGAACTGCTAGTCTACTACACAACTAGCTCATCTTGCCACATCTAACAGTGTACTGAGATGCATCTCTTCTCAAGTGTGAAATTTGTTACTTTGTTAATAGTAGAAATGGATATTGCTGAAACGTCGACAGTACATGTAGCAAGGGAGTCAACTGTATAACACTATAACTTGCTTGATGAATTTAGTCCATCAGTTATGCATTCCAATAAACAGGTCAAAATGGATTTGGTTATGATAAGCCATGGTTTTTGTACAGGCCATAACAAGTTGAGTCTGGTTGACCTGTCCAGAGGTACAAATTTCACACCCTATCCTTTTCTTTCAAAATATGTGTTGTCCAGTGTAAAATAAATTTAAGCTTACAGTTTTTATTGAGCTTATACCGATTTCTGGGATACCCATAGGATCACCTGTTATTGCTGTTTCGGTTCTTCCGCAGAAGCTCATCATGAAACTAAGAACTTTTATTTTAATGTTTTCTTTTACTTTGTCGATACTGTAGGACCGTAAATACAAATGATTTATGTGGTTTTGGGAGGTCTAGGTTGGTGGAAGAAGATGATAGTCTTCATCTTCCTAGAGAGAGAAAGTAGAGAGAGGGAGGAGAAACAAATGATGAGTTTTATTGATAAACCAAACAAACACACACCTAATGCTTAACCACACCCCTCATGGAGAGTCATGAGGGGTATTTATAGGCTCTAGACATTACAACTTTGCCACTTAAACGATACTAGTCCCTGCGGGCAAAGTATACTATGAATCTAGTCCATTTCACTAGTGTGACGTTATCTTTATAAAAAAGCGAGGCTAACAATCTCCCTCCAAGATATCGTCACACGTGAATGGTTACAATGAGACCTATAAATACAAAACAAAGTAAATTACAATAATAATAAACTATGTTGACGTTGTTGAAGCGCATGGTCTATGTAGTCTAGATATTGAGGCAAACTTGAAGTTCTTTCTTCCGACGATCTTGGCATTTGATCTTTGGCGCTGATGGCACAAATCCTTGTAGCTCTGAACTTCAACTGTAATGGTCTAGTTAGGTTATTACTCCCTCCTAACTAGTGAGCCTTTTTCATTCTTTTGCTCCTTCCTGATTCGACAACTCTCTTCCAACACGCAGCGGAGAAAGTAGACTCTTGATTGTAGCACAATGGTTGTCGTTCTGGGAACATCATAACAACATAACTCACTTAGTATTGCATCCAAGTCGGTAAAAAGCCCCGATGTACACACACTACTTCTCCTTCTTCAGTATTAAGCACAATTCCCTTTGTCAATCCAATCACGAAAGATGAAACACCAACTTCTCCCTCCTGATGATTGCGAGCTATCGGAATCATCATAATGTTGCGTACATGCCGTAGATTACCTTTTTCTTGATGCAATATTAAAATTCTTAGTTTGAGCATAATTCTGTGAGAATATGTCGCAAAAATACTCTCAATAATTCTCTCAAACCAACCTGAAATCGAACCTCCTTTGAATTCACCGGCTAATAGTAATGACCACATATGGAGATAACCCGATACGACTAACTTGAAAAGGAAGTAAACATCCCAACTTTGTGACTTACTGCTTATTCTAAATTTTTGAACAATCCACAACGCCGTGTGACACTGAGCACTACAACGTAACTCCTTAAAGTGATAGTTATACACTGTGAGCACTACAACGTAACTCCGACATCAGTTATAACCAGATTGTCAATTCATAATCACTTATGAAAAATGCCCAGACAAGTTATCTTGAGACATGTAACCAACCAACCAATGTCTCAGAGATAAGAAGATCACCCGTGAAATGTCATTTCAATTCCTTGTAAGTAATACCGTACAAAAACCCCCTAGTCATTTTTTTCTTTGAATTTTAGCTCAAGTCATGAATCTGTATCCTCCGTGAAAAATTGATCATACCAAAATACCACTCTTAACCGAATACAACCAATAATTTATATCCAATATATTCTATAAAAAATACTCGGATAACTATTTTATGTGTTCAATTTCACAATACTAGACCCATCAAACTATCCAATCCATCCATTTATATTGCAGCCCACAAACGAATGTTAGCAAAAACCCATTCCGGAATTGAGTGAGGCCCGATCCAGCCACAAGGTAAATACCCGATCCAACAACCACCCTTATAACCGGTTATATTAACTCACCATTTAACCCTAAGGGGCATTTACATATATCCCCATCAAAACTTCAATAATTACATATTTCCCCAAAACATGCTTTATTAGCATTGTACATCATGCATTAAAAACTTGTGTTTTGGGAAATATGTAATTTTTTAAGTTTCCTAACCCTAAAACAAAACTAACCCTAAAATGCATCTTGTAAAATAACGCCTACCACACTAGACGCTCCTCTCCTCATCACAATCTCAATCACAGATTCATCTAATCTTTATTCAGACGCAACTCACACCCATCTCTATTATCAAATCGAATCATATCTCCTTTCATAATCATCAAATCGAAACACAAACCTAATTACTACCCAACCTATAACGTTTCTGTTTCACCAAAATACGAATCAAGACGAATCGAGAGGGCATTTTAAATTCTTCAAGATCATTTATATGGTCTCAGGTAGGGTTGTATCCGTTTGGATTTGTTGATTGATTTTCCTTTTGAGTCATGAACGAACCTAAGAAAGAAAAAAACAATCTTGTTAGGTTTCTTCTCTTTTATGTTCGGATAAATAATGGATCTTTGATTCAAAAGAATCTGTGAGGATAATTGTTCAACGAAAAAAAATCTTATAAAGATTAACGGAAACGTTGAAAAAAATCTGAGATTATGTGAATGTTTTGATTTTGAATTAATTTTTGTTTGGAGTTGTGTCTTGATTCTTGAATAGATGTAGGAGATGGAGGATGAGTTAGGATAGTTTTGTAGTTTGATGTTGTTGGAGGTGGATTTGTTGTTGGTTTTCCGTCTCTTGGACTGATGATGGTGTTGACCTGAGGTCGTTGAGTCTTGGTAAATTGGTATATGTAGTCGAGTCATTTTATCAGTTTACGCATAAGAGCTTTTTTCTGTTTTTGCTTGTAAAGAAATGTCTTTCGCTTAACTTCTTTTTTGTATTTCTTTCTTATTCGTAAACCCAGTTGCTTATGCGCAAGTTTCCTTATGCGTAACCCAACTCTCTTATGCGTAAGAGTTTTTTTACTCGTAAGGTATTTTAAGCGTAAACATAGAGTACTTATGCGTAAGCCAACTTTCTTACTCGTAAGGTCTTTTTAATCGTAAACATATGAGTCCCTTAGTCGTAAGGCATGGTTTACGAGTAAGCTTACGCGTAACTTTCCAAGTTATGCGTAAAAAGAAGGTTTTGACCCAGTTGACTTTTTTCCGGCGAGATTTCCGACCAAGTTTTCCATTCAGATCCAAAGTTACCCAGAAAAAGCATAAAAAATGCTTCATTTTTGACCCTGTTTGACCACAGAAACTGACCAGATTGACCACTTAAATTCACGGATTGGTTAAAAAATGTCACTAAAAAATGAACAAAGATACTGACTTGGACTTAAAGTTGAGACAAGACAGATTCTGTAAACCTTATGCAACAAGAGACATTTTATACCAAAAAGGATACAAATAACATGTATAAAACTGTTTACCACAATAATAGGAAAAAAAATTCCGACCAAGAGAATATTGGTAAAAACAGTTTAAACAATAGCACGAAAGAAGAATAAATCATCAAACAATAACGTTGGCTCGTTATACCACTTGTTAGGATCGATTATATTGTATTAGCATTATTCCATTGTATTGTTTTATTACCTTGTAGTTACTAAACTTGGATTGAAATTTTCAACTTCTTTCATTGTCTAATATTGTAGTTTTGTAACTTTCTTATTGACAAATGAAATATATGATTAGTTTGGTTGAAATGGATCAAGCACTGTGTGTTGGTTGCTGCATCTATGGATCAACCCAAAAATTTTGTAGGTTTTGATATTATGTATGAGTATGAAGATGAAGAATGAAGATTATTGTTTGATTGAGTTTATGTTTTTTAGTGGAGTGGATGAATGGGATCTGAGAATGGTGATGGTGTTAATTTGAGAGAGAGAAGCAGAAATTTAGAGAGAGAATCAGGAAAAGAGATAACATGAGGGTGGTAGTAGTGATGGTATAACTTTTTTATTTAGTGCATCGTTCGACCCTAAAGTTGTACCACCAAAATAATCAACCAAAACGATAAAATGACCATTCTCATTCACTTGACATTTTTGAACAAATGTGTGCTCTTCGTGTTCTTGTTGACAAGTTGTTAGGATTTAGAAAATCCGTTAGTTAAAGATTCGGTCACCTCAAGTATATGTATTCGTTAGAAAGCTCGTAGTCGTAGTCAAGTTATGTTAATAAGTAGTTAGTTAAGTAACACCGTGGAGGACGGACGAGTCTTTACCCACTGTATGCCCGATCCACAGCCCGTAGGAGGCGTGTTTTGTAAGAAACTATAAATACCCTCTACCTCCCAAGGTAGAGGGTTGGAGCTTCATAATATCATTTTTCTTTGTCTCACCAAGTTCCCAACTCTCTTTACTTTCTCACTCTAAAACTCACTTCATACGCCTCATTTTAATATGATTTGATGTATTTATGAAAGCCAATATGTTACAAATGGTACCAAGAGCCATGGCTTGATCACTCATCTTTCATGTTCTTAGATTTCTAGTGGTTTTCATAAGGTTTTTGAGCTTGAATGAGTTTAGAGTAGTTTACATCATTTGGATCATTTCTAGTGTTAAAGTTTGGATTTTGATTGTACTTTTGTGTTTAGAATCATTATAAGTGTTTAGGTTTTGATTTGGAAGGCTTGAATCATCATGGTTGAGTTGTTTTTGAATTGAAAAGTGGTGTTTTTTGAATATTGGTTGGATGCGAGTTGAGTCTCGGTGTGCATTTCTTCTATGCGAGTTGTCCTGATTTGTGAAGCGAGTTGTGTACTCTGAGCTTGCGTATTGAAGTGAGTTGTCTTATATGCGAGTTGTCATTTTATGCGAGTTGTGCCTTAAGCTAGTTGTCGTTTAAGCGAGTTGTCTAGGGTGCGAGTTGTTTTGGAAGCGAGTTGTCAATTTATGCGAGTTATGTTTTATGCGACTTGTCTACTAAGCGAGTTATCTGTTTATGCGAGTTGTGTTTCGTGCGACTTGTCTATTAAGCGAGTTGACTAGGATGCGAGTTGTCCTATGTGCGAGTTTACTTGGGTGCGAGTTGTCTTAGTTGCGACTTGTCAAGTATACAACTTGTCTATTGAGACTTGTCATTTCTTCGTGTTACATCTTACGGTTTTTCTTTTGATTTAGTAAAATCCCGTGAGAGAATCTATTTCCTGGTTTAATCAAAGAATAGTAAAATCCAGTAGAATCTGCAATCATGTCTACAATCACTTCTTCTGTTGCGGACGACATTCAAGCTGCAGGATTTGATACTCGTCCTCCCATGCTGGACAGAACCGATTATGACTCTTGGGCTCAAAGAATCAGACTGTATTGCTTAGGAAAATAAAATGGGGTTAACATACTTAAGTCAATTGATGAAGGACCTTATCAAGTTGAGACTACCAGAGACATTCTTGAAACTGCTGCTGATGGTTCAGTGATATTAGGATTGGATAGACCAAAGACATACTGTTAGGATTTAGAAAATCCATAATGAAGTGTCGGTCACCCCAACATATGTTTAGCATGTTATAGCTCGTAGACGTATTAGTATATTAGTTAGATTAGCAGTAGTGTAAGTAACATCGTGGAAGAAGGACGAGTCTTTCCCCACTGTATGCCTAATCCACAGCCCGAAGGAGGGCGTAGTCATTTGTATAAATAGCCCTCTCCCCACAAGGGAAAGGGTTGGATGTTCATTTGGTAATCTAACCTTCCATTTGTTTTATCTCACTAGAATATCCCACTTTCTCTCTCTAAGTTCTTAAACCATACACCCCATTTATGTTATGATATGATGTGTTTGTGAAATCCAATATGTTACAAATATGATGAACTTACTGATAAGGAGAAGAAGAGATACGATGCTGACATCAGGGCTTCAAACATCATACTTTAGGGTTTACCTAAGGACATTTACAAGTTGATCAATCATGACACTGAAGCCAAGGCAGTATGGGACAATGTTAAGATGCTTCTCTCTGGTTCTGAATTGACTAAAGAAGACAGTTTGAGAACTTTAAGATGAATCCAGGGGAAAGTGTCATTGAATATCATGTAAGATTCCACAAACTTGTGAATGATATGAGGAATATCAAAATGACAATGCCAAATATTCAACTCAATTCAAAGTTTGTGAATAACATGAATCCCGCATGGCAAAAATTTGTCACTGCAGTCAAGCTTAACAAAGGTTTGAGGAACACCAACTATGAACAATTGTATGCATATTTGCTCCAAAATGAGAAACATGTTGTGTTTGAACGAATGATTTTGGAAAAGTTCAAGACCAATTCAGGAGATACAAGCTCATCAAATCATTCAACTGCATTCTACATAAATGTAGGAATTACCACCAAAGCATCACAAGTCATACCAACTGGAAATGGCAATCACAAAATCATTCCAGATCCAGGGTATAAGCCTCCAGACTCAGACACATTCATGGAACATCTTGTTAATCAATTGGCTTTAATGGTCAAGCAGAACTTGAACTTCACCCCACACACCAACAATCATCTCAGAACTGCATCCAATCTTCACAATCATGCTACGGTTAAAGACGGAAAGGTAGTGGTGCAAAATGTGCAAGGAAGACAGAATGCATACCTTCCACATAATGAGCAAGGGAATGTTGGTGCTGGATATGGGAATGCTGGTGCTGGATATGGGAATGCTGGCGGTGGTGGTGGTAATATATGGGTAATCAGAATCGTGGAAGGAACATGGCTCAGGGTCAAGTAAAGCCCATTAAATGTTACAACTGTGGTGGATAAGGACACATCGCAAGGAATTGCACTCTTCCAAAACGTCCACAAAATGCAGAATACTTCAGGGACAAGATGCTGCTGGTGCAAGCTCAAGACAGTGGAGATATGTTGAATGAGGAAGAATTGCTATTCCTTGCTGAGGGAAATGCCAGAACTTATGATGTTGATGTGGATGAACAGCCAGTACAGGGTATGGGTCATAACAATCCCAATGCATTTCAAGTTGCAGACTGTGATGCATTTGATTCAGATGTTGATGATGAACCAACTGCCCAGACCATCTTCATGGCTAATATCTCACCAATGGTAACTCCAAGGGCTTCTTCACCAAAACAGGCCACTCCTTCTAGGGAATCTATCATTTTAGAGGTATTAAAACTATACGATGAGGTTGATGTGTAAAAGACGCATGACAAAGTACAATCAAGTGAAATTATTGAATCGGATATTGAAAATATAGGTAATAGCACTGTTGTCCCATATGATCAATATGTGAAACAAAATAAAAGTGAAATTGTACCAAGTAATTCATCTTCTGCAGTCAATGATGACTATGTTTTTGATGAATTCACTCCATGTGCCCCTGATGATTCTATTACTTCTGAACTAAATGCCTATAAGGAACAAGTTGCTATATATGAACAACGTGCTAAGTTTGAATTGACTACCCGTGAGCAGGAGATGGATAACCAAATGCGTACAATTATCAGAAAAAACAATTTTAGGGAAGAAATGTTAAAACAAGAGTTGGATTCCTTACAAGAAAAGCTTAACAAAACTTTCAAGAAAATATGAAAGTACTTAAACAAGAATTCAATGCTAAGGAATCAAAACTTTTAAATGAATTTTCCAACCTAAAAACTTTGAAGAACAAACTTGAAAATAAATTGTACGTACAAGGGAAAACCATTCAGACTGCTCACGTGATCACTAAGCATAGAGTTCTAAGTTATAAGCATAGCGTTGCACTTGTAGATGAACCAAATCCTAAGGTGTGTAGTAAAGCTAAAGCAGCTCAAAAGGTAATCTATGATGGAAATAAGATTCTTAAGCCGAGACAGAAACCCACTTGTGCTGAGTGCACTGAGGAAGATAGAAAATTAAAGGAAGTCTCTAGAAAAAAATTGGATGATAAACTTAAGAATCCCTTGTGCGTAAGAAAAAATATCACCTTTAAAACACCAAATTATTCTAAGGAAAAATGGATTGCCTTTAATAAGTTTAGACCTCAGACCCAGCTGACCCCTGAACAAATATTCGGAAAAAGGATCCGACAAGTAAAAAGCTGAAGATTTTATCGAAAAGAATTCCCCTTGTAGGAAATTGCCTCCAGCCACTGTGTATCCCCCAAATACACCAATGCATTTAGTGCCCAGAAATCTTCCCACTAATAGCAAGACCTTAATCAGCCTTTATGTAGTTTACCAACTATTTGTTGATTTTGAGGAAACGTGTAACAAGAGAATTACATAACTGAAGGGAAAGGGGTTTTGAACAAACTAAAGAATGCTATTTAACTGAGGTCATGCATTTCTTTAAACAACTTAAAGGACAATTTGAGAGTCTTCAAAAGGGAATGGACACAGAGATTAAAGAAATGAAAAAGATGTTTAATGATATGGAATTTGAGGTTAGTATGTATGAACGTGAGCTTAAGAGTAATGAAATAGAGATAAAGAATCTGCACATCATTAATGATAATTTGATCTCTCAATGTGTTGCTCAAGATGTGTTCTACACTGTTACAAATTATTCTATTACTGTGTCTCAATTTCATGAATTAACTGTTGCATTAAAAGTTTCCCATGATCGTGTCATTGAGCTTGAAACCACAAATTCAAAATTGCATGATAAAGTAGAACAAGATGATCATGATAATTTGGTAAAACATTATTCTAAACTGGAAATTGAACATTTTAATTTGCAACTAAAATATTAACATCTCAAAGAAAATGTTAACACCTCAAATATCAAGACATCCTCGGATGTTCATGAGTTTAATGCAGTTTTTGAAATAAACAAACGTGACGAACATATTCGAGCTCACTGTAACACGATCAGAAGGATGAAAACCCAAATTTCACAATTAAAGGGTGAAAAGAACAATGTGAATGGCTCCCAAATGCCTCCTCCTTTAGATTCTCAGTATTCTCAAAACTTTCATCTTCAAAACATCATTAATGTATTACAACAAGAAAATGAGAGTTTTCTAGAAGAAAATGAAAAGGTTAAACGACACTTTAAAGAGTTATATGATTTAATGAAAGTCACTTGTGACAAGAACAATGAAAAAATAACTTATTTGCAAAAGGAAATTGAGAATCTCAAGAGTCAGTTAAAAGGGAAAATGCCACTTGTCTGTAATGAGAATGTTGCATCAAAGGCATGTGCGGATTCTAAGTATGCTGTGACTGTAAAATATATTCCTCCTCACCTTAGAAATAACAAACTTGTGTTTCAAGAATATTTTTCGTACCTTAAGGATAGTCTAGAATGTCTCCGTGAGATTGTCGAAGAGGATAGCATAAATAAACCACTTGACAGTGAAGTTAGGTATGCATGCTTATATGCCAAACGATCTCAGGATCTTTTAGAATGTTTAAGAGCAACATGCCCTAAATCCTTTTGTAAGAAAGATAAAGTCGTTATACCTTGCTCAATGCCTAGTGTTAAGCATGCAACCCATGATATGCCATGTTTTGTGCTGAAAGTCAAGCATGTGAACTTTGATGTGCCTGCAAGTACTTCAGATCCCAAAGACTTCTAGATCAGGAATGCATAAAGTAGTAAAACCAACTAATGTTCTCATCATTCCCTCTACAGGAGTAATCAGTGACACTAAGGCAAGCGGATCAAAGCCTCCAGGAAATACAAAGCAAGATAGGACCTCGCAAGCTAAGAGTGATCAATGGAAGAAAGTAGAAGACCACCCTAAGAACAATAAGTTTGTGTTGAATAAGACGAATCGTGTTGATTCTAGTATTAGCTATAAGCGTACTGTAATTAATTCAAATTCTTCTACTTCTTGCAAAACATGTAATGAATGTTTGATTTATGGTATTAAGCATGAATGTATTGTGAATGATGTTAACAATTCTGTCAAATCTCCGGTAAAAATTGTTAACACTAGAAAACAGGTTAAGAAGGTCAGAAGACCAAGGTGGAAGAGGGCTAAAAAACATTGGAAACCAACAGGAAGAAATTTTAGTAATGTAGGTTATCATTGGATACCTACTGGCCGTAAATTCAATCTTAATGAGTTGTGCCCTAAATTATCTAGATCAATGCCCATTAGGAAATGGATGCCTACTGGTAGAACTATACCTTTAAGAAGTGAACATACTTTGAATAGATCTACTGTTACTACTAGCCCGGCATCTACCTCTAATGATTTTATTGAATTTGTTTCTGATGTGGATGTTCCAATCTCGTTTTCTAACCAAGTGGAACCCATTCTCGCATGGGGATCCAAACTGTCCAGTCATCCATACTTGTCTGTGTTCAACCGCAGATCGTTCAAATCGTTCTGTGGTACCTGGACTCAGTCGTTCCAAGCATATGACTAGAGATCGCTCGAGGCTCATGAACTTCGTGAGTAAATTTATCGGGACTGTTAGATTTGGGAACGACCATTTTGGGGCAATTATGGGTTATGGAGATTATGTGGTTGGTGATAGTGTAATTTCCCGGGTATACTATGTTGAAGGTCTTGGTCATAATTTGTTTTATGTCGGTCAATTCTTGATTCGATCTAGAAGTTGCTTTTAGAAAACATACTTGTTTCGTTAGAGAACTTGATGGTGTGGAACTTTTAAAAGGAAAACGTGGAACAAACCTGTACACCATCTCTATCGAAGATATGATGAAGTCTTCTCCAATCTCTTGTTATCTAAAGCCTCTAAAACAAAGTCATGGTTATGGCATCGTCTCAACCACTTGAACTTCGGAACCATAAATGATTTGTCTAGAAAGGATCTCGTAAGAGGTTTAACCAGATTGAAGTATGAAAAAGATCATCTTTGTTCAGCATGCAAATTGGGAAAAAGCAAGAAATATGCCCATAAACCCAAACTTGCAAACTCGGTTATGGAAGTTCTTCATACCCTTCACATGGATTTGTGTGGACCCATGAGAGTGCAAACTATAAACGGGAAGAAATATGTGTTAGTCGTGGTCGATGATTATTCTCGGTTTACTTGGGTTAAGTTTTTGAGGTCAAAGGATGAAACTCCAGATGTCATCATCAAACTTATTAAACAGCTACAGGTTCGACTTAATAAAACTGTCAGAATTATCCGAACTGACAATGGAACTGAGTTTGTTAACAAAGAACTGAGTCAGTTCTATGAAAGCATTGGAATCAGTCATCAAAGAAGTATTCCATGTACTCCTCAACAGAACGGTGTTGTTGAAAGACGAAATCGGACTCTTGTCGAAGCTGCAAGAACTATGTTGATCTTTTCAAAGGTTCCAATGTTTCTCTGGGCTGAAGCCATTGCTACTGCTTGCTACACCCAAAACTATTCCCTTATTCACACTTCTCATGGAAAGACTCCTTACGAACTTGTCCACAACCGAAAACCTGATTTGTCTTTCCTTCGTGTGTTCGGTGCCTTATGCTATCCAACGAATGATGGTTAAGACTTAGGAAAGTTAAGAGCTAAGGCGTACATTGGAGTTTTTGTTGGTTATGCACCAAAACGGAAGGGTTACCGAATCTACAATAAAAGAACCCGAGATATCATGGAAACAATTCACGTCACGTTCGATGAGCTGTCTGAGCAAATGGCTCCAGGACAATTAAGTTCTGGACCCGCATCTCAACATTTATCTTGTAGTCCTATCAGTTCCTCTCTTGTACAGAATCCATCACCTGCAGTTCCATATGTACCTCCTTCTGAAGAAGATTTGAAGAAATTATTTGATCCGATGTTTGATGAATACTATGAACCTATTACTAATGATCAGTCTAATCCATCAACAGTGGCAGTCCCTAACCCAGTCAACGTAGATAACCCTTCAGTTTCTGTGTCACTGAGTCAAGAAGCGCCTACTGCAGATCACTCATCATCAGCATCAAATCCTCAATCATCGAGTGTACATCATGGAAATGTTTCTAGAAACTATGATGGAGATAACCCATTTGCTACTCCTGAAGATGCTCCATTTGAGAACATATTTGCTCCTGAACAAACTTCAGAACCATCTTCATCAGGAGATCCAAACTCTGCTACTTCAGTCCCTCAACAACAACCACACGAGCACCTTAGAAAATGGACACATGACCATCCATTGGACAACATCATCGGGAACCATTCTCGTCCAGTATCCACTCGTAAACAACTTGCAACTGATGCCTTGTGGTGCTTCTTCAACTCCGTACTATCTAAGGTCGAACCAAAAGACTTCAAAACAGCCATGACTGAAGACAGCTGGTTCAATGCCATGCAAGAAGAAATTCATGAGTTCGATCGACTAGATGTATGGGAACTAGTACCTACTCCTGACTGTGCTATGATCATTGCTCTTAAATGGATCTTCAAAGAAAAACTTGATGAACATGGTGATGTGCTAAAGAACAAGGCTCGACTGGTTGCGAAAGGATACCATCAAGAGGAGGGTATTGACTTTGAAGAATCATTTGCTCCAGTTGCACGTATCGAGGCAATCAGAATATTCTTGGCCAACGCTGCTAGTAAGAACATGGTAGTCTATCAGATGGATGTAAAGACTGCTTTTCTTAACGGAGATCTGAAAGAGGTAATATACGTCAGCCAGCCTAAAGGTTTTGTGAATCCAGAGCATCCTACTCATGTCTATCGCTTGAAGAAGGCCCTTTACGGTTTGAAGCAAGTTCCAAGGGCACGGTACGACACACTATCAAAGTTTCTTGTATCTAATGGATTCAAAGAAAGGAGCAGTTGATCCGACATTGTTCACCCGAAAGTCAGGCAAACACTTAATTCATGTTCAAATCTATGTTGATGATATTATTTTTTCCTCGACTGAACCCAATGAATGTGACCGTTTTTCTAAGGAGATGGGCTCCAAATTTTAAATGTCAATGATGGGACAAATGTCATTTTTCTTGGGATTACAAATTTCACAAAGTCCCGGAGGCATTTTTATCAATCAATCTAAATATGCTAATGAGATCTTAAAGAAATTTGGATTTGATTCTTGTGACCCTGTTGACACTCCCATGGTGGAGCGTACTAAACTGGATGAGGACCACTCAGGGATCATGGTTGACCAAACTAAATATCGTAGTATGATTGGATCCCTGATGTACCTCACCGCCAGTAGACCAGACATTCTGTTCGTTGTATGCATGTGTGCTAGATACCAGGCTAAGCCTACCAAAAAGACCCTTGAAGCGGTTAAACGGGTCTATCGGTATCTCCAAGGAACCATCAACATGGGACTTTGGTACCCGAAGGACACCGGTATGTCACTAACAGCCTATGCAGATGCTGAACATGCAGGGTGTCAAGATACACGTCGAAGCACGTCAGGAGGTGCTCAGTTTTTGGGTGATAAGCTTGTGAGCTGGTCTTCAAAGAAACAAATGAGTACCTCTATATCCTCTACAGAGGCAGAATACATAGCCATGTCATCTTGTTGTGCTCAAATCCTATGGATGAGATCCCAATTATCTGACTATGGTTTTGAATTCAACAAAATCCCTCTTTACTGTGATAACAAGAGTGCCATTGCTCTCTCATGCAACAACGTTCAACACTCAAGAGCAAAGCATATCGACATTCGACATCATTTCATCAGGGAGCAAGTGGAGAACGGTGTGGTGGAACTATATTTTGTGAAGACTGAATATCAGTTAGCAGACATCTTCACCAAAGTTCTTCCTAGAGAACGTTTTGAGTTTATCCTTCCACGACTTGGTCTAAAGAGTATACAACCGGAAACACTCAAACTTCTTCAAGAGGAAGACGAGGAGTAAAAGCTTTTCTTCATCCATCTCTTGTACATATTTATTCAAAAAAGAAAAATACAAAATTATAAAACCCACAAAAAGAAAATAGAAAAATATAAAAATTTCAAAAATCCATAAAAATTCAGAAAATCTTGGAAAAAGCCCAAAAATATTATCTTTCCATCTATTTCTGTTTGTCGATAACATCTACGGACTGTGATTTGTAATTCAAAGAATGACACGGGTCTTTAGATGAAGTTCGATTGAACATAAAAAAAAAATTGGGATGGAGAAAAATAATAGTTTATTGTCATATCAGGCAGTAACCAGTTTTAAAAGAAAGAACAGAGCCATGCTTAAATTAATTTTTGAATCTTCATGCTCTGATTCTAAAAACAAATGTTTGTCGCCTAAAAGACAAATGTTTACATCACAAATATTTTTCCTTCTAAATATTCTTCTGAAAAATATTTGTCATCTTATGAAAACAAAATTGCTTTGAAAATAACACGGAATATCTGTAAATCATTTGGACCTATCATTTTGACAAAATCTATTACGCTCAATCAACAACATATGTCATTGATTGAGGGGGAGAATGATTTCTTTCAAATCAAAAAGTTATTTTTCAAACAATTGGCACGTAATCGTGCAAGGTCTAACTTTGGATAATCAAAATGAACAATGTTTTTGATCAATTGGATCCAGACCTTGTCTAAAATCGTGTTTTCAAAAGATACTTAAGCATGTTTAATCATTGGAGTTTAAAGTCGCAGATTTTGATCCTTATCAGTTAAAAGTGTTAAAAGCAAGTCACAATTCTCCTCAAAATCTTTCAAAACCAATTTAAATCAATAGAGATCACAAATCTCAATGGATTTGAAAATTGTGATCGGGGAGAATTTGTGATTTAAATTGGACTCAAACTGACAATTCGATAAATGGTTTTGAAATTGATTACCAAGATCTCCTCCCTACATATGCCAAATGATTTCAAATTTTCCAAGCATATGTTAAGGGGAAGCATTTATCTTAAACCATATGGGATTAAAACATGATTGATTTGTCTCAAAGTGCATGTTCCTACTAATATGTGCAAAAATCTTTCGAATCTCGATGCACATATTGAGGGGGAGCAACTTCTAGAAAACCACATCCTTTCCCAAAATATCTTTTACTAAGTATTTAAAATACTAATTTTGATCGGGAAAGTGATGTCGATATCTTTAGAAAATGTTGATCAAAGAAGTGAATTCTTTATTCTTAATATGAGATTCTCAAGTCCTCTTGCCTCCATGTGCTAAAGCAATTTCAAATCTATGATGCACATATTGAGGGGGAGCGTCTCTGAAATATCAAAAACTATTCAGGTACAAAATACTTTGATCATGTATCACAAATACCTGGATTGATTTTCAAATGGTTTTCAAGTGGTTTCAATGGCAGAAGAACGATACCAAAAGACCGACCAAATTTACTTTATGCATGGAGATATAAGGATGGTTAGGCTAGGTATTCGTTCCCACGATTCCGCCAGAGCCAGAGGGATCTACCCAGGGACAATCCACTAGATAGTGTAGAAGTCCTTAGGTATGATGGAAAAAAGGAGAAAAGTGAGAAATGGAAAGAGTAGGGACTGAGATAGAGCTAGAACTGGAACAAACCCAACAAGGTTCTAGTTATGAAATTTTGGTAAGCACTGAAGGGGTTGAAGAATGAAAAAGAAATGAATGAGAAAAGGGTGAAAAGAAATAGCCCTCCATTATTTTAACCTTAGGGCAGAAACCGGGTTCAATTCATATACTACCGGTGGTTACCAAGGTAACACCGGTATTGAAGAAAAGACGTCATGGACCCAGTGACGCACTGCACTACAACTTCCCAAGCTACTCAAGTTCCTCTTAAAAGGACTTGTTTCATTCTCACGGGGAACCTACATAAACTATCGACTTTCTCTTAGAGATTGTTGATATTGAAAAAGGAGACCCTCTCCCTAGTCTTCGGCATAGGAACCAAATGTGCACTATAGAGTCTAGAGCCAAGAGATCATCAATAAATCTCACTAGGACACAATCAATGAAGTCTCACTGTTTCACACAATGTGGAAAGTGAGAATATATCTTTAGAGTCCTACGCATTATCCTTGTGGTATTGCCAGAACATTTGAGTGACATGTTCACATATTCACAATGAAGATGGAAAACCTTCTAGAGCCAACATCAAACAAGCTCTTGGTAGGTGGCATGTGAGATCTATCCAATAGATCAAACATGTGACAACTGGACAGAAACGATGGGGCGATTCACACCATGAATCAACCTTAGTCCAGGAAATGGATTGACGGATACCTTTGAAAAACCGGTCGATGTGCACAAAAATTCTTTTCTTTAGCACGTCGACTGTGTAGTATGTTTTCAAATTCAGAAGGTGTTTGTGATTGAAAATTGATTTCCAATATAAAACCTTCGTTGTATTGCAAAAATGCTTTCAGATAAGCAATACACGATTGTTTTCAAATCATTTTCTTTAATCAGAAAACCTCAATTTGCTGGTTCACTCATTTCGTGTTGTCTTCTTTGAGACGTTCCGGTTTGAGAACAGCTAGAGCAGCTGCGAAACCCTGTCAAGGAGATTCTTAGGAATTATACCTGATCACAGGCAGTACTTGTACTGATCAACTGGGAACCGTGGGCCGTGTACCTCAATTCAACGAAAGTGATCAAAGATACTTTCGTGCACTTTATTGCTAACTGTTGTATGCAGGTACACCCAACGTTTGCAGCTGATCAGAATTGTGGAGTCAATCCATAGCCGCATGCTCACACATCACATTCATATCTAAAGAATTCATGATAAGTGCATAACTTCATCAACGACTCTGATATTTTCACTCCATGCTTCTGCTATGCTGCTGCAAATATCATGAATCAACAAAAGCTTCCGCAACTCTGATGAGAAGTAATCATGATCTAGAATGTGAGCATGTCGGTCCAAAATCACAAAGTCACATGATGGCAATGCTACAAAGGATGAGTCATAGATTTATGGTGTCAGATGATCTCAAAGCTGGCTCAACACTCATCATCACGTGGATCATTTAAAGACCTCCACTTGAGTAAACAAAACATGCTGAACATGAAGAATCAATGGCTACGGACTACAGAGCAAAGATCTTAATCAAGAATCCAAGAACGATCAATATGTAATATATGTTTGTATTCAATGTAAATTGAGGTGACCTCCCTTAGGGGGAGATTGTTAGGATTTAGAAAATCCGTTAGTTAAAGAGTCGGTCACCTCAAGTATATGTATTCGTTAGAAAGCTCGTAGTCGTAGTCAAGTTATGTTAATAAGTAGTTAGTTAAGTAACACCGTGGAGGACGGACGAGTCTTTACCCACTATATGCCTGATCCACAGACCGTAGGAGACGTGTTTTGTAAGAAACTATAAATACCCTCTACCTCCCAAGGTAGAGGGTTGGAGCTTCATAATATCATTTTTCTTTGTCTCACCAAGTTCCCAACTCTCTTTACTTTCTCACTCTAAAAATCAATTCATACGCCTTATTTTAATATGATTTGATGTGTTTATGAAATCCAATATGCAACATCAGTATACTATGAACATTGCCATCAACTGTTTCTGCCACTTGTATTGCACAAATGAAGGATTTTCCGTCTTCGGTTTCTTTCTCAAGAGAGGTATTGCTCCTGATGCTTGCACTTTTAGTACACTCTGAAACGGACTGGTTCGAGAGGATAGGATTCTCGAGGCTGAGAGATTCTTCAAGAAATTGATTAAAGATCAAATTTGTGAACCCAATGTGGTTATGTACTCCACAATGATCAAAGGGCTTTGCAAGATTGGGAATAACGTTGAAACAAATCAGGGATTATGTGAATGTTCTAATTTCGAATTAATTTTTGTTTGGACTTGTGTCTTGATTCTTGAATAGCTGGAGGATGAGTTAGGATAGTTTTGTAGTTTGATGTTGTTGGAGGTGTATTTGTTGTTGGTTTTCCGTCTCTTGGACTGATGATGGTGTCGACTGATGAGTGTGCAAATACTCATCATTTTTGTACCATTTAGACTGTCAAAAGCATCCAAAAACACCCGTCAAAGCATCAAAATGATAAAAATATCACAAATAAGTGTTTTATGTGTTTTAAATGCAAAAATACCAAAATCAGATGAAAAACGTATCAAGTTTGCATAATTGGCAGTTTTAGTCCCCCAAGTTTCAAAAGTTGTCAAAAATAGTCCCTGGTAAATCAAAATAAAGAAAAATGTTATTTAAAGTCCCTAGGGATTCATGAGTTGTCAAAAATAGTCCTTTGAAGTTAAAATTGCATATTTGCAACTTAGGTCCCTAAAGTTTCAAAAATGTCAAATATAGTCCTCGGATATTTAAAAGTGAAAATAATCAAATGTGGTCCTTGTACTATTCATACTTGGCAAGTTTGGTCCTTATTATAATTTTGGAAGTTGGCAAGATCACACCTTGAAGAATTGGAAAATTACAAGAATGGTCCTTGTGATAAGCTTAAACAAACGGACCCTTTGTTATTATTAAAACCCAAATCCAATCCTACAACCCAGCTGGCCCAGTCCCAAGCCCAAACCCACGTTTTAAAATATAAAATACCGCCACCACTGTACACTCTTCTCTCCCACGCCTGCAACTACAAAACCAGGTGGTTTTCACCACCACCTGTTCCCTCCACCTCACCCCAGCTGTATAACCACTCCCTCTCCATCACCTTTCCACCTCACAACATAGCCTACATTACAATTAATGCATTCCCATCACAAAACTTCCACTGTTACACTCACAAACCTGATTTTTGCATCAAATCTCCATAACTTGGCTACTAAACCTTTCTTACTTGTCTCCTCCACCAATACAACCATCCAAAGTGCATTAATTGCAAAAATTCGGCTGCAAGTAACATAAACTACTTTTTGGCGCCAAAAGTGAATTTGAAGGCTGAGATTGCTTTGACTCATCCAATGGCCAAGATTGTAAGTGGGAAATGATCAGAGGCATGTGGGGAGTCTCTCAAGTCTATAAAGAAAGAAGGAGAAGCAGAGGAAGAGGATATAGAGAGTAATTTTAGTTTATGAATGTCGTTTTAGTTAAAATTAAATTTCTAGTGCAATTCTAAGCTTTCAATCGCTTTTTTAAGTAATTTCAGTGTAATATAAACCTATTTTCAGTTTCAATCTCAGTGAATTTTCAAGTTCTCATGTTTGTACAATTTCTACCTTAAATTCTCATATGTCTTAAAGTTGTTTGTAGCTGTTGTTTTGGACTCAAGAAGCTCATATAAGCTCCTATATAGCTTATGTAAGCTATTAGAAACCTTAAAACTCTGTTTAGTATTAAAAAAAACCAAAAATACTAAAAAATGTTGGAAAATCAAAAATCCATGGAGAAGATGATCAAGAAGTTGGAGCAGGGTTAATTTTGGATTGCCTTGGGTTTAGAGCTTATAGGAAGTTGTTTCAGTCTTTGGTTCTCAGTCTCCACTTGAATTCCAACTTGTAAGCTATTTCTTCAAGATTTTCATTTTCTAGTATAAGTGTTTAAAACCTGTTAATTTTAGCTTAATCCTGTTTCAATATAGTTTTTATAAGTTATTCAATAGATTTCATGGCTTGAATCTGTGAAATCCTTTGAAAAGTTTCAAAACAGTCTAGTAAAGGACTGTTTGGTTTCACTTGGCTAACTGTGTTTAAGGTTGTTCATGTCATTATTCTTGGTTGATACATGTTACACTTGGTCCTAATAACCCAAAGAAGCAATAAAAACCAGTGCTTATAAGTGTAAAAGTCAAAATAGCATCTGATCATATCTTGGTTGCTAACTGTTGGATTTCTATATTCCATGATCATGTTTTTATGCTCATAAGTTGTTATCATTGATCAATCTAGTCTTAATTTACCTTAATACAACATAATCAGTGATTGAGATCAATCCAAAGTTCATTTAAGTCAACCTATTAGTGTAATATAAAAAGTCAAATTTTCTTAATATCAGTTTTTGAATAAAATAGATAATTTTATATAGGACTTAATATTAAGTTTCAAGATTTGAGCTTTTGGGATATTAAAATATAGTTGCTCATCTTTACAATAGTAATTTTTATAATTTTCAATTAGCTTTTTAAACTGCTTATTTTCTAGCTTACTTTAGACCCTTTTTCAAAATAGTGCCCTGTGCACAGTTGAGTGAGTTCATTTCACAAGCTTGCATCTTGTTAATTAGTTAGCTTTAGCTTGTGAAATTTGGTGTTTTGTAAAGCCCATCTGGCTAGGTTGAAGTTTGAATGCTTATTTTCCATTCACTGCTTATTTGGAATGCTATTTATGCTTATTTTGTTTTCTCAAAATCACTCATTACACTGAGTTTTCAGTGTAATTGAGTCTTTTTCACAAGCTCATAAAAAGCTCATTAGTAAACCTTAGCTTGTGAACCTTGGCTTTTTGGAAATCTAACCTATCCATCTTTTCATTCCAGTGCTTATTTTCAACTTTGTAGCTTATTTGATAGGGCTGCAAGCAGCTTTTACTTTGTCCCATAACTGTCTTAGAATATAAAGAAGTTAAAGTGCTTATTAGCTTATTAAAGCTTTTCAGTGTAATACTTTGTGTTTTCTAGCTTAATCTAAGTTACTTTAGCTTATTTGTATCTTATTTCACCTTTGGTTCCAGTTTGTAAGCTTATTTAAGCTTGAAAAATCAAAATAAGCTCATAAGCTAACTGTTGAGCCAATAAGCTTGTATACTGCTTATTTTCAAGTTGTAAAATTTTTGTCTTTATTAAAGTTTCTTATTTTCAGTAGTTAAATAGTTTTTCAAAAAGAAAAATCACAAAAACATCATTTTAAAAATAGTGATAGCGTTTATTTAATAGAATTTAGCTTTTTAATTTTTCTTTTCAGCTTATTATTAAGCATTTTCAGTTTTTATAATTTTCTTAGTTTTCTGTCATCATAAGATATTTATATAAAAAATTTCATAATTTTCTTAGCTTGTTTAGTATTTATTAGAATTAAAAATAGTTAAAAGTATTAAATAATTAATAATAAATAAATAAAAAGCATAAAAAATATCTTTTCAGTTTTAAAATTAGTTTTCTAATATTTTAGATTTTTCTAAGTCATAATTTCATTTTTCTAGCTTTATTTCATATTTTATTATATTTTAGAGTATTATTAAATAGTTAAAAATAGTTTTTAATTAATAATAATTAAATAAATAGTTATAAAAATAATTTTAATTTTTTAATAATTTTCTTTTATTATTAGGTTTGTAAAAATATCATTTTCATATTTGTAGGTCTTTTAATTCTTAAAACTCACGTTTTATTTTGTACGTTTACGTAATTTAATAAACGTACGTGTTTAAGTTTGTTTAATCCGATTGTTGTACTTTATAGTTCTGTATCCAAATACCATTCCAATCAATCAATAGTGTAATTATCCAATCAAAATCCTTACAGATCATTATCCTTAGTGATCATTCGACATCTGAACGTTTTAAACACCATTCAGTCTCCGTGGGACTTAACGACCCGGAATCCACTATATTCCAAGGGAAATTGCATTGGTTTTAGACTGTTTGAATTTTATTACGGTTGACCATTCACAAGTGGTTGATTTGTGTGATAAACTTGACAGTTCAGACCCGACCAAATTTTTGGCGCCGCCGGGAGGCTTTAGCGTGTTTTAAGCATTCTCGCACCCATTCTTGCACATATACCACCTTTTGTAAACAGTTTTTGTAAAGTTATAAAAGTTCATTAACACTTTTCCTAAAGTGTTAACAACACCAAAAAAATATAAAACAACAAAACAATCGTAACGTTTTCTATCTTGTATTTTCTTTAAGGTGATTCTTAAAGAGGTACGATTTGGTTAAACGAGACGACACCAAAAATATTGTCCAAAAGTTTTTAAACCCTTAGCACAAATTCATACCTACGTCTTTTCTGTGGTACTTAATACATAAAAATCAACCACCGCAAACCAAGGCAGAACACCTACCAACTGGGGGTGTGAACATTAATAAATTCCCAATCTTAAAGATCAAAACTTGCCTTTGTGTCCTTGTGATTTGGTATACCTTTTTCAAAGAAGCCATTTCATTTGTGATTATTGGTTTAAGTTCACTTGTCATTTTGCCTCGCATTTGTTTTTGAAAACTGATTTTTAAACTTAGTGCATGCGCACTCGTTCTTCCAGCTCTACAAGTCCACTTTCAGAGCTTGCAAATATTCCGCGTAGACGTAGAGGACATTCTGCTCCTTCAGCCGTGGATCGAGGAACGTCTTGTACCACCACCCCCTGTCGTAATGGCAGAAGATAAACCGATGAATGAGCTTCTCAAAGCACCCATCGAGGGTTACGGAGATGCCATTATTGTCCCAACCATCGTGGTCGATACCTTCGAGCTCAAAACCGGGTTGCTTAATCTTGTAACCCAAAGCCAATTTTATGGTTTTTAGCGGGATGATCCTCATGCACATATTCGATGGTTTAACAAGATTGCATCTACCATCAAATACAAGAATGTCCCACATGAAGCAATTAAGCTTCTTCTGTTCCCATTCTCTCTAGAGGGACAAGCCCGGAATTGGCTTGAGAAACAACCCCTCGTTCCATTGAGACATGGGAGGATTTAGTCACTAAGTTTGTTAACGAATTCTATCCACCATCCCGAACTACAAGTCTTAAGAATGAGATAATGAAATTCTCTCAAAGATTTGATGAATCATTCGGTGAGGCATGGGATCGTTACAAAGAGTTGCTCCGAAAGTGTCCGCATCATGGTTTTACCGAGTTAATGCAAATGGATACTTTCTACAATGGTTTGAACCAAACTAACCAAGACTCTTTAAATGCCTCCGCGGGAGGTAATTTCCTGAGCAAGACCACAAAAGAAGCCTTGCAAATTATAGAAAACAAGTCCCAGGTCCGCCCTTTCCGAACAAAGACATATCAGTGTCAGTCTAATGCTGGACCTTCTACTTCATCTCATGTGAGTACATCTAGCACCGATGCTAAGATTGACAAACTCATGGATATTGTTCAGGCTTTGGTTCTTGCTAACCAAAAGAAAGTCACTTTCACACAGACACCATCACATGGTGAAGTGAAGAAAGTCGAGGTCTGTGTTACTTGTGGGGGCCCTCATGCATACTACAACTGTACTGCCACCGATGGTAGTCCATTTGAAGCCAATGTTATAACCGGTACTTCTCATCGGGAGGTAATCAATACCGTCCTCAAAATGAACCAAACTACCGTGCTAATACTTATCAGGACCACCCGGTTTTAACCAGAATCCTAACATACAAAACCGGAATCAGAACCAACCTAGAATGAACCAAGGTTATCAAAACCAAGGTAATTTCTATCCCGGACCAAATCAAGGTTTCCAACACCAAGGAAACTTTAATCAAAACAATTTCAATCGAGGGAATCAATTTCATGGGAATATGAATTTTAATCAAAAAAAAAAAATTCCCTGTGTATATAAATTTCAAGGAAACTCTACCACCCTAGTGTGGGGGAGTTGCCCCCCGCTGTGTATATAAATTTTAATCAAAAAAAAAATTGTATATATCAATAATAAAATAATGGCCGTAATATTTCCCTTTTACGTTTTAAGTTTCGGCATAACAGCCGGTACTTTGAATATTGAGGGCAATATTCATTTCTAGTGGGGGGAATTCTCACGAATTTTATCATGTAATTATACCACCCAATTCCCCCATTTTTGGCCAATTTTTTTTTTTTTTTTTGGAGTAAGTGTTTTACACTTACTCAGCAAATGGTAATCAGTCCGCCATGTCTAACCCACATAAGGATTGGCTAATCCAGGAGCAAACGGCTCTTGGTAAAGATATCTCAAATCCGTTTATGGCTTGCAATTTGCCCAAAATTGTATGGTGTTCAGCTCACCATATCTTTAATTAGTGAAAAGTTGGCTAGCCCGCAAGTTTATGGCTTGTGGTAAAGGCAGTTGGAAAACCATAATTGGTAATCGACTCACCAAAGATAATATTGATAATTTATCTAAGAGTTGGCTAGTCCAGAAGCAAACGGCTTCTGTTAAAGACAAATCAAATCCGTTGAAAGCTGGTGATTTGCTCAAAATCATATGGTTATCAGTGTACCATAGTTCTTACTTGAACTGAAACATTTGGCTACTCCAGAAGTAATGGCTTTTGGTAAAGAGATTCAAATCCATTAATTTTTCTCAAAAGATTGCTAGGGACTAGCAATATCTTAGTGTGGGGGATTGATGAGTGTGCAAATACTCATCATTTTTGTACCATTTAGACTGTCAAAAGCATCCAAAAACACCCGTCAAAGCATCAAAATGATAAAAATATCACAAATAAGTGTTTTATGTGTTTTAAATGCAAAAATACCAAAATCAGATGAAAAACGTATCAAGTTTGCATAATTGGCAGTTTTAGTCCCCCAAGTTTCAAAAGTTGTCAAAAATAGTCCCTGGTAAATCAAAATAAATCAAAATAAATAAAAATGTTATTTAAAGTCCCTAGGGATTCATGAGTTGTCAAAAATAGTCCTTTGAAGTTAAAATTGCATATTTGCAACTTAGGTCCCTAAAATTTCAAAAATGTCAAATATAGTCCTCGGATATTTAAAAGTGAAAATAATCAAATGTGGTCCTTGTACTATTCATACTTGGCAAGTTTGGTCCTTATTATAATTTTGGAAGTTGGTAAGATCACACCTTGAAGAATTGGAAAATTACAAGAATGGTCCTTGTGATAAGCTTAAACAAACGGACCCTTTGTTATTATTAAAACCCAAATCCAATCCTACAACCCAGCTGGCCCAGTCCCAAGCCCAAACCCACGTTTTAAAATATAAAATACCGCCACCACTGTACACTCTTCTCTCCCACGCCTGAACTACAAAACCGGTGGTTTTCACCACCACCTGTTCCCTCCACCTCACCCCAGCTGTATAACCACTACCTCTCCATCACCTTTCCACCTCACAACATAGCCTACATTACAATTAATGCATTCCCATCACAAAACTTCCACTGTTACACTCACAAACCTGATTTTTGCATCAAATCTCCATAACTTGGCTACTAAACCTTTCTTACTTGTCTCCTCCACCAATACAACCATCCAAAGTGCATTAATTGCAAAAATTCGGCTGCAAGTAACATAAACTACTTTTTGGCGCCAAAAGTGAATTTGAAGGCTGAGATTGCTTTGACTCATCCAATGGCCAAGATTTTAAGTGGGAAATGATCGAGGCATGTGGGAGTCTCTCAAGTCTATAAAGAAAGAAGGAGAAGCAGAGGAAGAGGATATAGAGAGTAATTTTAGTTTATGAATGTCGTTTTAGTTAAAATTAAATTTCTAGTGCAATTCTAAGCTTTCAATCACTTTTTTAAGTAATTTCAGTGTAATATAAACCTATTTTCAGTTTCAATCTCAGTGAATTTTCAAGTTCTCATGTTTGTACAATTTCTACCTTAAATTCTCATATGTCTTAAAGTTGTTTGTAGCTGTTGTTTTGGACTCAGTAAGCTCATATAAGCTCCTATATAGCTTATGTAAGCTATTAGAAACCTTAAAACTCTGTTTAGTATTAAAAAAAAAAAAAAAACCAAAAATACTAAAAAATGTTGGAAAATCAAAAATCCATGGAGAAGATGATCAAGAAGTTGGAGCAGGGTTAATTTTGGATTGCCTTGGGTTTAGAGCTTATAGGAAGTTGTTTCAGTCTTTGGTTCTCAGTCTCCACTTGAATTCCAACTTGTAAGCTATTTCTTCAAGATTTGCATTTTCTAGTATAAGTGTTTAAAACCTGTTAATTTTAGCTTAATCCTGTTTCAATATAGTTTTTATAAGTTATTCAATAGATTTCATGGCTTGAATCTGTGAAATCCTTTGAAAAGTTTCAAAACAGTCTAGTAAAGGACTGTTTGGTTTCACTTGGCTAACTGTGTTTAAGGTTGTTCATGTCATTATTCTTGGTTGATACATGTTACACTTGGTCCTAATAACCCAAAGAAGCAATAAAAACCAGTGCTTATAAGTGTAAAAGTCAAAATAGCATCTGATCATATCTTGGTTGCTAACTGTTGGATTTCTATATTCCATGATCATGTTTTTATGCTCATAAGTTGTTATCATTGATCAATCTAGTCTTAATTTACCTTAATACAACATAATCAGTGATTGAGATCAATCCAAAGTTCATTTAAGTCAACCTATTAGTGTAATATAAAAAGTCAAATTTTCTTAATATCAGTTTTTGAATAAAATAGATAATTTTATATAGGACTTAATATTAAGTTTCAAGATTTGAGCTTTTGGGATATTAAAATATAGTTGCTCATCTTTACAATAGTAATTTTTATAATTTTCAATTAGCTTTTTAAACTGCTTATTTTCTAGCTTACTTTAGACCCATTTTCAAAATAGTGCCCTAGTGCACGTTGAGTGAGTTCATTTCACAAGCTTGCATCTTGTTAATTAGTTAGCTTTAGCTTGTGAAATTTGGTGTTTTGTAAAGCCCATCTGGCTAGGTTGAAGTTTGAATGCTTATTTTCCATTCACTGCTTATTTGGAATGCTATTTATGCTTATTTTGTTTTCTCAAAATCACTCATTACACTGAGTTTTCAGTGTAATTGAGTCTTTTTCACAAGCTCATAAAAAGCTCATTAGTAAACCTTAGCTTGTGAACCTTGGCTTTTTGGAAAGCTAACCTAGCCATCTTTTCATTCCAGTGCTTATTTTCAACTTTGTAGCTTATTTGATAGGGCTGCAAGCAGCTTTTACTTTGTCCCATAACTGTCTTAGAATATAAAGAAGTTAAAGTGCTTATTAGCTTATTAAAGCTTTTCAGTGTAATACTTTGTGTTTTCTAGCTTAATCTAAGTTACTTTAGCTTATTTGTATCTTATTTCACCTTTGGTTCCAGTTTGTAAGCTTATTTAAGCTTGAAAAATCAAAATAAGCTCATAAGCTAACTGTTGAGCCAATAAGCTTGTATACTGCTTATTTTCAAGTTGTAAAAATTTTGTCTTTATTAAAGTTACTTATTTTCAGTAGTATAATAGTTTTCAAAAAGAAAAATCACAAAAACATCATTTTAAAAATAGTGATAGCGTTTATTTAATAAAATTTAGCTTTTTAATTTTTCTTTTCAGCTTATTATTAAGCATTTTCAGTTTTTATAATTTTCTTAGTTTTCTGTCATCATAAGATATTTATATAAAATTTCATAATTTTCTTAGCTTGTTTAGTATTTATTAGAATTAAAAATAGTTAAAAGTATTAAATAATTAATAATAAATAAATAAAAAGCATAAAAAATATCTTTTCAGTTTTAAAATTAGTTTTCTAATATTTTAGATTTTTCTAAGTCATAATTTCATTTTTCTAGCTTTATTTCATATTTTATTATATTTTAGAGTATTATTAAATAGTTAAAAATAGTTTTTAATTAATAATAATTAAATAAATAGTTATAAAAATAATTTTAATTTTTTAATAATTTTCTTTTATTATTAGGTTTGTAAAAATATCATTTTTATATTTGTAGGTCTTTTATATCTTAAAACTCACGTTTTATTTTGTACGTTTACGTAATTTAATAAACGTACGTGTTTAAGTTTGTTTAATCTGATTGTTGTACTTTATAGTTATGTATCCAAATACCATTCCAATCAATCAGTAGTGTAATTATCCAATCAAAATCCTTACAGATCATTATCCTTAGTGATCATTCGACATCTGAACGTTTTAAACACCATTCAGTCTCCGTGGGACTTAACGACCCGGGAATCCACTATATTCCAAGGGAAATTGCATTGGTTTTAGACTGTTTGAATTTTATTACGGTTGACCATTCACAAGTGGTTGATTTGTGAGATAAACTTGACAGTTCAGACCCGATCATCGACTTGAGGTCATTGAGTCTTGGTAAATTGGTATATGTGGTCGAGTCATTTTATCAGTTTACGCATAGGAGCTTTTTTTCTGTTTTTGCTTGTAAAGAAATGTCTTACGCTTAACTTCTTTTTCGTATCTCTTTCTTATTCGTAAACCCAATTGCTTATGCGCAAGTTTCCTTATGTTTAACCCAACTCTCTTATGCCCAAGAGTTTTTTTACTCGTAAGGTCTTTTAAGCGTAAACATAGAGTACTTATGCGTAAGCCAACTTTCTTACTCGTAAGGTCTTTTTAAGCGTAAACATATGAGTCCCTTAGTCGTAAGGCATGGTTTACGAGTAAGCTTACGCGTAACTTTCCAAGTTATGCGTAAAAAGAGGGTTCCAATTGACTTTTTTCCGGCGAGATTTTCGACCAAGTTTTCCATTCAGATCCAAAGTTACCCAGAAAAAGCATAAAAATTTCTTCATTTTTTACTCTGTTTGACCACAGAAACTGACCAGATTGACCACTTAAATTCACGGATTGGTTAAAAAATGTCACTAAAAAATGAACAAAGAAACTGACTTGGACAAAAAGTTGAGACAAGACAGATTCTATAAACCTTATGCAACAAGAGACATTTTATACCAAAAAGGATACAAATAACATGTATAAAACTGTTTACCACAATAATACGAAAAAAAATTTCCGACTAAGAGAATATTGGTAAAAACAGCTTAAACAATAGCACGAAACAACAATAAATCATCAAACAATAACTTTGGCTCGTTATACCACTTGTTAGGATCGATTATATTGTATTAGCATTATTCTATTGTATTGTTTTATTACCTTGTAGTTACTAAACTTGGATTGAAATTTTCAACTTCTTTCGTTGTCTAATATTGTAGTTTTGTAACTTTCTTATTGACAAATGAAATATATGATTAGTTTGGTTGAAATGGATCAAGCATTGTGTGTTGGTTGCCGCATCTATGGATCATCCCAAAAATTTTGTGGGTTTTGATATTTTGTATGGGTATGAAGATGAAGAATGAAGATTATTGTTTGATTGAGTTTATGCTTTTTAGTGGAGTGGATGAATGGGATTTGAGAATAGTGATGGTGTTAATTTGAGAGAGAGAAGCAGAAATTTAGAGAGAGAAGCAGGAAAAGAGATAACATGAGGGTGGTAGTAGTGATGGTATAACTTTTTTTATTTAGTGCATCGTTCGTCCCTAAAGTTGTACCACCAAAATAATCAACCAAACGATAAAATGACCATTTTGCCCTCATGTGCATGGCACATAGGAGAAGATAACAGACGTTGACTAACGAAAAATGGGTAAGGGGACTGATTTAGACTATAAAAACCTTGTTTTGGACTCCCCACGATGAAAAAGGCAAGATTTGTCCCATGGTGATGCGTGTGTACAAGATTAGGGATGAACAGTGTATTTTACTCTAAATATAAGAAAAGTAGGGAAGGTAGATGGGGTTTGCACAAGAACAAATATTTGGTAACCATCCCCATTTGTGGGACCCATAAAATTATACCAAACATTAATTTTGGGCATGGTTCCCAAATCTTAACCCTACCACCTCAAACCAAACGGGCCCTAAGACTGTTTATAATTCCATAGTTTGTTTCTCTTTGTCTTTTCCTGTTAGTTTCTCTATTTGTTCTTCCATATCCTTTACATTCACATCATCTTTAATAAGATCTTCAACATCATCCCAATTAATTTGCGTTCTAGACTTTCTCACCCAATCTTGGGTGCAAATCAAAGCTTCCACAATCGGCGTCGACAAGCGAGTTCTATAAAGGTCTAGTACACGTGTACTCGTACTAAACGCCGCTTCGGATGCCACGGTTAATGATAGTTGTTTATGTGAGTTTTGAATGTTGAATGATATTGGAATGTTATTAGGTTTAGATTAATTATTGATTTATGGATGTTTCAATGAATTAAAGATTAAGGTTTAGAATGTTTGACTTGATTTTTCTGAAAGTAGGCTAGTAGTTTTGTTTTTTTTTAATGGCATTAGCACGTATGATTTGAGACTTTGAGTATGAGAAGTAAAAAAATTACGTGTTTTTATATATTATTGGGTATTTGATTCTGGAACCGAGAACCGGTGGAACCGACCCAAGAACCGAAAAATCTCAAAATCAAGAACCGGAACTGGGACCTTCTTCTGGTTCGGTCCGGTTCTTGGTCCGGTCCGGTTCTTTGGTTCTTTTGCTCACGCCTAGTTTAATGTCACGAGATGAGATCCCTTGCAAAGTGAAAAAAAATAAAAAGGCTAGAAAGCCTATCATTGATTGCCATGTGTCCTCCATCCAATCCCTCCCTTTTTTCTTATTAAATTTGGTTAGGGGGCATTTTGGTCTTTTTAACATGTTTTTTTATTTCACCCCAAAATTTCAAACGTAAATAACTTTCAAACGACAAACTTTTATAAAAAACCGATTTCACCATAATTTTTTAAATTTGATTCTCTTTAATTTGGTATGCATTTTGATATATAAATCGTAACTTTTTTTTCAACTTTTTAAGTAGGTGTTGATTTTCTTGAAATTTTTGGTATTTTCGGCTCTAATTTTGACTAGTTTAAAAGCCGAATTTTACAAAACTTAAAACATTAAAATTGTAGGCTTTTGACCATTCTTTACTCAGAAATTTGAATCACTCAAATCCGATATGATATGAGTGAGATATTGCACGTTAATGATGGCGTCTTAGTCATATTTAGTGCATACAAAGTGTTTGATAAAATGCCTAAAAGAGATTTTCTTATAAAAGTACATTCAAATGCACTAATTGGTATACCAAAATACATTTTTTGTTATTTTTGTTATTTTTTGTTTATTTTTAATTGATGAACAACCAAATGATAAACTGATTAACATTGTGACCATAACTGATGAACATTATGATTTTTTCGACAATTGATGAATATTATGACTTTTTTTGAATACCGATAAACTGATGAACAAAATTTAAAAGAATTGATGAATATCTTTTTTTATTGCTGAACAATACTAACTGATGAACAAGACTAATCGATAAACTGATGAACAACTAATAGATGAACATTGCGATTTCTTTTAGACAATGATGAACAATATAAAAAGAACGGATGAACGTTATTTTTCAAAATGTTGAACAATATAAAAACAACCGATGAACGTTATAAAAATAGCCGATGAACAATATAAAAAATAACTGATGAACTAATGAACATTAATATATATATTTTTAATACTGATAAAAAAAGACTAACGGATAAACAAGACTGATTTTACCTAACTGATGAACAATGTAATTTTTTTATTTGGAAAACTGATGAACAACACTATTTGTTTAAAAAAACCGATGAACAAATGATGTAATTGATGAACATTATAATGTAACATAAAAGAAAACTGATGAATATTATAATGTAACATTAAAAAAAAACTAATTGATGAACACTGTGACTCAAATAGATGAACATTACGATTTCTTTTAAACAACTGATGAACAAATTTTTTATTGATGAACAATACTTTTATTGATGAACAATAAAACTGATGAACTACTCGTTTTATTGATGAAATAAAACTGATGAACAATAAAACTGATGAACAACTCATTTTATTGATGAAATAAAACTGATGAACAAAGTTAAATAGAACTGATGAACAATAGAACTGATGAACAATAAAACTGATGAACAACACTATTTGTTTAAAAAAACCGATGAACAAGTGATGTAACTGATGAACATTATAATGTAACATTAAAGAAAACTAATTGATGAACTGGTAAACAGTGTGACTCTAACAGATGAACATTGCGATTTCTTTTAGACAACTGATGAACAATTTTTTTATTGATGAACAATAAAACTGATGAACAACTCGTTTTTTTTATGAAATAAAACTGATGAACAAAATTAAATAAAACTAATGAACAACTCGTTTTATTGATGAATAACACTTTCTATTGATGATCGATACCTTTTTTTGTTATAAAATTGATGAACAACATGACAAATTAATGAACATTAATCTAACTAAAAATTAAAAAGACAACTTTTTCGTTCAAATTAAAAAGACGACATTTTAGTTATAAAAAAAGATAAAAAATAACATAACTTATGTTTAACAATTTAATATTCTTATTCTTAAAAGTCAAAAAGATTAATAAAAAATAAAACTTGCTACTATAACAACCCCACTGCTTCCAACTTTTTCATTTCACTTGTTCATCAATTTTTTGGAGCCACATATTCTCTTTTTATCTCACTCACACCAAAAATGTAAAAGTAAAAAAGTATCCTTTCACATTTCTCAATCTCCAATTACCTGTTACTTTTTGGAATCATACTTCTCATCAAATCCAACAAATGAAGAACATATTTGAAAACCAACAAACCCATTTCAAACTTAATTTCTATATGACCATTTTGAACTCAAAAATCATTTGTAATATACAAGTAATATATCTTACACTCTATACTAGATCTAGTCGGGTTTTCATTGTCGGTATCTTGAGGTAGACGGTGGTTGAATTTGGGTTTCTAATGGCGGTGGTGGTCTTCGCCGATTCAATCGGACTTGATTTTCATCATCATCATCGTCGTCGGTTGCTGCCGGAGGGGGAGGAATGTTTGACGGTGTCGGATTTGATCGGTAAATCTACGCCGGTGAATTGTCTAACGAAGATTGGACCTGTTCGATGGTGACGAGATCTGGAAATTGGATCTGAGGAAATAAAGAGGAGAAAGAGATGGGTAATAATGAATATGTTTTATTGTAATGACTAACATGCCCTTATGTAAATATGTAGCTTTTTAATTTGATCAAATCTTGTATTTTGATCCGACGGTGTACACTCCTTTTTAGACTTTGCAAAAAGTTTCACTTTTTAAAGGATCCGAATTCTTAATGTCACATATGGAACTAAAAATCATGTGTGAATAAAATCTAAAATTAGTAACAACATATTCCATTCGAACTCTGGTTAGTTGGATAGAAATTGTCTTGCTAAAAAGACATGATTCTAAAAGTCAATATCGATACTTATCCCATGTGTATCACAATAAGCTCCAAAAGGCACATTTATAAAGATAATATCACATCCCTGATCAGCTGAAAATATATAAGTACCAAGACTAAAAACATTTCACTTGCTTTTTAATCAGCCATTGTATTTCTTTACATGCAGTTACCAAAAGGAGATTAGTCATTTCCAGCTTCAAACAAAGCATCATTCACAAAAAATGAAACAAAAGCATACCCGCATATCATAAGGAAATGTCATCTAATCTAACTGCGTGCTGTCTAGGTTACTTAAGACTTACAACCTCCCATATCCGCCAATCTATTGAGACTTGATTGAGCTTATCTATATATCTGCAGCAGGCCAGTCGAGGAACTTAGAACCTTGAAGGGAAGGTGGGAGAAATGACTGGACAGCAGATGGATTATCAGGAGTATAGATATAACCTTTCGCATACCCTAACTCTTTCATCAACTTAGTAGGCGCATTTCTCAGATGCAAAGGCACGCCCTCATTTTGCCCAACTGAATCTTTCACAGCCTTTGTGGCAGCCTGTAATGCTCTGTACACAGCTATTGATTTTGGAGCAAGCGCTAAATAGGCAACACACTGTGCTAAGTTAACACTGCACTCTGGCATACCAAGAAAATGACACGCCTGATAACAAGAAACAGCCTGCGGGAGAGCTAAAGGGTCAGCCAATCCAACATCTTCACTTGAAAACTGTACAAGTCGGCGTGCAATGTAAAGCGGCTGTTCTCCAGCTTCCAACATCCTCGCCAGCCAATAAATCGATGCATTTGCATCACTTCCTCTCATCGACTTATGTAATGCACTTATAAGATTGTAATGCTGTTCACCGTCTTTGTCATAAGAAAGATGCTTACTTTGCAACGCTTGTTTTGCATCATCTATAGTCACACTCAAAACAACATCAACACTTTTATCCAAATCCAATACATTCCCATTGTAACCTAAGCGTGCAGCAGCAGTAATAGCCGATATTTCCAAAGCATTAAGCGCCACACGCGCATCTCCATCACAATGCTGCGACAAATACTCAACAACCTCATCACTAACTTCAATCTCTTTCGGCATAAACCCTAAACTACAAACCAACCCATTGTCACGATCATCCCTAGCACGTTTCAGAATAGTAGCAATATGAGCCGGTTGAAGCAAATTAAGCGTAAGCACTCTACAACGAGACAACAAAGGCGTAATCAAATGAAACGAGGGGTTTTCAGTAGTAGCACCAATAAACACAATACTACCATCCTCGATAACCGGCAAAAAAGAATCCAACTGCGACTTATTAAACCTATGAACCTCATCAACAAACAACACAGTCCTGATACCATTTTTCTTAATTCTCCTCGCCTCGTCTACAACGTCCCTAACATCCTTAACACCAGCAGTAACAGCAGACAGAGAAACAAAGCGATAGGATGAACTTAAAGAAGAAGAATTAACAATGGCGCGACCGATAGAAGTCTTACCAGTACCAGGTGGGCCCCATAGGATAAAGGAAGGCAGGCGATTGGCCTCGACAGCTGATCGAAGGAAAGACGACTTTTGGGAGAGGAGATGGTCTTGTCCTATTATGTCGTTGATTGTGTGGGGACGCATTCGCTCTGATAGCGGCTTTTCGCTTCGAGAAGGTTGTTTTCTTTTTTTAGTACTACCAACTGTTTGTTGTTGAGGTGGTTGTTGTTGTTGGGGTGATTTTGTGTTTTTGTTGTCGAAAGAGAAGAAGCGGTTGATTTTGGGTTGAGTGGTACTGGTGGGAGATGTAATAGTGGCATCAGAAAGTGAATTTCCACCGGTGGCTGAGAGGGCTTGGGAGATTAATTCGTCGGAGAAACCCATCGCCAAAAGCTGCTCTTTTTCTTTTTCCATTTCCCGCTTCCTCACTTCCCTCTTTTCGTCTTCCTTTTATGGATGGATGGATACTTTTCTTAGGGTTTAGAATCGGTTCTTAAATGCTAATGGTAACCGCAAATATTCTAGTAACCTTTTGTCACTTCAACGCTGCATCAATTTTCTCTTTCCAGGATTACACCCAACCATAACTTGCTAGTGGTGACCATAATGGCGACCGTAACTTTTTTTTTAAACTAAAATTTCATTCTTAATTAAAAATATTACAATAACAATTCAACTAAAAAAAAAACATTACGATAACAATGCAACTAAAAAACATTACGATAAAAACACTCATGTTTTCAATAATTTCTGCTTTGTGGGTATCCGATCTTCAAAAATCACCACATTCAAAAATCAACACATTAAAAAAAACAAAACAAAAATACAAATGTAAATGTAATTTTTTTTTTTTTTTTTTAATAAAGTTTCATTCATAATAAAGCAAACAAATCAAACTAAAAAGAAAAGAAAGGGTGATTTGTAAGAGGACACGTTTCACATGTTTTCACTATATTATATTACGTAGTACATTGTAGAAACATAAAAAATAGCAAAATCAAATCAACAACTAAATAAAGCTAAAAGGTTCCTTCATCCTCTTTAGCATTTTCTTCTTCCAAATGATACTCATCTTCATCCTCTTCAGAACTACCGCTCATCCTTCATTTTCCCCAAAACATCAAAAAGGTTCCATTAACTTATCAACAACTAATGAGCCTTTAGGATTTGCTTTTTTAAATTTGCCTATCTTTTTTTCTATATAAAAGTAAGCAGATAAGCCCTTAAAGCAACCCAACGTTCAAAAAATTCATGAGAGGTGTGCATAGTTACTCGGTTGGCTGACAAACCGAGTAAATGAAAAAGTTGGGTGTTTGATCAGTCGTGTTTGGTTGGGCTAGCAAAGACAACGCGGTCGACTACTCGGTTGGGGGCAACCAACCGAGCAAGTAACCATCCATTAGCATTAGCCTTAGGGTGTTCATCGGTTCGGTTATCGGGTTGTTCGGTTCGGTTAATTTTTTTTCTGAGTATAACAGAGAACCGAACCGAACCGAATTTAAATTGATTCAACCGAACTGAATAACCGAAAACCAAACCCCCGTAACCGAAAACCAAACTGAATAACCCGAATTACATGTATTTAATTATTTATTCATCTATTTATAAGATTTTTAGAAAGAAAAAAATTTAAAGCTTAAAAAATGTTATATTTAAAAGAGTTTTAATTTTATATATATATATATATATATATATATATATATATATATATATATATATATATATATATATATATATATATATATATATATATATATATATATATATATATATATATATACATACTAGTGTCAAAACCCGTCCGATGGACGGGTATGACTTGTAGTTTTTATTTTTATACTAAAAAGTAATATGAACAAAATGAAAAAAAGTGAATTATCATCGTTAGCTGTTTAGCTAAAACTGTCTTTTCCACTCTTGATTAACATACATAGGAAGTAAAATGAACACATGTATGAATGCAAGTGATTAGTGTGAATGTTAGTTGTACTAATCAAGAAAGAGAACATAAAAGGTAAGTACAATTAGGAAAAGCAAATTGAATGTTTTGTTACTGGCTCTATGGCTGATGACGTATAGTCCACATTCGGGCCACGAACCCGACTAATGACCGCTACTAGCTAGCCCAGCATGGACTGGGCTAAGCCGATAAGGGTTTGGGCCCACGTAGGCCCAAACCCAAAGTTATTTATGGAATAAGATATTGGATATCTCCTATCTTTGGAGATAAGCGTTTACCAACCGACTTAGGCGGATACTGAAGTTTGGGGAACACGAAACCAACAAGGAGTTCGTGTGTATATAAAGGGAACCCTATCTCTCATTAAAGGTACGATCTAAAACCCTAAACTCTCCATAAACCCTAAAACCGATTACTCACTCTCACGCCAGAGGATAATCGTGGGAGACAATCCCACGATAAGCCTAACGGTGTTTTCTGTTTACTTAGTGCGCATGTCTCAAGCATCAAGATTCAATTGGTACGAGAACCGGAGTCCAAACAAGGAACGCCCAACTTTTGTATCAACAAGTGGCGCCATCACTAAGAACTAAGAACTAGAATGACAAAGCAAGGAAATCAAAACCAGCGATCGTATGGTGACATACATGGGAAGAAGCAGCAAAGTGGGTCAGTTTCTAAACAAGCCTCTAGGACAACCAGCGCTACTAGAAACCAAGGATCAGGCCCAGATCTGATGGTGGAACCACGCTCGGGACAACCCCACCCCAACCACCATGGCGATAAGGTCCATCAAGCACTCCTTTACCACTCCACCCCAATCGGTGCTAGAGGCGGACCTCACAAAAGCACCAGACGCACTTACGTAAAACAAGAGTTTAGTGGTAAAAAGCAGACACCCCCGCTCTAGAAGGGGTTGCGCTGAGTAGCGCCAAGCTTATTTCGTGTCTCAAAACTACGAAACCTTGGTCGCTCTCATGCAAGAGGAGGCTAAAAGAGGTCTAGTCGGAGTTTGCACCGACTGACTTCGCCCGAATATGAGATATCTCCACCTGGCCATCGGGAAAAGCGAAAGGGATAACCGACAACCCCCGTATTTACCGGATTGGGAGGAAAGTTGAGAATGATGAAGCATGGACATGCAAAGACCTTGGGGAACACGAGGAAGATGGACGGCGTACCAATGTCCACGCTAGGCTTGGCAGCCGTAGGGTCCATGACAGACTGGGACGACGGTACTCTCCAAGTGAAAGTCCTTCAAGTGGGAACTCTGAGGACAGTCGGCGTAAGCGCCGAAAGAGGGAAAACTCGTCCTCTAGTAACTCCTTGGACAACGAGGATAGCGAAACCGGACACTAGAAATCCAGGAGAAAATATCGCGACCAAGAGGATGAAGACATATCCCTTCCGTGGCACCACCAAAAAGTAGATGCATTCACTCGGGCGATCGATTTCTCAGAAAATAAAAGGAGACACATGCCCGCCAATGTAAAAACCTATGATGGAACAGGTGATCCGGACGATCACCTAAAAATTTTTGAATCAGCTGCTACCATTGAAAATTGGCCACAACCTGTGTGGTGCCACATGTTTAATTCCACATTAGTGGGAAACGCTGCCGGTTCAAGAAGCTTCCACGCAGAAGCATTGATGGCTTTGAAGAGTTGCGGAAGGCGTTCGCTGAACTTCACTCAAAGGAAGAAGCGCGCTAAAAACCCCGTCGAACTCGCCAGGTGAAACAAATGTCGGGGAATCTACAAGCACTTATGTAGAGCGCTTCAAAGATGAGCGCATACGTGTTAAGGCATGCCCGGCAATCGAAGATCTCGTGGTTCATGAACGGGATCAATAACCCAGAACTCATCAAAAGGTTGAACGACAAGATCCCCCAAACCTTTGACGAACTTATGAAACGCACAAGGTCCTTTATCCAAGGAGAACGCCGCGGATAGCAAGAAAGGCTACTCAAACTATCGGTCACAGAACAACCTCGGAGACAATCCACCACCGTGAGTAGCAACCGTAACAAGAACTACCGCTGCCGGGGAGCGGGACGGGATAATGACAGATATACCCCGCTGACCAAGACTCCAAAAGAGATATTCGCGACGGAAGGCGCTAACTTCCCAAGACCCCCACCAATGCGCACCCGGAGGATCGACGCGGGAGTGGATATCGCGACTATCATGGGCGAAGGGCCACACCACCAATGAATGTGTCCAATTGCGCCAGCTAATTGATAAACTAGTAAAGAAGGCGATTGGACCATCCGTCAAGAACATCAAGGAGGGAAAAGATAGGCGTAAGACTGGAGCAAAAAGAGGCACCCAAAGATAAGGCCGACACCATCTACATGATACAATCATGGCGGCAGTAACTAGGCGTAAGATCGCCGTAAGTTTTCCTGTGGAAGTGAAATCTCTTTCCCCACCTTGACTGCGGACAACGCAGTGGTAGAACCGCTCACCATTGAAATTAATGCAGGAGGTCACGATATCCACCGCATGTATGTTGATGGAGGAGCATCTGCAGACATAATGTACGAGCATTGTTTCAAGCGATCGCGACCGAGATACGCAATCGGTTAAGCCCGGCCATGCGTTGGACTGGCTTTTAAAGGAGAAAAGATATGGCCTATGGGGCAAATACGCCTACTAGTCAATGTTGGTAATAAGGAACACTCTGCGACAGCTGGATGAATTTTATGGTGATCAAATCCCCTTCGCCATACAATGGCATTATCTAAGACCAGGATATCACCATACGCCAGCGCATCAGTCTACAAAGACATGGGATGTTCAAATTCCAAAGTGGAAGGAGGTATTGTTACTCTCTACAATGCCACTGCACCACCTAGAGAATGTAATACGATTACGGTGAGACGGCAGCAGCTCAGAGCAACGCGCCTAAAGTACCAAACCCGAGGATTACAATTCATCCCGACTACCCAAATCAAGAAGTATCGATTGGGGGATCGTTTGTCGATAAAGGCAGGCAGCCGTGTGCGCACTCTTGCAAAAGAATCTGGATATCTTTGCATGGGAACCAAAGCACATGACCGGTGTACCACGCTCAATTACAGAACACAAGTTGAGAATCCGACAAGGATACTCTCCAGTACGTCATAAGAAGCGCGGCCAAGCTCCGGAGCGTGCACAAGCAATTCTGGCAGAAGTACACAAACTTGTGGATGCAGGTCTATTACCATGACTGGCTGTCCAAACCAGTGATGGTCAAGAAGAGCGATGGTATTTGGAGGATGTGCGTGGATTTCACAGATCTCAACAAGGCATGTCCACAAGACTGCTACCCCCTACCTGAGATAGACTGGAAGGTAGAGTCCTTGTATGGATACCCACTCAAATGCTTCCTAGACGCATACAAAGGATACCACCAAATCCAGATGGCTAAGGAAGATGAGGAAAAAACGGCCTTCCACACAAGCCAAGGTGTCTATTGCTACACTAAAATGCCCTTTGGCTTGAAGAACGCAGGCGCCACCTACCAGCGACTGGTAGATAACGCATTTGAAAAACAGGTGGGCCGCAACCTAGAGGTTTACGTTGACGACCTGGTCATAAAAAGCCACACTAAGGATGAATTGGTGCGTGACATAGAGGAAACGTTTAAGACACTACGAGATATCAACATGAAGCTAAATCCTAAGAAATGCACTTTTGGCGCTACAGAAGGCATGTTCCTTGGATATTTGATAGAGCCTGATGGCATTAAACCGTCCGAAAAATGAAGGTCATTTGTCATCCAACTATCTTCACCGTGCGCGTTGAAGGAGGTCCAATCCTCGAACGGAAAGCTAGCCGGTTTGAACGATTCTTGTCCAAATCGCCAGAAAAGTCACTTCTCTCTTCAAAACGCCAAGAAGTGTATGGAAGAAGGGAAATTTTCACTGGACCACGGAAGCGGAAGAAGCCTTCATACAGCTTAAACAACACCTAGCAGCACTCCCGACGCTAGTCGCACCCACCGTGGGAAGAATTAATTATGTATTTATCTCAGTGACTCAGGAGCGGGCCAACGCAGCTGTTGTTGACAGTTCGTGAATTCAGTGCAAACACCGATATATTTTGTAAGCAAGGCACTCAAGAAACAGATTAACTACAAGCAATGGAAAAGTTGGTCCCGGCATTAGTGTTCGCCAAACGGGCCAATTGCTGTACTTCCAGCGCACCCAATAGCAGCTATCACGGACCAACCGATCAAGCAAATCATCTCCAAACCCGACGCGACGGATGACTGCAGGTGGAGTGTGTTGCTAGGTGAGCATAACATCTCCTACAGACCACGTACCGCGGTTAAGGGGCAGATACTAGCAGACTTTATCATCGAAAAACCGGATATTGAGGACTTACCCTCACAATGTAAGGTGGCAATACAAGACCCATGGATCTTGTTCACGGACGGATCTTCATGCGTGGATGGGTCTGGAGCAGGCCTTATCCTCACAAACCCAGAGGGAATAGAATTCACTTACGCACTGCGTTTTGAATTCAGGCAGACAAACAATGAGGCAGAGTATGAAGCCCTAATCACGGACTACGCATTGCAACTCGAATGGACGTACGCAACCTGGAAGCAAATGTGGATTCCCGGCTAGTGGCCAACCATGTGTTGGGCGAGTATGTGGCTAAAGAAGAAAACATGATCCAATACCTCGACAAGACCAAGTCACTATACCAGAGTTTCGACAGGTTTACCATCAAGCAGGTTCCTAGAGGGGAAAATCGAAAGGCGGATGCACTAAGCAAGATTGCATCTACAAGCTTTGCACACCTGTCAAAACAAGTGTTGGTGGAGACGCTGAAGTGCAAGTCCATCTCAGATATGGAAATATCCACGGTAATAGAGAGGAAGGTCCTCGTGGATGACACCAATAAGGGAATTCATAAGCAAGGGCGTCTTGCCCCAAGAGCAGAAGGAAGAACGAAGAATACGGCGCACAGCGCAGAGGTTTGAACTTTGAGACGGTATACTATATCGACGCTCCTTTCTGCAACCATGGCTCCGGTGTGTACGCCGCAGCTTTAATTATTTACTCCGGAAATCCATGCGGTTCATGCGGCATGCATTGGGACCACGGTCCGTGGTGGCGCTCGCTTACGGTCGAGGATACTATCGCCCACCATGCACCCCGATGCGCAGGACTTAATAAGAAAGTGCGGCGACGCAAGTTCACGCACCCGCTCCACGCCAACCACAACAGGAGCTAACACCTATCACGGCGCCATGGCCATTCTACAAGAGGGGTATCGACATTGCGGTGTCCTTTCCCGCGGTGTTAGAGGATTGAAGTTCCTCATAGTAGCCATATACTACTTCACCAAGTGGATCGAAGCAAAGGCGGTTGTAACAATTCATCGCAATCGTAAAACGCTTTGTTTGGGAAAATATTGTATGCCGCTTCGGACTACCTGCGGAAATTATCTCGGACAACGGAAAACAATTATGTGACAACCCTTTCAAGGACTGTTGCGAGAAGTTAAATATCACACAGCACTTCGCGTCGGTTAAACACCCACAAACCAACGGCTTAGTAGAACGTGCAAATCGAAATCTGGGTGAAGGAATTAAGGCACGTCTGGACAAGCACAAAGGAAGGTGGGTGGAAGAATTATCACATGTTCTGTGGGCACACTACACTTCAATTAAAACTAGCATGGGAGACACTCCCTTTCTCTCGGTCTATGGGACGAGAGGCCGCATACCACCAAATTGGGATGCCAACTATTCGCGACGCTGAAGTCAATGTTGCAACCAATGACGATGAATGGCGTATCGACCTAGACCTGTTGGAAGAAAGACACGAGCGCGCAGCTATATATGAAGCGAGATCCAAGGCAAAAATGAAGGGATACTACGATGCTAAAGTGCGAAGTGTTTCATTCGCACAGTGCTACTGTATACCTCGCCAATGATGCAAGCCATTCAGAAGACACAGGTAAACTTGGACCGAAGTGGGAAGGAACCTATGAGGTTACTAAAGCATTAGGAAAAGGCACGTACAAGCTACGAGACATGGATGGTCGTGAACTACCACGCACATGGAACATTTGCAATCTTAAGCGATGTTACCTCTAGGAATGGCTACGGCCCAGCACACGGACATTCCCGCACTTTAGTGAAGTGCCCAATAAATATCCGTGTATTTACATTTTGTTTTACTTAGGCAAATGTCTTATTTATTTTCTTTCACAAAAACTTGAAAGTATTAATAAAATGTCGCGGTTTCTAGCTAACTCCGTGACACATTTCAATTTGTTATTTCTATATACTTTATGTCTTAACAATTGTTTATCTTTTGCCTACATGGCGTGCATGCACTTAATAAACCCACGATGGTAAAAGGATGAGTAAACCTACTAAATAACTCGTTGAGTAAGAGGGTTGCAAACCCATCAACATTGGATCATGAATCCTTGTTAAACACCTTATTCTCAAGACGTTGGAATAAGTTCGGTGCGCATCCCACGATGGGTGCGCAACAATGCATACTTGTCGCGTTTAACAAATTAGGAATCAAGACACTTGACTCCTTGATATAATATTTACAGTACGCTGCATATCACACCGTACACGATTATGATACGAGTACTTAGAAATTATGTTTCAAGTGTCCCGTGACTTTCATACATGATTATGAACTTCATATATTATTCGCGCTTATGTAACAGTTTGATTCTTCAACAACAAGTACGTTTTTTATGCAAAGACGAATAACTAGGTACAAACATTACAAGTCGCAATAATATCAACACGCATTCAACAAAAGGGATATCTTATTAAGGACCATGTGTTCTTACAAAAGGATATTTACAAAACAACTATAAACTACCAACTATTGCAACGCTTAAGAGAAGAGCTTTCCACTTGGCTTGCAGCATCCCCGACCTGCAACCACTTCAACAGTCGAATCCTGTTGCGACACTGTGGCTACACTCACAGGCACCCCGTCAGACCTGGGAAGGTGCGCCGCACCAACACCACAAAGAATGGCTTTTCCCTTCACGTCCTTCTTCTTTGCAAACCTCATAGCATGGGCCTCTAAGGATTCCTTCAAGGGAATCTCCTTTCCAGCCGAAGGGGTTCAAAATGTCGGGCGAGAAAATGGGCACCTGCAGTTGTGACTCGTCAGCTTCGTGAAAGTTCAAACGTGCCTCGCCCCATCAAGACGGCGGGCCGAGTTAACCCTCCATAATTACATTTATAGGGTAGTCTTGGTCGGCGCTCCATCGCGAAATATGGAGCTCCAATATTTTCATTTGCCCCATAGCAAAGCAACAAGCTCCTCATATGCGATTATTGTACCCTGTGCACCTTATCAATAGCCACTTTCAAGAGATCACCTCGAAGCTCCTCCACACCTCGGCCTTTCCACGCTAACCGCACTACGCCCCAAACTTATCTACCACCTCTTGGGATTCTAATGTGCCAAGTACGGCAAGACGAACCGTGGCTAATTAGCCATCTCTCGGAAATAGAAGAAACCATTGTGGATATAACTCCTCATCATACTCAATCTGAAGTGGCGAACTTCATCTCCTGCTCTTCCAGCGAGCTTCCCACAGTCACACCAAAATCCCCTAACCGCGAGAACAACTCGCTTTCCCTTCTCCAAATACTTAAGCGCCCAGGAGCAGTTAGCCTTGTAAGCCCCTAGTGCGGCACATTCCTGACTCACTTGGGTCATCAAGGACATCCTCTCATCGCAAGTTTCTCGTGCATACAAGCTCCCAAAGATCTACTTCACTGGCACTAGCCAACGTGCCTCCAAAGAACGCAATCTTTTGGTCCTTCAGACGACCGCTACTTTCCCCGGATACCTCGCCTTTAGCAGCAGAACCGGGCTTCTTGGTGCTAGCGCATGACACTAACTCCTCAATCACTGTTCCATTGGCGCATCCCCGGATGCCAATGGCTCGCCTTTGGCTCTTCAGTTCAACGGATTCAGCAAGCACAGGACTAACCTTGGGGGGCGACTCCACAGAGTGTTCAAACCTGCACACATACAAGCGAATTAGAAATTATTTCATAGCATAAAAAAGGAATGCGATAAGGACTTTGGAAGTGACACTTATTGAGGAGCATCAGTATCAGCTGAAGGGGGAGGTGATGCAACATCACTTGAGGACGACTCCACGTCAAAAATCACAGGACGCTTCTTCCTGGAAGAGCCCGCGCCATCGCCACCAAGCGCTCTCTTGCGCTTCAATCCATGGCTCGCCTCCTCCTCCTCTTCTTCTTCAATATTTTCAGCCACATTTATGGGCCCCAGCTTCACCAACGGGGACAGAACCCTGGAGCTAGGCACGCTTTGAAGAGGAGTCACCTCCAGCGCGGCGGAAGAACTACCCCCCTTCTCTCCCAAGTGCATGTCTAAGGTGCACCCCGGGGTAGCCTCCAGAACGGGCTCTTCCCCCTCCTTCAATGGACGTACCCCCACAGTGACCTGGCGCGGCTTCGCCAATTGCACAACTCCGAATAGATCCATCTCTACGCAACAGAAGACAACAACAAACAGGTTACATTAAGTGCGAAAGGAAAAAGAAAAGCTTACATTAATAAAGTAAAGAGATGCGAAAAGACGAGCACCCACCCTGGCCATGCGTGTCTAAGAAGATTGGCACCTCGTCAGGTCTGCCAAAATAATTGCGACTGATGCCCACGTGCACCAACAATTCCTCGGAGTAGGAACTGATGGGAATACGATTGGAGTTTATCGTATTTACATCGCCAATGATGAACAGGAGGGGCGCCATCCTTTGGCGGCGCAAATAACTCGGTGTAGAACTCAAAGCACCATGGGAACAACGCTTCATCGACCCGTAAAAATTCTCCCTCCAAATTCCTAAGCGGCCCAGTTTATCGGTGTAACATTGTGGACCCCGACGCCGCTTAGCAACGAAACCTACCCGTTTGACCACGCCGTGTGGTAAAACGCACGAAGAGGTAGATGGTGGGATTAATCGCCAATAAACGCAATTAACCTCGGTTTGTTAATTTTGATGCACCTATACAAAGGTACCGAGAGATGTGTGCGATAGTAGTTTAAAATGTCGCACATAAATAGGGATAGAGTCACACGTTGATTCGAAAATTCTAAAAAACGTGTGTATATCCCTACCTTCCCCTTGAGGAAGTCCGCTATTGACGCCTTCGCAGCCGGCACCTCCGGATGCAGAGCCATCGGGATATAATAATCCGAGGTGAACTCACGCAGTTCATCCTCGGTCAGATCGGAGGTGAAGTCAGACAAACCACGGACCATGGTGTATTTTTAAAGCGCCGCGTTACCTTTGAAGTATTAAGGTTTCTTTGCCGGAAAGGTTGAAGCTTTTTAACAATGGCGAAATGCTTTTATGTGATAATCACAAGAATAAGGAGGCGGAAGGTTATATAAGTTTCTTCATCCACGCGATGAACGCCACATGGATTCCACTATCTCTAATTGAGTGGATAGGATCTGCTGATGTGACGCGTTACGATTACTTTCCCCCATTTACGCAGGCATTCATTTGAAATATTTTGTCTATATTCACCGTGTATCTTCAAGGTGGAAATTTTTTGGCTTCTTTGCTACGCCGCATTTTATTTGGTCGCAGCTTATTAGTCTCGCATCCACAGTTCGCCACCGCGATACTAGACTGGGGACATGATGACGATAGTCCACATTCGGCCACGAACCCGACTAATGACCGCTACTAGCGAGCCCAGCATGGATCAAGAGCCGAGAAGGGTTTGGGCCCACGAAGGCCCAAACCCAAAGTTATTTATGGAATAAGATATCGGATATCTCCTATCTTTGGAGATAAGTGTTTACCAACCGACTTAGGCGGGATACTGGTTTGGGGAACACGAAACCAACAAGGAGTTCGTGTGTATATAAAGGGAACCCTATCTCTCATTAAAGGTACGATCTAAAACCCTAAACTCTCCATAAACCCTAAAACCGATTACTCACTCTCACGCCGGAGGATAATCGTGGGAGACAATCCCACGATAAGCCTAACGGTGTTTTCTGTTTACTTAGTGCGCAGGTCTCAAGCATCAAGATTCAATTGGTACGAGAACCGGAGTCCAAACAAGGAACGCCCAACTTTTGTATCAACAATGGCTTATGTTAATTCCTTGTTACTCAATCCTACATTCTGGTTGCTTCAACCGCGTACAAAAAGAAAAAGATGTTGAAATTCATTGAACCAAGTTAAGTTGGTTAACCACTAACCATAATTTTTAGAGGTGCTAAGTAAAAAAGTATTCAGTCAAAATGTGTAACATCTGTGTTCATTGTGCGTGTCTCGGGTTGACCCGGATAACTTTTTGTCTAAGTTTCTTTAAAGTTAGATTAAAATCATATATTAAGGATAAGGAGGTAGACCAAATTAAATAATAAACTGAAAATACACACAAAAAGATAAATGGTATCCCACTAAAATTAAATCAACAACACCACCTATTTTGATCTTGAATCCTAAGCCTAAACACATGATATAAAATTCTAACTTCTATTTGCAACCAAGTAGAAGCATTATGTCCCCTTCACAAATCTTGGCTAAATTAAGTAACTGTTATTTAGATAACTTAATTTCATATACTATCGCATTATGCATCAAAAATCGTACATAGTTAAGACTGTTTGCACAGGCCGCAAGTGAAAAAGCCATGGCTATTTTGTGCTCATCATATGTGTCAATTTCCGTTACATTTAATTTCCTTGGTGAGGTGATCACACAACTCTTCGGTGCTCTCCACTGAAATGTTGCAAGGGTGCAAGAGTCTTTTAACATTATAAGAGAAATTGGTAGATGACAATTTTAAGTGAATCAAGTCATCACCACCATGGAACCTATTATCACTTAGTTTATCTTTGTAACCCTGCCAAACCAAAAAGATTAGTTAATTAGATGTCCATGGAAACCAACTATCGATTATGAAAAATGAAAGAAATAAAGTAGATACCAGAGTGCTCCAATTACTACCGGGATTTCGCCGTAAACCTCCTCGATCATCCAAGGGTAATGAATTTCTCGCAATGAAAGTGACAGAATCAAAGTAATATGTTTGTTATGGTGAAATTGCCAACCCAATATTTTAAAGTACATATCACAGTAAAGTTTTACTACTTCTATTTGCAACCAAGTAGAAGCATTATGTCCTTTTTTACCAATCTTGGCTAAATTAAGTAACTGTTATTTAGATAACTTAATTTTATATATTATGGCATTATGCATTAAAGCCAATAACTTGTTGTTGCCTGAAGACTCGTAAAACCAATATCAGTTATGATGGTTAAACCTAAAAAGCATAATCCTTTTGAGATGACATCATAATCTAAGAGTTAAAGTGTAACAGAATCCTGACATTCTTGTAGCAGACATGAGTTAAAGTGTAACAGAATCCTGACATTCTTGTAGTAGACATGGAATGCTGCTATTCGTAGAACTACTCACAGTTGTACCTTTTCCTTAAAGTACATTCTACGTAAATAAAAGACTACAATTAATCGATAAAGCTTTTATGTAATCGCATTTTTAGTATTCCAGTGATGCTTTTTATATAATATAGTATATGAATGAGACGCCAGCTCCAATGCTTCTTTAGTATACGCCTAATGGATATCATGATGTTATCATTCGTTGTTTGTGGAGACTATAATTATCACAAAGAAATCAAAGAGGCAAAAGTGATCAAAATTAATGCAATGGGAAACTTTTGATAAAATGTAACAAAGAAAATGACTTCTGTATTTTTGTAAAATCAAGAATAGTTTGTGGACTTACTACTGTTTTAGTACCATAATTGACGTGACCATCAGCTGAATTTCTACAACGAAGAAATGTTAACAATTTAAAAGTCTGAAGGTGCCCTGAATCACCAATAACCTGAGGATACTCCAACGATGTCATATCATGTGTTCGTGTCTTAATATCATTTGAATAAATATGTTTTCGACTTGTGCAAAGCTAAATTTTTTTTACCCATTTTGAAGAGAAAATTGAACAATCTTGAAGGTTTGACATTCGACTTTCGATAATCTCCCACTTCTCTCAAAGAAGCTTGTTTTTCCTCCACAAACAAACAATTATATTTTCGTAAAACGACACCGTGGTACCGGTTTGATTAGTTGGAAGAGGCTCTGATAATGCTTTCGTCTCCATCTCCATATCCTCAAGATACATTCTTTTTCTTTTTTTTCACATTATCCTCATTTATCACACTCGTTCTTTCGTTCTTTCGGTCGCAACACTGCCCACCAAGTTGAATCAACTCAATGTGATGCAATCTTGTGCGACTTTGCACAATACACGTAAGTTCAACATTTCTTACATTCACTATTGATTATTGTAAGAACACAAAAATTGAATCACTAAATGGAAAAATTTATAACCTGTGAGTAACATCTTTAGCTCCTCACCACAAAAGTGACCACATATCTCAAAGAAAGCTACCAAGGTCTACGTTATGTCCCCCATCAATGATTTGATTTACAACATTAACATGAACAAAAAATAGTGTAAAAAAGGTGAAAACCAAGTTATGTAGTAAATGTGGAAAGATGGGTCCATTATGCAAACGGTTAAAAGATGCCCGGGTTGACAAGGCCAGTTTTTGGTTTCGGGCTCAAACGGTCCAGGCTGACCTGCAAAAACTCATTTGTGCATTCCGGAAAGCTTTTCTTAACTAAATAGTATGTTAATTATGATTACGAGAACAATATTATTACAATAACAATCTAAATTTTTGAATTTAATCCAGGAGGTTGTATGTATTTATAGACTTTGGGTGGCATTCAACACGTTCAACCCATTTGACATATTCCAATTTAGCTTAAAAATGATATTGACGTGTTTGAGATCAGACATAACCTAAAGTCCTAAAATTACCCAGTCATAAGTAAAGGGTTGAATTTGCCACATTTTCCGTGCTGGTCTAATGTAACCTAATTTATCAATTTGATGGAAATAACCAAATTTTATGGTAGAAATCTTTTTTTTAACACTTCCACATAATGGAATTGTAAAAGTATAATTACAAAAAATATTGATGACGTATAGTATGTACAGCAGGCCTACTAAGCCCAAAACATACTCTACACTCTAGGCTCAGCCCAATGATCGCAAATCCCGGACTAAGGTCCAACAATCACAAACCCGTACACGGTGCAAGAAGCCCAATGACTAAATTGCTACGCCCAGCCTTGGAATGCCAAGTAGGTACATAACGGGTGAACCTTCAACCGTTAGGCCTCTCACGTCGCGGCCCCGCGATTAACATGGAACCCTTGTCCGTCAAGGGTCCGGCTCCAGCGACTAACCACTATATGCGATAATCCAGGAAGCCCCAGCGGCAAACCTCACCTATAAAAGGGGGCTCTAATCCCTATACAAGGTACACCAACTTTCTCTCTCATAATCACACACACATACTTCTACTTTCCCTCTCAAGAATGTATACTTACGCTCACGCCGGAGTCTAATCGTGGGGTCCGTCCCTATGGTAAGACTAACAGTTTACCTTTCTTGTGCAGGGATCTCATTTAAACTACTTTAATTAGTACAAGACCGACCCATCGGAGGTTTACTGGCCAAAAGTCCAGTAAGCTACATCCAGACCTTCTATAACCCATCGCAAAAATTGTACTAACAAGTTGGCGCCATCCGTGGGACCCAGTACACAACTGCGTTCCAGAAAATACTCACCATGAGCACTAGATTTGGACCAAATCTTGCCTTCATGTCCACGTTGCGGAGTACGGTAGAAAGAGAAGATCACACGGTCTCGACGGACCTTGAGGGACCTGTGTCTGGCGCAGCCCTCCGGAGGTATTGTGACAAGCATTTCGACAAGATCATGCTTATTGTGACGGAGAAAGTTCAAAAATGGGAAGAAAGAGACACGGCAGCATAAATTCGGAAGGATTATCATGAAACCCAACACCACAACAGAGCGGAAGTGCCAAGTGAAGACCTGCAGAAACAGCTCGAGATAGCAAAGCGGCGGAACACGCAAAATGACGGCAGCTAAGGGCATACCCGATCCAGGTCACCCAAAGGGAAGGAGGACATAAGGGAAACGGTGTTCAAAAGGCTGCGCCCAAGTGTGTTCCACCGACTCGGAGATAGGAAGGGAAGTGCTTCCATATGTCCCAAAGACCGCATGCAACAAGTCCGCCACGGCACCAGAAGAAAGGAGAGGAGCAACCACAAGGGCTCTCAACCGTGGCCAATAGGATCAGGGTTGGGGAGTCACGAAACAGAGAAAACCCGGTCACGAAAGGCAAATAACTGCTTAAACGAGGAACCTCGCGAAAGCGAAGGCCGAGAATCCGAAGTCAAAAAGCGGAAGCCAAATGGTTATGATCAGGATCCGCTGCACTGGTCTCAGTAAGAAGTTTTTCGTTCACTCCGTGTATCCGCTACTTCGAAATGTCCATAAAAACGCGAATGCCAACCAACAGGAAAACATATGATGGGAGCGGAGACCCTGAAGGTCATCTAAAGATCTTCCAGGTCGCAAAGAAAGATGGAACGGTGGGCCATGCTAACATGGTGTCACATGTTCAACTCCACGCTCACCGGATCTGCTAGGGTTTGGTTTGATGACCTTCCACCCAAATCAATAGATAGCCACGACAAGCTAAAAGAGGTTTTCTTGACTAACTTCCTACAACAAAAGAAACATATCAAAGATCCTGTGGAAATTCATCGCATCAAGCAAAAGGATACGGAGATTCAAAGAAGAAAAAAGGGACATAAAGGGAGCCCCAGAAAGTATGAAAGTCTCAAGATTCTTGCATGCGGTCTCCGATCCGGAATTGATTAAGCGATTACACGACAGAGTTCCGAGGTCAATGAACGAGGAAATGGACATAACTTCTTCCTTCCTAAAAGGGGAAGTAGCCGCAGAAAGTCGTGTAGGAAAAAGGCTATCGTGCAACGACCAACGGAACGAGCAATATCCAATCATCGACAAGGCTCCAAAAAGGGATTCAAAGATAAAATAAGAACAAGAGAAAGACAAAAAGGTTTTCGCAACCTACGAAAACCTTTCGAGGAGATAGTGATACAAAAGAAAGCAAAATCCACAAACCTTTTCACAACCATGTCAACCTAAAAAGAAATCGAAGGGAAATTCTGCGAATTTCATGGAAAATCAAGACACACTACAAAAGAGTGCCTGTATTTGAGAAAGCAGAGAGAAAGAATGCAAAAGCGCCGATGAAACGGGCACGTGCCAGGATGATACTGGCAAAGCAAATAAAGATCACAACCCTACGTACCTAGAATAGAAGGACTCAAGAAGAAAATACAAACGGTAAAAAGATGCATTGCCAATTCAAAACAATCAAACTGTGGAAAGACCATGCGGACGCAGTTCCCAAAAAAACAATCATATATCCGTAACCTAGAGAGTGTCATCTTCGGAGGAAGTAGTGAACCAAAGGAATGAGAGACGCAAAAACACATGACGCCGTACTACGAACGGAAAGAATAACAAACCGGTAGAAATATACAGTCACGACCAAGAGGGATAATAGCAAAAGCTAAAGAAGGGATCCCGTCTCGGGCCGGAAAGCGAAGCAAGGATGGATATCCAAATGCTCAAAAAGAAGGGAGAATCTACCAGTACAGACTCGCATTCCTTCCTAAGAAACTTTGTGTCAAATCCAACAGAAACAATAAGCACTCAGGCTATGAGCTTAGGCACCCGGCTACCTACAAAACAATAAATGAAAATTAATGCTGACGCATGCGGAAATAGTAAAATTACCACTATAAATACGTGGGGTAGAAAAAGAGGAGTAGAACTACTTCTTCATAGACAAAAAAAACTAGCATACAACAAGAGGGAAAGAAAAATTCCTCTAAAAACAAAAAAGAAGCTGAAGAGGTGCTTGGTAAAAAGGCAATATAGCCAACTCTCGACAGCGACAAATAGCCACCGCATCGTCATTTCTAAAAAACCCATACGTTACCTGAACCTTTGTCCACCAAAAAGAAAACGCAAGGGCAAAGGTAGAGCCAGTTGAAGCATGTTCTAAAGTGACAACTAATAACACTTAGTTGTTCTAAAATGACGACTAATAACCAGCCTCCGCGACCATTCACAACACTCCTTCCACCAAAACCCATGTCCATTGAAGTTTGTATGGACATACTAAGATCCTTGGGCATACCGAAGGTGGGAGCCTAAAACAAGAAAGCTCTCACTAACCCTTTAATATTTTGGTAGTGCATATAGTTCATTCCAAATAGTTGGCTCCTGAGTGGAAGAAGGAACTATCTCACGAGAAAGGGGTCGAGGGGTATGATTGAATGTGCAAAGAGTTTGGTCCCTGAGGAGGGATAACAAAGGAAGTGAGGCACAACGCCATACGTAAAATGCCCCCCCCAACTAACAAGAAACTTCCCCAGAAAGGCAAACAAACAGAGGATGAAAACTATGCCTTCATTCCTCTGTTTATACAACCCGACCCTCCAAACAAGCGTACGTCTACTAATCCAGGCATATCGGGTTGGATAGACTGGGTTTAAGGAACAAATGATCAGCTTGTGAGCGCCAGGATAAAGCAAAAGCTGTGCAAGCGGAAATGTAACCTCACTAAAAGCCCTTCCACTTCAGCACAGCAAGGCGGGTTTAGACGGAAAGCATCTTGAAAGGACTATCGAACCTGTTGTATACCCTACAGCGGAAACAAGGGGAAACACCACGGCCTTTCAGGAAACAACCGCAAACCCACAAACTTCTTAGGGAACCCCGCAGGGAGAATATAGCGACCTCAAAAGCGAACCCGACCAAAATGTTTCTACAAGAAAGAATATCATAACTACTAAACACAAGGCAAACTGCCACGGACAGCAAATAAAATAGCAACTTCACAAAGATGAAGGGAATGCAGAACCTCAAAGAGTACCTCTGCAACAATTCGCATTTTCGGGTTTTAACTATTCATCCTCGGATTTTCACTATTCACTATTACTATTCATATTCAGTATTCATCGTATTTTGGGCCATTATTTAAACTCAAACTTTTTCCCAAAAAATTACTATTCACAAATTACTATTCATGAGTTACTATTCACCGTATTTTTTTTTTATTATTTACTAATTTCACGTAAATTGAACAAGTAAATACATTTACACTATTTTCATGCATAAACTATGTACTCTAAACTTTTAAGGATTACTGTGAGTTTCATAGCCCCTACTTTTATATGTTTTGAATTACTTTTGGGGGAGATACATGCTCAACTATTTTCATTTACTTTCACAAGTACTCTAAACTTTTAAGGATTACCGTGAGTTTCGTAGCCCCTACTTTTACTCGTTTTACCATCTTACAAACTCTTTTGGGGAAATACATGCTCAACTACTTGCTTTTACAAATACAAATACTCGAAACATTTACACTTTTATGCTACGCTATACTTTTTAACTTGATTGCATTATACTTGATTGCATACATACATGATTATGATATACCTATTTGGATTATTCTTGAATGCATTATACTTATTTGCGTTATTCAATTCAGTGGCTCCAAATTAAGTTGTTGGATGACCATTAATTTAGTGGCTCCAAATTAAGTTGTTGGAAGGCTATTAAATTAGATACTTACACAAGTGGCTCCAAATTAAGTTGTTGGAAGACCATTAATTTAGTAGCTCCAAATTAAGTTGTTGGAAGACTATTAAATTAGATACATCCCAAATTAAGTTGTTGGAAGACTCTTGTGGTGACATTTATACTTTTTAATACTATGAGACATGCATACATGATTGACATACTATATTTTAGCAGTGGGTTGTAAACACACAGGTTGCAAGTTTTGTATGGGCGAAATTTGCAACTAAGTGGATTTACAATGCCTTTGCTGTGTGAACATTCTTTAAAGGATTTTCAACTTATTCAAAACAAACTCTATGAACTCACCAACCTTTGTGTTGACACTTTAAGCATGTTTATCTCAGGTCAATAAGACGATATCTATTGCATGGAACATAGAGTCGCACTACATATTTTGAAGACTTACGCTTTTATAATTTACCATTCGAAACATTTTGTAAACATTTATATATTATACTTTGGGACCTCATTGTTTGTAACTCTGATTTCATTAATCGAATGATAACTTTTCAAAACGTCTCATTTAAAGGTCGTTTTCTATAACTTGTACCTTGTATTATAAAGTAGCACCCCAATGACACAATCTTCCGCTGTGGTATTTTGGGGGTGTTACAACCTCCAAGAAGGATGACGACCATCAGCAAAGATCCGCAAGAGAATGGGCGTTACCAATTATAAGACTTGAAATCAAAAAGCGGTAAGGACAGTTAGCAACGAAAACTATGTACCCGAATTTATATATATGATAATAATTATTGTAATATATTTAAAAATGCAATCAATTAATAAAAAAATGAAGATTAGCTACCTTCATTATTTTATTCTTTAAAATATTTTTATCTTTATTAAGTGCATAAGACGTGCAAGCACAAGGATTGGGTATGGCCCAAAATATGTTATTTTCGAATAGCATAAGGTTATCACGAATAACACAACTGGTGAACAACTTAATCACTAGAGTACATAAGAGGTATCGGAAGCCCAGTACTGGGAGGATAGCCTAAAATTATCCAAAGACTATTACAAACGTGCATATCCGTATAACGTTAAAAATAGCACCGCACAGACAAAAAGAGTATGTGCGCAAGACTATTACAAAACATGCATATCCGTATAACGTTAAAAATAGCACCGCACAGACAAAAAGAGTATGTTCGCAAGACTATTACAAAACGTGCATATCCGTATAACGTTAACGATAGCAACACGAAAGTGGAAAATAACATACACTAATCAAGAACTTGCATAAGCAAAAAAGTTGACTACGACTATCAGAATGATCATAGAAAGAAACAAAGACATACATTGTTTAGATGATCACACAAGCATCCCAAAAAAGAAAAGAAAAAGCTAAGTCCGCACCACGGCAGCAGCAATCACTTCAGGCTCGGACAGGACAGCAAGGACCCCACTGACTTCAGAAGATGGGTCATTCACAACCTCAACAGGTGTGTCGGACCCACCAACATAATAATCTTCAACAGACAGAGGCATCGCGGAAATATCAGAAGAACTGATAGGAAGGGGCACAACCGACAAAGAAGCAGTGCAAACAGAGGCTAACTCACTAGCTGAAGATGTTTCCACGTCCATCACGTTACGAGCGGACAAAGGGTCAATGGAAGAATTATAAACGTCGGCAATGGACAACCGATAACCATCAAGGCATTTTCTAACCTGATCAACCCTCCTTTGAACAACCTCCAAATAAAAAGACAAAGATCTGTTGCCAATAATAACATTACTACCCCTATCATGAACAGGGACAATGAGTTGCTCAAGATCTGGCTGTAACCCTGCAGTCATAGGAGCATTCGCGGAAGACTCATCAACACGGAGAAGGTCCATAACTTCTGCAATACCAACACTCTTGCTGGAATTAAGCACGGAGAACAAAGAAAACTCCACATTTTCAAGGGCCCTGATGTGCTTACCGTGTGCAAGTTTTAAAAATTTATAGTTATTACTATAAACACATACGAGCAAGTATACTCGTTCGCGATAGCAAAGGTGGGTAAGTCGAGATCGTCCCAAGGGATTTTGCTTTTGAAATTGTTTTAAAAGATTGGTAACAAGAAAAGTTTGTCAAGGCTCTCTCCAAAAATGATGGTTTTAGTGAAATTCAATATAAAGAAATATATAATTGTGTGTAGTCTATAGGCAATCATAGTAAGTGTTCATGAAGGCTTGGTGTAAACTCTTGATGTGATGCACAAATCATAAGCAAATGATTTCCAACCCATGGTTTATGTTTGTAAAAACATTTTAAGAATAATAACATAAAGGTAATCCTTTCGGTCCTTATCCTAATGATTATCCTTTAGAAAATACATTTGTTTGTAAAATGTTCTTATTAAACTCGTTCCTACGAATCTTTCGACCTTTCGTGATGAAAATGTTTCTAGTCTTGTTTCAATAAGTAAACATGCTGGTTGTCAATCACCATATCCCCATACTAGTTTGTCACTCAACTTTTTGGAATAAAACACAAGAGAAATCCTTTCGGTCCTTTTTCTTAAAACATGTTTTACCGAAAAATCAAACAAGACTTGTAGTTTTCCAACAAAATTATTTAAACAAGATCACATATACCTGCATCACATATGAGAACACTAGTATGATTTCCTACATCCTTACACACAAGTATATTCAAAAACTACTCCATGATAATTATAACAAAACACAAGTAATAACAAAGTAATTCCAATAACTCAAAAGAATAGAAATCCATAACAAGTTTCATAGAATACCTAAACTTTTGGGATTACAAGAACTAGAATTCGTGGACTATAGAAACCACACACCTCCAATCACCTAGCTTAACCGTATAACTCCAAATGATCAAAACAATGGAAGAGAATGAGTCTCTCCAACCTCCTGGACGTTTTACAGTGATAACTAAACTTTTGGGATGAATAATATGGTTGGTAATAGTTTTGGTGTAAACTATTACACTTTGGGTTGTGTCACACCTAGAATACTAAGTCTAGGTTCATTATATAGCCAAAGAAACATAACTAACTGGCCAAAAACGTTCTCTACAAGTAAATAACAGGAAATGATCGGCCTCCAATGATTATGGGGAGTTAAGGCAACATTACATGCAAATTTGTGTAACTCCAGTTCATGCAACCGGATCGGTTGCGCCTTCTTCACTTCGCCCAACCGGATCGGTTGCTGGCTCCAACTGAACGGTTGGGCGCCTCTTGTACCCCAAGTTTTGGCTTTTGTTGACTTTTCTTGATTTGCGCCTTTTTCTTTGTTTTCGTTGATGATTTCCAAGACTAAACTTGATCTTAACTTGTTGTAGATACTTAGAAATCTTTTCGCTTCCTAGTCATTGAGTCCAAGAGCTTCCTTACTCGACTTCCTTCCTCGGGAATTCTCCAAACGTGCATAAAAACTTCATTTCTTTATCTTTTGTGATACCTTGCTACATACACATACACAATACGCATCTTTTGCACTTTTGCAATAGTTATGAGTAAATATAGCCTATTATCATACACAAAACCAACAATAACGCTACTAAAAACATGTTCATTTTGAGCGTTATCAAGTTACCCCACACTTAAGTTCTACTCCCCCTCGAGTAGGTCTAACATTTGCAAAAATCGATTTCAATGGTCTTGATACCATGGTTCCAAAAATTTAACAATAATTTCAAAAGAAATAATCATTAATTTGCTTGTAATATGTGAAAACTTTAAAATGAACCAAACACTTTAGATAACATAACTAGAACACCTAACACAACTAGAACACCTCACGAATGATTTTAAGAATTCACTCAACACTCATATATTGGTGGGTATATGTAAATCACTCAATGCCTAGTCATGATTAATGCTTTTTACCATAAGCTTGTACAAGTATCAAAATAAAGAAAATAAATTCATCAAAGAGGGCTTTTATTTGGGTTGTAACGTTAAGGCTTTGGGTTTATAAAAGGTATGGATAAGGCATGGGATAGTTTATGGAATTGGTGTTAAGAAAAATAAAGTCAAGTCTAAAGTCAAGTCTAAACCTCCATGTTGCTAGTCATCATACAAACCACAATCCTGAAAATGATTATATCTTCCTCCTCTTCACATATCGATCTCCAAACATATATAACTCAATTTAGCTCATTGGCTAATCAATATTCTTCATATAGCTCATTGGCTATAACCATTGTTTTTTAAGTTCCCCCACACTTAGTGTACGCATACACCACAAAAAAATACAAATGAGAAGGACGTCTCCTTTGTTTTTGTTGGAGAATGGTACACACTATAGACAAAGTGTAGCTTCTTTATAATCATCAAAAACAATCCAACACTCCAAACAACTAGCAAGAAACCAATAGACATGACATGGGTTGGCTAAGGTTTAAGGTGTAAAATCTTTTTGTATTTTTCTGGATTTAAACAAGAATGAAAAGATTGGCTCGAAGGGTGTAACTAAGGGTATCTAGTGCTAAAAATGAGTACTAACAAATGGGTCCATATAAGGTGGTTAACTAACCGATGTGGTTAGCAAAAAAATTAGATGTGGTTAACAAATGGGACCATTTGGGTTTATTCCTACGATGCCTCTTATCACTTGAACATATTTTTATCACTCGAGAGTAATTTTAACCGTAATGCATAACAAGTACAAGTTCTAGAAACGACACAATCACCGGCACACTTATAGCAAATATAAAACAAAAGATGTGTTTTATACAAAAAGAAACCTCACATTTAAGTGGAAAAAGGCTATAATGCGTGCTAGAAAATGCTATCGAATCCATAATGAATTACTTCCATAATTTGGTCCAAATTAAAAATTTTCAAAAACCTCATTTTACCATTGAAATACTCAAGTTGTTTTTAATATATCTCAATAACGTGTGAAAACAACTAGACAACCAAGGGCGATTTCCTGCTAATTACTTAAATCCAAAAATTAAAAATAAGACTAAAAAAACTAAAAATTTAAATATCGTATCATTTTTTCTATTTTTTTTCCTCCCCCATACTTAAGTTTTGCATTGTCCTCAATATAATAAAAATGAATTTCAAAGTAAAGAAAATGGGAAAAGAAATAGTCAAAAAGATACCACGGGATAGAATATGCAAAATGCATATTGGGTCATAAGCAAGCATGTGAGTTATCCAACTCCAAATATTTGACCAATAATAAGCTTCCGTCACATCCATCCTGCAAACAAAACTGCAAAATACGCAATACACAAAACAAAACAAGTAAACAATCCAAATGCTACTAAAAATATGAAAAATAAACAAAGTATGATAATCATCCTATAGAAATAGTTAAGAGATAGAGATAATATTGTTCAACACATGATAACCATTATTTTTGAAACCATAAATCAAGAATGATCCACGATCATTCGTCATCCTCGCTCATATCATCACCTTCTTCATCATCACTTTCGGTTTCATAATTCTCCTCCTCATCAAAGATTGTGTAAACCTTTCTCTTCTTCTTCTTCTCCTTTGCAACGCCCGATGAAGATCCTCCAACATCATAGCTAGATCCTCCAACCTCGGGTAATCTACCATATGCAGGCACAGGGTAGGGAAATGGTGCATATCCAGGATATGGATACGGTTAGGGTCCAGGATAAGAGGTGCAGGGGAAAGGATATGGTGGAACATTGGGTGGATTATAGGGTGGCAACTCATAATTGGCTTCTTGAGCCATGTGTTGAAAAATCGGCATTGAATAATCATTGATATAATTGTTTCTCAACATCATTGAATCTCTCCAAACTTCCCTACACTGAATTTCATTCAAATGTTGGTTCCACTCTCCCCAACCTGAGTCAAAGCTACTAGACACACCCATTTGCATGTTTCCCATCGGTATATTGCCCATTGGCACATTTCCTTGCTGCTGTGGTGGTTGTTGTTGTTGTTGGTGTTGTCGTGGTTGTGGTTGTTTTTGTTGCGGTTCAATCCATGCTCCCAACGTTTTCATCTTCTTATTCAAAGCATTTCCAAAACCATTTGCATTCCAAATCTCACAAAACTTTGGCTCTCCACACTTAGCCAACTCACTACTATTGTAATACCCAAGATTCTTTACCAACCTTGTCACAAAATGGCCTCCACAAATGTTGCTATTACCTTTAATTCCTGAGGCTCTCCTAGACAAATACTCGGCTATGAGCCAGCCGCATTTTCATCCTTAGTTTCCTCCAATAACATCATAACCCACAAGTCCGGCTTATGAAATTTGTCCCTGCTTCCAACTCTATGAAACGGCCAAGTTACTATCAACTTGTGTAGCACTCTCATCAACGGATTCCTAATGGTTGCAGCATTCCTCCTAGTACAAGAAGGATATCCCACTCGATTCCAGTAAGCGGGAATACTAGGGTATTCTTTTTCAAACCTCTTAAGCCTCGAAAAATGAGCTTCAAACAATCGATGCTTAACCTCAATCGGTTCATAAAGCCAAGAGCAACAGCAAAATCCGACAATGTGTAGGCGTGATCCTGCCCACATAGCCTAAACCAAACACAAACTTCTTCCATGATGTTTCGAACATTGACCTTTCTTTCAAAGTACATGGTCGAAAAGAACTCCATACACCATTCATGATAAACCTCTTCATTTATGCTAAATGCTCTTTCCCATGACAAATCATCAAATGAATCCTCATCAATCGGATAGACATAAGATGTCCATCATATGACGCAACTCATTTTCACACTCATACTCGGCAAACAAATCCCAATCAATCACCCTTGGAACCAAACATGTCCTATTCTACAACTTTGATAATCGTTCCTTGAAAGCAAGTTTCTCCTCGTTGGTAAGATCTTTGAACTTCAAGTATTCATTTGCTTCAGCCTTCAAGCTATACGTGACTTTCTTCCTTGCGTTCCTTTGGCAATACTTGGAAACAATTGGGTTTAGTGGAACCTGTGTCGAACTTGAACAACCTACAACATTTCTCTGTAGAAATCATAAATATAAGTCAATATAAGAGTGTTAGAACAAACGGAAAGGTCCATAGAAGCCACTAAGGTCTACTTCAAAAATTCGAAAATTCCCACATCAGAATGTGGAACCGGATCGGTTCCACCTGCTTCCTCTATCCAACCATTCGGTTGCGCTTCGCAACCGGATTGTTTACTCGACCTGCAGAAGGCTTTGCCTTCAAATCCATTTCCACTAGATTTTTCTAAGTCCAATTCACTCCTAGACTGCATTCTAACATCATCAATGATTCCCACATCCTCAAATTGTTCCTAATTCGTTTCCAAAGCTTCCAATCATCAGATAATCATCTTTCTTAGAACTCAACAATCTTAACCTCAATTCTCAATTACTTGTTCTAATCAACAATGTGGCTTCTAAAATTCATTAAAAACGGATCATCTACCAACTAGGAATCATCAATTGCAACTTAATTTGATTCAATAGCATAACCTAATTAAATCCGAAAATTCAATCATCAAATACTCATTCCATGTTGAATAAATCACTACAATTTTTTTTGCAATGCATTCCTATATCATTTACCCACTTAATCCTAAAGAATTATAACTTAATTAGAATTCTATCAAAAACCCCCAAATTAGTGCCCTAATTTGTAATTCAAATCAAATGCTCTAATTAAACCTTAATTAAGTTAATTGATTGCAGATGCTTACTTTCTTAGGTGCCATGATGATCTTCTTCAACTTTTACAAGCTTCAAACAACTTCTAATGGTCGAATTTTGCAAAACCCAGTTGGAGGATTAGCGTGTGTGTGTTTTTTTTTGGAAAAAATGAATTTTTGGTATATATACTTGCATGCAACCGGATCAGCCATGGACACAACCGTTTCGGTTTGCATTTTTGCAGAATTTTGCCTTTTTTACGTTACTCGGGGCATTTTACCTTCCAAGCAACAATCGTTTACTCAAAAATCCAATTAAAGATGCACACAACATTCATCCAACCATTTGGAATTTCAACAACATCTATCTCAAAAACTAAATCATCATACTCATAACTTAAACTAAAAACTCAAAATGCATTAATTAAATAACTTCAAAATAATAAGAGCAAATAAAAATGAAATGAAAAAAAAGAAATCCTAAATGCATAAAATTAAAAGTTCATGAAAATCAAGCAAACAATTGCTTGTTATTATGGTGATTTGCTTCTCCTTATTACTCCTCGAAATACTCATGCCTTAAGATGTCCTCACTTAGAAATTTCCCGGTCAATTCACGGTGTGTTTCGTAAGTTTTGAACTTCCTTACAAATCTTCTCCCATCCGGGCATAGTATATCAAATTTGACGTGCCATTCTCCGTCTCCATCCTCTCTTTTGTAAACACTTGACCCTTTGGGTCCCCATTCCAAATTTTTGAGTTGAAGCTAAAGAGACGCGGAAATGGAAACATTACTAAAGATTTATCACAGTATGCCTATTTTGAAGAAGTTAAGGCGTAACTCATCTCTCACATTACACCGTAACTATTGCGTGACCCAGAAGTCCAACTTATCAAGAGGTTATGGCGTAACTCTTCCCAAAGGATACGACGTAACTCCATTAGGTCAAAAGAGGTTCCACGCCGCTGATACTTACGTCGTAACTACTGCATCACTTACGACGTAACCGAGTTTATTGAAGACTACGGCGTAACCACTTATAAGGTTACGCCGTATATAGCAGATCTAGTGCATTTACGAGGAAATAGAAGGTTACGGCGTAACTCCTCTATTGGTTACGCCATAACCCAGACCTGGCGTATAAATACCCCATGAATTCCAGCATTTCAAAGCATCCCATTCCACACACAACACTCTGAGAACGTGGGAAAAAGCTCAAGGAAGGTTTAGGGGAGCATACGGAGCTGTTTCCAAGGGAGAAGTCACACCATTAGGATAAGCTTTAGTGTTTATTATTTATTTTACTTTCAATTCATGTATTTCATACCTTTGAATATTTAATTGATTTTCATGATTAATATGAGTGGCTAAGCACCCTTTGGTGCTAGCCTAGTTATGATTCCTTAATTGTTTTGTTTGCGTTTACCTTTACTTCCGTACAATTATTTCTAAGTGTATGCATGCATAGTTCTTTGGTAGTCACCCTTGGTTCGGTAGTTTTGAATGGCGATAGAGGCCAATTGCCTAGGAGATATGACCAACTGACCCTAGGTGAGCGGACTGAGATGGGAAGGGTAAGATATGACCAACTGACGACCCTTTCTACTTGTGCGATTTGACCAACTGATCACCTATCGTTTGGATGAACTTAAGAATTGGGGGTGTAGTGTCTAAGTTCCTAACGGCCGGGCACTCACTATTTAGAATCTAGCATGTAGCGGTACTTAATGACTCGGCTTAGGGGACCAGGAACAACAGGACTTATGACGGTGTGCCTGATTTCTCCTGTGGTGGCATCTTTGCTGATAGGTTAGGGCGAATTGACCAAATGATGTCCTCTCGAATTTGACCCCACCTGAAGTAATTGGAAGTAGGTAGATGTAGACATAACTAGCTAGGAGGATTGACTAGGTTAGCACCACTATTCCTCTATTGATTTCCCTTTACCATTTATTTGCTGTTATTTTATATTTTGCATTAGTAGTTTAATTAATTAAATACCTATCGAAACCGTTATAATTCTGTGACAATTAGACTTAGTAATAATCCGACACACATAGCTCTTGGGACGACCTCGGCTTTACCATTTACTACACTACACACGACCGGGTACACTGCCCGTTAGTGCATTAGGGTAGACCATAGGTATAGCGAGACACTATAAATATTAAGACCAGGTCAGTAAAACCTGCATCAAGTTTTTGGCCATTTGCCGGGAGTTATTTTAGGATTTCATATTAAGTTTTTTTAATTTTCTTCTCGATAATGTCAGGATACAAGACTCGCAGCTCGAGGCCTTTTCTGGCTACCCCATTTGTTGACCCGGAGAAGCAATTTCGAAAAAAGAAAATCTATTCTCCGGTTCCTATTCACAACATCTTCTCATTTTACGAGTCAGACCAGTCGGACACAGAATCAGAGGTCATCAATAATAATAATATCGATGACCTAACCATGGAGCAATATTTGGACCGACCAAACGATAACTGCCAACGATGCTTCACTCAGGATTCTCCTACCAAAAAATACTCCATCCCTGATCATATTATTCGAGAGCTGCATGAGCTTAAGTTTTCTGGAGACGAAGATGAGGACGTTCAGGATCACGTAGATGAAGTTCTCCACTTATCCTCTCTTTTCAACGTCAGGGGTACTCCCAGTTATTCAGTCACTGCAAGGATTTTTCCTATGACTCTGTAGGACCTTACTTTTATCAACCTTATCACACAAATACCCACGTTTTGCTTAGAACACGTTAACACACAAACAAACTATGTGTGAAACTAAAGAAATAAAGATGAGAAAGATGGTGACTTGATGTTATATGGATCGTGTATGTGAAGATAAAGATGAAAACAATAGATGTTTTATTTCAAAGGAAAAACACACACACACACATTCAAGCACACCCCTCAAATGACCATTTGAGGGGTATTTATAGTACAAGACACAAGTTGCCCTAAAGGCTTTCCTTGGGCTTTGTATGGGCTTCGTTGGATTGGATTTGGACGTGGGATATATGAGTTTATAGACGGCAAGCTTAGCTCATCTTTTAACCAAATAGCTTATCCCAATCCACGAGCCCGTAGACTATTCTATCACGATATCTAACACATGTTACAAAGTTCCTAATCGTGAATGACCATCACTTCTAATATAAACTATTAAGGCTAACAATCTCCCCCTAAGGGGTGGTCATTCAAACGATGCTCCGCTTGATTTGGTCTTTACTTTTCTCGAGCTTGAACTTTGTGCGTAGATATAGAATAGTCTTGATTCTTTGTTCCTTCATGCTTTGTGATCAGATAATGTGGTTGTCTGCCGTTGTCAACTTCGTTGGTTAGGTATCTCCACGTCTTTTTCCACCATGCTCACACTTCTATTTGACTTTGAGTTTCCAATGATGAAGTTCTCGAGTCTTTACACTTTGTAGATTCTTTGACATTGACGAAGAATCATCTTTAACTTTGAGTTGCCTTTGATTTTGATGAGAACTTTCATGTTTTGTTGGTATGAGCATGTGGCGAGTCTGCACGATCCATCAACTCGAGCTTCCATAAGAAGAAAACATAAAACATGTTAGTAATAAGCGGATTCCCGCACTTACAAGTTTGAATTTCGAGGGTGTTAACAGCATAGTGTGAAAACACATCTCTAATTCTCACAAAGGCTGTTCCTGAACTGGAGTCCCACAACAAGCGATGAAATGTCATGTGTTCCTATGAGATCTTTTGATGAATCTCGTGGCTCTAGACTCAATAGTGCATTTTGTTTTTCCTGAGCGGAGACTAGGGAGAGGGTCTCCTTCTTCAATATCAACAATCTCTAAGAGAAAGTCGATAGATTATGTAGGGTTCCCAGTGAGAATGAAACAAATCCTTTTAAGAGGAATTGAGTGGTTAGAAGGTTTAGTGCGGTGCGTCACTGGGTCCATGACGTCTTTGTCTTCAATACCAGTGTCATCTTAGTGACAACCATGTAGAGATGAATTGAACCCGGTTTCTGCCCTAAGGTTGAATATGGAGGGCTATTTCTTTTCACCCTTTCTTTTACTTTTCTTTTTAATTCTTCTACCCCTTCTTTCTCCTTTCTCACATTACTCCTTTTTTCAATCATACCTAAGGACTTCTAATACTAAACTATTAGTGATGTCCTTGGGTAGATCCCTCCGGCTCTGGCGGATCATAGGACGCATTTCCTATCCTTAGTCACCTTATAACTCCATGACTGTCCCATGTTGCCATAAAACCATTTTTCTTGAAAATCTCACAGAGTGTTTATGATAGAAAACATGTTTGAAACACTCCGAGAGTTTTATATTTTCAGAAACACTCCCCCTTCATATGTGCTTATAAGTTTTAACAAAAATCTGCACATCGAGGGTAGAGTTTGCACTTTTTGAATTGATCAGCTCATGATAGACAATTCCTCACGAGACACGGTTACGTTGCCTAGTTAAAGAGTTCCATTGTCAGGTTTTAGGTGACAACTAGCTCTAATAACTAACTTGAAGTTGTAAAAACTCCTTGAAAAGGAGGTTAGACCCATGAAAGTGCATATCTATCACAAGTTTCTCGAGATGGTACATTTACTAACATTGATTCCCGTCAATTCGTTGGTTCCGTCTGAGTCAAGCTCATTTTGAGATTCAAACACCGATTTTGATCACATTTTAATCACGTCTCCTCCCCCTCAAAAATAGCATATTCGTGATATTTTTGATATAAACGGATTAAACAACATTTTAGAATCTTTTAGGGAGACAAACGGATATGATTTAAGCATGAATTTTGTACATTTTAGTTTTATACTCCCCCTTTAATAAAGCATAATCAATTAAAGGGTTTTTAGAGGGAGTTATCTTGAGCACAAAATATTTTAAAAGATATTGAAAATATTTTTGAACAATCTTGAAAAGGTGCTCAAGATGATGATGATTTCTCACCATTTTTAAATGAGTGCACTGAAGCGTACACTTGATTTTTTCTATAAAAGCACGAGTTTTGATTTGAAAAATAATCAAAAGTCATCATTTGAGTCCGGGTTTAAATCTGAAGTATACGAAAGCCATTATTTGAAGAAATTTTGAGAGACGACATGTTTTAGAAAACAAATAAATAACTCTCGCTCAAGCATCTGTACATACCCGTATCATTGTTGAATGACATTTCTAGAAACGTACAGAATATCGATTATACGAGAGACATGTCGTGAGAAGAATATTTTTGGATTTTTGATTTTATATTGTTTTTGTATTTTTGAAAATTTTTTTATTTTTATATTTTGCTTTTGTTGGTTTTTCAAATTTTGTATTTTGTTTTTCAAAAATATTTACAGCGAAGCTTGTTGGAAAATCATTTTCAAGAAGATTCGAGAAGACTTTCTAACTCCTCAGGGGTTAGGCTTCGCATTCCAATTCGTCGAACTAAATAGTCAAACCTTTCTTTTGCAAGGGCTTTCGTTAATAGATCGGCGAGTTGGTAATCTGTCTTCACGAAGAATAATTCAACAGTACCATTTTTGACGTACTCTTTGATGAAGTGATAGCGAACACGGATGTGCTTAGTCTTTGAGTGATGAACAGGATTGCATGATATGGCTATGGCACTTTTCGAGTCATAATACATAGGTATTTTATCGAAAGTAAAGCCATAATCTGTGAGTTGTTTTCTCATCCATAGAACTTGAGCACAACACGCAGATAGAGACACATACTCGGCTTCAGCGGTTGACAGTGCAGTGCAATCTTGTTTCTTTGAAGACCAGCTTACTAACTTTTCACCCAAAAATTGTGCTCCTCCGGATGTACTTTTTGCTATAACTTGATCACCTGCGTGGTCCGCATCTGAAAAGCAATTAGATCAAATCCGGATTCCTTCGGATACCAAAGTCCCATGTGAATGGATGTCTTCAGGTACCGAAAGATCCGTTTAACCTCTTTGAGGTGCGATTCGGTAGGCTTTGCACGAAACCGTGCTAATAAGCAATCGAAAAATGAATATCCGGGTCGACTAGCAGTGAGGTACATGAGAGAACCAATCATGCTCCGATATTTCTTCGGATCAATAGGTTTCCCAAACAAATCGGCTCCAATTTTTGGTGAAGTTACCATTGGTGTTCCGACCGAGTCACAATTATCCATACCATGATTTTTCAAAATCTCAGTTGTGTATTTAGCTTGATTTATTAAAATTCCACGAGGGGACTGATGTATTTGTAAGCCAAGAAAGAATTTTAGTTCCCCCATCATGAACATTTCAAATTTGCTTTTCATGAGATTTTCAAAATGTTTTGAAAGATTCGGATTAGTGGACCCAAAGATGATGTTGTCCACATAAATCTGAACAATCAAAATGTCGTTTTTGCATTTTTGTGTAAATAAGGTAGGATCAACTGTTCCTTTGGTGAAATTGTTTTGGATAAGGAAAGAGGACAGTTCGTCATACCACGCTCTCGAGCTTGTTTCAATCCATAGATTGCCTTTTTGAGTTTGTAGACGTAGTCCGGATGTTCCAAGTCGATGAAGCCTTCTGGCTGACTCACGTACACTTCTTCTTTCAAAGTTCCATTCAAGAACGCAGTCTTAATGTCCATCTGATAAACCGTGATGTTTTTGTGAGCTGCATAGGCTAAGAATATCCTGACTGCTTCAAGTCTAGCTACCGGTGCGAATGACTCTTCAAAGTCTATCCCTTCCTCTTTTCTGTATCCTTTGGCCACAAGACGAGCTTTGTTGCGAATTACAGTCATCTCTTCATCCCTTTTGTTCTTCCATAACCATTTGAGATCAATGACGCGAATGTCAATTGGTCTTGGAACCATTTCCCAAGAGTCATGAAGACGGTATTGGAGAAGTTCCTCCTGCATTGCTTCTATCCACGCGGGTTCTGCCATTGCCTCGTGAATGTTCTTTGGCTCTATGTTGCTAATTGAGCAAAGGTAAATGCATAAGTCGCAATCGGTGGCAAGTTGACGTCTCGTCTGAATTGGCCTTGAAGGTTCACCAATAACTTGTTCAATTGGGTGGTCTTTTGTCCACTTCAGAGTAGAAGGATACCGTTGGTTAAACGTATGCGAGTTAGATGGTTCTCGTAAGCATGAAGATGATTCAGCTGATTCCGTAGCAAACGGATTTTCAAATAAGTCTTCATCTAACGTTGCATCGTTTTGGTTTTGATTTTGCTCATCAACTGCTGGTAGAACGGGTGCAATAACTGGAGTAGATGTAGATGATGTTGATGGAGTTGGTGCATTGGTTTCGACCGTTGTAGATGCATCTTCTGTTGGTGGTGGAGGATGATTTTGAGCGGGTGCAGCGGAATGATGGTTTGATGCATTTGTCGAAGTTCCACCATAGTATTCATCGAACATTAACTCAAAGAAATTCTCCCATTCTTGTTCTTTAGGATTGTCAAACGAAGTTGATTGAGCTCTATGAGGTACGAGTCCTGGAACTGATGTGTCCGTAAGTCTGGTTTAGTGCGGGTTCTAGAGCGAGTCTCTCCGAAGCCATATGTGAAAGTTCGTCAAACTTCACATTCATCGTCTCCATGATCCTCCTAGTTCTCTGTTATACACCACTGAATGCCCTCGAGTTATCTGAATATCCAATGAAGATTCCAATATCACCTTTTGCTTTCAGTTTTCCAAGATCTTCTCAGTCATTCATAGGATAGCACAAAGCGCCAAACACGTGAAAGTAAGAGATATCCGGTTTTCTGTTGTTCACAAACTCATATGGGGTTTTATTGAATCTTGGATGGATAAGGGATCGGTTCTGAGTGAAACAAGCGTGTGGCAACAGACATCAGCCCATAGAAATAATGGTGCACTAGAATAAATTAGCATTGTGCGAGCAGCTTCCACAAGAGTTCTATTTCTTCTTTCAACTACCCCATTTTGCTATGGAGTTCTAACAACGATGTCGATGTGTAATTCCAACATCTTCAAAATAAGATCTTAACTCCTGATTTGTGAATTCAGTGCCGTTCTCTGTTCTTACAACCCTTACTGGAGTTTGAAGAAGTACTTGAATACGTTTTAGAAAGGTGATGATGATGCCTGGTGCTTCGTCTTTTGATCTCAGAAACTTAACCCATGTATATCTCGAATAATCATCGACGATAACAAGAATATACTTTTTCCCATTAATGCTTTCAACTTTCATTGGGCCACATAAGTCCATGTGCAGCATATGCAACTTTGCTTCCAAACTAGGTACGGATTTGGGTTTATATGATGCTCTTTTGCTTTTCCTTGTTCGCATGATGGACATAAGTGATCCTTGGTGTATTTGAACTTTGGAAGTCCGTTGACGATATTGTCTTTGGCAATTTTGTTGATGGTGTCGAAATTGAGATGGGATAACCGTCGTGCCACAACCGGACTGTGTTCGGATGCTCGTGTCATAAGACATATTGGTGATGAAGAGGCCATTTGATTGATGTCGATAGCATACAAGTTTGTATCACGATTCGCAGTTAAGAGATCAGTGCCATCCAAGTTTCTAACGAAGCAAGCATTTTTCCTAAAAGCAACCTCTAAATCGCATCACGCAAAAGCCCGATGAAAACAAATTGTGTCCCAACCCTTCGACATAGTAAACCCGAGTGATCAAATAATTTCCAAAAGGTAGATCTCCATAACCCATGATAGCTGCTACAAGATCATTTCCAAAACGTATGGTTCCCATGAATTTCCAGACGAAATTGATCGCAGCTTGATTCGGTCATGTGCTTGGAGCAACCCGAGTCGGCGATCCAAAGACAAATTTCGATAACACATAGCGATGTGAAAAGAATATTGTGGAAACCGTTTTGATTTTGGTTCCTTTGGGTTAGAGGTAAAATCCTTATCACACGCATAGAGGTTTTCTACAGGAATTCGGTTTATCACTCATTGTACCATTCAGGTGTGAAAGTTCTACCTGTGGGTTTCCAAATATCATCCCTATAGTATACACTATAGTTCCTGTCAGTAGTGTAAAGCCTAAATTTTGCAACTAGTCTTCCTACTCTTTTAGCGTAAGATCTTTTTGGGACGTTCTTCTTAACAGGCTTATCATTCACATTCTTAGAAACATAATCATCTTGAACGTTAATTAAAGATTTCTTGCAAGTTAAACAAAGAGATTCAACACATTCATTAGACTTAGCAAGTTTCATAGGTTCAGTACATTCAGATGAAATGTCTTTCTTATTCAAAAGCGGTAAATTCCTAGGGTGTTCTTCTACTTTCTTCTCTTTATTGAAGCTACTACTCTTAGAGGCAGTCAAGACTCTATTTTTCCTTGTATTGCTCTTAGGCTTTAGTCTGCTGCTCCTAGAGGGGCTTTCTAGTCCTGTAGAAGGTAAGGCACACGCATTAGGATTCACATTTTTAGCAAGGGAGGTGGTTTCAGCTGTCCTAGTCTCTTTAGAGTGCTTTTCTAAACTTATGTCGTTTGTTCCATATGTTTTAGATGTGGAGGCAGACGCATTAGTGATACTCATCTTAAAAAGCCAGGTGCTAAAACTTTTGGTTTCTCGATAACCGCTTTTCCTTTATCAACATGTTGTTTAGGTAGGGCAGGTGGAGTGACTGGTTTTGATGAAACATTTTTCGCATTGACTTTTGGAGGAGGCATAGAAACAAACATTTTTGGTTTGGAAACCGGTTTGGGAACATTTGCTCTCTCCTCAGTCAATGGTTTAGTAAACTTAGTATCCACAACCTTTCCTTTTTGACTTTCCAGCTGAGCCCTCAAAAGATCATTTTTCGCTTTCATGTCATTGTAGGCACGCTCATACGACAATTTGTCACATTTTCATTCCTCAGTTTTTCGATCAAGTTGTTTAAAATATGACACATTTTCTTTTTCAAGTTTTTCAAGAGCTTTTTCATATTTTGAAACAATTTCGGAGGTCTCAGACTGGAGTCTTTCATGATCTTCAACAGAATATGTTTGCAAAAAAATGGACATAATATCATAGTCGAGAACATCTTGAAGAGAGAATCATTAAATTTTCCAAAACTTTGATGTGTTCAACACTTTCATTAGCTTGCTTTACCAGGGATTTATGGTCCTTGACAAAGTCATTTGTTTCTTTCAAAAAGGCTTGTTTAAAATGAATTACCCTTGAGTTGATGTTATTGGTGAGGGGCAATTTGATTTCAAAAACTTTTTGTTCAATATCAAAACTATTAAACCAGATGTTGGTTGTAATATGAGTTTTAGTTTTAACATCTCTGAAGTCGCCCAATTCTAGTTTTAACATCGTCTAAAGCGCTTGCGCATCACTTGTGTTAAAAGGATTGTTTGAAGATATTTGTTCAATGTTCGAAAGAGATTTGGAGACAACAACTGGTTTTGAAACTGATTTTGAAACTAGTGTTGACACTTTGTTTGAAACACTTGGTTTGGTGGAAAACGTTGATTGAGAAACAAACGAAATACCATTAATTTTGTTCCATTTGTTATAATCAATTGGTTTGATTTCTGGATGTTTTGTTTCATTTTTGATCTACTCTCCTCAGATAGTTCCAACGTTTCAAGAGAATCATGCACAATTATGGGTTCATGCAAAGGTTTTCCATTGTTCAACACATTCCGTTCTTTTTGAGCTTTCTTGAGGAAACCAGGAGGTGAGTTACCAAGAGCCATTTTATGTGAAGTATGAAAAATCGGATTTACTTGATTAGAAAGAATCTTGTTTGTTTTAGCGGAATGACCCGTTGTAAGAAGTAAATTATCCAATTTTTTGATAGTTTCATTTTATCGAATTTCATCAAGAAGAGAATCTTCTCGTTTTGAAAAATCAGCAATCAACTGTTTCTTCTCTTTTTCAAGATCAGAAAACAGTGTTTTTGTTTAGAAAGTTGGTCATTTAGTTCAGAAATTTCCTTGTTTAAAGATTTTATTTTCAAGTTTAGATTCACATCAAGTGTATCATACTTGATTTGCAATTGTTTTTCTCTTAAAACAGAATCTCGGTAACCAATTTCTAATTACGATATTTTGTTTGTATGAAATTCATAGGCTCTGGCGTTCTCTTTGTAACTCTCAAGCTCAGTGGTCAATTTAACATTCGCGGCCTTAACTTCGCGATTGACCTTACTCACTTTCTCAATTTCAATGCCATAGTTATTGATTAATGATTCAAAGTAAGCACGTGTTTCCTCATCAGTCTCAATATTTTGTGCCACACAACCTCCACTAGGATCCACATCGGAGTTTGGAGTTAGTATTGCTACAACTCGGATTGTCTAGGTATGTATCATAAGTAGGTCTGGCGTCCAGAATCTTTGTTCGTCATGAGTAAACACATCAAATATGACATTGTTATAGCATGGATCATTGATTGGTACCTCAGATACTGCGTTGGCGTCATAGACAGGAAGTGCGTCAGAGTCAGTGTCGTACTTAGTCTCCTGAAGATTTGCCATGAATATGCAGTTTGCATTGAGTCAGTGTCGTACTTAAACCACAAGAATCTTGAATTTTTAAGTGCAAAAATTAAAGCTTTAAGCGTGACAAATATGTAAAACGAGAGCCTTTACGCGTAACCCTTCAAAACAAACACAAACACTCCTAAACCATTGTTAGGTGATTGATACCAATTGTAGGACCTTACTTTTATCAACCTTATCACACAAATACCCACGTTTTGCTTAGAACACGTTAACACACAAACAAACTATGCGTGAAACCAAAGAAATAAAGATGAGAAAGATGGTGACTTGATGTTATATGGATCGTGTATGTGAAGATAAAGATGAAAACAATAGATGTTTTATTTCAAAGGAAAAACACACACACACACACATTCAAGCACACCCCTCAAATGACCATTTGAGGGGTATTTATAGTACAAGACACAAGTTGCCCTAAAGGCTTTCCTTGGGCTTTGTATGGGCTTCGTTGGATTGGATTTGGACGTGGGATATATGAGTTTATAGACGGCAAGCTTAGCTCATCTTTTAACCAAATAGCTTATCTCAATCCACGAGCCCGTAGACTATTCTATCACGATATCTAACACACGTTACAAAGTTCCTAATCGTGAATGACCATCACTTCTAATATAAACAATTAAGGCTAACAGACTCTCACTGGAACAGCAAAAAGATGGTATAACAAACTTCCTAGTGAAAGTAAAGAAGCATGGGGAAAACTAAGAAAGGAGTTCGTCCAACAATTTTGCCCTCCTTCAAAAATGGCTAAGCTTCTCGGGAAAATCTATCAATTCGTTCAGATTGGAGAAGAAACGCTGTACCAAGCATGGGAAAGATTTAATGAGCTTCTCTATCGATGCCCTACTCATGATTTAAACAAACATCAGATCGTATACGTCTTCTATAGGGGGATTAATACGCGAACACGAGAACTCCTCGATTCACCAAGACCTATTCCTAGCATGACTCCTGATCAGGCCTTGGAATGTATTCAACGGATTTCTGAACGTTGCTACAAGTGGCACATGGATACAGGATACGGACCGAGAGATAAATTCGATCATAAGGTAATGAAGACAATAACGAAGCAAGAATACAATAACGGGGAAATTTTTGAAAAACGAAGATTGGAAAGAGAAGCTGAAGCATGTAGGGTTGAGAAGGTTAAAAGTGTATTTGAGACCAATACCGTGAACGATCTTGAGAAAAATATTCTTGACCACATAAAAGAATCTAGAGAGCGCGATGATAGGATAGAAAAAATGATGAAAACATTCATGGATAATACAGTCTCTTCTATTAAAATTCACGATGAAAGGATAAAGAGATTAGAGAGAAGTGTTAGTTCGTGTTTAGAAGCCATCTCTGATTACCTAACAGCTCGGGAGGAAGAAGTTGTCCACACTGTAGAAACTATCCTCGAAGAACCTTTGACCTTTTCAGAAAAGGTTAAGCGACGAATCAACATGGAAAGACAATTACTTTTGGACCAAACTTTGCTGGTAAACCCTCCTACTAATGACTTTGATCGTCATGATATTGCACGGGAATTAAGCTATGATGAGACTATTCACCTCAACGAAGGATGCTCAGCAGTTTTGAGGAATGAGCTACCACAAAAGGAAAAAGATCCAGGATGCTTTACTCTCCCTTGCTATATCGAGAGCCTAAACATGTGTAACGCCCTGGCAGATCTTAGAGCTAGTATTAGCACAATGCCTCGTTCGATGTTTTTGCGTATGGGAATTGGCAACTTAAAACCGGCCAAGATGAAAATTGAAATGGCTGATCGATCCATGCAATCGCCGTTAGGAATTGTTGAAAATGTATTGGTGAAGATTAAGAGATTCCTTTTCCCAGTGGATTTTGTGATTCTTGACATTCCGGAAGACAACAGGATACCTGTCATTTTAGGAAGACCCATGCTTGCCACTGCTCACACTAAAGTGGATGTCTTCACCGGAAAATTGACTCTGGAAGCTAATGGAGAGATCGCCACATTCGGACCTAATGAACATTTGTCTACCCCGGAGAAGGTGTGTGCAATTGACCCAGTGGGGGATTTTGATGAAGCTTTAAAAAAATTTCTTAGCGACCCCCCAGATCCTGGAGAGGTTGACTCTGGGAAGGATTTTGATGTTTTCGTGAATTTTGAGGAAGAGGATAACTTAGGATTAAGTACTGAAGACCTCTCAAGTGATGTCGAGATGACCGATTGGCAAGATAACTCTGAAAAAACATTCGTGCAATCGGACCAACCACAGTTTTATGAAATGGGGGAACGTATCCATCATAGGAATCCTTATTATTTGAAAATCTCATGCAAAATCGGGTTCATTGATTTTCACCTATTTATCGACACAAATTCTCCAGTTAACATTATCTCTAAGGAATGCTACAACCAGGTTATGGAAAAGGAGCTTGATTACAAAGGAAACAACTTCCTCGGGATTGCAACAAACATACGTGTGTTTGTGGGAACTCACTCATTTCTAGTCGACTTTGTGGTTTTGGATGATGTTAGCGAGTTCGTATCAGATGGGCTAATTGGGGTGATTTTCGGAAAACCCTTTAAAGAAATATTTGGGCTTGATAAAAACAAGAAAGAAGGACTGGTTTGGTTGAAGATTGGCGATGATAAAACTGTTTTCAAAATGCCAAGGGCCGTCAAAATTTTTAAAAATTGGACTAAAAAAACAGTTAAGTTATGCTCTGCCGCTGCTTGGTATTAGTGAAGAAGATAAGACCAAAGGTTTTGATCACCCCTACCAAAAGATCAATTTTTTTTTACTTAGGGTGTTTAGAACTTGGAGAAGGATACAAACGAGATAAGAATTTGATCAGCTGGCTTCAACATGGAGATTGCCCAGTCCACGAGGTGACGAACAAGCACTGGTAGTCCGCGGATCTGAGTCTAACTTAAAGGCTCGTTAATAAAGAAAAGTGCTCTTTCGGGAGACAACCCGAATTATCCCTTTCTTTTTTTTATTTCCTTTCTGTTAGGTTTTGTGTTTTCTAACCATTTTTGCAGGAGACAAAGAAGTAATTACTGCTGCAGTTGCTAATCTGCACAGAGTTACGACGTAACTCATCTTGGTGATTATGCCGTAACCAACATTTTAGCAGCAGAATTCTTGACGCATTACCAATTACGGCGTAATTCCATCTCTATGGTTATGCCGTAACTACTCGCTTCACAGCTCATACCAGGTTTTGCCAGTTACGGCGTAACTCCCTAATAGGAGTTACGACGTAACACTCCTCTGCTTTAATTCTTTCATTTTAAAACACAGTAACCTTGTATTAGTTTTTAAATGAACTTTGTGGGTGTGTTCCCTGTAAATCCTCACGAGGCTTCACACATCCATTTGGGACACCAAGTGGTTTAAAAGGCTTGTTGCATTCGCTAAATGCAACCGTGATTCCTACGAAAGTGAGTTAGGTTTGTTTTTCATTTTATTTTATTTTTCTTTTTAGAATTATGCTTGTCGGTATTGTGATTTCAGGGATGGAAGTTTGTTCATGACGCTTAAACGAAGGCACGGTTCTTTCTCATGGGCCTTCTTCTTTTTGGAGCAAATTTCAGTGAAGTTCTCGCTCTAATTCTACCTTTCTCTTCACCTTTATTTTAATGCCTAGTACAAAAGGGGACTTTGTACAATTCAAGTGGGGGGACGGGAGTAGAATTATATCTTGAACTTTATTTCGCCCTCATTTTTCTAGTTTATTTTGAAAAATTATGCCATTTTGAAAATTTTGACATGTTTTTCCAAACCTAACTAGATTAGACCTTAGCCGAGCACATACAATCCTTGACATTACATGGTGAGATTAGCCTTATCCGTTTCCAATATTTTGCCCCAAATCCATAAAATTATGAGTGTGCCGGTAGCTTGTAAACTTTAGAACTTGGCCATTGCATCATTTCGAGACCATAGACGAGGTATGTTGAGTTAGCTAGATGTATTTGGACTTTTTAGTTTTAGAAGGCAATATTATAGGATTATCACCCAAACAGCCTGCCATTGTGAGTCTATCGATTAGTCACCTCGACTTTTCGACCCCCATGTGAAACCCTTTTGTTGCACTCACCTTTAGTGCAAGATACCCCTAGATACACCCTTCTGAGCCATTCCTTTCATTTTGTCAACCCAATATATTGTTTCGTTACACCCTTACACCTTAGCCTACCCCGTAGTCTTTTATTTGTAATTGGGAAGTCATCATTTGCCTAAGTTCAAGGTTCGAGTGGAAAGGTTTGGAAATCACGCTTTCATCGACAACATTTATGAAGATCATTGAAGACCCCCCGAATTCCCTTTGTTCATCTCAAGTGGGGGGATGTTATGTTATTTTGTTATGTTCAAATATATATATATATATATATATATATATATATATATATATATATATATATATATATATATATATATATATATATATACTAGTGTCAAAACCCGTCCGATGGACGGGTATGACTTGTGGTTTTTATTTTTATGATTTTGTGGATCAAATATATTCTAAAAAGTAATTAAAAGTTAAATGAAATGGTTAAGATATATAATTGATGTTACTATAATCCGTTAAACCACTAAAAGCAGGTAAGTATTTTGATTTGTGGTTTTTATTTTTAGGATTTAGTATAACAAATATATAGTTAAAAGTTATTAAAAGTTAAATTAAACGGTTAATAAGTATAATTGATGTTACCATAATCCATAAAACGGCTAAAAGTAGATAACTACTTTCTAACATTTTGTTCTAAACAATATTAATCATGAACATCTTTTACATTTGATAATATTATTAACATTTATTATTATTATTATTTTTGTTAATTACCCGAAGTGTATTTTAGATATTATCCAAAATATTATAAACTCCCTATTATATTAGTATTGATTTAATATAGTTTTTGTAAAATATTTTTCAAACCACTAATTATTTATAGATGTGTTACTGCTCAACCTAAACTGACCCGGCAGGTTCAGACCCACACCAAAAGAACCTATTTTAAACCGCTACTCAATCCCCTTGACCCACCACTTTTACATAAAAAAATTATGCATGTCACTAAGAGGCAATGTTGCGCAAGGAAAGCTACTAATGGTTTAACTTCATACCTTAAACTTATTTTCGTCATTTCCTGAATGCAAAAACTCTGTTCTTGTCGTGCCTTATTACTACACAAGGATTTTCAACATCAATCTGCAAATGGAATTGTCAGATGTTTTTAACATTATAAAAGTATAATGTAGCTTACGCGAGCTCCATATAACAAAGGTAACATGTATAGGAAGATACGAACATTAAAATGTTCCAGAAGGTCACGGATGTCTTCTTTTCGGGTAGCTACTATTATAAAAAATAAAAATGTACATATATTTAAAAAAAAAACGCCACATGTCATTAAAAAAATTAAAAAAATGCCACATAAATACAATATGATGACATGGAAATATGAAATGGCATTATGGGATGCCAAGTGGCATTTTATGTGGCATGCCTCCTCTTATATATAATGTATAGATATATATATATATATATATGGGGGTTAATGTAAGTAAGTGGGTTAATGTAAGTTAGTATAGGAAGCAATCTGGCCATCCAATGTATCATGCTGATGTCATCAAAATAAGATTAGATCAATGGAAAATCTGTAAAAAAAGTGAACCACGAGGGCATTATGTATCATTTTTATTTTAAAGTACAAACTCATATAACGGGATCTTATCATCACTTTTCAAAGTTCCTGAAAATCTTCTTTTCAAATTAACAACTAACCATGAAGAAAACGGAGTATTATCTATTAATTCAATGATAGTTCCATAAGTTGTGACACGTGAGGTGCACATGACTAGCATAGCTAGTCAGTGAGGTACACGTGTACATTTCCACAACTAGAGGGACTAACAACTTTTCCCGCCAAAACTATCTTTTAAATAGTTGTTGTAAACTCATTAGTAGTTAGTTAAGTTTTTGATAAACAATTTCCCTTTCTGAATTCTCTCTTGTAACTGATTCATTTCAGAAACCCAACTAATCATTCGATAATACAATTCAGTTTCAGTGATCTATTTCTGTTCTTGATTGCTCTGCTGTTTGTAATCCATTAACGAAACTAATTGATTCCTAGTGGTGTTTATCAATTGGTATCAAAGCACTTTCTTGGCTCTATATCGTTACATTTTTTTTCATCCAAACTGATCATCTTCTTCGGTCAACTTCCGGTGAAGGTTGTTAGTTTTTCGATCAAGAAAATCGATTACTACCGGTACTCGATTCTAATCAGTGTACTACACTGGTACATTGATTAGTTGTGTATTATCCGTTCAGAAATACGACTATCTGTCAAGTACTCATCGCGACCACAAGAGCAGCGCATTAGTGCTTAAATCCTCTGCTTTTGGTTGAATGGTCAGTTTTGTTTGACTTGAAGGTAGCCAAGAAACGGTTAATAGTTGTTAGTTATTACTCACTGAAGGTGAAGGAGTGATAACTACCAACAAGATTCATACATAATCAAGAAATAGTACACGTAGCAGTTAGTTAGGAATCTTGAGTTAATTCACAATGGTGATTAGCACAAGAACAACTGGTGTTGCAAGTGGGTCTAATAATGGGTCATCTTTAGTGATTGATGATGACACCAGAAGGTACATTGTAGAGACAATTTGTCAAATGGTGGGTGGTGCTATGACAGCTCTTAACACCAGGCTTGATCAAATGGGAGAACAGATTACTGGGTTAAGTTTGCAAAACAGTCAACAATTGGGAAATGGTACTGGTGGTGGACAGTTGCAACATACTAGAGTGGCCAAAATTGAATTTCCAAAGTTTGGTGGTGAAGATGTGAGAGGATGGTTGTTTAGATGTGAACAACTCTTCTTGATTGATCAGGTGGCTGACATGGATAAGGTAAATCTTGTTTCTATCCATCTGTATGACAAAGCTTTATTATGGCATACACAATATATTAGAATTCATGGGGGTTTTGTGGATTGGGAAGTATACAAACAAGCTATTTTGAATAGATTTGGTACGGTCTATGATGATCCTATGTCTGAACTCAAGAACTTGAAATATGAAACTTCTGCTAAAGATTATGAAGATGCTTTTGATAATCTGTTAAGTAGAGTTGATATAAGTGAATCACATGATATGAGTTTGTTCATGGGTGGATTGCCTACTGAAATAGCTATGAGTGTAAGGATGTTTAAACCAAAAACACTAGCAGATACTTATTGCTTAACAAATTTGCAAGAGGCTACTTTGAATGCTGTGAAAAAAAAAGAATAGGCCTGTTTTTGGAGGAAATAATTCAAGGTTTGGGAACAATGCAGTCAATAACAGTTTCCAAAAACCATTATTGGCATTACCAAATAAGCCAAACAATTCTGCTGGTGGTACAAACATTCCTGCTGGGGGTACAAATAGGAGATTGTCTCAAAAAGAGTATGCAGAAAAGAGAGCTCAGAACTTGTGCTTTTATTGTGATCAGAAATATGTACCAGAGCATAAATGTAGTGGACAATTGTACTCTTTAATAGTGATGCCTGAGTTGGATGTATGTGAGACTGAATTGGTGGAAGAAGAAGAAGAGGAGTTTGATTCTGAATTGTTGGAGACACAACAACCACAAATTTCTATCCATGCTTTGATTGGCACCACAAATTTTCAAACAATGAGGGTGATTGGAACTGTGGGAAAACATGTGGTACATATATTGGTAGATTGTGGGTCAACACACAATTTTTTAGACAAGAACATGGCTAAGAAATTGGGGTGTGTTATTAGAAACACTTGTCCCTTATCTGTTACAGTGGCTGATGGAAATAATTTGGTTAGCACTGGTGAATGTAAAGGATTCAAATGGATGTTTGGTACCACACTGTTTACAACTGATGTTATGCTTTTACCTTTGGGAGGTTGTGAAATGGTGTTGGGTATACAATGGTTGGCTACTTTGGGAAACATGAGATGTAATTTCCAAGAATTGAGAATGGATTTTAAGTATCATGGTAAGAGAGTCACCATCAGAGGTACAAAAAAGTATACAATGGAATGGTTGGGACACAAAAATGCAGCTAAAACTGTGAGTCAAGTTGTGCAAGGTGAATTCCACTCAATGGCCTTTTGTGTATTTCCTGAATCTGCTGCTACTTGTATGCAAGTGGAAGGAACTGAGATTGGAATGCATCCTAGATATCAAAATGTGGTGGATAGCTATGAAGATGTGTTTGAAGTACCTAAAGAGTTACCACCTAAAAGGAACCATGATCACAGAATTCCATTAGAAGATGGCACTCAACCAGTCAATATTAGACCTTACAGACACCCACCATCACAAAAGGATGCAATAGAAGGGATGGTTGCTGAATTGTTAGATGCAGGGGTAATCAAGAAAAGTCACAGTCCATTTTCCTCTGTTAGGTCACTAGTTTTACAAACACAAGTTATAGAGAAAGAGATGAAGGCGGATGAACAAGTAAAACCACACACACACACGAGATACTATGACCGGTTATGAATAAGATGTATGTGAAAGAAAAACTTGAACAACCAACCCTCAAGTGAGGGTTATTACATAGTTTATATAGGCAAGGAGCTAGGGCAACACTCCCTCTCCTTCCCTATTCCTTATTGGGCTTGGGCCTAAGCTTATAGGCCTTCTACATAAGCATGACCTTAAACAAACATAAAGGCCATAATAAAGCTACCTATTACATATGAATTCTAAATACTTGAAATACTGTTTAGGAGTGATTCCAACAATCTCCCCCTCAAGTATATATGAATGTAAACGGTGAAGGCGTTGATGTAATAGTAGTTGTGACGTCTTCTGACATTCTTCTTTCTTGTGAGAAGAATTGCCTTGATTCGAACAATCTCCCAGTGTAGAGAGATAGTTATCTTTGAATAGTTATGCTTTGACGTCATCATTAACTTTGTTCTTTGATCATTGTTCTTTGTGGTGAAAGGGATAGTATGTTGTTGTCGCATCGATGCCTCAGTGCCATTTGCTCTAGTGTCTCCACGTCATTCTTCAACATGCTCACACGCTCTTTGACGTTGGAAATCAATACTGATGAAGTTCTGTAAGTCTTTAACTTTGTAGATTCTTTGATAGATGAAGAATCATTCTGACTGTTGTGTTGCATTTGAATAGAACTTCCATTAGTGATGATGTTGGCGTGAGCATGAGAAGAATTGGCACGATCATTCCACTCCGCAGCTTCCATAAGAAGAAAACATTTCAAACGGTTAGTAATAAGCGGTTTCCGGCACTTACAAGTTTGAACTTCGAGAGTGTTAACAGCATAGTGTGAAAACACAACTCTAATTCTTACAGAGGCCGTTCTGAACTGGAGTCCCACAAGTGAGATAACGCGATGTACCGAAGTACATCTACAGTTCAGATGAGTCGCTGAGGTACAACGAAGCATCACCTCACGACTGTAGACCGTTTGAGACACACTCCGCGTAATCCACGGGGAGTTACCGAAGTAACCTGCTGTAGGGCTGTTTGATGTTGACCCTCGCAGGAGTTTCCATTCAATCACTGAGGATCACAGATGTGAACCTCTCATAAATGTTCTCGACAGATTGCTAAGATCTGTGAAGGACTCGATATGAATCACTGATGATCTTATTTGTTGATCATCAAGTGATTAAATGTCAAGTGTTCCTAAGAGATCTTTTGATGAATCTCGTGGTTCTAGACTCAATAGTGCATTTTGGTTTTCCTGAGCGGAGACTAGGGAGAGGGTCTCCTTCTTCAATACCAGCGATCTTTAAGAGAAAGCCAATAGTTTACGTAGGGTTCCCTGTGAGAATGAAACAAGCTTTTGTTGAGAAAAACTTGAGTGGCTAAGAAGGTTTAGTGCATGCGTCACTGGGTCCATGACGACTTTTAATCTTCAATACCGGTGTCACTAAGTGACAACCAGTAGCATATGAATTGAACCCGGTGTCTGCCCTAAGTTGAATAATCTGGAGGGCTATTTCTTTTCACCCTTTACTTTACATTTCTTTTTGATTCTTCAACTCCTTCTTTCTCCGATTCTCATTTTCTCCTTTTTACAATCATTCCTAAGGACTTCTAACACTAACTAATGGTAGTGTCCTTGGGTAGATCCCTCCGGCTCTGGCGGATCATAGGACGGTTATTCCTAACCTTAGTCACCTTATAACTCCATGACTAACCTATGTTGCCATTAAAACCACTGTATGTGAAACTATCTCTCAAAGGGTTTGTAAATGAAAAACATGTTTGAACCACTGTGAGAGATGATGTTTTGCATAAATACTCCCCCTCCACATGTGCTTAATAGTTTTAATGGTTAAATGCATAGTGAGGAAAGAGCACGCACTTTTTGAATTGATCCACTGAAGATAGACAATCCCCCGTGAGACACGGTTACGTTGCATAGTTAAAGAGTTACATTGTCAGCTTTTAGGTGACAACTAGCTCTAATAACTACCTTGAAGGTGTAGACAAACCTCGAAAGGTTGTCATACCTGTCAGAGTTCATGTCTATCAAGAGTTTCTCGAATGGTACTTTCTACTTGGACAAGTCCTTTGCGAGACACGTTTACATTACTAGCGAACTAGCTTGAAATTATTACACGTCTAGGACAAGTCTTTTCGAGTTACTAACAGTTTAGTACCGTCAATTCGTTGGTTAAGTCTGAGGTACACGGATTCATTTGCATTTTGCACAACATATTTCTTATCACACAAATGTTCTCCCCCTCAAAAATGGCATATAAAATGTTATTTTTGAACGGTTGAGAATAAATATGACCATTTCGAGTCTTGCGGGAAGATGACCACTATGAACAATTTGTGAACAAAGTTTTAAATCAAATACTCCCCCTCAACTAGTGATATAAACGGTTGAGGTTTTGAAAAATCATATGGGGAAGTACTTGTGTTTTTTAGCAAAACCTTGAAAAATGAAAGGTTTGATAGGTTTTACTCAAAAATAAGAAGCTTTCGCTCCTTTTATAAGGATTGTGGCACTGAGGCGTACCACAGGGTCCTTTCTTGACAATTACGGGTTGTACACTGTTATGTGTGCACAAGCCATTGACATATATAATCACACATCCAAAATCATATGAATGAAACAATTCAAGGGGTACCAGGAAGTGCAGTGATATTCCCAGGAGTGCGCACAGGGCGTTGAAAGCCGGTGATGTTTCTCCCGGGTCGACCACCAACATAGCTCTCCAATCGTCTGAACTGATCCCTTCTGAACAACCGTTCATCAATCATGGTGATGATCCTTCTCACATCCCTCCTTTCCCGAGAATTCCAGCTTAGGAGACCCAACTTTCAGTATATCCTTCAACCTGTACGCCAATCCGTCCCTAACCAGCTTCAAAGTATGATCCCCGAATTTCTGAAGATCACTACACGCCATTAAGCAGTTTCTTTGAAGTTCACTGCGGTAAACAACTCCGAAAGGTTTACTGATGAGCGTATATTGAGGTAGCTGATTGATGTCGGGAAGATCAAGCGTTGGAGGAGTGAGATTTGCACGCGTCTGATAAGATTCAACAGCCAGCTGGATATCTTCTACACGTTCTTTGATCACGATGCGTCTAATGAAGATGAGAAGTGACTTGATAAATTCGCGTTGAACTTCAGTCGAGAATTGTCTCATACGACCCTATACTTTGGCAAGGTACATGTCTTCGATGTCGTTGAGGGACAAGTTCTCAAAGTCAGCCTCGGAGAATCCATAGTCTTGTTCATCTTGTCGTTTGACTATGATATTCTTTAAGAATGTATAGTCCCACTTATACTTGAGATCAACGTGTTTGATGGCCACGATGTCCTTAGAACTATACACTGCGTGTTGAGACTTCTGAACCAGGCCTGTAGTAGATTCTTCGGCGTTCCGGCCAATGATGAATCCCATACAATGCATCTTGGTCGTATGCTTGCACGTTGTCAGAAAACAAGTGATTTGCACGTTCCTCGATAGCTATGCAGTTTGAGTAAATAGCCGCTGGGAATGGAAAAGTCAATGATGTAGCGTATTTTCGTGAACCATCGCTACCGTGTAAGAGAAAATCCAGGTCTCTAAAGAAGTATCGGAAGGGAATCCGTGGTTCGTCTGCTTGGCCAATGGTCGGTAGGGGTTTGGTCCAATCAGTGTAGTATGGAGGGTTGTCCCTTTGTGTGAAGTCAATGTTTGCTTCCGGATTGAGCCAATCCATGTTGTTAGACATAGCTCGAGCGATGTTCTCAAGATGATATTTGATGAGTGTGTAAATACTCATCATTTTTATACAAAATAAACTGCAAAATCATCTGAAAACACTCAGAAACACATCAAAATGATCAAAATATCACAAATCAGTGTTTTATGTGTTTTAAATGCAAAAATATCAAAATCAGATGAAAAACATATCAAATTTGCAAAAATTGCGGTTTTAGTCCCCAAGTTTATAAAATTGTCAAAAATAGTCCCTGAGCCAAAATTTCAAAAGAAAAGTCACCAAAGGTCTTTTTAAAATCACAAATTGTCATATTTAGTCCTTTGGTGAGAAATCTAAAAGTTTTGAGAAAATTACAATTTAGTCCCTGAAAATCCAAAATGTTCAAAACTAGTCCTTGGGAATTTTCAAAAATGTCAAAAAAACTAAACCTTGGACTATTAAATATTGGCAAAACAAACCCTTGGATCACTCTTCATAATTTACAGATTGGGTCCCTCATCTTTCAAAGATTTACATGTTTGGTCCCTTGTGTTAATATGTCTACAAACCAATTGGACCCTTTTATCACCTTTGGCCCAACTGTTTTACCCAATCCAACCCCTGGCCCAAACCATTACCCGGTTTAAACCCGAAACCAACCCAACCCTTTTTATTAATCCCGGTCAAATGAGTTTGACCCACCACTTCCCTCTCTCCCTCACGGGTTAACCAAACCCATCATCACCATTCCTGCATCCTCCCTGATCACACTCCACCTCTCAACCATCATCACCCCTACTTCCCCCCTCCAAACACAACAATCCAAAGGTTCATTAAATGCATTAACCCAATCCCACTCAATCTCACAAACGGTTAAAAAGGTTTTGGCGCCAAAAACCTTTAAATGGCTAGGATCACTTTGAGACATCCAAGGGTCAGTTTTTGTGCTGGGATTTACTCAGAAGGAGGAGAGAGAAGCTTGGGATGCATATAAAAGACCAAGGGATGCATGAAGAAGGGAGTTAGTTTTATTTTTCTTAAAATATATGTCGTTCTTAGCTTAGTATGTTTTAAAATAACTTTCAGTTGTAATCTTTCAAGTCTTTTGTATCAAATTAACTTGTGTAAGCTTATTGCAACTCTATTTAATCATCAATTCCAAGTTTAGTTTAAATTCCATTTTATGTGTCAACTGTTGAAATCTTAAGATTCAAACTCATTTGTTAAAGCTATAAGCAGCTTATTTTCAATATAATATAAGCTTATGTTAGCTTAAAATAGCTTTTTATAAGCTTATGTTCAAGTTTTAGGCAATATTGAACCAGGTCAACAAAAGTCAACATGGGTACAAAAATTGATGCAGAAAGGACAGGATTGGTTCAGACATGAGCATGGGGTGAAATATAGTCATATGGGTTGGTTCTGATAGGATTAGAGGTTCTTGTTTCAAATTTGGCTAGCCATAGTGGCTTGGACATGTTGTAAGTGTTATTCAAGTTTTTATGCATAATTTGTATTTGTAGCCTAAATCTGTTAAAACATGGTCAATCAGTAGTAATTCAGCTAGAGTAAGGTAGTTTGATCATAAGTATAAGCTAGTTCTGTGTTTGGATCTGTTTTAGTTACATATTAAGTCATAAAGGGGTGTTTGGAATTAATATTCTACCTGTCTTAAAGACTTGTTCAGGGGTTAGACTCTTTTGTTTCATGTTTGTGCAGCCTTAGTATACTCAATTGAGCCAATATATTGGGTCTGCAACAGCCAAAAGTCAAAATTGCACCATAATCTTTGTAACTGTTAACTGTTGGAAATTTGGGATTGCAAATCATTATATTGTGTTTAGATATCATCAAACCTGCTTGCATTGTACTTAATACATCTTATAACTTCATAATCAGTTATATAATTTGGATTAAAACTCAGTTTGGTCAAAGTTCTTAAGCATTCTTCAAAAGTCAAAATGTGTCAAACTCAGTTTTATGCAGAACTTGTACCATCTGCACAGGTCTCAATAAGGGTTGTTAGGGTCTGATTTTTGGCTTAGGTGTAGTCCATTAGGTGGTCTTTAAGATTCATTATCTGTTTTTGGCTAAAGTTTTCTGGATAAGCTTGAGCATAAGCTCAAATTAAGCCCCTAATCCCCTGCACCACTGAGTCAGTGAATACTGACTGTTTCACAGAATTTGTAACTAGTGCACAGAGCTCATAAGGGCTTTTCATAAGCTGATTTTTGGTACAAGTAATCTCAACCAGGTCTTCTTTGGATCCCAATTGGTAGTTTTCCATTTGAGCTTGTTTTCAAGCTTGTGCATGTGCTCAAATTAGCACTCAGATTCTGTTTTGGATTTTAATCTCATAGATATCAAATCCTTGTAGCTTGTTGTTTCTGTGGTTGTAGCTTGTTGAAATTAGTTGCTATTGGTTACTTTTAGTAGTTTAGAGCTTCTGTTAACAGTTGGTTCATTTTGGTACTCATTTGGCTTATTTTAGTGCTTATTATTAAGCACTTGATTAAGCAGCTTCATATTTCTCCAAACAAGTGCCTGTTTTTATAATTTTCTCATATTCCTAACATCATTTTAGACTTTTCCTGAAATTTTCAGATTTTTCCAAGTAGTTTTGCTATTTTTCTCAATTTAAATTAGTTTTTAATCATTTTTAAATAGCATTTAATACAAAAAATTAGAAAAAGGTTCAAAAAAAAATAAATTTTCAATTTTCTTAGGTTTAGATAAATATAAGAAGTGAAAAAAGTAATTTTCCAGATTTTTCTTAGTTTATTTGGTAATTTTTAGTAATTTAATTAGTTTTTAATAGTTTAAAATTCATAAAAAATAGAAAAATAATCAGAAAAATACAAAAATAGTTTTGAAAATTCTAGTTTGATATTTTAGACTTTTCCATTTCATAATTTGATTTTTCTAGCTTTGTTTCCTCATTTTTTGTATTTTAGGTAATTATTAAATAGTTAAAAATAGTTTTTAATTAATAATAATTAGATAATTAGTGATAAAAATAATTTTCTTTTTCCATATATTTTCTTTTATCATTAGGTTTATAAAAATATCATTTTTATATTTTTAGGGTTAATATTGTTCTAGTTTTACTTTTTAATATTGTACGTCGCGTAGATTTTTATTTCAGTTTTATAAAAACATAAAAACAAAAACATCATTGTAAAAATAGTGATAGCGTTTATTTAATAGATTTTATCTTTTTAATTTCCTTAATTTGCATTTAAGCCGTTTTTATTTGTTGGCTTATTCCGTAGTTATAATTCACCAAATCCTTTTTCCGTTCAAACTCCTCGATCACTGTACGTTTGATAAATCATTGCATAGCTCGCTGGTACATAACGACCCGGGGAGACCATATACTCCTCAGATCTTCATTGATTTCGTGCTTAAGCAGTTTTAAGCTGGTTACGGTCCGCCATTCACAAGTGGCGGGCTTGTGTGATTTAGCTTGACTGGACGGCGCGCATCAAATTTCTGGCGCATTGCCGGGTCTTGATCTATTTTCTGTGTAGCAGATTAGTTGTTTGAATCCTCACTCTTTGTTTATATCATCCATCTCTGTATATATATATATCCATATTTTCTTCTAAAAAATCCAAAAACCCAAAAACAACCAAAAACGTATAAAACACAAAAATATTTTTCCTTTTGTTTCTATATATGTATCAAAAATAAAAATACAAAAAAAAAAAGAATCGTCGTTTTCTTTAATAATTAACAACTTAAAAGATTACCACCGAAAACCAAGGCAGTGCACTACCTAACTGGGGGTGCGACCATAATAAGTTCCCGAACTAAAGATATAAAACTTGCCTTTGTGTCCTGGTGATTGGTGTACCTTTTTCAAAGAAGCCATTCATCTTGGATTATTGGTTAAGTTCACTGTTGTTTTGCCTCGATTTTGTGTTAATTGATTTTGTTGTGATATCGACGTTTCAGAACCAGAAAACCCATAAAGATTCTTCTCACCTGATTTTTATAAAACGTCTTCATAATTCTCATTCTCATCTGAAATATCTTCATAATTCCATTTCTCTCCTTACCTCTGAGAGTCCTTAGAGTTACTCTAGTGCATGCGCATTCGTTCTTCTAGATCATTGAGTCCTTTGCGTGATCTAGCAGAAATTCCTAGAAGACGTTTCGTAGGCGTCTTTGCCCAAATAGTCGAACCCGAGATTCGTACTATTTCAAGCAACACCATGGCAGACGAACGTACTATGGCGGAAATGCTCCAGGCACCCACCGAGGGTTATGGAGACGCCATCGTTTTACGGTTATCAACTCGATCACTTCGAATTGAAGACACATTTGATCACACTTGTGTCTACGAATCAATTCCGCGGGTCTGATCGAGAAGACCCGTATGCACACATCCGTTGGTTTAACAAGTTGACTTCAACTATCAATTTCAAGGATGTTCCACAAAAAGTCATCAAGTTGATGCTTTTTCCATTCTCTCTTGAGGGGACAGCCCGGATTTGGCTGGAAAAAGAACCCCCTCGATCTATCGAAACTTGGGAGGATCTTGTTCAAAAGTTTGTGAATTACTTCTTTCCTCCATCAAAGACGACTAATCTTAAAAATGAAATTTCTGGATTTCGTCAAAATTTCGATGAAAATTTTGGAGAGGCATGGGAGAGATTCAAAGATCTCCTCAGGAAATGCCCCCATCATGAATTCACGGAGCTTCAACAAGTCAATATCTTTTACAATGGGTTGAACGGTAATGATCAAGATTCCTTGAATGCATCCGCGGGTGGCAATATCTTGAATCGTAAACCTAAAGATGTGCTTGAAATTTGCGAGAGTAAATCAAAAGTTCCTATTTCTCGAAACAAAGTCAATGTTCCGAACACTCCTGCTTCTTCATCCGGTAACTCTTCCGAGTTAGCCGCTCCGTTAGCCGCTCTAACGGATATGATCCAGTGTATGATAAAAGAGGTGAAGGAAATCAAAAGCGAAATTCATAAGCCGGAACCAATCAAAGCCATAAACAAGGTGTGTGAAATTTGTAGTGGTCCACATGCGTATTATGATTGTCAAGCAACAGATGCTTCCTTTTACCAAGCTCCCGTAGCTTCGGTAAACCACAATCAATACCGACCACAGGCTGATCCTCACTACCGTGCACCTAGCGGTATGACACCACCTGGTTTTCCTCCTGTGCAAAACCATGGCAATCAAAATCGCTTTGTTCCGAATCAAGGACACAACTTCAATAACTCTCAAAATTTCAATCAAAACCGGAACAATTTCAACCAACCCCAACCATACCAAGCTCCTAATCATCAGAGTTATCAACCACCTCCTCAAGCTCCTATGCCAAATGACTTCATGAAAATGACTGAGTCAAACATGCGTTCTATGCAAACTCAGATCAATAACATGAGAGGTGAGCTAAAAAGGGAAATTGATACTACATTATCTCGGCAGACAAATGAGTTGAAGAATATGATGAGCAGTTTCATGAACATGAATATGAACAAAGCTTCACCATCTTCTGGGGGACTCCCAAGCAATACTATTCCTAATCCCAATGCCGAGTTGAAAGCCGTCACCACTCGTAGTGGTAAGACGCACAATGGACCTTCGACTCCAATGCCCCCTCCTCCTGTGGCATTTAGTCAAGTTACCAAGGAGACAACGGACAAGGTGCATTATTCAAGCCCACGAAGTACCGCACACGTCCCACCTTCGGTAGTCCAACCTTTAAGTCCGGAACCCGATGTTCCGAAGAAAAATCTTGAGCCAGAAAACACTTCCATCCCGGCTCAAAAGTCTAGTCAGCTTCCTTACCCATCAAGAATGAATGATGAGAAGCTCAAAGACAAAAACAAAGAGCAAATGGAAAAATTTTTCCAAATCTTCAATGAGCTTCACTTCGATATAAGCTTCGTTGATGCTCTCGTTCTAATGCCTAAATTTGCATCTACGCTTAAAGGCTTACTCACCAACAAAGACAAGCTATCTGAGATGGCGAAAACACCTCTAAATGAGCAATGCTCACGGCCATTCTTAATAAGCTTCCGAAAAGCTTGAAGACCACGGCGGTTTTAATCCCGTGTGATTTCTTGGGGATGTTTCGATGCTCCGCCTTGGCCGATCTTGGCGCTAGCATTAACCTCATGCCACTCTCAGTATGGAAGAAACTGTCTCTTCCTGAACTTTCACCCACTCGTATGACACTCGAGCTAGCGGACCGTTCCGTAACCCGTCCACGTGGGATAGCCGAGGATGTCGTGATGAAAGTGGGAAAGTTTCACTTTCATGCTGACTTTGTTGTAGTAGACTTCGATGCAGATCCTAGAGTTCCCCTTATCTTAGGGAGAGCTTTCTTGAGAACGAGTCGTGCTCGATTGATGTGTTTCTGAAGAGTTGACCATACGGGTTGACAACGAAGAGCTCACATTGAATATCAACCAGAACTCCAAACCTCTATACAAACAGAGTGTTGCCACAATTGATCAAAAATCCGAAAGAATCAATGCAACACTCTCAAATTTCACGGTTAAGAGTGTTCACCAAAAGCGTCTTTGAGCTCAAGGCTTTGAAAATTACCCCTGGTTCAAACAAATGGTTTGAAAGCTGTACCAGGGAAGTCAAGAGTGTTCTTGATGATGATGACGATGATCTAGAATCGGAGACTTCATCGGAAGTGGTGGAAACTGCTAGCTCTAAGAGCACACCACTTGTCCCACCTCCGGAATCAGTTTGTCGCATCGAGTTTGTTAACTCTGTGGATGAAACCAAACTCTCTTCAGTTTCATCCGGATTGGATGATGATGATTGTGATCCAATGGGAGACATTCTTCCCATTGAAGAATTTCTCGAAAATGATCCATCATTTCCTAGTCTTATTAATTCTAACTCTTCCACCCCTTCCCTTACTCCGTTTGAGGAAAGTGACTTCATCTTGGAAGAGATTGAAGCATATTTGTCTAGTGATTCGGTTTCATGGGAAATTGATCACGCTCCTATTGATATCGAGGGAGATATTCTTCTCATCGAGAAGTTGCTCAATGATGATCCTTCTTCACTCCCTCCTCAAGAACTTCATAAAGAGGAAATCAAAACGATTGAAAAATCTGATGATCCTCCCGAGGTCGAACTTAAGGACTTACCACCTCATCTCGAGTATGCATTTTTGGAGGATGACAATAAATCACCCGTCATCATTGCTAAAGACTTGAGTGAGGATGAAAAAGCCGCTCTCATAAAGGTTTTGAAGTCACACAAGCGAGCCATCGCTTGGAAACTTTCCGACATCCAGGGGGTTGACCCGAAATTTTGTACTCACAAAATTCTCCTGGAAGATGACTCCAAACCAGCGGTTCAACACCAAAGAAGGGTGAATCCTAAAATTCATGAGGTTATCAAAGCGGAAGTCATTAAACTTCTCGATGCCGGACTGATTTACCCTATTTCGGATAGTCCTTGGGTGAGCCCTGTTCATTGTGTACCCAAAAAGGGTGGTATAACCGTTGTTGAAAATGATGAAAACGAGTTGATTCCTACTCGATTGGTTACGGGATGGCGTGTTTGCATTGACTATCGAAAGTTAAATGAAGCCACCCGTAAAGACCACTTTCCCTTACCCTTCATGGACCAAATGCTTGAGAGATTAGCGGAAAGCGAATACTATTGCTTTCTCGATGGTTTCTCGGGTTACTTCCAAATTCCCATTGATCCACAAGATCAAGAAAAGACCACATTCACCTGTCCTTATGGAACATTTGCTTACCGACGCATGCCTTTTGGCTTATGCAATGCTCCCGGTACATTCCAAAGGTGTATGATGGCCATTTTCCATGACATGATCGAAAAGACTATGGAAGTCTTTATGGATGATTTTTCGGTCTTTGGGGATTCTTTCCAAACATGTCTCTCCCATTTGGACAAGATGCTTGAACGTTGTGAAAACACGAACCTTTGTCTAAATTGGGAGAAATGTCACTTTATGGTCAAAGAAGGAATTGTCCTCGGCCATAAAATCTCTAAGAAAGGGATTGAGGTGGACAAAGCCAAAGTTGATGTTATTTCAAAGCTACCTCCTCCCACTACTGTCAAAGGAGTTAGAAGTTTCCTTGGTCATGCCGGTTTCTATCGTCGTTTCATTCAAGACTTCTCGAAAATATCCCGCCTATGACCCGACTTCTTGAAAAAGACACTCCTTTCGTCTTCTCTAGTGAGTGCATTGAAGCGTTCCAAACTCTTAAAAAGAAACTCACCGAATCACCAATTCTTGTTGCCCCCGATTGGAATTTACCATTCGAGCTTATGTGTGATGCAAGTGATTTCGCCATAGGTGCGGTCTTGGGGCAACGCAAAGCTAAACATTTCCAGCCTATACACTATGCTAGCAAAACTTTGACCGAAGCTCAAGCACATTACACCACTACGGAGAAAGAATTACTAGCCGTGGTGTATGCTTTCGAGAAGTTTCGGCCATACTTGATCTTGTCCAAAAGCATAGTGTATACGGATCACTCGACCCTCAAATATCTTTTTGCTAAGCAAGATGCAAAGCCGAGATTGATCCGATGGGTTCTCCTCCTGCAAGAATTTGATATCACCATCCGTGATAAAAAAGGAGCGGAGAACCTAGCGGTGATCATCTTTCCGTCTTGAAAATCCTCATCAAGGTGTGCTCGATAAAAAGGAGATAAACGAAACGTTTCCTCTCGAGACACTTAATGTGGTATCTCATCGTGGAGATTCTAGTACCCCATGGTTTGCCGACTTTGCAAACTATCATGCGGGTAACTTTGTTGTGAAAGGGATGTCGTCCCAATAGAAAAACAAATTCTTTAAGGATGTTAAGCATTACTTACGGGGACGACCCTACTTGTTTAAGGTTTGTGCGGATCAAGTCATCCGACGGTGTGTTCACGGCCAAGAAGCCGATGAAATTCTCAAGGCTTGTCATCATGGACCCACGGGGGGACATAATGGCCCGAACTACACCGCCAAGAAGGTGTTTGATTTCGGTTTCTATTGGCCCACAATTTACAAAGATGCCCATGACCTCGTCAAATCTTGCGACTCTTGCCAACGTCATGGTAACATCTCTAAAAGAGATGAAATGCCTCAAAATGCCATTCAAGTGTGCGAGATATTTGACGTATGGGGCATTGACTTTATGGGGCCGTTCCCGTCTTCTCGAGGGAACAAGTATATACTCGTGGCGGTCGATTACTTGTCTAAATGGGTGGAGGCGAAAGCGCTACCTACCAACGACGCCCGAGTAGTTGTGAAGTTTTTAAAGTCTCTCTTTGCCCGGTTTGGAACTCCTCGTGCTATCATTAGTGATCGCGGCACACACTTTTGCAATGACCAATTCGCAAAAGTGATGCTTAAATACGGTGTCACCCACCGTCTCTCTACCGCGTATCACCCACAAACTAGTGGGCAAGTGGAAGTTTCGAACCGTGGTTTGAAAAGAATCTTGGTGAGGACCGTAGGCGAAAATCGTGCCTCTTGGTCTGACAAATTAGAAGATGCACTTTGGGCCTTCCGTACCGCTTACAAAACACCCATCGGGTGTACTCCTTACAAGCTCGTGTATGGAAAGGCGTGTCATCTCCCGATCGAGCTTGAGCACAAAGCCTATTGGGCCTTGAAGCATGCAAATTTCGACCTCAAGTCTTCGGGTGATCATCGGAAAGTTCAACTCAACGAATTAAATGAACTCCGTGATCAAGCCTACGAGAACTCTTTGATCTACAAAGAAAAGACAAAGAAGATCCATGACTCAAAGATTAAGAACCGCGTTTTCAACGTTGGTGACCGAGTCCTTCTTTTTAATTCTAGATTAAAGATCTTCTCGGGGAAACTTAAGACCCGTTGGACTGGTCCATTCACCATTACCAAAGTGTTTCCATATGGCACCGTCGAATTGTCTCAAATAGACGGGCCAAACTTCAAAGTGAATGGACATAGGTTGAAGCATTATTTTGGAGAGGACATTCCTCATGTGGTTGTCCCAGATTTACAAACTTTCCCCATGAACCAATGAATGCGGGGATCGAGTCAAGCTAGCGACTCGGGAATCAAAAACAGTAGCATGCCGTATGGGTTTTCACCCATATTTCTGACTTCTTTCTATTTTCTACCACCCTAGTGTGGGGGGGTTGCCCCACATGTTGTGTATAAACATTTCCACAAAAAAAAAAAATCTTCTTTCTAAATAATGGCCGTAGTATTTCCCTTTCACGTTCTTTGTTTCGGCATAACCGCCGGTACTTTGAATATTGAGGGCAATATTCATTTCTAAGTGTGGGGGGGAATTCTCACGAATTTCATATATTATCTACCCAATTCCCGCGTTTTTGGCCAAAATTTTTTTTTGGAGTAAGTGTTCTACACTTGCTCAATTGGTTATCGATCCGCCTTGTCTAATAAACAAAAGGATTGGCTAATCCAGAGCAAAGCGGCTCTTGGTAAAGATTTCTCAAATCCGTTTATATGGCTTGCAATTTGCCCAAAATTGTATGGTATTCAACTCACCATATCCTAAAAGTGAAGAGTTGGCTAGCCCGCAAGGTTATGGCTTGTGGTAAAGGCGGTGGAAAATCCATAATTGGTAATCACTCACCAAAGATAATATTGATAATTTATCTAAGAGTTGGCTAGTCCAGAAGGGTACGGCTTCTGGTAAAGACAAATCAAATCCGTTGGAAGTCGGTGGTTTGCTCAAAATCACATGGTTATCGGTGTACCATGGTTCTTACTTGAACTGAAACATTTGGCTACTCTAGAAGTAATGGCTTTTGGTAAAGAGTTTAAAATCCATTATGTTTTCTCAAATCATTGCTAGGGACTAGCAATATCTCAGTGTGGGGATTGATGAGTGTGTAAATACTCATCATTTTTGTACAAAATAAACCGCAAAATCATCGAAAACACTCGAAACACATCAAAATGATCAAAATATCACAAATCAGTGTTTTATGTGTTTTAAATGCAAAAATATCAAAATCAGATGAAAAATGTACCAAATTTGCAAAATTGCGTTTTAGTCCCCAAGTTTATAAAATTGTCAAAAATAGTCCCTGAGCCAAAATTTCAAAAGAAAAGTCACCAAAGGTCCTTTTAAAATCACAAATTGTCATATTTAGTCCTTTGGTGAGAAATCTAAAAGTTTTGAGAAAATTACAATTTAGTCCCTGAAAATCCAAAATGTTCAAAACTAGTCCTTGGGAATTTTCAAAAATGTCAAAAAACTAAACCTTGGACTATTAAATATTGGCAAAACAAACCCTTGGATCACTCTTCATAATTTACAGATTGGGTCCCTCATCTTTCAAAGATTTACATGTTTGGTCCCTTGTGTTAATATGTCTACAAACCAATTGGACCCTTTTATCACCTTTGGCCCAACTGTTTTACCCAATCCAACCCCTGGCCCAAACCATTACCGGTTTAAACCGAAACCAACCCAACCCTTTTTATTAATCCCGGTCAAATGAGTTTGACCCACCACTTCCCTCTCTCCCTCACGGGTTAACCAAACCCATCATCACCATTCCTGCATCCTCCTCGATCACACTCCACCTCTCAACCATCATCACCCCTACTTCCCCCCTCCAAACACAACAATCCAAAGGTTCATTAAATGCATTAACCCAATCCCACTCAATCTCACAAAGCGGTTAAAAGGTTTTGGCCAAAAACCTTTAAATGGCTAGGATCACTTTGAGACATCCAAGGGTCAGTTTTTGTCTTTGGGATTTACTCGAGAAGGAGGAGAGAGAAGCTTGGGATGCATATAAAAGACCAAGGGATGCATGAAGAAGGGAGTTAGTTTTATTTTTCTTAAAATATATGTCGTTCTTAGCTTAGTATGTTTTAAAATAACTTTCAGTTGTAATCTTTCAAGTCTTTTGTATCAAATTAACTTGTGTAAGCTTATTGCAACTCTATTTAATCATCAATTCCAAGTTTAGTTTAAATTCCATTTTATGTGTCAACTGTTGAAATCTTAAGATTCAAACTCATTTGTTAAAGCTATAAGCGACTTATTTTCAATATAATATAAGCTTATGTTAGCTTAAAATAGCTTTTTATAAGCTTATGTTCAAGTTTTAGGCAATATTGAACCAGGTCAACAAAAGTCAACATGGGTACAAAAATTGATGCAGAAAGGACAGGATTGGTTGGACATGAGCATGGGGTGAAATATAGTCATATGGGTTGGTTACGATAGGATTAGAGGTTCTTGTTTCAAATTTGGCTAGCCATAGTGGCTTGGACATGTTGTAAGTGTTATTCAAGTTTTTATGCATAATTTGTATTTGTAGCCTAAATCTGTTAAAACATGGTCAATCAGTAGTAATTCAGCTAGAGTAAGGTAGTTTGATCATAAGTATAAGCTAGTTACGTGTTTGGATCTGCATTTTAGTTACATATTAAGTCATAAAGGGGTGTTTGGAATTAATATTCTACCTGTCTTAAAGACTTGTTCAGGGGTTAGACTCTTTTGTTTCATGTTTGTGCATCCTTAGTATACTCAATTGAGCCAATATATTGGAGTGCATAGCGAAAAGTCAAAATTGCACCATAATCTTTGTAACTGTTAACTGTTGGAAATTTGGGATTGCAAATCATTATATTGTGTTTAGATATCATCAAACCTGCTTGCATTGTACTTAATACATCTTATAACTTCATAATCAGTTATATAATTTGGATTAAAACTCAGTTTGGTCAAAGTTCTTAAGCATTCTTCAAAAGTCAAAATGTGTCAAACTCGGTTTTATCTGAGAACTTGTACCATCTGCACAGGTCTCAATAAGGGTTGTTAGGGTCTGATTTTTGGCTTAGGTGTAGTCCATTAGGTGGTCTTTAAGATTCATTATCTGTTTTTGGCTAAAGTTTTCTGGATAAGCTTGAGCATAAGCTCAAATTAAGCCCCTAATCCCTGCACCTTGAGTCGGTGAATCTTGTTTCCGCAATTTGTAACTAGTGCCTGAGCTCATAAGGGCTTTTCATAAGCTGATTTTTGGTACAAGTAATCTCAACCAGGTCTTCTTTGGATCCCAATTGGTAGTTTTCCATTTGAGCTTGTTTTCAAGCTTTGCATGTCTCAAATTAGCACTCAGATTACTTTTGGATTTTAATCTCATAGATATCAAATCCTTGTAGCTTGTTGTTTCTGTGGTTGTAGCTTGTTGAAATTAGTTGCTATTGGTTACTTTTAGTAGTTTAGAGCTTCTGTTAACAGTTGGTTCATTTTGGTACTCATTTGGCTTATTTTAGTGCTTATTATTAAGCACTTGATTAAGCAGCTTCATATTTCTCCAAACAAGTGCCTGTTTTTATAATTTTCTCATATTCCTAACATCATTTTAGACTTTTCCTGAAATTTTCAGATTTTTCCAAGTAGTTTTGCTATTTTTCTCAATTTAAATTAGTTTTTAATCATTTTTAAATAGCATTTAATACAAAAAATTAGAAAAAGGTTCAAAAAAAAATAAATTTTCAATTTTCTTAGGTTTAGATAAATATAAGAAGTGAAAAAAGTAATTTTCCAGATTTTTCTTAGTTTATTTGGTAATTTTTAGTAATTTAATTAGTTTTAAATAGTTTAAAATTCATAAAAAATAGAAAAATAATCAGAAAAATACAAAAATAGTTTTGAAAATTCTAGTTTGATATTTTAGACTTTTCCATTTCATAATTTGATTTTTCTAGCTTTGTTTCCTCATTTTTTGTATTTTAGGTAATTATTAAATAGTTAAAAATAGTTTTTAATTAATAATAATTAGATAATTAGTGATAAAAATAATTTTCTTTTTCCATATATTTTCTTTTATCATTAGGTTTATAAAAATATCATTTTTATATTTTTAGGGTTAATATTGTTCTAGTTTTACTTTTTAATATTGTGCGTCAGTAGATTTTTATTTCAGTTTTATAAAACATAAAAACAAAAACATCATTTTAAAATAGTGATAGCGTTTATTTAATAGATTTTATCTTTTTAATTTCCTTAATTTGCATTTAAGCCGTTTTTATTTGTTGGCTTATTAGTAGTTATAATTCACCAAATCCTTTTTCCGTTCAAACTCCTCGATCATGCGTTTGATAAATCATTGCATAGCTTCATTTGGGACATAACGACCGGGGAGACCATATACTCCTCAGATCTTCATTGATTTCGTGCTTAAGCAGTTTTAAGCTGGTTACGGTCCGCCATTCACAAGTGGCGGGCTTGTGTGATTTAGCTTGACTGGACGGCGCGCATCAATATTCGACCTCGAGGGCGCTTTCAGTGCTGTCTTTTAGAAATTGAAACGCTTCATTCTTGATTCGCTTCAATTCAGATTTCGTCATTTTCTTCACATGGAACTTTTCTTGCAAAAGTTTTGCGTGCTCCAATGTAGAACCGTCTACCAAGTCTTGACCTTCATCAGGGTAGGGAGTTTGATTGACAAGTGTGGAGAACCATTCAAACTCTTCGGTTTTATTGTCATCTAGCCATGATCACGACTTGGTGAGTCGTCTTCTTCTTCTTTTGGAAGGTCTTGATGATGATCTTGGTTTCTACACTTGTTTGGGTGAGGTGGGTTGTTGTCGGGGCTCAAGGACCTCTTCATCGTCACCACCCGTATACTCAAAGTAATCACCTGTTTTTTGAGTCAGGGGTGGTAACTCGGAATCGTCCCGAGGTTTATTAGTAGAAGACCGAGGTGGAGGAGACTTCTGTTGAGAAGAAGTCCGTTGAAGAGGAGGTGGCATCGAAGAAGATTTACCAGATTGCTTCAGACGTTTAGGTGCAGAGTCTTTATCCTTATCATCGTCATCTCTTGGCCGTTTGGGTTGATCGGCTGACTCCTTGCATGATGATGGTGAGTTGAAAAGCAAGTAGACCTTGAAAAATTTAGCTTCATCCGAGTAAGCGTTCGGATCGCTTTGACATTTGCATCACTAGTTTAGCGATTAACTTCAGTTCGAGAGATCGGCTTCTTTGGCCATTGTATGTTTAACCAATGCGGCGATGTTAGGGGTGAGTTTGTCCGGAAAATACTTCTCTAGTTACACCGGGGAGTGTCGAGAAGAAACTTGTGGGTATGATCTCTTCTGTCTTCTCCAGGTTCCTTTTGGACTTTAGGCGATATCACGAAGGTACTTGTTAGTGTAACCTTCGATCATTTCGTTCAGTTCCTCTTTACGATGACTCTTCATGAACTTCTAACAAATTCCCTTTCTTTCTCCATCTTGTCTTTCTCATCATTTAAGTCTTGAATTTGGTCGACAAACCAATTCAGTTTTCGTAAAGCATGTCCTTCTTTTCGACTTGTTGGGCGGCTTTCACAATTCTTTCATGAGTCCAGAAATCCAAGATTTAGGTGGTTTCTTCACCGATTTGGATGATGATCCGGTTGACTTCGTTGATGGTGGTGGTGATGAGTGAGATGATGAGTCGATGAGGAGGAGACATGGGAGGCTTGGGGTCCTTAGGCGGTTGAAGTTTCCTTACGAGGCGTGTGGGACTATCCGAAGCAACTTGTCATAATCATCATCTTTATCTTTCTCGGACTTCTCGGTTCGGGTTCTCAAACTCATATCACGATAGTGTCCTCCACAAGTTGTTGTTGTTGAGAAGAGTGGTGGCACGGATCCCCTTAGTCGATTAACCGTATCGGGATCCGGTGAGGAGTGGGCAGCACCACTTGATCCTCGGGGCCACCCATTTGATCTTTAGCAAATTCTTGACCTTTTGAAGGTGTCGGCGATGTGAAACTTCTTCTGTATGATTGATCGGTTGCTCTTCTTCATCTTGAGCTTTCATCATGTGGCACAAGTGCGAGAGTCTTCCCTTTTCCTTTATTAGTTTGAGGACTTGGAGGTTTTTGTACTGAGGGATTTTCATCCTTTGCGTTTAGTATGTGATCTCTTCATCCGTGTCAGTAGCTTCAGAGTCCTCGTCAATGAGCTTTTTCTGCGGTTCAGGTGTAGAGGAAGGGATCGGAGTGGCTTCCTGAGAAGGAACTTTCTTCTTAGGGGTAGATTTCCTCTTTGGAATAGGTTTCTTCTTTGGAACATTCCTCTGACTATCTGTACTTGTGACACTTCCAGCACTTCCTTTTCTGGTTCTCTGATGAGTGTCTAAATACTCATCATTTTTGTACCATTTAAACTGCAAAAACATCTGAAAACACTCAGAAATGCATCAAAATGATAAAAATATCACAAATAAGTGTTTTATGTGTTTTAGAAGCAAAAATATCAAAATCGGTGAAAAAGCATTATAAAGTTTGCATAATTGGCGGTTTAGTCCCCAAGTTTCAAAAGTTGTCAAAACAGTCCCTGGTAAATCTAAATAAAGAAAAATATCATTTTGAGTCCCTAGGGATTCCTAAGTTGTCAAAATTGGTCCTTGAAACTTAAAATTACAAATTTACAACTTAGGTCCCTGAACTTTCACAATTGACAAGTTTGGTCCTTTGAAAATTTGAAAATGTCAAAACAAGTCCTTGTACTTTTGAAGGTTGTCAGTTTTAGTCCTTGTAACAACTTTTGAATAATGGCGAAATTAGTCCTTCAAGAATGGAGAAATTACAAAAGTGGTCCTTGTATTCTAAACTTAATCCTATGACCCTTTATCTATTTCTGACCCCTGCCAATTTGACCTTTTGACCCTTTCCCCATTTTGGACCCCTGGTCAACAAAACAGTCAAACTCCACCTGTTTCCCTCCCACCTTATCCCCTTCCACTTGCCTTGCGCAACTCGCATACCTTCTCCCAACACCATCCCATCACCTTATCACCTTCCCCTCAACTCCCCTCATCATCACACCTGTCCACCCCCCCCTAGTTGCAGTCTAAGACCCCTAAAGTCAAATATCCCATTTCCCGCCAAAAAGCATAAAACGGCCAATATAGCCTCTGCTCACCCATTGGCTCAAGAGGGTGGTGGGAAACACTCTGAAGGACACGTGGAAGCTTTTGGAGCTATAAAAAGGAAGAGGAAAGAAGCAAAAGAGTAGTAGTTAGTTTTTAAAATTCCTCTGTATGTCGTTTTTATGTAGTTAACTTAATTAATGTTTTAAAATGTAAAATTTAAGCTTCAATGTAATAAATATATGCCACTCAATCTTTATGAACTCATTTCAAGCACTAATTTAAGGTTTACTTCAGTTTCAAAATTCTCAGGTTTACTGTTGAAGAATTAAGTTTCAAAGTTTTGTGATAAAGCTTCTAATAGCTTATAGTTAGTTCACTCAAGTTTGTGTAAGCTTGTTAAAGCTTTTCATAAGCTCTCAAATCAGTTTTAAGCAAATTTCATGCAAGGTCAATAAAAGTCAACCTGGTCTCATTAGATCTTGGGAATGGAGTGGGTAGCAGCAGAAGTTGGATTTTGGGTTGGAAATGGTTTGATATAGTGATCTTGAGTTGGAATCTGTGATGATACTAGTTTTTGGCAGTGGTATTTTGATCTAAAGTAGAATGCTAATGTGACATGTCACATGTAAGTCCATTTTTGCTTTCAACTTTTTAATCAATGGTATAACTTTAGTGCTTGTTGTTTGTTGATTCCTAGTGTAATTCGGTTCATTGATTTCCGCTTACTTGATTAATAGTTATTATTGTTCACCTAAAGTAATCTATGTATCAATTTTAGGTAAGTCTGCTTATCTAGAGTATAATTTGCTTAATCTTCATAATCATAGCTAGTTAGATTTAATGTTAGTATACTGTTCTATTTGTATAATTTAGGTGTTACGTTCGTTTTGAAATAATCTTGGTTCAGTTTTAGAGATTTGTTAAGTGGGAAAGTTAGTTATAGGATTATAACTAGTGTTTGGATTTTGGATTTATCTTTGTGTTAAAGGGTCTTGCAGTGATAGGTTTTAGTTGGTTCATGTCTTTGTAGTCCATTTTAGCTTATATCTGTCATTAACTTGTGCACACAAACCTCCAAAGTCAAAATTTGGATAATCTGTCTATATGCTTAAGCATTGTAATTTTAGGATTGGTAAATCCTTGTTTTGTGTTTAAAAGTGTTAAACAAAGCTTGTATCATGTTCATTAAACCTTGTTACATCATCATCAGTAATAAAATTGAATCCAAAGTTCAATATAGTCAAACATTTCTTTTTTACCTTAAAAGTTAAAAGTGAACAATCTCGGTTTTGGCCAACGAGTGATTTTTCATTCACTCAATTCGAGCCAATCTCGGTGAGACTTGGTGTTTTAAAAACTTCAATTGGTCTTATGTCTTATCACCATTTTATTATATTTTTAAAATTTTTATAAAAGCTTCAAAAGGCTTCTCAACTGGTCCTAAGTGCCCTGCTCCAAACAAGCGGTTGATCTTTGAGTTTTTCTCGGGATCTGCGGGGGTGGCACAAGGCTCATAGGAGCTTGGCATGATCTGATTTTTGGTCTGCATATACCCACCTAGGTCTAGTGTAGGATCCAACTAGTGCTTTTCATTTCCAGCTTATTTTGAATCTTGTGCAATAGCTCAAACTTGGTACCCTTTATGATTTGCTCAATTGACCAAATCATAGCAACTTGCAAATCTGAGGTCATGGCTTGTTGTTTCCAGTTGTATTAGAGTAGTTTTAGCTTATTAGAGTTCCTGCTTTGGTTTGGTAGCTTTTGGTACTCAATTGGCTTATTCAAGTGCTTATTTATAAGCACTTGATTCATCGATGGCATAATCCTCCACATAAGCACCTCTTTCTCCAATTTTCCTAGCTTCTTAATATAATTTTAGACTTTTCCTGAAATTTTCAGATTTTTCTAAGCTTGTTTGCTATTTTTCTTAATTTAAATTAGGTTTTAAGCATTTTTAAATAGTATTTAATACAAAAAATTAAGAAAAGCTTCAAAAAAATAATTTTTCATTTTTCTTAAGTTAATATAAATATAAAAAGAGAAAAAAATATTTTTCCATATTTTTCTTAGTTAAATTTGTATTTTTAGATAATTTAAATAGTTTTAAATAGTATTTAATTCCTAGAAAATAGAAAAATAATCAGAAAAATACAAAAATAGTTTTGAAAATTCTAGTTTGATATTTTAGACTTTTCCATTTCATAATTTTATTTTTCAAGCTTTATTTCCTAATTTCTTGTATTTTAATTAATTATTTAATAGTTAAAAATAGTTTTTTATTAATAATAATTAATTAATTAGTTATAAAAATAATTTTCCTTTTCTATAAATTTTCTTTTATCATTAGGATTATAAAAATGTATTTTTCATATTTTTAGGATTTATCTTGTGTAATTTTCACGTTTTTATTTGTACGTTTACGTAGATTTTATTTTAAACGTAAGTTTTTAGTTTTAAGTTTTAAACGTTCATCATTTTAAATATAGTGATAGCGTTTATTTAATAGATTTTATCTTTTTAACTTTCTTTAATTTGCATTTAAGCCCCTGTAGTTTATGGGCTTTTTCCTTAGTTATAATCATCTTCAAATATCTTTTCCCGTTCAAATCTCTCGATCACTATATCGTCGACTATTCTCGCATACTCGTTGGGACTTAACGACACTGGGGAAACACTATACTCTCTCGATCTTCATTGCATTCGGTGTTTGGCGGTTTTAAGGCGCTACGGTCCGCCATTCACAAGTGGCGGGCTTGAGTGATTTAGCTTGGCGTTCTGCAGCGGATCAAAATTTTGGCCGCGGGAACAAATGGAAAGTATAAAACATATGTATGCTAGTCCTTCTAAACTCCCTCGGTCGGTTGATATCGGCGGTTGAGATTCCATCTCAAACAACCGCTATCACACCCGAAGCTCCCACTCACTCTCTGAACATGGGGGACGAGCATCTTGACACTTGTTCTGAAAAGGAATCGGACGAATTCATAAAGTCTAGTGTTGAGAACCTTGTCCCAATCTCGAGAGAGTCACAGGAACTTCGATCATATGTGTGATTCTATTTCCCTCTTGAGTGTTCAAAAGATCATTTTGATACTTTCTCCGATCTTAGCGACGATTGTGCTTCTTATGAAGACATTGAGTACGTTGAGGCATCACTCCCATGATCGATCCTCTTCTTGAGGAGTTCACCGATGAACTCACTCACATCAGTTCACTTTCATCAGAAAGTGACGATGATCTCTTTGATTTCGAAGCCGATCTTGGAGAAACTAGAAATCTCCTATATAATGATCATCCACTCATTTCTTGTCCCATTTCCGACTCTTCCATTCCTTCTCTCACTCCGGATGAGGAAGATGATAACTTTTGGAAGGAGGTCGATGATTTTCTTAGTGATGAGTCAATTCCAACAAGGATTGACAATACTATGATTAGGAGGAGACATCCTCTTTCTTGAAAATCTGTTGATTGAAGAACGTTTCGACTCTCCCTCCCGGAAATTTTTTTGCCAATCACCATACAAGCTTCAAGTCTAAGCTTAAAAATATAACAAATGGTGATTTGCTCCTCACTAATGAAGAATGGGATTGCATTGTGATGCACATCTTTATTCCATTTTTCACAGATGGTGTGGTTTCTCGTTCCCGTTTCTCCTTGGGAATGAAGACACTTTTTGATCCGGCATTTCCATGTACCATTTGTGGCCGGATGCATGCATCTGAATCTCATCGTGTGGAACTTTCACGTACTTCAATGTTTATCCAAACATCTTGAATGAAAGTCCGATGGAGATTGTTTCTTCCACTTACTTCCCCATGAACAAATTAATTTGGGGTCGAGTCAAGCTAGTGACTCGGGAATCAAAAACATTAGCATGAACCACATGGGTTTTCACCGTGTGTACCATCTAGTGTGGGGAGATGCCCCACATGTTGTATATAGATCTAAAAAATGAATGAAAATTGTAAATATTAAAAAGAGAATAATTGTTGTGTTTCCACACTTTGAATATTGAGGAAAATATTTATTTCTAAGTGTGGGGAAATTCGGCGAATTTGATCATAAATGTACCCTTTTAGTCCCTTTTTCCCCCAAAATGGCCAAATTAAATTTTTTTTTTTTAGTGGAAGTACTATGTACTAAACACAACAAATGGTAATCATTCCACCATGTCTAACCCACATAAGGATGGCTAATCGAGAGCAAGCGGCTCTTGGTAAAGATATCTCAAATCAGTTGACGGCTTACAATTTGCCCAAAATTGTATGGTTTTCAGCTCACCATATCCTAAAAAGTAAAGAGTTGGCTAGCCCCAGAGTTTATGGCTTGTGGTAAAGGCAATGGAAAAACCATAATTGGTAATCAGCTCACCAAAGATAATATTGATAATTTATCTAAAGAGTTGGCTAGTCGAACAAGCGGCTTGGTAAAGACAAATCAAATCCGTTGAAAGTCGATGATTTGCTCAAAATCATTTGGTTATCGGTGTACCAAGGTTCTTACTTGAACTGAAACATTTGGCTACTCGAGAAGTAATGGCTTTTGGTAAAGAGATAAAATCCATTAATTTTTCTTAAAACATTGCTAGGGACTAGCAATATCTTAGTGTGGGGATTGATGAGTGTCTAAATACTCATCATTTTTGTACCATTTAAAGCGCAAAAACATCTCGAAAACACTTTCAGAAATGCATCAAAATGATAAAAATATCACAAATAAGTGTTTTATGTGTTTTAAATGCAAAAATATCAAAATCTGGTGAAAAACGTATAAAGTTTGCATAATTGGCAGTTTTAGTCCCCCAAGTTTCAAAAGTTGTCAAAAACAGTCCCTGGTAAATCTAAATAAAGAAAAATATCATTTTGAGTCCCTAGGGATTCCTAAGTTGTCAAAATTGGTCCTTGAAACTTAAAATTACAAATTTACAACTTAGGTCCCTGAACTTTCACAATTGACAAGTTTGGTCCTTTGAAAATTTGAAAATGTCAAAACAAGTCCTTATACTTTTGAAGGTTGTCAGTTTTAGTCCTTGTAACAACTTTTGAATAATGGCAGAATTAGTCCTTCAAGAATGGAGAAATTACAAAAGTGGTCCTTGTATTCTAAACTTAATCCTATGACCCTTTATCTATTTCTGACCCCTGCCAATTTGACCTTTTGACCCTTTCCCCATTTTGGACCCCTGGTCAACAAAACAGTCAAACTCCACCTGTTTCCCTCCCACCTTATCCCCTTCCACTTGCCTTGTCTGCAACTCTGCATACCTTCTCCCAACACCATCCCATCACCTTATCACCTTCCCCTCAACTCCCCTCATCATCACACCTGTCCACCCCCCCCCCCCTAGTTGCAGTCTAAGACCCCTAAAGTCAAATATCCCATTTCCCGCCAAAAAGCATAAAACGGCCAATATAGCCTCTGCTCACCCATTGGCTCAAGAGGGTGGTGGGAAACACTCTGAAGGACACGTGGAAGCTTTTGGAGCTATAAAAAGGAAGAGGAAAGAAGCAAAAGAGTAGTAGTTAGTTTTTAAAAAATTCCTCTGTATGTCGTTTTTATGTAGTTAACTTAATTAATGTTTTAAAATGTAAAATTTAAGCTTCAATGTAATAAATATATGCCACTCAATCTTTATGAACTCATTTCAAGCACTAATTTAAGGTTTACTTGGTTTCAAAATTCTCAGTTTCTTGTTGAAGAATTAAGTTTCAAAGTTTTGTGATAAAGCTTCTAATAGCTTATAGTTAGTTCACTCAAGTTTGTGTAAGCTTGTTAAAGCTTTTCATAAGCTCTCAAATCAGTTTTAAGCAAATTTCATGCAAGGTCAATAAAAGTCAACCTGGTCTCATTAGATCTTGGGAATGGAGTGGGTAGCTTGTGAAGTTGGATTTTGGGTTGGAAATGGTTTGATATAGTGATCTTGAGTTGGAATCTGTGATGATACTAGTTGTTGGCAGTGGTATTTTGATCTAAAGTAGAATGCTAATGTGACATGTCACATGTAAGTCCATTTTTGCTTTCAACTTTTTAATCAATGGTATAACTTTAGTGCTTGTTGTTTGTTGATTCCTAGTGTAATTCAGTTCATTGATTTCCGACTTACTTGATTAATAGTTATTATTGTTCACCTAAAGTAATCTATGTATCAATTTTAGGTAAGTCTGCTTATCTAGAGTATAATTTGCTTAATCTTCATAATCATAGCTAGTTAGATTTAATGTTAGTATCTTGTTCTATTTGTATAATTTAGGTGTTACGTTACGTTTTGAAATAATCTTGGTTCGAGTTTAGAGATTTGTTAAGTGGAAAAGTTAGTTATAGGATTATAACTAGTGTTTGGATTTTGGATTTATCTTTGTGTTAAAGGGTCTTGCAGTGATAGGTTTTAGTTGGTTCATGTCTTTGTAGTCCATTTTAGCTTATATTCATTAACTTGTGTGAAACCTCCAAAGTCAAAATTTGGATAATCTGTCTATATGCTTAACTGTTGTAATTTTAGGATTGGTAAATCCTTGTTTTGTGTTTAAAAGTGTTAAACAAAGCTTGTATCATGTTCATTAAACCTTGTTACATCATCATCAGTAATAAAATTGAATCCAAAGTTCAATATAGTCAAACATTTCTTTTTTACCTTAAAATTCAAAAGTGAACAATCTCGGTTTGGCCAACGAGAGTGATTTTTCATTCACTCAATTAGAGCCAATCTCGGTGAGACTTGGTGTTTTAAAAACTTCAATTGGTCTTATGTCTTATCACCATTTTATTATATTTTTACAATTTTTATAAAAGCTTCAAAGCAGGCTTCTCAACGGTCCTAAGTGCCCTGCTCCAAACAAGCGGTTGATCTTTGAGTTTTTCTCAGATCTGCGAGGGGTGGCACGGGGCTCATAGGAGCTTGGCATGATCTGATTTTTGGTGCGCATATACCCACCTAGGTCTAGTGTAGGATCCAACTAGTGCTTTTCATTTCCAGCTTATTTTGAATCTTGTGCAATAGCTCAAACTTGGTACCCCTTCCAGATTTGCTCAATTGACCAAATCATAGCAACTTGCAAATCTGAGGTCATGGCTTGTTGTTTCCAGTTGTATTAGAGTAGTTTTAGCTTATTAGAGTTCCTGCTTTGGTTTGGTAGCTTTTGGTACTCAATTGGCTTATTCAAGTGCTTATTTATAAGCACTTGATTCATCGATGGCATAATCCTCCACATAAGCACCTCTTTCTCCAATTTTCCTAGCTTCTTAATATAATTTTAGACTTTTCCTGAAATTTTCAGATTTTTCTAAGCTTGTTTGCTATTTTTCTTAATTTAAATTAGGTTTTAAGCATTTTTAAATAGTATTTAATACAAAAATTAAGAAAAGCTTCAAAAAAATAATTTTTCATTTTTCTTAAGTTAAGATAAATATAAAAAGAGAAAAAAATATTTTTCCATATTTTTCTTAGTTAAATTTGTATTTTTAGATAATTTAAATAGTTTTAAATAGTATTTAATTCCTAGAAAATAGAAAAATAATTAGAAAAATACAAAAATAGTTTTGAAAATTCTAGTTTGATATTTTAGACTTTTCCATTTCATAATTTTATTTTTCTAGCTTTATTTCCTAATTTCTTGTATTTTAATTAATTATTTAATAGTTAAAAATAGTTTTTTATTAATAATAATTAATTAATTAGTTATAAAAATAATTTTCCTTTTCTATAAATTTTCTTTTATCATTAGGATTATAAAAATGTATTTTTCATATTTTTAGGATTTATCTTGTGTAATTTTCACGTTTTTATTTATGCGTTTCACGTAGATTTTATTTTAAGCGTAAGTTTTTAGTTTTAAGTTTTAAGCGTTCATCATTTTAAATATAGTGATAGCGTTTATTTAATAGATTTTATCTTTTTAACTTTCTTAAATTTGCATTTAAGCCCCATGGTTTATGGGCTTTTCCTTAGTTATAATCATCTTCAAATCTCTTTTCCCGTTCAAATTTCTCGATCACTATACGTCGACTATTCTCGCATTCGTTGGGACTTAACGACACAGAAACACTATACTCTCGATCTTCATTGCATTAGGTGTTTGAGCGGTTTAAAGCGCTACGATTACGCCATTCACAAGTGGCGGGCTTGAGTGATTTAGCTTGGCGTTACTGCGCGGATCATTCTCCTTACGGTGTTCCGAAGATTTTTCGTCGAGATGACCAACTTTGCCTTGTCTAACTTCGGATACCTTTTATGCGTTTGAGCTTTCGACATCTTAGTTAGAAGGAAATCAGGGAGCAGCACCTTGTTTCTTTGTAGACGATTCCTTGATTACGAGATAGAATAGGTTCCGTCAACATATCGTGATTGTCGGGATCATTGAGCCTCTTGGGAATATCAGGATGAAGTCCAAGTGCTCTCTGGATCAACAATTTAGTATATCCGATGTAGGGAATCTTTGAGCCAAGTTTGTTGAGAAATGACATCATGTCATCCCAAATCGAGCCGATAGCGATGTGTTTCAAGTTGACCGATGCCCAAAATATTTGCAGTTCCATGAACTTAGGATGCTCATAGCCATGTCACGACCGAAAGCAGACTTGGTGATGACCATGTAGAGAGTTCTCCATGGTTGAGGAATACTCTTAAGCTCTACGTGAGAATGCTTGGTGATTACTCCTGTAGCCTCGTCATAACCGATACTGATTAAGAATTGGAGAGTGAGCTCTTCTACTGAGGTGTGGCATATAGTTTGGTTGGTTCGACTTGAGGAATTAGGAGAATAGCCCTTAAGTGCAGGTGTAATGGTGACTTGTTTGTGATTGAGTCACCGTCACGCAGTCCATCCTTTGACCCTTTCCATAGTGTTCCGAAGCTGTTGGATATAGATCTCGAAGCAGTTTGAGTGAGTGAGCATATTACGATACGGATGAGTCCTCGAATGTCAATAGCAATTGAACACGAAGATTGAGCAAGTGAGGTGTCAAAGTCAACACGGAGATTATTCTTTCCTATCTTCATTGGATAGCCATGAGGATAGATATCAACAATGGAGAGAACTTCAGATGCATCCACATTCATTTGTTCAGCCATGTCGTGATCTGAAATAACATTAGCCAAAAGAACCAACATATCAAAAGACATAATGTTAGTCAACAAAAGGTCTTATTGTCTAGTTATTGAATGTACAGTGATAATGATTGTTACGAGTCCTAAGTCACTTGTAAGTTCAATAGTTCAATGATGTCGTGAAATGTTTCGTGAGTTAGTTAACTTTAAATTTTAAAGTTTATTTTATCACTTATTGTTCACAACATATCAAACGATTTATGTTTATTAGTGACATTTTTTTGGATTCGTGATGATATGATTAGTTTATTTACAAGTTTGTACACGTAACAATTCATAACGAAGGTATGATCTCGGCTTATGCGTAGGAATGGTAAAGTTATGCGTGAGCGGGAATGATATATGCGTGGCGTAAACTTACGCGTGGGATCCTAACTACGGCGTAAGAAGTGTTACACGTAGGAAAAAGGGGACCTTATGTGTAGAGCTTATGCGTAGGCATATATTAACCTTACGCGTAAGGCTACTCGTAAGAGTTGACCTTATGCGTAGAGGTTACTGTTTACGCATATCCTTCACGGGATACGCGTAGTCCCATATGTAGAACCTTATGCGTAGAAGCTACGCGTAAGACTAATCTTACGCATAACAAGCTACGCGTAAGGTGATCCTTATGCGTAGAGTAACAACAACCTTGATTCTGAATATTAAGTGTAGCAAGCCTGAAACAAAGCATCATATCATCAATGTTTAACACATAACATTCAATTTATGACAGATCATAACACAATTGGACAGTTTATCAGTTATGCGTAGAAAATCTTACGCGTAGTCTAAACCCTAATAGTTCAAAGTTTACGCATAAAAATTTTAGCCATAGGATTTGCACTAAAGTGTTTCTGGGAGGACAAAGAAGCGTGTAGAGTATGTTTATCCAAGTTTTAACATCAAATAAGCCATGAGTCATAAATACCCAATTCGTATGAACTAGAACCCTAATATTCAATTAATGATTCCATAGTGTTTCTGGGTGATTTCTGGGTTTATATATGCTCAATTCAACTTGAAAGCAGCCTCATACAACAATCTTTATCACCACAAATGTTCATATTTGAAAACACCCAATTTAACGCATAAACCCTAATTTTGAAAATCAATCAATTCGTGTTTCTGGGTGTGTTTAAATGATGAAAATATATTCATTGATGTAATAATAACATTTTGGCACTATCCTTTTACACATAAACACACAACTTAGATCATGTGTTCATACGTTACGCGTAAAACACAAAAAACCCTTCTAGGCGCAAATCTAACCGTTAGTTTGAAAAACGATTCAAAACCCATGTTTAGATTGTTGCAAAGAATGTATAAACACTTACAAATTGATGATCGAAAGCACGGATTTGTTAAACGATTTTGGATCGTGGATGATATATAGATGAAAGTAATAAATGTGAAGGTTAAAGTTAGGTGGAGGTATTTTATTAAAAATGACTTTGTGCATTTGGCAGTTTTGGTCCCTCCACCTTTTCCTTTTCCAAACAAAGCCATTTGACTTCCATTTTGGTTACCAAACAAAGATTCTTAGGAAAGAAACATGACGACACTCCCCCTCGACTTGAGAAAATAATGAAAGGTTATTAATTTAAGTCCGAGGAGTGTCTTTGAACCAGAAAATGTACCACCATTTGTAAAAGATTCAACCGAGATAAGATAACATGCAAGTACACAGATGTTTTGAAACAGTTAATAGATTATTTTCTCCCCCTCAACACTTGATCGGAAAAATATTGAATTTTGAAAGATTAAAGTGTTGGGAAAAATGTACTTGCCATGTTGAAAGAAAGATAGATTAGGAGAATATTTTTGTTGTTTTATCGGATTTTATATTTTTGTATTTTGTTTTTGAAAAGATTATTTACAGAAGATGTTTTGGTGTTTGAGGTTTTTAAGATTTGTTTTAAGAGGTCATCAATTCCTCTTGAGTCAAACACCTCATACCAATTCGGTGGACCAACTCATTAAACCTAGCGGGAGGCAAGGCTTTGGTGAGCAGATATGCCAATTGGTATTCATACCACAAAGTATAATTCAACGGTACCCTGTTCCACGTGGTCCTTGATGAAATGATAGCGTAGATTGATGTGCTTTGATTTGAGTCTTTGGCGAAGTTGCACGAGATCGCAATGGCACTCCGATTGTCGCAGTACATCGGGATTCCGTCAAATACGTAACCATAGTCTTTGAGTTGTGTTCTCATCCAGATGACTTGAGCACAACACGCATACATGGCTACATATTCGCTTCGGTTGATGCAGCGATGTACAATCCTGCTTCTTTGATTGCCAAGACACCGGTTTATCAGAAATTGTAGTGCTCACGAAGTACTTTTCCTTGAGTCTAGGCATCCTGCGTGATCGCGTCTAAAAAGCGATTAGTTCAAAACCGAATCCTTCGGATACGGATCCCCAAGTTAATGGTTCCCTTGATGTATCGGAGGATTCTTTTACCCTTAGAGAGGTGGGTTTCAGATTGGTCGCGACCGATAACGAGCATAGATAAATGGCAAAGACAATATCAGTGCTTGTTAGATACATGAGGGACCCAATAATACTTCGGTATTTGGTAGGGTCAACTAATTTCCCATGTAAATTAGCATCTAACTTCTTGGTATGAGCCATTGGTGTGGCATAAGTGTCACAGGTTGTCATTCCAAATTTGTTTAACAGGTCAAGGGCATATTTGGGTGACTCAAGAAAATACCACGGGTGATTGATGAACTTGCAGTCCTAGAAAGAACGTAAGTTCACCCATCATGGACATTTCAAAATTTTCTTCATTAGTTTTGCAAAAGCGATTGAAAACTTTTTATGTGTAGACCCAAAAATGATGTCATCCACGTAAATTTGAACAATTAAGATATGTGCCCGGTGATATTGTATAAAAGAGTTGGGTCAACCGAGCCTTTGGTGAAATTATTGGCAATGAGGAAAGATGATAGCTTATCGTACCATGCCCGAGGGGCTTGTTTGAGACCATAAAGAGCTTTGTTCAGTTTGTAGACATGGTTCGGGAACTCGGGATCAACGAATCCATCCGGTTGGTGACATAGACCGTTTCTTTAAGTTGTCCATTGAGAAGCGCCGTTTTGACATCCATCTGATAGACCGTCATATTCATATGAGCGCGAACGCATAAAGAAATATCCGAACGACCTCAAGGCGAGCAACCGGAGCAAAAGATTCTTCAAATTCTATTCCCTCTTCCGGCGATAACCCTTAGCAACTAGGCGTGACTTGTTTTGGATGGCGTTCCCTTCAGCATCCAATTTGTTTTTCCAAATCCATTTTAGACCAATAACGTAGACCCCTATTGGTCTTTCAACCAGTTCCCATACTTCAAGACGTTTGAATTGGTTGAGTTCTTCCTGCATGGATTCAATCCAGTTGTCTTTTGTCATTGCATCTTTAATGTTTTTAGGCTCAGATTGGCAGACGGTGAGTGCATAAATGCAATGTTCACCGTCGTGTGAAGCGTTGTCTCGTAATGACCGGTTGATTCGGGTTGCCAATAATGTTAGCTTGAGGATGGTCTTTTGTCCATCTATGTGTAGAGGGTTGATGTTGGTATACATTGTGTAGATTCTGAGGGTTCAAATGGTTTGTTGAAGATTCTGCGACATCGGTGTAGCGATCTCATTAGCAAAGCGGGTTGAAGAACGCATTTGGATCAAATCTGCGGGTGGGGGTACTTCATTGAGAATATCATCATTTGGTTCATCATTGTTGGAAGCGGTGTGTTCAACTGTTGTGTTGGAGTCAAGTGGTGTAGGTGCATCTTCAACAGTAGTTGTTGTAGCTTGTGTATCGGTATAGGAATAATATCGGGTTGTGCGGAAAGCAGCAGATACACACGGAGCACGTTCATCAATATCGTCACGAACGGAGGAGTAAATAACCTTTCCATTTGTTGACGAGTTAGAGGGCTTTCTTGGTGATGATGGGGTTTGAGGAAGTTTAAAGCGGTTGTGACCGGGTTCTAAGTTGTTATACTCATAAGCCATTTCCGTGAGTTCATCAAAATGAGCATGAATCGTTTCCATCACCTCCTTAGTTCGACGATTCCAGATTCTGAAACCTTTAGAATTGTCACAGTATCCAATAAAGACTCCAATATCAGCTTTGGCTTTGAGCTTTCCAAAATCATCACGATCATTATTCGGATAGCAAAGGGATCCAAATACATGAAAGTGTTTGAGGTTCGGTTTATAGTTGTGGACAAGCTCGAAAGGTGTTTTGTTGTGGCGTTTGGTGATCATAGAACGGTTTTGAGTATAGCATGCAGATGAATCAGATTATGCCCATAAGTAATCTGGAAGTTTAGCATTGATTAACATTGTTCTTGCAGCTTCCACTAGCGTTCGGTTTTGTCTTTCAACAACTCCGTTTTGTTGGTGTGCGTGCAATAGATGTTTGATCTGAATTCCCACTTTCTCATAGAATTCACGAAGGGTTTTGTTAACAAATTCAGTTCCTTTATGTTCGATTATCCGGACGGTGTGGCGGAGCTGAACACGTATTTTTGTGAGAAAGGTGATGATCATTTGTGGAGCTTGGTCTTTGCTACGAAGAAAGTAGACCCAAGTCCATCGTGAGTAGTCATCAACAATTACTAAGATGTAGCGTTTGCCATTGATTGTTTGCACACGCATCGGGCCACACAAATCCATGTGAAGAAGATGAAGCACATGCTGAGAGCTGTGTTCCACCTTTGAAGGAAAATGAGCACGAGTGCTTTTCCCTTGTTCACAGGCTGAGCAAAGGTGATCTTTTGAATACCGGAATCATGGGAGACCTTCAACTAGTTTGTGTCGAGCAAGGTTGGTGATGGTTTGAAAGTTTAGATGTGAGAGACGACGGTGCCATAGCCAGGATTTTGTAGATGTTGCCTTAGAAAGTAAGCAGATGGGAGAGGAAGCAACCATGTCTTGCATAGAGATAGTGTAGAGACTAGAATTACGCGAGTCGGACATAAGGTCATTTCCTTGTAGATCACGAATGAAACAAGTTTTCTCCCTTAAAGCAACCTCCAAATCTCCATCACAAAATTGACCTCTTGAAAGCAGATTGTGACCGAGGCCTTCCATATAGTAAACCCTGCTAATTTCGATGTTCCCATTGACATAATCTCCGTAGCCCATGATAGTTGCGAAGTGATCATTCCCGTCGGCGGTGCCAATGAACTTGGCAATAAAGTTTGATAACAGTTTAAGATTGCCTGTCATGTGTCGGGAACATCCGCTATCAACAATCAGAGAATGATCGTATCACACGCATTACACCAGGCGACCGGATGGAATAGAAGTAGATGTGGAACCCGAATGTTAGAGGGTTCCAAGCGGATATGTTAGACATACACACATTGATAAGTTTAGGCATCCATTTAAATCCTAGTGTGTTATATATCCATTTCTGCCATCTATAGCTACTCTTTGTGTTAGTCTTAGTGAAAACACTAGGTGGTACTGTATTCTTAGGAGGTGAAGCGGGAGTTACTGTGATAGCAATGGTTGCCTTAGAATCTAAAAAAGGCGGTCTACCAAGCACAGACTTAGAATGATTAGTGGGCCTAGAGGTATACCGATTCTTAGGATTTAAATGTCGAGATTATAGCTTTAGCAACACATTTGTCATGACAATCAGAATTCATACTCTTTCGATAAATAACACAAGGTGCATCGGTGAATATCAAAAGTACTTAAAGGTTTAGCATTAGTTACATCACTATTTCTATTACATTTGCGGACGCTTAACATCTATAGTGGAAGCAACATGAGTTTTATTCAGAGTCCTAGGGTGTTCTTCTACTTTAGCATTCCTTATTGATCTTTTCTTAGGTCGCAACTTCCTATTCGTCGATTGAGTGCTCCTAGGCTGTGAAGTGCGGACGTTTGGAAAAGATGCAACTATTCCTGTTTCAGTAGAGGGAAACACATTAGCAACTTGTGATTTGGCAGTGGGAATTCTAGGTTCACGATTACTAAGTGTGACTGGTGCTAATCTCTTAATCACAGTAGGCGGAAGTTGTTCATACTTTCCTAACATTTCTCTTAACTTAGAGATAGTGTGAATCAGATCTTGATTTTTAGAACGAATATTTCCAGCAAAATTCATGACTTCTCTAGTGTGAGCAAGATAGTGATCAAGTTCGTTTGATGCTTCAAGTCGAGTCTTTTTGAGTAAATCAAATATGACACCATATTCCTGTTTAACTTTTAAAAGTTCTTGTTCATATTTTGAGATTTGACTTTTCAAAGACACGTTTTGATCATCCAGTTGCTCAATTTTAGGATCAGAATATTTTGCACTCAACCGAGCGATTTTCTTTTGAAAACTAAGTTGATGGTTGTGAATATCTTTTTCACACCAATGAAGACGACGTTTTGCATTGTAAATTTCATTGAGTAATCGTTTATTTTCAGCTTTTAAAGACTCGATCTGAAGCACATTATCGGTGTTCTCAACAGTTACAACAGTTTCAACAATATCAGCAGAGATGTAATCAGATGCAAATGGCAAAGCATGAAGTAACACAACATTATGGATATCAGCACGGATAACATCTTCCAAGAGTCGATCAACATCTTTTCTCAACAGTTTCTTTTTGCGTTTTGTGTTAGAAATAGATGTTTCGTTTTTCGAAAAGCGTTTTTCATTACCCCAAGTTCCTTATGAAAATCCTTTTCCCAGGCAATTGCACAACTTTTCAAGTTTTTAACATTAGGTAAAATATTTTTCTGAAAAATGTCTCTTTGTTCTCGCGCCAGAGGCGATTGAAAATGTTCAATTTTGATTTCAGGTCGATATTCTATCTCATGTTGTAAAATTTTGAGGCCATGAAAATGTCAAAATATCGAAGAATTTTTCGATTTTCAAGTTGTGAGTTTACTTCACTAATGGAAGGTAAAGGACCATAAGTTTGTGCAAAGTCTGTTTTGGTATTAACATTAGAAGACTCGTGTGTTTTGATGATAACCCTTGGTGTGGTAGAAGAATCCTTTGGTGTGACGAAAGTGACCGCGTTTTTATAATTAAAAGGTTTGTTGTAAACAACCGTTTTTAATTTTGATCGACTCTCGTCTTCTGCATCTAATTCCTCTTGACGATGATATTTAACAACACTCATGACAGTATTATCAATTTTGTATTTACCGGAAACTTCAGAGTTGGTTTGAATGTTTTTAGTGAAAGCTTTGGTTTGTAATCAGCTAGATTTTTTCCATATCCTTTTGGATTGGGTTTTAAGGTAAACTTTTCAATAGCTTTTACTGATTCACCATGTTTGTAAACAACATTTTTAAACTCTTTAAGTTTGTTTTGTAAGCCGATAATTTCTTCAAGAAGGTCATCTACCCGATTCGTTGAATGCTTTTTGTATGCGGAGAACTGTTTTTGACAATTTAACAACTCGGCCTTAGCTTTTTGATTTTCCAAGGTGAGAGCGTTAATTTGTTTTTTATGTTCGTGTTTCAGTTGTTCTAATTCAGACAACAAAGCATTCTTCGAGGCGGCTAGATCACGCATCTGTCTCTCTAAATATTTTTCGTTTTGATGAGATTTTGCAAAAGCGGCTTCAAAACCTTTTTCACGGTTTTCTTGAGTTTTGTAAAAGTTGAGTTGCATTTGTAAGCATTCAAAATCCTTGGTTAACAGTGCATTTTTACTTTTTAAGGACTGATTTAATGCATAACATTCCTCCATTTTGATTTTATGGTCTTGAATTAACTGAGCAAAATCCGGATGAGGCAACAGATCATCTTGTTCAACGTGAGTCTCAACATGATCATTCTTTAGATCCTCAAGTACGACCATGGAGTCAATTTGATTATCAAAGGAAACCATAAGGTCATCTTGATCTTCAAATGTAACTACAGGGTTAACTTCAAAATCATCAGAAAGAGATGTAGAAGACTCATTTTGAACACCCGATCCGTGCCGGATTCGGATATTGGCGGTGATATTGGTTCAGATATGATGATGGTTTGTTCGGTACTGAGACAAGCCGTCGCTGTCATACACGGCCTGTATCACTCATGTGCACTCATGCATATTAGCCATCAACATAAACGCATTGGCCTCAAGTCCTCCATATCATCATCTCGAGTCAGCATTCGCCATAAAGCTCGTTCTTTGTCGTGAGAGATCCACCAGCTTCATCCTTAAGAGCCAAAAGTAAAGCCTCTTTGAAATAAGCACTGCCCCTAGTCCTTGGCTTTGGGCATGCATTAGCCAGTTGTCCCTTCTCATTGCAGCTTGTAGCATCTAAGACCATTTAACCGATTCGAGCATTTCCTGTTCCACCACTTGAGCTCTGTTGTTATTCCTACCCAAAGCATTAAACCCTTGACCACCGCCCATCTGACGACCATAATCACGATTCTGAACTTCAACACGTCCATTGTTCACAACAGCTTGAGTCCGTGTGTTAGATGAGGAACGAATACGATTGTTGGATTTGTTGTTGTAACGGCCAAAAGCATTAGCAATCATTACAAATCCTTGTTGCAATGCTTCAAACAGATCGGTTTCCTCAGTCGCTTCACTGACATATGCTTGAGCATTGTTGTTGTTGTATGGAACCAGTTGATTTTGTTGAGGTTGTTGCTGTGAAGGTGTGTTTGAAGCAGTTGGTTGAGTTACTGGTTGAGAGGGATAATTCTGTTGAGCATACAAGGCAAGTTGTTGAGTATCCGGATGTGACTGTTTAGCAATTTGAGCACGGAGAATCCTTTCCCGATCAACTTCCTTTTCATGAGGCTTCAAGTAATCGTACAACAATCCATAAGTAGAATGATGCATATTCTTCGCTTGACGGAGAAAGGTGACATACTTCTCCCATTCAGGTCCAAGACTACTCAGGAACTTAGTATTCACTGCAATTCTTGGCATGATGATGTTGTGTTTATCCAAATCATTGATGATGTCTGAAAATCGATGATGATAGGACTCTAGTGTCTCTCCAGGTTCAATCATGAAGTGTTCATAAGCCAAGTAAATTTTGGATTCCAAATCCTCCTGATTGAGTACAGATCCTTCCATAAGAAGACGAATATGATCCCACATTTTTGTGCAGTCTTTTGAGCATCAACACTATGAAGAATTGGGTTTGGTAATCCTAAGAGGATGTATTCCATTGCAAGTTCATCAGCTTCATAGTGTAGAAGTTCTGTAGGATTTAAATCTGCAACAATAGCAATGTTGGTTTGTTCATCTCTTGGTGGAACAGCAGTTGGATCTCCGGTACAATGACAAGTAGGCATCTCAAATGGACCTTCCAAGATAACCTTCTTTAAGAACTTTCCATGTGGCTTCTTTAGATCACAAAACCTAAAGAACCTTATCACCCATTGATCGTAGTTTCCTGGAGTGAGCATTGGAGGTCTATCAAGTGATCCAGCTTCATGAATTGATTGTTGGCTGCTTAAAGCTTCACCCATCTTTGCAAACCAAGTGGGTTCCTTCATAGTGTTCCTTGATGGATGTTGATTGAAATCGTTTGTGTAGGGTTGAACTTAAAGACTTGGTGGTGTTTGAACCATTTGTGGTGGTGGAATTGCACCAAGTTGTGGAGTATGTTGTTGATTAAATTGTTGTTGATAAATAGCTTGTTGTTGATTCCATTGTTGATGTTGTGGAGTTAATTGTTGTTGTTGTTGATGATTATAAGTGTGAGGGAAATAGTTAGAGTATGGTGGTTGAGACATGTTGATGAACTTGTGTAGTAAAGATGGATCTTTGTAGTCGAATGAACCTTTGTTGATGAAGTGTCCTTAGGCGTAGAAAAGACAAGAAACCAAGTAGTACTTAAGCGTAAAAACACCAAAAGTTACGCGTAACAATAAGGAGTTACGCGTAGGATTTAGCTTACGCGTAAGTAGGATAAAAGCACTAAAGTTATGCGTAGACAAAAGTTAGGCGTAGAAAGTTAGGCGTAGGATTACCTTATGCGTAGAACTAAGTTTACGCGTAAAGTGAATCTTATGCGTAGAATTTCTACGCGTAAGCTTATGCTTATGCGTAATTTTAGGGTTTTTTTTTTGCCCAAATGATCTTTTACACTATCACAGTGCAAAAGATATCCAAAGTCGACGTATTTTCAGACTTATCCAAGTAAGAAAACACGGAATAAACCAGGAAAATGAAGATCAAACCAAGGAAAAATCTTACGCGTAATTTTAGGGTTTTGATACGCGTAGAATTACTCGTAACTTTGATTTTGCCCAAATGTGTTTCTAAACCAGATTTTTGTTATGGAATAGCTTCAATAGTACCAAAAGAACACAAAAATGTGAATTTTGATGTACCAAAACTGCTAAACGGGTTACGCGTAGAACGACACCCACAAACAAAAATAAGCTTAAAAACGTAGATCCACGCGTAAAGTTTGAAACTTTTTGCCAAAAACAAGTATTTTAACACCTCAAAACATTGAAAGTACAAGAATCTTGGATTAAAAAGTGTAAAAAACGAGTTTTTAAGAGAACCAAAGATTGCGTTATCTTTACGCGTAAGACCCAAAACCAAAAACTTCAAAAACAAAGTGTACACCCAACTATTTGGCGATTGATACCACTGTTAGGTCACTATTTTTACAAACACAAGTTATAGAGAAAGAGATGAAGGCGGATGAACAAGTAAAACCACACACACACACGAGATACTATGACCGGTTATGAATAAGATGTATGTGAAAGAAAAACTTGAACAACCAACCCTCAAGTGAGGGTTATTACATAGTTTATATAGGCAAGGAGCTAGGGCAACACTCCCTCTCCTTCCCTATTCCTTATTGGGCTTGGGCCTAAGCTTATGGGCCTTCTACATAAGCATGACCTTAAACAAACATAAAGGCCATAATAAAGCTACCTATTACATATGAATTATAAATACTTGAAATACTGTTTAGGAGTGATTCCAACATCCTCCCCTATAGTCATGGTCAAGAAGAAGGATAACTCATGGAGAATGTGTGTGGATTACAGGCAACTGAATAAGCACACTATCAAAGACAAATTTCCTATTCCTATCATAGAGGAGCTTATTGATGAATTGAATGGGTCAAAATTGTTCACTAAACTTGATCTTAGATATGGTTATCATCAAATCAGAATGCATGAAGCAGATATACCAAAGACAGCTTTTAGAACTCATGAGGGACATTATGAATTCTTGGTGATGCCATTTGGACTTACAAATGCTCCATCTACATTCCAATCCTTAATGAATGAGGTATTCAGCTCTTACCTAAGAAAGTTTGTTTTGGTATTCTTTGATGACATACTCATTTATAGTCCCACTGAGGAGGATCATGTGCTTCATTTGCAAATAGTTTTAGACACCATGAGACAAAATAAATTGTATGCAAAGAAGAGTAAGTGTGTGTTTGGTACTGATAAGGTGGAATACTTGGGACATGTGATTACACCAATGGGTGTTGCTACTGACCCAGAAAAGATCAAAGCAATGTCAAAATGGCATGTACTTACTAATGTGAAACAACTAAGAGGTTTCTTGGGATTAACTGGGTACTATAGGAGGTTTATTCAAAATTATGCAAGCATCAGCAGGCCTCTTACTCAGTTACTCAGAAAAAATGCTTTTACTTGGACTGATGAATCTCAAAAAGCTTTTGAAAAGTTAAAATAAGCTATGATCAGTGCTCCAGTTTTGAAGTTACCAGACTTTACAAAAGAATTTACAATGGAAACTGATGCTTCAGGAGTAGGATTGAGGGCAGTGTTATTACAAGAAGGGCATCCTATAGCTTTTCTTAGTAAAACTTTGTCTGACAAACACAAGCTAATGTCCACTTATGAAAAAGAGTTTTTGGCTATTGTTTATGCTTTGGAAAAATGGAGAGGTTACTTGTTGGACAGGCATTTTAAGATTAAAATTGATCATTTCAGTCTTAAATACCTGTTGGATTAAAGGATGTCTACTCCTACACAGTTAAAGTGGCTTCCAAAGTTGATGGGGTTTTATTATGAAATTGTGTATAGAAAAGCGGTAGAAAATGTTACAGTTGATGCTCTGTCTAGGATTCAAAATTCAGGGGAATTGTTTAGTTTGATTTCATCTTCCATGAGTACTGAGTTATACCAAAGAATTGTGGCTAGTTGGAACTCAGATACACAACTTCAACAAGTTATACATCAGTTGCAGAATGGTCAAACTGTGAAAGGGTCTTATGTTTGGTCTAACCAAGAATTAAGAATAAAAGGTAAACTTTTGGTAGGCAATGACTCAGAGCTCATAAATGAATTGCTTACGCAGTTTCATGAAAGGTCAGTTGGAGGTCATTCTGGGGTCAAGACAACTACCAACAAAATTTGCAGTGTGTTCTATTAGAAGAAGCTAAGGAAACATGTCAAACAAATGGTAAGGGAATGTGACATATGTCAAAGGAATAAATCAGATTTGGCAGCCTATCCTGGATTACTACAACCATTGCCCATGCCTGCTACTATTTGGTCTAGTATTTCTATGGATTTTGTGGAAGGATTGCCAAAATCACAAGGCAAGTCAGTTATTTTTGTAGTGGTTGATAGACTGAGCAAATATGCACATTTCATCCCTCTTGCTCATCCATTCACTGCTACAACTGTTGCACAAGTTTTCTTGGACAACATTTACAAACTTCATGGACTGCCAAGCACTATTATCTCAGATAGGGACAAGATTTTTTTGAGCACCTTTTGGAAGGAACTGTTTAAGTTGCTACAGGTGAAGTTGCAAATGTCTACCTCATACCATCCACAAACTGATGGTCAAACTGAAGTGGTTAATAGATGTTTGGAGTGTTATCTAAGATGCATGTCAGGAGAACAACCTAAGCATTGGATGAAATGGTTGTCTTTAGCTGAATGGTGGTACAATACTAACCATCATTCTGCAATCAACACTACACCTTTTGAGGTAGTCTATGGTCAAGCTCCACCTGTTCATGTTTCTTATGTGGGGGAGAAAGTAGAGTTGAAGCTGTGGATAGGACTCTTACAGCTAGAGAAGCAGCTACTGATCTTTTGAAGTTTCATTTAAAAAGAGCCCAAGACAGAATGAAGTCCCAAGCTCATAAACATAGGATTGATAGAACTTATGAGGTGGATGATTGGGTTTATCTGAAACTGCAACCTCACAGACAAGTGCCCATCAGGCAAGGAAAGCAAAATAAGCTCTCACCAAAGTACTATGGTCCATTTCAAGTGCAGTCTAAGATAGGACAAGTTGCCTACAAATTAAAGTTACCCACTTCTTCCCAAATTCATGATGTTTTCCATGTGTCTCAACTTAAGAAATGCAGAGGTGCAGTTACTCACAGTGGTACTTTACCAGCTTGTGATGTTGAAGGAAGGGTCTTGGTTGAGCCTATTGCCATATTGGATAGAAGGTTGGCAAAGAAAGGGAACACTGCTATTGTGTTTGTGCTGGTTCAATGGGCAAATGGGTCCATAGAAGATGCTACTTGGGAACCCATTGAAGATCTTCAGAAACGGTTCCCTACCTTTGACTGCTAATCTTGAGGACAAGATTAAACTGAGGGGGATGGATTGATAGTTCCATAAGTTGTGCACGTGAGGTGCACATGACTAGCATAGCTAGTCAGTGAAGTACACGTGTACATTTCCACAACTAAAGGGACTAACAACTTTTCCCGCCAAAACTATCTTTTAAATAGTTGTTGTAAACTCATTAGTAGTTAGTTAAGTTTTTGATAAACAATTTCCCTTTCTGAATTCTCTCTTGTAACTGATTCATTTCAGAAACCCAACTAATCATTTGATAATACAATTCAGTTTCAGTGATCTATTTTTGTTCTTGATTGCTCTGCTGTTTGTAATCCATTAACGAAACTTAATTGATTCCTAGTGGTGTTTATCATTCAAGCTAAAAAATTTGGTTACAACATCCTCTGATTTTCTTTGTTAATTTAGAGGTATGTCGACTTTGAAACGGAAGGGATGTGATGATACACCAGGTAATTTTCAAACCTTATTCTTAGGTTTCATAACTCTAATTAGTTGTAAAAGGGTATTAATCATACGTTTGATTTGTGTATGTAAACAAGGTCGTCGACTTGTGTATAAAAAAAAACTATGAAGAAGATCCGGATGATGATGATTTTGTCGATGAGTCTTCAAAAGTAAAGAACATTGGTATGTTGAAGTTGATCCTCACAATAATATATGAACAATAATCTATGTATGTATATGACTATTTGGTAATTATTTCGAATTGGTGAATTTGGGTGTATCCAGTATTGGGGATTATGTGTGTATGTTATATTATAATGCTATAAGTACTTGTAGCATGTCGAATGCATGTATCAGACTTGTATTAGTATAACTACACTATAGTGGTCGAAGAGTAGTTTGTAATTGTTATGGTTATGCAACTAAGTGACGCAAAATGCCACTATGTTTGACATCCGGATGTTGTTTTATGTGTCTAGGCTCAAAAAATGTTGAAAAAGAAAGAAGTTAAAGTCGAGGAAAACAAGAAAAAAGGTAAAGAAAAATGGTTAACAAAGGCGGTGACAAATGTGAAGAGATGGACCGAGTTCTTTTACGAATACCTCCAATATCTTTGTTCCGTGTAATAACTAACTTAACGGATGAACAAAGGCAATCTGTTAGGGATATGGGATTCGGTGGTATTCTTGAATACCGAGTCAGTGAAATACCGACACGCTTAGGGTATTGGGTATTAGATAAGTTTAATGAAGATAGTTGCAGCTTGAAGTTAGGTGGTAATACGATACCCGTTACACGAGAAGCCGTGCACGAAGTTCTAGGAATTCCAATGGGGATCATTCATGTCGATGCACTTAAATGCAAGCAATGATTCTGATTCACTTATCCGGGACATTTACGGTAAAGTTGAAGAGTCGGTGAACCATTTGGTTGGTGATTTTGACAGACTTCAGTTGTATAGAGATACCTAATTATGACATTCGTTTGAATGCTTAGAATGTTTGAATTCTGTTGGTTTTAGGCAGTTGTATAGTGATTTTGAATGTTGGTTGAATGACATTTATGGTTTTTCTATTTCATTTAGTTTTGATTATTTGTTTTATTTACATATCTCATATTATTAATATGTATCTTATGTGCAAATAAATTTGTCTTGTGGTACTTGTATACAAACGAACCTGCATAATCACAGAACCAAGTGCTTGCTGATGTCTTTTAGGGTCTTTGGCATAAGTGGTAGACGAGTAGTTTGTAATTGTTAGGATCGTGAACTTGGTTGTGAAACATGTTATATTTAGGGTTGCGGTTAGGATCGTTGGTTTTGGAGCAGGTCGTGTGTATATATAGAAACAAAACAGTTGCAGAACTTGCCGTTCTTTTTAGGGTGCTTGGCATAAGTGGTCAAAAAGTAGTTTGTGATTGTTATAGTGGTGCATTTACGTATTTAGTTGATTGATTTTTTGTTAACTAATTATATCAAATGGCACACTTAGCACTTTTTAATTACTCCCCAAGGCTCCTTTTGTAAATCAAATTATTATGTGTGTAGCGGTCATGGAGCTATTGTTACCAGTCAAAACTTAATGCCACTTAAGTTTGACTATCTTTGAAATACATGGTCATTTTTATTAGACTTCCATTAATTGAAGCTGGTTGATGTTTGAATCGTTATCAGTCAAAAACAGTTGCAGAACTACCTGGTCATGGAGCTATTGTTGGCAGTCAAAACTTAATGTTTCTTCCTATCTTTGTTTAAAGGTTGGACCGAAAATCTATAGCAATTAGGGGTGTCAATAGGGTCGGGTTGTCCCGACCCGAACTCGAACATGATAAGGCTTATCGGGTCGGGTTGAATCGGGTTAAAATTTTCTTATGGGGTTCTACCCGACATAATTATCGGGTCGGGTTAGGGTTGAATTATTTTTATTATCGGGTTATCGGGTCAACCTGATAAGACCCAAAATTTTTTCCCTAAAGTTTTATAAGCGCACTATTTTTTACAATTACACAGGACATTCTTTAATTGTAAATATGCTAATAGTCAATTAGTTTAATTGCATTTGCCTACTACTACTATTGTTTCTTTTTGTTTTCACTATACAGAGGCTATTGGTACTAATGTGTTATGTACATTAGGCTACTGCTCCATTTCTTAATCTATAATGCACTGCTGCTCTTATTTCTCTTGCTTACTTTACTTGATTCTCATGTCAAGTAATGTGTTATGTACATATGTTAATGTTTATTTTTCGAAGCCTACTGCACCTTTGAATGTATGCCTTTTTTGTCTCATGCGCGACTAAACAGTTAGTCTCATGCAGTCAACTTAAAAAAAATCAATATTTGACCCGTTTACCCGATTTGACAGCAGCTATTTTCCAAGCAAAACGAACATTTTTCGAGCTATTTTTTTGACCCGTTTACCCGATTTCGTAGTCTCATGCAGTCAACTTGAAAAAAAATCAATATTTGACCCGTTTACCCGATTTGACAACAACAATTTTCCAAGCAAAACGAACATTTTTCGAGCTATTTTTGACCCGTTTACCCGATTTGGTAGTCTCATGCAGTCAACTTGAAAAAAAAGAAGAAAAAAAAAAGTCGATATTTGACCCATTTACCTGATTTGACAGCAACAATTTTCCAAGCAAAACGATCATTTTTCGAGCTAATTTTTTAAAGAAAGACAACATTTATTAAGGAACCACAAACATAATACAAGCAAATGGAAGCAAAACGATCATTTTTCGCCCAAGTACTAATTTAAATCTTAACCAGGTAGGCCTATGAGTATCAATCCAATCCTAGAAACTAAAATATCTAAACCAACTGTACCAAAAGAACAGTGGCAACAATTGGCACAAGCTTCTGATCTGACATAATAGAAATAAGGTATACATACTAACAGCAACCAAAAACTTGCAGCTGAAAGAACTGTAACACACTGCAACTCGCATCACATAAAAATTTGAGCTATTTAAACCAAGCTTCATTCACCTAGAAAGATATATGTACAAGTTTCATTGACCACTTAACGGGGTGTTTGGCAAACTGTAACCAAAACAACTTCGCCATAACTTAGAAGGGTGTGGCACACTATAACATAAACAATTTTTCCAATTTGACCCATATTGCTTCAGTGACATCAACATTATAGCAAAAAAACACACTATTACAAAACGGCCATTTCCGAGATATTTGAAACCACAATATATCAAAAACAAAAAGGCGAACAATAACTAAGCAAAAATATCTTTAACTTAATTGTAATTAGAAATGTTTCAAAATCTGCAAAATTACATCAAAATCATATGAAATTGTTGAAAATAAACAAAAGACAGTTTTATTAAAGACCCACTAAACTTAGCAGATTTAACGGTTATACGGAAACAAATAAAACAAACATTCCAAAACAAACTTGCCCGGTAATCATACACGAGCATTTAAAGAGTCACCATACGAAAGCATATGTTATAACAAAACACATATGCTAATTATTAATTGTAAAATAAACAGTTCTCATACTAAAACATCCTCTTTATACGTTCCATAAGTGTTGTTGATGCATCTGCACTTAACCTTCTTTTTTCCCCAATAGACAGACTTTTGTATGCTTCTATTTCACTCTCAACTTCTTCTTTTTTCTTGATGTCGCAGAGTAATATCTTCGCCACGTACTTAGATCGAAGGTCATTCCGTAGAAATTTATGGGCTTTACCCTCTGTTCTTAAACCACATCTATGACCGTAATGTCCTTCACCTCTACAGGTTTCCATATGTCACATTGCGAATATGCCACAATCATCAAAGTTACTCAATGTTCTGCACCCCATTCTCAGAATTATACGTTCAGCAAGTTCCATTCGGCCTTTACGATGATGCTTCTCGAAAGATAAGTAATCCTCAAACAGTTTTGTCTGTAAACATCATCAATAAAAAGGTTAATCAAATACCTACTAATTCTTTAAACACTTTTAATGCTCACTCGAATTAAACGTGTATATACGTACCAGGACACGAGGCATTTCTCCGTATCTTTTGACCAAGTCTTGCTCATCAGAATTGATGTTGTCCAGGATATGGATTTCCGTAACTTTTAGGTTCATGCATATCACGTAAAAGTGTTCTCCTTGTATTATTGGGAAAAAAACCTGCTCAATGGAAAAAAACTTAATTATGGTTCAAGGAAATATGTACACTGTAAGATATTAGTTTTCACTTACACATCATAACATTAACACAATGAGCTTATAGATGATTTTAGAGAGAGAGAAAGTGAGATATTCTAGTAAGAGAAACTTGTGAAATATTAGATTACCAAAGAACATCCAACCCTCTACCTTGCAAGGTAGAGGGTATTTATAGGTTACAGACTAAACGACCTCCTGACGGCCTGTGGATCAGGGATACAATGGGTAAAGACCCGTCCTTCCTCCACGGTGTTGCACTATACTAATCTACGCTACTACTTATTTAATAACTAACATAAATAGAAACAGGTCTGCGAGCTAACTTTGGCTAGATAATACTTGGGGTGACTGACTCTTTTACATATGGAATTTCTGATTCCTAATAATCTCCCCCTAAGGGAGGTCACCCCATAAATTACATTGTGTATCCTAGCTTTCAAGTAAGTCTTCATTCTTGAGCTCGTAGACTTCTTTTCAACAAGGTAATCAAATCAAGTGCATCTGTGGAGAGTGCAATATTGAACAACAGAAATGAATAATTCGTGGAGGTAGAGTGTCTGATCCACTGTGATTGTAAATTTGAGCCAGCTTTTGAGATCATCATCTAACAAAAATCTCTGAGATATCCATTGTGGTGTTGGAATTTTGTGATGTTGTGACATTCGGACCGACATGCTCACATTCTGGATCATGATATCTTCTCATCAGAGTAACGGAAGCTTTCGTTGATTCATGATATTGGCAACAGCGTAACAGAAGCATGGAGTGAAAATATCAGAGTCATTGATGCACTTATCATGATTTCTTGAGAGATGAATGTATTGTGTGAGCATGCGGCTATGGATTGACCGCTTCATTCTGATCAGCTGCAAACGTCGGGTGTACCTGCATACAACAGTTAGCAATAAAGCGTACAAAAGTGTCTTTGACCACTTTAGTTGAATTGAGGTACACGGCCCACGGTTCCCCGTTGATCAGTACATGTACTGCCTGTGATCAGGTATAATTCCGAAGAATTTCCTTGACAGGGTTTCGCAGCTGCTCTAGCTGTTCTCAAACCGGAACGTCTCAAATAAGACAACACGGAGTGAGTGAAATAACGAATTTAAGTCCACTGATTGATGAAAAGAGATTTGAAAAACAATCGTGTATTGCTCAATAGAAGTTGTTTTTGCAGTACAACGAAGGTTTTATTGGAAATCAATTATCAATCATAAAAACACCTTTTGGTTTGAAAAATTAGTACACGGTCGATGTGCCAAAGAAAAGAGTTATTAAGCACAAAGACCGGTTTTTCAAAGGTATCCGTCAATCCATAACCTGAACCAGGATTGATTCAAGAGATTGAATCGCCACATTGTTTCTGTTCAGTTGTCACATGGTTGATCTATATGATAGATCTCACCTGCCACCTACCAGGAGCTTGTTTGATGTTGGCTCCAGAAGGTTTTCCATCTTCATTGTGAATATGTTTATACATCACTCAGATGTTCTGGCAATACCACAAGGATAATGCGTAGGACTCAAGATATAATCTATCTTTTCACATTGTGTGAAACAGAGAGTCTTCATTGAAAGTGTCCTAATGAGATTTATTGATGATCTCGTGGCTCTAGACTCAATTTTGTGCATATTTGGATCATGTGCCGGAGACTAGGGAGATGGTCTCCTTTTTCAATATCAACGATCTCTAAGAGAAAGTCGATAGATAATGTTGGTTCCCCGTGAGAATGAAACAAGTCCTTTTAAGAGGAACTTGAGTGGTTTGGAAAGTTGAAGTGCAGTGCGTCATTGGGTCCATGACGTCTTGTCTTCAATACCGATGTTACCATCAGTAGCATATGAATTGAACCCGGTTTCTGCCCTAAGGTTGAATATATGGAGGGCTATTTGTTTTCACCCTTTTCTCATTCAATTCTTTTTAATTCTTCAACCCCTTCAGTGCTTACCGAGACTTCATAGCTAGAACCTTGTTGGGTTTGTTCCAGTACTAGCTCTATCTCAGTCCGCATTCTTCCCATTTCTCATTTTTCTCCTTTTATAATCATACCTAAGGACTTCTACACTAACTAGTGGATTGTCCCTGGGTAGATCCCTCCGGTTCTGGTGGATCATGGGAACACATACCTAACCTTATCATCCTTATATCACCGTACATAAAGTAACGTTGGTCGGTCTGTATGGTATTGTTCATCTGTTATTGAAACCAATTGAAAATCATTTGAAAATCAATCCAGATACTTGTGATATATTATCAAGACATTTTGTACCTGAATTGTTTTTGATATTTTTAGAACAAGTGCTCCCCCTCAACATGTGCATCAAATGTTTGAAATCGTTTTGCACATGGAGGCAAGAGGAAGAATTAACTTCTTTGAATACCATTTTCTAAAAGATATCAACATCACTTCCCAAATCGAATCAAGTAGATAAAGCATTTTTGGGGAAGGATGAGATTTTCATGATTTTGCTCCCCCTCAATATGTGCTTCTAAGTTTGAAAGAGGGTTTTGCACATACTGGAGGGAACCCTTTATGAAGTGCAGACATGATCACCAAAAGATTAGAAGCCATACAATCAAGGTACCTTAGAAAAATTGAAAGTTGTGTACCCTGATGTCTTGAATTACCCCAAAAGAAAATTCTCCCCCTTAATATATGCTTCGAGATTCGAAAATTGTTTAGCACATATTAGAGAGAAGTATGCACAAAAAAATTGGTCATCTTATCTTTTAACATCTTTCATATTTATATCACATTTTCTCCCCCGATCAAAAATTTTAAATCCTTTGAGGTTTTGGATCTCAAGTGATTTAAATATGTATGAGACAAAATATTTTTTGGAGAAAAATGTGTCCGGTTTTATATGATCAGAAGTGGACAACACAGATGTTTCCATTTTTACAAGGGGAAACCACAGTACATAACCTAGCACTATTACATGCATTACAGTTGTTCACAGTTAGTTTACCACATATTATACATATTTAAAACACAACATAAGCTGCTTCCTGAAGATGTCTTCATTCAGTTCTCTGAAGAAGTTTGTAATGACCACCCCGAAGCCTACCACCAACAAAACTTTCAAGGCTGCGGAAGATCCTTCGAGTCTTGAGTCTTCGCCTAATTGCAGCAATGAAATCTTCACACCGCTTTTTGTCATCATCAGTCCAAAAGGTAGTCTTTTCCCAAGATTTCATGTCGATTTTGATTTCTTTCACTCTGGTGTCAAGTTCTTCTTCAACCAATTTGAGAGTACCATCACTAAACTTGTAGAGCTCACATAGTCACATAAGCATGCGAGACCCATATCTGTCGGTGAAGATGACGGCTCTAGGGGTGTCAAGAACTTTGTATTCGCGATGAAACTCATGCCCAGTTGCATTCCATTGTGGACTTGTAAGGTTGATCCTGGTTTGGTAGCTTTCTATGCCAAGCTGAAAGTCCTCAACTCGTTTTTGAATGACTAAGCCCTTGATCCAAAGAGTGACAGCTGCAGAGAGGGCCTTTTTCTCACGGACAGGTAAATGCTCAAGGTGTCCTTGAAGATTCAAGAGATAGAGATCTTCGAAATCATTTGGCAGAAGATGTTTGAAGTCGTTTTCCTCAATAGTATACTCTTTGAAGTCTGCTCTTTTAAGGACTATCTTCTTAAAATACTCATATCCATATATAGGGAAGATCTCTACACGAACAACACTTAAGATTTGCAGCTTTGATCGAACATCATTGCGTCTTTTATCAGCACCATGTCTTTCGATGTAGAACTTCTTCTTTTTGAACCACCAGTGAGAAATACCATATGAAGCGGCAATATCATACTTTCGTTCTTCATCAGCCCAGAATTGATCAGGAACCATCTGTTCAAGCCCCTTATCAGAGTAGGTTGCAGCTTTCATCTTTGAGATTGATAGAGCAGGTCTTCTTTCAGCAGAGCGAGCACACAAATAGTCCAAGTCATGATTGAAGAAGAATTCAGCCTGAATGGTCATCTGACCAGGTTCACCACCAAGAGGGAGAGATTTGTTGACATTGAAGCGACTGATTTGCTCACTGACTTGGTCATTCAGCATCTTATGGCATTCTTCCATCTGATATTGAAGATGATTTGCATCTGAGTGGAAGACTTTGACAATTTCATAAGCTTGTCCTTCAAGATCTCTTGGAGTTATGGATGAGATACTCTTCCGTTCACAAAACCATCTAATAAAACTTCCCATATCACCAGTGTAGTGCAGAAGAGAGTCTTCAGCTGGAACTTCATAATTATTGGTGATAATTGATGCCCAATTGTTGTCAGGAATCATAGAGTCAGACTCTGGGATGGTCCATGTGGGTTCTGGAGAAGGAGGTCTATCTTCAACAATGCAGCTTTGAATTGTGTCTCTTGAAAGTGCTACTCTGGATGTGCTAGTACGATTCCCAGCCATGTAAGTATCAAACCAATCTTCTGATGGCTTAGGAATATGCTTTGTTGATGCATCATCTTCATCTGGTTCTGAATCAGCCATGACATGCGACTCTTCGTGAACCATTTGATCATCAGGAATAGAGGTGGATGTGGATGTGAACCTTGAATCAACCGTCGTCCAAGCAGCAGATTTCTTCTTAGTACTCTGTTCTTTTGTAGGACTTGATTGATTGGAAGGTTTTGGCGGTGATGATGGTGGTTGTGGTGGAGGTGTGTTGGTTGTCGTAGAAGATTTACCAGCTCCAGAGATTCCAGCACCCCCCGTTGGAGGTGGAGGTGGAGGAGGATCTTTACGGTCTTTCCGTAGTGTTTCCAACACAATGGTCCTCCTTCTCTTCTTAGCTTCCTTTTCCCTGATGTCAATTAAGTACTGTTCATGATTGTCGTACTTAATTGATTCTTCAAGTGCCTCATATAGCTTCTTGTGGACCTCATGCTTGTCCTCTTCAACATCATACATCTTTTCTAAAAGAGCAGCTCTCATATCGGCAATAGGTAGGTCCTTGAACCGTCTAAGAAGAGGAGCTTCCATTGCCCATTCCACAGCATCCTTAACTTCCCCTTCAATGGCGGCTGCAACTCCTTCATCGAAGTTGAGGTGCTCCAATCTATAGACACGATCCTCAAGTGAATCAACAGATTTCGGAAGTTGCCTTTCAAGAGCTTCTATCCTTTTTACTGCTCTGTCAAGCAGTTGATCTGAAGTGAGGATTTGAGGTGGTGACGCAGGTGGAGCATCCGAATCAACAACTGTGATGACCGGTTCTAGGGTAAGTGAAGATGTAGGTGGTGTTAGTACAGTTGATTGAGCAGGTTTGGGAGGTGGAAGTTCAGTTGTGAGTGAAGATGCTGACATCGGAGGAATGGTTGATGTATCTTGCTGAATGTTGACCGTATACATGGATTGTGCAGTATCTAAGGGTTTGTCATTTAAGTATTGATCTCCGAAAGTGAAATATGTATCGAGATGCTTAAGTGAAGATAGAGAATTGGTAGACAGATTTGGTTCATCCATCTGCAAGGTCTCATCAGATCTTGACTCAAGGTTCTCCTGCGAGCCTTTTAGCAATAGAGCATCAACATTCTGACCAGACTGAGTCTTACTTAGTGTAAGAGATTCCTTAAACGTTTCAGGCACTTTGTCCAATCCAGATTATTCTTTAGCAGGAGATGATTCAGTTCTTCTCTTTAGCTCATATTGATTGGTTGTGCTTGATGGAGATGATGAGATCGTTAAAATCATGTGAGCGGCTTGTTCAGTTTCAACACTAGCAACCCCTTTTCCTCTGTCTTATGTTATTGGGGTTGTTTGTCGTGGCAGTTGATCAGGTTCTCTTAACACAACTCCACCTACTGGTGCTTTCACATTCAGACTTTCTAGACTTTGCTGGATTCCAAGTTGTAGATCAGCATCATGTTCATCAGTTAACCTTGTATTATCCCTTGATACCTCAGTATTTTTACCAATTTCCTTTTCCACTTTCTTCCTTTTTACTTTCTACTTCTTGGATGCGGTGTCTGAATGTTGTGACCTTTCAAGTCTCTTTTTAGGAAGAGAGGCATAGGATGCTTGTGAGGCTGAAGTGGACTTGGGAGCATTGGGTTGTGGAGGAGAGGGTGTGACATCAGCAGAGGAACTGGTAGCTCTTTTCATGTATTGTTTGAAGTAGTCCTTCTTCTTGATATCTTCCGTGAGTAGAATATCAGGAATTGGCAATCCAAAATTTCATTATCCATACCTCTAGGAACATATTTCAGGTTTCCTAAAACAAATTCATCTTCTGCTTTATGTAGAGTTGATTCAATCCTAGGATTGAAGTTGTTATTTTGTTGCAAGTAATGGATAACAAGCTTTGAAAATCTGATGCTGGGAATCACAAGCTTGTTCTGTTTCTTTCGACCTTGAGCTTTGTTCTGGAAATTTGTTAATCAGATATGAATGTGTGCATTGATAAAGAAAATTCTTCCCAAATACGATCTGAGACATTCACATCAACCCTATTGACAATACCCCATAGGATTTGCAAGATGGGAATTCTCACTTTATCGAACCCTGATGTTTTGCCAGATAAGCACAAGTTGAGAATAGTTGTAATAGCTCTCCAGGGTTGATACATGTGTCCAGTGATGATGTCGGAAGCCCTTAAGATGCTGTTCTGATAACCCAAACCAATTAGAAAGACAATTAGATCGTCAGCACCAGGTGGAGATTCGGAACGAAGGTTGGGGTTACATGGGGTGATTCCAAGAGCCTTGCTAAGAATGGCTGAATCAATCGTGAACTCCCTATCATCCAGTTTGCAAGAGTATTGAGCTGTGATTTTGTCCCATTGAATGGTGTTCCAGAATTGTTGAATGTAAATGGTGGGAATTGAGCATTGCTTGGTAATGGCACCGAAGAAGTTTGTGTTCTTGAGGATATCAATGGATACTTTGAGTATAGGATTTTGTTGTAGCTTTTGTAGGTCCACATAACAGTTACTCTTTCCAATATCAGCCCATTGACTCCTAGGAAGGATTTCATCATCTGAGAGAACTTTGGGTGATGCCGAAGGGATAACGTTCTTATCAGGGATTGAACTTGCCATTGATGATCTGAGTATACATACAATCAACAGTAATGATTGGGAACGAGTTAGAAAATAAATGATTAGTGAAACAACATTGAATACACCCTTATGTTATGATCATACAAAACTCAGAAGCACAGACAGGGTTCCCATAGGCATATGGAGGTAGAATGAGAGACAAAAGCGAGATATAAAGGATAAAGACACCATTTGATACAGTTTTCACGAGACGAGATGATAAGGAATTAAAAGGTTAGAACGCACATTTGCAAAGAAATAATGTCGTGAGCCAAGATACAAATGTAGAAGTGATATAGCAGATTGAATGAAGCAAGATGTAACATTGAATAGCCACAAGGGAGTTCAAGAACAACTTGCCTAAACAACATGTTATAGCAGGTTACAAAGAGTAAGTTGACAATACAAGTTGTTACAGGAAATCCTGACACAAGATTGTAAGCATGAGATTATCCTAGCAAATTGCCTTTAAACCTTTTAATAACCCTAGACCCTGAGAAGAAAAACCCACCAAACAAGTCTCAAGTCACAAATGGTCATGCTGCCAAACTGAACTAATTCGCTACATGAAAGTGAACTATCTCGCTAACTTGTAAAGACAAGTCGCCATCACCAGTACCACAGTCAAGTCGCTACCAGTTTTGCTCTCTAAGTCGCTATATTTGCTAATTCGCTAACTTGTAAAGACAAGTCGCCATGAACAGTAACATAACCAAGTCGCTACAAATCTGTTTACTAAGTCGCTGACGTTGCTAATTCACTAACTTGTAAAGACAAGTCGGTGATAATAACGATACAACTAAGTCGCTACCTAAGTCGCCAGAATGTAATACACTAAGTCGCCACAGCAGCTTAGTCGCTAAGTTGAGTGCTAACTCGCTATGATGAACATTTAAGCTAACTCGCTACCAAGAAAAGTGTTAAGTCGCCATCAAGAACAATATATTGCAACAGTTAATTAACCCAGACCAACCCACCATAGTCGCTATCTTGAGCAGGCTTAACCGCTCTAACTCGCCATTAAGAACAAAACCGCTATCAAGAACACTACCTAAGTCGCTACCAAGAACACTAATCATCTCAATAAATAACTGACCCAAACCACCAATCATACACCATCAGTACATGGAAACAGATTAACAACCACTCAAGATAAGTTTTACCAAACAATTAGTACACTTGCAACATCATTATTACTACAAAACACTATTACATGATAAATCGAACCTAGGTGGGAATCAAAAGTCACAATTCACGAGCTCGAAGGGATATGGTAAAAAGGACAAGTTAGAGACGCAACACAAACACGTATGTGAGAACAAATAGAGAGAGATTCGAATCATACCACTGTTAAATCGCTAAGTCGAGTGATTTTTTGACGAGAAGGAAGAAAAGAGAGAAAAGAGAAAAAATTTATTTAAGAAATATGAAAAAGCGCTAAGTCGCTAGGGGTATAGGAGGAGATTTTGGCTTTTTGACACATTCGGTCCCTGTGGTTTACAGGCAAGTGTGGTAAGTCGCTAACAAGGATTTTAGACTAAGTCTCTAGTGTTTTTTTTACAAGCAAGTTGCAAACATGGTCATTAAATGGTGTAATGTGATCATAAATAATCCATGGCCATAACATAATTATCAGATATCATGGATAATCACAATGATGACCATGAATCAAATAAACATTTAATGCAAGGCACTCAATACATGGGTACACAAGGATAATCACAAAAACAAGATGCGACCACAACCTACAACTGAGAAAACACCATAACCAGATAGTCACAAAAGTATAACCAGATAGTCACAAAAGCAAGACACGACCACAACCTACAACTGAGCAAACATCATAACCAGCACAGAAGCCGATGGCATAGATAATCAAGAAGAACTTATACACAACAAAAATCTCCCCCTCAATCAATGTCAATAAAGACCATTGATTGACATTAACCAACCCTTTTTTTTTTGGAAATATTAGTTGTTCGAACTTCATCTATGATCCCGTATCATTATTGAATGATATTTCTAGGATCATAGATGTTATCGATGACAGCGAATAAATCTTTTATTTGATGGATGAAAATAAAAAAATTTAGAAGATTTTACTTACATTTTTTTTAACACAGATATAAAAGAGCGAGTCCTAATTCAAGATGAATAGGAGTCAAAGTAAGAAGTACATCAATTCTGGCAAGCTATAGCTCCTGAATGAGCCATATTCATTTCTGATGGGAACCAAGTCATGAAGTTCCTGATTGAGTTGAGCATTGTACCTGAAAAAGACTGAGAGCACATTGTACTAGAAGCACATGTAGAGTTGCAACTGGATGGGTTAGTGACATGAATAATTTCACTATTTGATGTAACACTGGTTAATACAGATGTATCAATATTAGAGATCTTTTTAGGCTCAATATACTTGAGGAGTTTTCCTGTGGGCATCCACTTAAGGCAAGATTTAGGTATGTAAGTCCGTTTGGATTCTAAGAACTTAAATAATCTGCCAGTAGGAATCCATTTGAAGCAGTTACTAGTAGATTTGTATGTGTGCACTTCCCTGTTTTGGCTATGGGTTCTTTTGTGTCTTGATAGTATCTTAGGGGATTGATCAGCCAAATGATGTTTCTTATGAGAACTAGTCGTACTTCTAGTATTTCTAAACTTTGAGCTTTGAACATTTCCCTGGAGTTTGAGATTCATCATATCGGAATGAAGCAATGAAGTGACTGGTTTTGACAAAACAATATTCTCATCAATTTGGGATGCAAGCCTAGATTTCGATGATATAACTCTTTCAGTTCTAAAGGCATTAGGCTGCTTAACTACTGAACGTTTAGTGTGGTTCTGACCAGTTGACTTTCCCAAATTTGATGGTTTTTCAAACTTAGTGTTCATCCTATTTCCAATAGATTTCCTAAGCTCATTTTTTAAGGCAACATTATTGAAGCTCTTATCCTGAATTTTGGCTTTGAGGTCATCAATGTCATTTAATAAGATGTTAGATTGGGTGACTAACTTAGAATTTGTTTCCTCAAATTTCTTTCTTAATGACTCATTTTCTCTTAATAGATTGGACACACATAGAGCTAGTTCAGCATTTCTAGATTCTAGTGTATCACTCATCTCATGACAATCATATTTCTGCATATCTGAAATAAGTAATTTCAGATTGCCTATGGTCGAATCTTTGTCCTGAATCTGGGATTTTAATTGATTAATTTCAAAAAATTCTCGAAATTCTGGAAGTTTCTGATTAATACAAGGTTTTTTTGCATAAAAGATTTCATCCTTTTGTTGTATTTCAATTTGCAATGAAATACAGTGTTTCTCAAGAATTGAGTATTTGTTTGAAAGTTCATCATATACCTTTTTTTCAATCATGTTAGCTTTAGATTCAGGCTCAACCAAAATCGATTTCATGGTGTTATGTTCAGAGAAAGAGTCAGGTACCTTTACATAAGAATTTCTGTGATCAGTTAAGTGTACCTTATCACTTGAGACCTTTTCTGACTCTGAGTATATCGGATCAGTGCTGTTGTCTTCATCCTCTTTCATTGCGACTAAAATTCTGCATTCGGTATCATTTACTGGTTCAATTGGTCTAATGCATGACCTGTCACAATCGTTCCATAGAGTCTCTTGACACTCATTCAATTCATTCAGCTTATTATTCTCTTTTGCAGCTTCCTTGATGTATATTTCCATATTACTCATAACTTGAATAAATGAGTTTCTGAACTCATGAATTTCCATTCCAGTGTGTTTCTTGAATGAGATTCCAGTCATGTCATCATCAAAATCTGAGGAATATTCCCCCCGGATAAGTGGCTGAAATTGATTGAGAATAGTTTGAAGAGCTGCATTAGAATCATCAGTTGAGAACCTTTCTTTGGTAATTTGAACCCTCAGTTGTTCTAAGTTAAGTAACACGGTTCTTGTCAAAGTGGGAAAATCCTGACGAAGGATAGCACTGCTTGTTCGATCCATAGTGGTAGATAACAGTAGTTTGAGAAGCTGACTGAGATGTTGAAAGGGCTCACTGGTGCATTCCATCTTCTTAGCATCATTTGCAAACATACAGAGTGACTCATTTGAGTTGTTTTGATTAATCGATGCTGAATCGTTAAATGTAGAGCATTCAGGGAAGCATCCTGTTTGACAATTCTGTGCGGTGTCATAGAGAGCAAGTACTTTGGTGATTAAAGGATCAGTGATGAATGACATTGTGTAATTTTGAATTACTCCCCCAAGGTATTGAAAATCCCAGTAGCTAAATACCAAGTATCTAAGATGTTAGTATCAACTCGCTAACCCCCCAAGTCGCCAGGGATTTAGAACCAACTCGCTAGCAACTAAGTCGCTATATTCCCAAGTCGCTAAATCAACAGCCAAGTCGCTAGGTAGCAACTCGCTAATCCTCTAGTCGCTAGCAAGATTTTGGCAGCAATTCGCTAATCAAGTCGCTAAAGATTCAAGTCGCTAAATAGCAACTCGCTACTGACCAAGTCGCTAACACCAAGTCGCTACCCGTAGTGGAGAGTCCACTACTTGTACTGTAAGTCGCTAGGCCTAAGTCGCTAGCTCCAAAAACTGCAACTCTCTACAAAATTGTAAAGCAAGTCGCTACTAAGAAACAAATCCGTAGGTCAAGTCGCTAGCAAGAAAAACAACATAAACATCACTTTTCAATCCAAAAACAACCCAACCAAGATGATTCAAGCTTACCAAATGAAAACCTAAACACTTGTGATGGTTCTAAACATAAAAGTTCTAACAAAATCCAAGCTTTAACACAAGAAATCAACCAAATGATGCACAAACCACAAAACTTTTTCAAACTCAAAAACCACTAGAAATCCAAAGATGTGCAAGATATGATCTAACCATGGCTCTTGATACCAATTGTAAGATATTAGTTTTCACTTACACATCATAACATTAACACAATGAGCTTATAGATGATTTTAGAGAGAGAGAAAGTGGGATATTCTAGTAAGAGAAACTTGTGAAATATTAGATTACCAAAGAACATCCAACCCTCTACCTTGCAAGGTAGAGGGTATTTATAGGTTAAAGACTAAACGACCTCCTGACGGCCTGTGGATCAGGGATACAATGGGTAAAGACCCGTCCTTCCTCCACGGTGTTGCACTATACTAATCTACGCTACTACTTATTTAATAACTAACATAAATAGAAACAGGTCTGCGAGCTAACTTTGGCTAGATAATACTTGGGGTGACCGACTCTTTTACATATGGAATTTCTGATTCCTAACATACACATATCAAAATCATGTAACCACAAAACATTCATCTATTATCTATATATTCACTTACAAGATCAACCGTCTTAAGTTTATGATACGATGTAGCCCTCAACACATTCATCATGTTCTGGATGAATACTTGTGATGCAACATTAGCATCCCAGTCATCACATAACATCTTTTCACTCTGATTATGTATATATTGGCACACATCGTATTCAGTTAAAATAGCTTATATGAAAAACAATATTCAAGTCAAGCATTTAATTTACTTTAAAAAACATACCACCATTGATGTGTTGCAGAAAACCCTTCTCAAAGACTTATAGTCACGAAATTGTTCTCAAAGACATATTTATTTAAATAAAGTGCTAATGCTTTACCAAAAGTCGTTGGACGAACCCTGCTACCAGAGTGAAGGGTTCCCTTTCGGGTTTCTTGGACCGTGACATCTCCAAAACTATTTGGAGCATAACCTGTAAAATATATCCGGATACAAAATCTTTTAATGCTAAAAAAATACAAACATCCACACATGATTTAGGGAAAATAAGAAAGGCAACTTAAAGTATATTTTACCAAAAGTATTCCTTTGAACAGTGGTATCAGATTGAGTGGATCCACTTGGTTATAATTATTGGTAACTTATAAGATGTATGAATATGAAAAATTTGAAACCACATTAACAAAACCCTTAATTGTATGATTCACAAAAAAATGTGATAAAACATACCTTGTTCAATCACAGTTTCCAATCCGTCAGCCATTACTCCTTGCAAGATGATTGTATGTATGGTTGGTAAAAGAAATTTAACTTGTGAGGATGGTTGTCAAATATATAAGGACAATAAGAGGGAAAGAGGGGAAGAAGCGGGAAAGAGGGGAAGAGGGGAACAAAGAAGTAGGATTTTCATCACTGACCGGTCAAAAGTCAAACACACCTCAACCCTATTAAGTCTGTGTTTTTTCAAAGAGATAAAAGAGGTTGATTACTATGTTACCCTTTTATGCATTTATTTAAGTTTTTCTAATTAAATAAATTGAAAATCCACTTGGCACTATTTTATTGGCTGCCTACACTATTCTATTTTAAAGACTATCTCATAATAACCTCATTCTATATATATATATATATATATATATATATATATATATATATATATATATATATATATATATATATATATATATATATATATATATATATATATATATATATATATATATATTTGTTTATATGGTGAACACTTTAAACTATATTATAATAGGAACCAATGATATATGGACATGTAGACTTTATGAAGTTAATTAGCAAATAAAATTAAAAAAAAAAAGCTAAAAGGGTATTTTAGGTATTTAATACAACCCAATTTCTCATATAACTTACTACACAGATAATTTACCGTCACTTTTTTTTGCATCTGTTAGGTATGAGGGAGTGGTACCCTAATACCCTGGGGGTTGAGGATCTATTGGAAAGTGGGTAAAATTAAAAAGTGTAAAAAGCCATTTATAGTGTGACACGTGTCTCCCACTTTAAATTATATATAAAATCCGCACAGGGGTAATATGGTCTTTTGACACATTTTTTCTTTTCTACCTCAAATTTCAAAGGCACATATTTTTTAAACCACAAACTTTTAGAAAAAACCGATTTTACTATAATTTTTAAAATTTGATTCTCTTTAATTTGGTATAAATCTTTTTTATTATTTCAAAACTTTTTTTTTGACATATTCATTGGGTCATTATTTTCTTGATGTTTTTGCTATTTTTGATCATATTTTTACCTTAAAAATTGCCGAATCATAAAATACTTAAAACACAAAAGTTTTAGATTTTGATTCACTCTTTACCCAGGAATTTGAATCACTCAAATCCGATATAATATGAGTGAGATATCGCACGTTAAAGATGACGTTTTAGTCATATTTGTTGCACACAAGGTTTTGATGATATGTCTAGCTTAGATTTTTAGTGTTAAAATTGAGCTAAATGAACTAATTTTTGTCCCACAACGCATCATTAATCATTTTATTAATGAAAACTTAAAAAGTAGTGTTTTTTAATAGTTAAAGTTTTTAACTATTAAAACTGATGAACCAAACTGATGAACTGATGAACCAAACCAAAACTGATGAACCAAACCAAACATTGTTCATCAGTTTATTTTGGTTCATCAATCATAGTTTCAGCTTAACATGTTGGTGTTTATTTTGTTTTGTTCTCCAGTTTATTTTGGTTCATCAATCATAGTAGTTTTGGTTCGGTTCATCAGTTTTGGTTTGGTTCATCAGTTTTTGGTTTGGTTCATCAATCATAGTTTCAGTTTTGGTTTGGTTCTTAGTTTTTGGTTTGGTTCATCAGTTTGGTTTGGTTCATCAATTATAGTTTTAGTTTTGGTTTGTTTCATCAGTTTTGGTTTGGTTCATCAGTTTTTAGTTTGGTTCATCAGTTTGGTTTTATGCTTTTTTTTAAACAGTTTGGTTCGGTTCATCAATTTTGGTTTGGTTCATCAGTTTTAATAGTTAAAAACATTAACTATTAAAAAACATCACTTTTTGAATCTTACATTAATAAAATGATTAATGATGCGTTGTGGGACAAAAATTAGTGCATTTAGCTCAACTTTAACACTAAAAATTTAAGCTAGACATTTCATTAAACACCTTGTATGCAACAATATGAGTAAAACACCATCTTTAACGTGTGATATCTTACCCATATGACATCGAATTTGAGTGATTTAAATTTTTGTGTAAAGAGTGAACAAAAATCTATAACTTTCATGTTTTAAGTTTTTCACGATTCGACATTTATGAAGGTAAAAAATAGGGCCGAAAATGCCAAAAAAATATAGAAAATCAAGAACTATTTGATATGTAAAAAAAAAGTTTGAAATATTTATCAAGATTTATACCAAATTAAAGAGAATTGAATTTTAAAAATTATGGTGAAATCAATTTTTCGTAAAAGTTATTCGTTTGAAAGTTATTTTCGTTTGAAATTTGGGGTGGAATATAAAAAACGGGTTAAAATGACAAAAATACCCCCTAACCGAATTTAATAAAAAAAAGGAGGGAGTGAATGGGGACACTTGTCACATTGTGGGTGGCTTTTTAGCCTTTTTAATTTTCCTTACTTTGTAAAAGATGCATCTCATACCCTGGGTGCCACATCACCCCTATCCAATAAAAACCCTTCAACTCAAAACTCCCAATTTTACGTACCCGTTTTTTTTTTTTTTTCCTCCTCCCCTTCCAAAGCTTCGTCTTCCTCCTTCCCACCTGCAAAACAACTACAAAACAATTTTTTTTTATTACTCCTCAGCTAGTCTTTCCCCAAACGCTCTACTTTTTCAAAATTAATCACCCAACAATGCTCGGGCTCCGAACTCGAATTTTCTACCCGATGCAAGTACTCGAGGTACTCGGCGCGGTGTACCCGCTCGGGTTCACGAACTCGCTCCTCTACCCGAGCTCCACTCCCTCCTCCCTTATTTCTCTTCCTTCCAAAATCAATTGTTCCATCTTTCTCCCACATCTCAATATAATATTTGTAGATCTAAATAATCAAACATTAATCCATTTGGCTTTTCGTTGCATCACCCATGACTTCATCTGCAAAAAAAGTATGAGTTTTCGATTTGTGATCGGGACAGCGTTTGGTCACCGGCGATCTATTATGAGTTTTTGCTTGTCACGATCTGCTCATGTCTAGCCGGTTTAATCGATCGTCATCGTTGTGGTTAGTTGCTCAATGATTGTCGAGTTATATTGACATTTTCGAGTGTCGGTTTCAACCTCTTATAAATCGGGACCCAAGCCACCAACAAGTTTGATTACTAGACGAAAGTGGCAAGATTCTCTTTTGTTTATTTGTTCGGAACCCAAGCCACCAACAAATTTGATTACTAGAGCGGTTGGGTGACACCTTGAGCTTACGGCGTTAACGTAATGGCTACACGCCTCTCAGTTAAATGAAATTTACAAGTAATATTACTTACTTTATTATTTATTAAGTTGGCACCCTCAAAAAATAATGTACATTTATTGCAGGCATTAAGGGCTTTTGTGATATGGCATTACGGTGTTTCGTGATATATTACACATTCGGCGTCGACGCACTGCAGGCACTACAGACACTATACCAGGTAACTTCTTCTAAAGGGGTTGGGTTGGTTTAATCTGAAATTTTCCTTCTCTAACCTCGGTGAAAAGAGCTTAATGTCCTTACATGTCCTATGCTAGAAAAATAACACAAAACATATAGCCGTATGTTACACGCTCATGGCTTGAAATTAGTATTCGGTCACCACAATTAAATCATTTGATGTGCAAGTAAACCATGCTCATGTCTTGCACAATTTCTTGATTGTGAGATGATATCAATGGCTGCTGGTCCTGAAATTAGTATTGAGTCACCACAATTACCAACCGTTACTGAAACAGTTGCTGTTGCTGTTGCCGATGATAATGATCAGCCAAAAAAAATGGAAAGTGATGATGATTCAAAAAAAAATAAAAGATTTTGTTGAAATGTTGTCAAATTGAAACTGAATCCAATGGCTAAAGAGTTTTTTCCATCTTATATTAATAATAATAATCGTGATCAAAATGAGTTTGCAATTAATTACTTTATGCAGCAGCCTGTTGTTGGTTATATAAAAAATTATCCTGATAATAATAATAATAATAATGGGATTGAAGGCTATCCTAATACTAACAGAAGGGTATGATCTTTTTTTTATGTGTGTTTATGGTTGTTATGATTGTAGTTTATTAATTTGAACTATGGGTTTTGCTGGAATTTGGTTTTTTAGATGCAATCGTTGTGGTTTGATCATATGGAATTAAATTTGTTGTGACTTGACTTGATTGTATTTTTTTATTTCTTAAATTTTTGTTAAAGCTTTGAGTTTTTAGTTAATGGATTTCTGTTATCTTCTGAAATTGTTGTGAAATTTAGATTTTTTTAGGGTTTATGATGACTTTGTGCTTTTTTTGGTATACGATATATCGATTTTCGATAAAAGGTTTGTTTTTCATTTGGCGTCAAAGTTCTGTATTTTACTGGTTTTGTAAGAAATGTATGTTGTTATGTTAATTTGGTGATGTTATGATGTTCAAAATTAGGTATTCAATTTGTTTATTTAGTGGATTATTGATTGTTGATATGATACTGGATGGGATGTCAGTCTGTCACTTTGATCTATTGTAGATTTTCTGCATTCACCGAAATGTTATATTATCACTTATAAGGCCTGTTAAAACGTTAATAGAACTGACAGAAAAGGAGTATTAAACATTGGCAATTTAAATTTGTTTTGTCGCCTAGCAGGAGTTATGATTGTACGTCATTCATTTTTCTTAAATATTTCATGTGTTCAAGCGCAGGTAACTTTCACCACTCTCTTTACTTTCGGTCTATCGAAACACGTATGCGCTATTACCTTCTCCCTTACTGGAGGCTAACGACAATGACGAGTACATGGCGTTCGTCATGTTACTACCCAAGTTAAAAAGACAGATAAATATGTAAAATGTTTTACACAGAAGATTGGAATCGTAAACATGAAGATGATTAGGTATACCGCTTCAATCTTACAGTTTAAAACATTTTACATATCTTTTAGATTAAAGGGTTTTTGAAAATTGTTAGACGGTTAATATTAAAATCTGAATTCTTATTTAATTGGATTAACGGATGTTTGGGTTGGTTTGTGTTACCCGCCTTAAGTGCTGTTTGGAAAATCTAAACATCTTTTTTTCTTTCAGAATTTATGAAAAGACCACGACACGCCAGGTTGCAGGATCGGTTCTGAAGGGAGTCAGCTGACGCCTATATAGATGCCAGCGGTGTCGCTGTTGGTTCAGGTATTGCAAGGGGCGCTATGTCGATTCAGGATAGTATTTACTTCGACCGTAAGTCCTTCCGTGTGTATCGTGTTTTCTCCATCTACGGGCGTCAATTGTACATGCTGTTGTCTATATATGGCTGTTGATTTTGTCTTTGGACAGGTGATGCTGTACAAATTGAAGATTGTGTTATGAAAATGAGCAAAGGATCTCATACAAAATTTCTGCCTGAAACTTCTCATGTTTCCGACAGGAGTCACTGCACCAGAGGTGGTGGTATTCATTTTGCTTATGATGTCCCCGCTAAGCGATCGTCGTTCAAACTGCTGTTGCAGCAGCAGCTGAAATAGGTACATAACTTAATATGAGGAATTCATATATGGAGGTTGCTTAATAGTATTAGTAAAAACTCATTATATCTGTCGCAGGTGTTGATGTTGGATCATCAGATGTCCTGGCTTCCCGGTGTTACAAGAGCAGGAACCGCCATTCAGTCACACGATGTAAGTAGTCGGTGGGTCTATGTGTGTAGGGTCTAAATCATAGCTAAGGGCATCGCGTTAATATCTTGAACACTTATTTGACGTGCAAGTAATTATATTTCTTTAAAAAAATCTGAAATGGGGCCTGAAATACGTATAACATTTCTTCTAACTGAAACAAAATGAATTTAGAAGTTAAGGTGACATGAGGTGCAAATATGAAGTATTTATTGGATCTGGTAATGTACCATGAACAACCCATAAAGAGTTAAATAAGAGCATATCTCATTTCTGAATATGATGTTAATTTGTGCAGGTTTATAAAAACAATGCGCACTCCCGGCCGGAGGGAGCTGACTAATCTGTGCCGGAACCTTGGAAGCGTTTATGAGTTCTCTTGGCTGTCGCATTTAACTCCTTAGATTCATTGTAAGAAGATACTTTAAATTCACTGTCTTATTGTGCGGACCGAATACGAAATTAGGTTATTATAGGTTGTCGTTAGTTAGTTGAGCCACACGAAAAGCATAGACAATATTGTTTCAGCCTGCAATATATTGATTTGTGTCAAGGTCTGCGAATATTTTGTTAACCAAATATTTCATGCCTGTATTTTTCCATTAAGATCAATGCATTTCACTTTTGGCCATTATTGGCCAATTTTAGGGCCACGAATTAAAAGGGACAAGTTTCATTTGCCATATTCCAGATTTTACACATACAACCATAGATAAATGTAGCAAGCACCCCCGGCCCAACGCGGCGGGTTCCTGCAGCTCGTTTACTTACATAAATAAAAGCTTGTTAAAAGAAAAAGAAATTGAAATTAGATGTGTGATGACTTTTGCACGTGATATTTGTTATATAAAAATGGCTTTAATCTTTAGAGTATTTACAAGAATGCCATTCAATTAATAAAACCTAATGACACCATTAATAAGATCTAAGAGCACAAGGTATCGGATGTCATTGGTGTGCTAAATGCATGCTATTCGTGAGTCAATCATACCGGAGCATCATGTCATTCGTGAGCCAAACGTTTTGAGTCAATGCAATCGCTCAAGCCATTTGCATTCTTTTGTGTTTTTTTCTTTTGTTTTTTTGTGTATTGTGAGTGAGTGGGTATTTTTAGTGGGTATTTTGTGGGACCCAATAACATGTTAGTGGTGTGTTATGAGGGATTGTTTGAGTGATTGGTGTGTTATTAGGAAGTGTATGATGTGACGCTGATGTGGCATACCAATAACGTGTTATTGGTATCTCCCTCACCTTGTGCTCTAATGACATAATCACTCTTAGATCCAATGGTTCAGATTTGTGCCTATTTTCTTTCATTTTAAGGTTGTACACCACAATAACACCACCCTATATATATATAATTTAGATCAAATAAGATCAAATTTAAAGTTGTTAAAATGAGATCCAACTAAAATTTAACAAGCGACACTCTCCTTATAACAAAAATAAATTTTTTATTAACTACAACTAAAATTTTTAAAGTTTGGATAGATTTCTTTTTAAAAATTACGAAACCTAGGTGATACACTTTGATTAGAAGTGTAATGTGTATCAGGTTTTTGTATGTGTATCAGATTTTGGAATATTTATTAGTGTAATGTGTATCAGGTTTATCACTAATCCAAACTCATGTATCGTTTGGTTATTAGTTGCTAAAATGTTAATTTGTATTAAAATATTATTTTTATGTGTGTTATTGCTAAAATTGTTATTTATAAATGTTTTAGTAGTTTTTTACACTTGATCTTATTTTTACAATTTTAAGTTTGATCTCACGTTAACTCTCCCCTATATATATATGTGTGTGTGTGTGTGTGTGTGTGTGTGTGTGTGTGTGTGATATATATATATATATATATATATATATATATATATATATATATATACACACATATATATATATATATACTTCAAAATCCTAAGATTGGTTAGTAAAAAATGAATCCGTAGTCACTTATTTTTTTTGTGGAACTTCAAATTTATATTAAGTTTATCTTAAAATCTCCTTATTGTACTAATGAGTTGGTACGTTGTATTTTCGTATTGCAACAAAAAGTGTTAATTTTATTTTCATAAATTGTGAATGTGAATTCATAAAATGTTAATTGGAACTTGTTTTTCCAATCTCTGTTTTGAGGTAATTTTTTGAGGTAATTTTTTTGAGTTTTATTAATAAATCAAGTTAATAAAACGACCTATCATGTTTTGAGGTAATTTTTTTGAGTTTTATTAATATATCAAGTTTTTTATAATTTTTTTTTTACAGATCTATAGATTTTATTTGTAAATTTATGTTTTTTATAATTTTTTTACAGCCGTCGCCGCAGACTCGTTGGAAATTGGTTCCGCCGCCACTGCTTTGCTGGAAATAGAACGGGCGCTCACCGCTGTCTCGCCAAGGCTGCCTGGTTTGTGTTGTCGGAAAAAGCTGTTGTCGCACTTTATAGTATGTCTTATTTTAATTGTTGTTAATATTTGTATAAAGTTGATTATGTTAATAGTGTTATTCATTTAGGCTCTATTATATCTCTTCTCTACTAACTATAAAGAAAAAAATGGTCTTCCTTGAAAGTGGAAAACTTAATTTTGGTCAACACTTTAAAACTGGATTCGGTCAACTATTGTGGTGAGAAAGGAAACTATGGCGTTTAAATAGCTATGCGTTTAAATGAAAACTTTAAAACATGTATTCAACCATGCCTAGGCGTTTAAATGGAAACTTTAAAAGTTGCAATCAACCACGGCGTTAAAGGAAACTATTGCTAATCTCGGAGAGATTAATGCATTCTTTTCCTAAAATGTAAAATTGACTCCAACATACCATATTCACATGAATGCTAATCTCTGAAATTATACGATATAAAAGTAAAAGGTTGAGACATAAAGACGAAAGATAAATGTTTGTATTCGCATTTTTTTTGTTTATGTGCACTAACTATTTTTGCACTCAACTCTCTAGGGACACAAAAAAATGGTGTTAACTGCTCCTTAAAAAATAGCGTTATTATTATTTTAATATTAATTGATTAATGCAACTTACAAAAACGCTATAAAAAAAAGACAATCTCGACTACAAAACAACGCTATCGGAAAAACAATGTAATTTTTCAAAATGGATTCCTTAACGCTTAAAATACTGATTTATTAAACAAACTTAATCCCTGCTAAAATTTTGTCAAACACCGCTACCGCTAGACATCCGTCTAGTCGTTAAAAATGTGTGAAGTTGACACCTTATCTATACTCCTTTATAAAGGGTTTGGGACATTCTAAATATAGTAGTCTTAAATTTTTTAAGACCAAAAACATTTCCATCAAAAGAAAGTTACTTTGCTAAGCATAATAATTAAGCATACATATACATTTAAAAACTAATTAATGTCTTAAATTCTCATACTTATAACATCCTCCAATATTGATGCATCTCATTTAAACCATATAAAGACATGTAAAAAATGTAATAAATTAAAATACGTAGTTCACCGGAAATTAAAACACATAAAGTTATTGCTAGAAAAAACATATATATAAAAAACATTTGCTCGTCACAAAAATAGTTACCGGGTACTCGCCGCTGCATTGCGCGGGTACCCTTCTAGTTACTTTGTTATGTATTGAGCAACCTTTATTTTACACTAGCTGAAGGGGCTTAGTGTCATATAGTTAGGATCGGTGGTCTACGGATTGTTTTAGTCGGCTATTGGTAGAAGTCTATAAATAAATACCAACGAGCTGATAAACCCCCGCCGCGATGCGGCAGTCTTTTAAAAAAAAAATTCGGCTTCAAATCGTCGCAAGGTGTTCTAATGTTTTTAGCGAGTTCTTTTTTAAAAATATGTTGGTGTGATGGTTACTATACGGTTTGTGGATTTTCTTTTTTTTTTCCGTCAAAGGCGTTTCCTTTTAGGAAAAGGCTACTATTTTTGGAAGATAGTTTTTGATGGAGAAAGTGTTAGGTTACCCTTTTTTTGTTACATATATAAAATTGTCAAATAAATTTTTACATAATTTAATTTAATTATGTTTAGAAAAGTTGGTGTGACTTTAATTAAAAAAAGGTACATATTAGTTTAGTCCTTATTTTCTTTGACTGTACGTTTATTTTCACCTACTCAGATTCTAGATCTACAAATGGCCGCGCAACCTAATAATCGAAGAACTTGTGGTTGCCTGTGGTTCCGATAACCTTGCGACTGCGTGTAAGTTTTTATTCAAAAGTGAGGTGAATGAAGATCGTAATTTTCTGTTACGTGTGGAGGGGGAACGCAATCAGCTGCGCCAAAAAATTGGAAAACGTGAACGCCCGATGACGGAGACCCATTGGTTTGGCCCTTTTAATGAGAAAGCTTTTGGTGGTCCGGAAGGGTTGGTAGAGCTTCAACGAGTTGATCGTCAGACTCGGCTTGGGCTTGAAGGTTTGATTGAGGCGATACATGATGGGATAGATGAGAAGGATAGGCAAGCCGGGCTCATGGAGGTGAATGAAGTGCTGTCAGATGGTTAGTGTGATTTGCGGTTTCTTTTGCTGTTGTTGGGTCTGGGTTAATATTAGTTTCAAATAGTTGTCAGGTAGGTTGCTTTTGATGATCTTTACAGGTTGTATTAAGATGATTAAGTAGTGTGTAGTTAATGGATGGATGTAACTTGTAATAGGTTACAATTTTGTTTCCCTCACCTTAGTCCATCTCTTGAAATGACGTTGCTGTAACCAATGTTTTGTTAATGAAAAGTTATGTTGTTCATGTTATATTAATTTTGTTGAGTACCTTTTTCGGTCTATCATTATATTTTGGGCGTTGTAAGAATGAAAGTATTTCTGTTTATTTGGTAACAATGTGAATACTTGTAGGATCGTAAATATTATTGTGTTGATGATTCGGGTGGTCTAGGATGGTGGTTATACAAGAAAGTCATTGTTTTAGAGAGAGAAAGAGTGAGAGGGTGTTCTTGGTAGAGACTTGCTTTGAAACAAATGAAATGTTAGATTGAGAAGCACCACCCCTTCCAAGGATGGAAGGGGTATTTATAGATACAGACTAGACGACCTCCTAACGGCATGTGGATCAGGTATACAGTGGGTAAAGACCCGTCCTTCCTCCACGGTATTACACTTAACAAAACTACGCTACAAGCTAACTAAATAACTACTAAATAACGTAACAAACGACATGTCTACGAGCTAACTTATGCTAGACCATAATTGGGGTGACCGACACTTTACCATGGAATTTCCAATTCCTAACAATCTCCCCCTAAGGGAGGTCACCCCCTTAAATACATTTTGCATCCTAGCATTCTATCTGTGTATTTAGTTCTGAGCTCGTAGACTTCAATTCTTCAAGTTCCGCAATCTTTGTGCTTTAGTAGCGATTCTTCAAAGTCCGCATTGATTTATACTTTTAGTGGAGGCCTTTAACTGATCCACATATTTGATGATCTTCGAGCTTTCATTGAGATCATCAGCCACAGTAAATCTCTGGATCACCCTTTGTTGTGTTGCCTTCATGTGATATTGTGACTTTCGGACAGACATGCTCACACTTTTGGATCATGACATCTTTTCATCAGAGTAGCGGAAGCTTTTACTGGTTCAAGATATTTGCAGTAGCGTAGCAGAAGCATAGTATAAAAATATCTGAGCCAGGTTATGTAGATTGGCACCAGTCATGATTTCTTCAATTAAGTGTGGATGCTGTGAGCATGCGGCTTTGGATTGACTTCTCAATTCTGATCAGCTGCAACCGTCCAAATATACCTGCAAACAACAGTTAGCAATAAAACACACGAAAGTGTCTTTGATCACTTTCGTTGAATTGAGGTACACAACCCACGGTTCCCCGTTGATCAGTACAAGTACTGCCTGTGATCAGGTATAATTCCGAAGAATCTCCTTGACAGGGTTTCGCAGCTGTTCTAGCCGTTCTCAAACCGGAACGTTTCAAAGAAGACAACACGGAGTGAGTGAACCAACAAATTGAGATTCACCGATTGATGAAAAATGATTTGAAAAACAATCGCGTATTGCTTAGAAGAAAGAGTTTTGCAATACGACGAAGATTTTATGAGAAAGATCAATTTTCAATCAGAAATACTTTTTGTATTTGAGAAGAGTACACATTCGATGTGCTAGAGAAAAGAAGAGATTCGCACATCGAACGGTTTTTCCAAAAGTATTTTTTCAATCAGAGATACTTTTTGAATTTGAAAATGAATACACATTCGATGTGCTAGAGAAAAGAAGATTTGCACATCAAACGGTTTTTCCAAAAGTATTTGTCAATTCATTTCCTGGACCAAGGTTGATTCAAGAGTGAATCTCCCCATCGTTTCTGTCCAGTTGTCACAAAATTGATCCTTAGAAAAGATCTCACATGTCACCCACCAAGAGCTTGTTTGATGTTGGCTCTAGAAGGATTTCCATCTTCATTGTGAATAAGTTACATATCACTCGGATGTTCTGGAAATACCACAAGGATAATGCGTATGACTCTTAATATATTCTTACTTTCCACATTGTGTGAAACAGCAAGTCTTCATTAATATTTTTGTGTCCTAATGAGATATTGTGGATGATCTCTTGGCTCTAGACTCAATTGTGCATATTTGGTTTCTATGCCGGAGACTAGGGAGAGGGTCTCCTTCTTCAATATCAACAAACTCTAAGAGAAAGTCGATAGATTATGTAGGTTCCCCGTGAGAATGAAACAAGTCATTTTAAGAGGAACTTGAGTAGCTTGGGAAGATTAGTGCAGTGCGTCACTGGGTCCATGACGTCTTGTCTTCAATACCAGTGTTACCTTAGTAAACACCAGTAGCATATGTATTGAACCCGGTTTCTGCCCTAAGGTTGAATTATTGGAGGGCTATTTCTTTTCACCCTTTTCACATTCAATTCTTTTTCATTCTTCAACCCCTTCAGTGCTTACCGAGACTTCATTACTAGAACCTTGTTGGGTTTATTCCAGTACTAGCTCAGTCTCAGTCCGCACTCTTCCCATTTCTCATTTTTCTCCTTTTTTCATCATACCTAAGGACTCTACACTATCTAGTGGATTGTCCCTGGGTAGATCCCTCCGGCTCTGGCGGGATCGTGGGAACGAATACCTAACCTAACCATCCTTATAACACCATGCATAAAGTAAATTGGTCGGTCTTTTGGTATTGTTCATTCTTTCTTGAAGCCAATTGAAAAATCATTTGGAAAAATCAATCAAGGTACTTGTGATATAATATCAAAGCATTTTGTACCTTAATTGTTTTGATCATTTAGAAATGCTCCCCCTCAACATGTGCATATGATCTTGAAATTGTTTATCACATGGAGGCAAGAGTTCTTAGAAATAAATTCTTTGATCACAATTTCCTTAGAAAAAGCCATTTGATTTTATTTGGTAAATTCTCCCCTTCAATATGTGCATATGATATTTGAAATCATTTTATCACATAGAGGCAGGAATTCTTTAAAGTACTACCACGATCACAATTTTCCATAGAGAAAACCTTTAGAAAATCAATCAAGGTACTTTATGTTGAAACATATAAATTTTTGTACCTTGAAAGTTTATTTTCTTTTTGAAATGCTCCCCCTCAATATATGCTTCGAGATTCGAAAGTGTTTAGCACATATGGGAGATCAGCATGCACATCTGAATCAAAATGATCACCTTTTGTCAAATTTCATTATTAAATCACAAATTCTCCCCTGATCAAAAATATCAAACCCTTTGAGATTTTGGATCCCAAGTGATTTAATAAGGTTTAGAAAACATGGGAGAAAATATGCCTGATTTAAAAACTCATATAGTTTTTGGATTAATGCTCCCCCTCAACATGTGCATTATGTATATTGAAATCGTTTTGCACATGGAGGCAGGAGTGCCTTTGAAGGACTAAAACCAATTTGAGATTTAAATCACGATCTCTCCCCCGATCAAAAATTTCAAACCAATTGAGATTTTGGATCCCAATTGATTTAAATCATTTAGAAAAGTTTGGGGAAAGACGTGGCAAGATTTGATTTTGAGAAATGAAAGATAAGGACCATTTTAAGACATTAAAGATTGTTAGTGTCAGGTATGATTGTTTAAAGAGATCTTTAAGTAAAATAAAACAATTTCACAATCAAACAAGAACAGAAAAAATTTTATTTTTTAAGATCTTTGAGTTTTAAAGAAAATCATACCATGACATAACATTAAATCTTTAGATCACCACTTTGTTTTTGTACAAACCAGACTTGATAGATGAAATATCATTTGAAAATATTTTATTTTAAATCACTCTCCCCCTCAATCGATGACCGTAGTCGTTGATTGAGTGACTTAGGTTTTGATAAAATGAAGTACGGTGATTTCCAAAATTTGAGTTCAATTAATTTTCAAAAACAATATTTTCCCATTTTCAAAACAATATTTTTCAAAAATTGTTTAAAAGGATGGTATTATTCACTACTTGTCCTGCACAAAGATACGTTAGGTGGTTGAGCTGCTTTTGTTGTTGTTGCTGAAGGTTTGGAAGAAAACCATCTGCTGAAGCAGTGAGACTTCTTACGTTGCAATTTTTTATGCCAACTGAGGTCAAATTAAACTCTGTTTCTTCATTTGATGATGAAGAAAACCATCTGCTGATGCAGTGAGACGTCTTACGTTGCATTTTTTCATGCCAACTCTCCATAGAAGTCAAATTAAGCTCCGTTTCTTCATTTGTCAACCCAAGATATAGTTACTGTTTCCTTTCGGCATCCAATCATTTTGTTTTGTGGGATCCGGATCGGGAACATTCTTTTATACCATGATATCTGCATACGTTAGTGGACATACAAACAGATATATGGTGGTCGACAACACCCAAACAGCAATCGACTAATAAAAGTCATTCCAACATATCAATCATATCATAAAAGGTATGGGAATAATGTGTTTATCAAACTCTAATCATCTAATCCTAACAATCATATCCTAGGCACCTAGTCCTTCAACGTAGGTTAACATCATTTTTCAGTTAAGCATTTAGGATAATTAGATAAGTCCGATAGATGATATAAATTTGAAAAACATTCTCCCCCTCAATCAATGACTCATTTTATGAAAAGATTAAAAGCGCGGAAGTCATTGATTGAGTTTGCAAATTTATGAAAACTTTGATACAAATTTATTTTCAAGCAACTCATTTACCACCATTAAGTTAAAACAAATATTTTTCTGAAGAATTTTAGACGAAAAAATATTTGAGTAGGAACAGCAGTCCTTCGACATACCTTCCTCATTTTGTTTTTTTGGATAAGTGCACGAAATATTTGAAAATTGGTTTAGCGTAGCACTTTCCTTTCTTGATGAACGGGTTGCTATCAGAACTAATAGCAAACCATGGTTTTAAGCGCGGGTTATAGTCTTAAGTAACTGCAAGCCATTTTTGAAGTGCGGGTTACAGTCTGAAATAACTATAAGCCATATTTTTAGACATGTTTTGAAAAAAGGATATTTACACCTCCTGCTCGAACTTCATCTATGGTCCTGTGCCATTATTGAATGACATTTCTAAGACCGCAGATGTTATCGATACCAGAAGACATGTCTTGAGAAAACAATATTTTTGGTAATTTTAAAATTTATAATTTTTATGGGTTTTTTGTTGATTTTATATTTTTTCTATTTTCTTTTTGATGGTTTTATATTTTTGTATTTTGTTTTTGATAAATATATACAAAGATAGATAAGATGATATAGTTTAAGAAGATGATGATACGAGTACCGAGATAAGGATATCGAGCAGCCCCATTGTAGAAGATAGAAGTCATCATCTCTTAAACATACACCACCAAAGCTTCCAAGGCTCTTGTAATGAAGAAAGAAATTGAACCATCTGAAAGTAAGACTTTGGTAGCTTCCCCCCAAACTGAAAATCCTTTAGCTGAGCAGATTCGAAGCTCTATTTCAAGCTTGCCTTAGCCAGGTGCACAGAGAAGCACCCCATTATCATAAATCCCGCTGCTCCTTTTAAGAACGATAATCGAGATTCTCCATTCGGGGTTATATCATCAACAAGAACAACAACGTATCATCCCACTCTTGAAATTTCTTCTCATATTTCATTACTACTGAAGTCTGAAGCGATGCATCCCCAAAAGGTTGTCAAGAGACCACTTCCCCCAAGTAGATGAATTGATGCAGTCAGTCTCTTGGACTAGAGCTCACGAACCCGAATACACATTTACCCGAAGACAGAGAAACTTATAACATCGAAGTAGCAGATTAAGTCCGATAGCCAAAGAATAACCCCGATGAATACTCTTCTCTCCCCTGAAGAAAGTGTATGAAGCTCAAGAACCCGAAGTACCCGAATGCCCAAAAAGAGAATAACCGATAACATTGAAAAAGCAGGCCGAATCACTGATTATCTCTGCGGATGACAATCTCTGCGGATGTCAACTCCGGAATAAGTGATTAAATCTCTGAATCACTGATTAAGCTCTCAAGTGAGACAGCAGAGCGCCCCCAATGTACACAATTCTCTCTCCCTTGATGATTGCGATAAAATCGAAATCATCACACACTTGTGTACCTCTTTTTATCTTCAGAAACTTTCTCTTACATCACTTCCCCCACGTCGTTGGAATAATGACACTAAAAGCCTAGATGAGTAAAACCTTGAGTTTCTCTGCGGTCATGACATTTGTCTTCCCGGGATATCTTCAATCACTTAGAAGAATTAAGTTCATCAAGTTTACTCGCTTTGTTTTTAGATGTGTGTCTCCTTCCCCCTTGCTGGTTTTGACACTTCAGAATCAGCAACATCTTATCAACCCAAATACTTGAAATCTTTTTGAGAAGACCACTTTTAATCTTTGTGAGAATCAACTTGCTGAAGAATGTGAGCAAGTCTAATTGGGGATTAACTTTGGCTTTTCACTCTCCCCCCAATTAGTGCTCTCCCCTAAATCAACAATCTGTTTGATAAATGCCCAGATTAAGAAGAAGTCTTTAGATTGTTAAATGCAACTCGTCTTTAGTCTTCTAACATGTAGCAGAAAATGTAGAACCGACAGTAGGCTCTTTGTAGTGACAGCTGATGGAGAAAACCCAATATAATGAATTTGACCCTGAAGTAAACTAACCAGAACTCGTGACTTAAACTTGCACATATGTAACAAAGAGCAGTGTCGAGACTTCATCCTCCATTGAATCTCTAAGTACTTTATACTCTTCATCCAACCAACCATCAAGTAATAGACGTACACCACCTCTTGAAAATCCACAATTGAATGTGACACTGAGCACTACAACGTAACTCCTTAAAGTGATAGTTATTTATTTGAGGATCTTGAAGAATCTTCATCCAAACATCCCCGATACCTTCAGATACTAAGTACACTCGCCCGTGATATTTCACTTAAACCTCAAATAAGTAATAGCGAATTAACCCCGTTGTCACATCTTCTGGTTAAAAGCTCAAATCTAGCCTCCTTTGACGTTTTAAGTGAACTCTGATAATGGTTTCCATCCCGACCATGGTTAAAGGCACATAATCCCGTAAAACCATGTAATAACCAAACTGCCATGATGAATAGCCAAACACACATCCAATTCATGAAGTACACCCTTTTATCCCTTCTTCAAAGTAGAAACCGTAGCACCAGCATCAGATAAGATCCAGAATTACACTTTCCCTTTCTCCAGAATAAAGATAGATCCAGAAATGCACTTTACTTAAACTGGGATATTTCCCTTGTCACGGGATTTTACAAGTCTATGATTTAAACCGAGAAATAGGTTCTTTCGGGGGATTTTACAAAATTAGGACAAAACCGTAAGCAATGTCAGTTCGTGTTCAGACAGCATTGGTTTCGTTGAATATCTGTTTTAGGGGAATATGCAGCGGTTCATCAACAGTTCATTATCCAACATAAAAAATATCATCAACCATCCAAAAAACACTTTGTTAAACACATCATTCATGCTTTATGTCGGCTATTGCAGTGACAACATGGAGAAGTAAACCCGATATGCCAAACTTGAACATGAAGTAAAATTCCCCAGATTTGTTACTTAAAGCTTGTACTAATCCTTGTGAAAAGAAACGGTGTACCCAATGTACAAAACCTCTTGACATTCTCAACTGAGTGAGACACCGAAGTAATAGCTACGTTGTGGGTTAAGCGAGAAAGAATGACAAACATAGATAAATAGCCAAGTCTTTATCACTCTTTATCAATGCCCAAACAAGTCATCTCCGCGGAAGGGTAGAAAGAAAGAAGACGAAATAAGTAAACGCGCCCGGAAAACCTCACTTTAGATCCAAATAAGAAATACCGAACACAAATAACCCTGTAGTCAACCTAGTTCCAATAACGATTCAAGCCGTGACCAAATATTTTTCGTGAAAATGTGTAGACCAAAGTGTCAGACCTCATAACTCATCAAATCTCATAATCAACTCTTATCAATAAATCTCATTGTCACAAATCTAGTCGCAAAATCTCTTCAACATATCTCATAATCAATTTACACCTTGCATGTCTCAAGTCTCATACCACTTATGAGAAGCACGTCCACAACTTTGAAACCGATTCAATAAAATCAAAACCCTTGTCCAATTATGCTCAAATATAGGTCTAAAAATTAGCTCAAGCCTAGTTAATAGAACACGGTCCAAATTCACTTTTCAAAATAACACTCAATCTGTCAAGTCCATGAAACGTACAAATTCTCAAAGAGGCATTCATGATATATCACATTTATCAAAATCTGACATTCTTCCATTTGTCCGTATCACATTTTATCTATGAAACGTAACAATGTGATTTTATCAATGAAACGTAACAATGTATCACATTTGTAAGTTAACAATGTGTTTTCGTAAAAACATTTGTAAGTTAACAATGATTTTTTAGATCGTGTATGAAGAGATGAAAATCTGAGGCCCATTCATTTGTTGATATGACCAAATCCAAAAAAAACACCACTAGGCTCAATTATCAAATGATCACAGCCCGTAAAGACAAACGGTCCTAAGCCTAGTGATACCCTAATTTTCGGGTATAAAAATCACATAACTCACACATAACACAACCCTAATCTTCTTTATCAAACCCTAAAATCTCTCTCAAAGACTCACGCCCCCATCTCCTACAAATCCACTTAATAACAGATCACATACCCTAATCCCATAAAGTACAATTACCTTAACCCTAAAACGTCTCTCATAACACCTCCAACCCCCTTTCACGTTCACGAATCAACTCAGACAAACAAGATAATCTGTACATCTAATTTAGTTTATCATTCTCATGGGCACCATTTTGTCATGTCTAGCCACAGGGATGGCAAGAGACATGGGAGACACTTAGAGAACAAGGCAAGTGTTTGAAGGTAAGTTAACCAAAAGATTGTCCAGTTATATATTAAATTCTTATACGAACGCATGACAAACGATCTAACATCAATTGTTAGCATCATTTCATGGTTCGAATAGTTGTGGACAGAGATGGACAAATTATGTGACATGTTTAATAAATATGACGAACCAAAGAAATGACTTAACAAACTTGTTAAGATCATTTCTTTAACTTTGGATATAATCAAAACGTTTGATCAATGATGTTAAATCTTTATGTGTATAGATCTTTATAGATCTATGTGTTCCATGAACCGCACACTAGGGATGATACTAAGATCTATCATATATTATTTTCATAATTATTTTCCTTAGATCATGGTTCGGATCAGTGATCTTATGTCGTGAGTATTGACCCTTGATGGTCTTGATGTATGATGAATATCACACGACCAAACTGAGATCCCCTTAAAAACCATTTCATTTTCAATTTCATTCAATTTGTGATTCGGATCTGTGATGGATAACTCTATTCTTGATTTAGACCCTCGAGGTCTCGATGTTGCATGATATACAATGAAAGAATAGCCTGAGATCATGATAGGAATGATGTTGTGGTATGATGTTGTTACATTATGCAATGGGTCTCGACAGATATTGATTTGGTTAGGATTATGATGAGGTTTGGATGGTTTGATAGTGAATATGTTTTGGGTCTCGTTGCATTTTGTTTTGATTTGGTACTTGAGGTCAAGTCGTCTTTTGGTACTATAGTTTTGATAGTCAAGGTCTGAGTCAAACTCTTCTTTTTCTTTCATTGATACTATCAAGTCGCTAGATCTTTTGAGTCAAGTCGCTTTGCTTAAGTGACAAGTCGCTACGTTTTTAGTCACACAACTCGCTACTCTTTTTCATTACAAGCTGCTACTTGTTAAATAACAAGTCTCTATCATCAAAGAAACTTAGGACAAGTCGCTTGACCATTCAAGAATGACAAATCGCTACGACTTGTAAAGACAAGTGACAAGTCGCTATGATTTTTAAGTGCACAACTCGCTACCCATATTCAATGAATCTGGATGGAATATTGACAAGTCGCTAGCAAGATTTTTGACTTTTTCCGATGAGTTTTCCGACCATAAAAACCGTTCAGCTTCAACGTTACCCAGAAAAACAGCTTAAAATATGCTTTAGATGACCCATTTTGACCACAGTTTGACCATTAAACAAATGACTAATATACCACATATACAAAACAGTCATGAGATGAATACAGAAAATGACTTGGACAAAATATTGACACAAGACATATTGTACACTTAACCGACATAACATTTTAAGAACATAAATGATACAAAACAGAAGACTTGTAAAAACTGTTAATCACAAGGATATGAAAAGTATTTTTCCGACCAAAAAAGATACCAAAACAGTTTACAACATGATCCAAAAACCACAATAAATCAACATAACACAATAACCATGGCTCTGATACCATTTGTAGGATCGTAAATATTATCATGTTGATGATTCGGGTGATCTAAGATGGTGGTGATACAAGAAAGTCATTGTTTTAGAGAGAGAAAGAGTGAGAGGGTGTACTTGCTTTGAAACAAGTGAAATGTTAGATTGAGAAGCACCACCCCTTCCAAGGATGGAAGGGGTATTTATAGTTACAGACTAGACGACCTCCTAACGGCCTGTGGATCAAGTATACAGTGGGTAAAGACCCGTCTTTCCTCCACGGTATTACACTTAACAAAACTACGCTACAAGCTAACTAAATAACTACTAAATAATGTAACAAACGACATGTCTACGAGCTAACTTATGCTAGACCATAATTGGGGTGACCGACACTTTAACATGAAATTTCCAATTCCTAACAATACCGGCCAACGTTATCGTATTCCAACCTTGCACGCGGTTGTGACAGAATGTGCTAACTTTTTCCAGCCGTTATTTTCTTGTTAGTATCGGTTCACAGGCGTTGTCATTTGTGTGAATAAACGTTGTATTTAATCATCATATCATCTACTTTGTATAGTCTGCATGTGCGATATCGTCGCTGTATAATGTATGTACATTATCTATTTGTCCGTTGGCCTGATGAATCTAGTATGTACACTGTTGTACCAAAATTGGCGCGGTACTGAAGTATCGCTACCATGGTGTTACATATAATTTTGTAGGTACACTGTCTAGGTGTTACATAGTGGTACAAAATGGGTGCCATACTATGTCCCAAGCACCGCCATCTGCTACAGTTATGTACGTAGTTCCTATAGGTAATCTATTTATAGGTTCCTACTGGTTACCTTCATAGGTAAACAGTTTACATTATATTTTTACAGTCTTTTTATTACTATTGTACAAAAGCTTTTGTATTTTTCGGTGTTGCTAACGATCTGGTGTTGCTTACTCCGTCTTATGTTTCTTTGGTTCTGGCCCTGTTTCTTCTTCTGTAGACGGTTCAAATAGTTGTTTCTTAACAGCTGCTGATGATACCGGATGTGACATAGATTTCTTTTCGACCGCCTCAGTTGATGCTGGGGGTGGAGTGAGAGCTTCTATTGGTAGTTCGGTAACGGTGGCCTGTTCTTCTAAGAACGTTGCGGCTGAAGAACTGATCTCAGTTTGAAGCGGTGGCAGTAATAGGGGAGTTGGATCTTCAGCATGGTCTAGGATCAATCTTGATAATCCTTTGCGGCTGCCTACTCCGAAATGCACCCTGAACCGGTGTTTTGTGTTTTCGAGGTCTTTGATTATCGGGGGCAGGATGTATGGATTCGGTTCTGGTATATAACTGAAAACCTCTATGCAAGGTGGTAAAAGTGAGTGAGCTTGTGGGCTGAAGAAACCGATGACAACGTCTCCTGTCATGTCGGCAATAACACTCCTAAAACAGTAACTGGAAACACATAAACCGTTAGTAAGTTTGAATGGTCGTGTTCTTAAACCTTTATTCGTGTGTTTAACAATTCTCAAAAAGTGTTAGATACCTATAAGTTGAGTTTGTGTCTGTGCCAAGTTCCTGACAATGCCAGTGAGGGCGTTTATCCTCGACTTTTTTATTGCAGCGCTTGCATCTGTTCATAAACCATTCCATGTTTTCTTCAATCCTTGTTATAACTGCTTCAACGGTAAAGCTCTCGTCTTGCTGTTTTATAACATTTTTTAGTACACAAAGGGGTTTGATATCGTGTGCGGAGTATATGTATGGATTACCATGATGGTTTCGGGACTGATCTGTAGCAGCTCTGCAATGGTTAACGGCGGCTGTGTGGTTGGTTGTTGTTGTTGTTGTTGTTGACTTGTCTCAAACGTTAGTGGCATCACCGGTCCAAGAAGCTCGTTATACCTATGTGTAAAGTCAGTAAATATGCGTCCAGGTATTCATAAATTTTATTTTAGAGTAATGTAATACTTTATATATATGCTTACACTGCGCCTATATGATTTGCTTATGTTAAGTCAGGGTTTAAGCAGTAACTTGTGGCAGGAGTTCCTGAGAGTTGTATGCTCCCGCCCCCCCAAAACGTTTCACCAAACAGGAACTGACAGCTATTATGACTGGTTGCTCCAACTGTTTTGCAACATCTATTTCAAACTTTATCGCCATCTCGTTCCATAAACTTAAAGTGATGCTGTTACCACTGATAAGAAAAAGTGTGGTTAAAATTTCGTTGTCTTACTATTGCTATAAAGTTTAAGGTAACAGGTAATTCTTACTTTAGATTCTGGATTTGTATGTTTTTTCGAAGTATGCGATTTGTTGTAGAGTTCACGAACTCCTTGATTCTACTCACGTTACGGATAATCCCAATGTAGTCTGCATACGCATTGCAATGTTATATTGTACGTGCAAGATTATGTTGGTGAAAACCTTATATGTTTACCTGTCAGGATTGAATCACGGTTGTCTGCACGTGGTCCCAACTCGTTATATGCAGTGAACCTGAAGTAATGGTTGGGGAACCCATCATCCGGCATCGGAGTAACCTGTGTATACCTTCCAAAAAGCAGTGTAGTGTCGTTTTGTAGAGTACATTGCCAGGTATCTGTTGTCTTGGAACCGAACCTCTGAATTCTGTAGCATGAGTTGATTTCCATACTTGTTTCAAACTGCCTGATATCCCTTACCTCTACATTCGCCTGTATTGCGTTCCCTTGTATTATGTAACGTTTATGTATATTAGCTCTGTGTTTATTTATAATCTAGTAATGTAGGAGAAGTGTGTCTTACCTCGCGGTCAAGGAGTATGAAGCATAGGCCGGTGAGATTAGGGTCTGGTACATTTCTTGCACAACCCATTTACGGTATACCTTAACCTCAAGGACTTTAGTTGAGTTAGTTGGTTTTATATCAGTAATGTTTGCAATGTCAGGGTCCACCATTGGGAGCTTGCCTTTATCTTTTGGTTCTGTAACCGCCACTTGCTGAAGTGTAGTTGTTTCAGATTCAACCATTGGCATTTTGCCTTTATCCTTTGATTCTATGGCAGGCTCTTGCTCAAGTGAAAGCTTTTCTTCACCGTCTTTTGACATTTTAAAATACTTAAACTGTTCAGCTATTTTCCTGCACACGATTTAAGTTTTCAAAAGGTTAGATAACATGGTGTAACTTTTAATGGAAACACCAGTTTTTAGTCGTACATTTGCAAAAAGTAGACTGAGCATTTTATGTAGACAGTGTTCAAAATATAAGGATTAAGGCTGGTTAATATGCGTTTAGTCCAACGTTGTCATCATAAGCTATATGAATAGTAATTAATATATGTGATGTGCGTCATCACTGAAGGTATGTGTTATATTATTGGACTGGGTTAGCCTAATAATGCGGGAAATGGTGTCACTGTGCAAAGTGTAATGTTGATAGAAAATAGTATATGGATCTGCACGTGCTGTGTGCGTTTCCACATATTCTACACTAATAAACATTGTAATGAAAGTTACTGTAAACTTGGCGTATCATAATTTGGTTCAGGAAATCTGTGTAAACTATGTTTTTGGTGGTGTTAGAAGGTTTTCCTGGCTGGTTTCCAATGACAATGTTGAGACCCTCAGGTGACGTAGCTCTTGATAAAGCGACGTATAGTTGACCGTGGCAGAATATAGGTTCTGGCATGTATATGCCTATTTTTTCCAATGATTGTCCCTGACTTTTATTGATCGTCATCGCATAACATAGCTTGATAGGGAACTGTTTTCGCTTGAATATAAACGGCATGTTTTCCTCTTTGACATTTAATATAATCCTTGGAAGAAATACTTTTTTGCCAATTCTAGTGCCAGTAATAATCTTCCCTTCAACCACCCGTGTAAGAAGCTGACTCACGATCATACACGTTCCATTACAAAGTCCTCCGGTTAAGTTTAGATTTCGTAGAAGCATTATCGGGACTCCTATCTTAAGCTCAAGCCTATGTGGAGGTATGCCTGGAAACTTCATCGAATTGAGGTACTTTGTAGGATAAAGGAGCTCCGTCACACCGTCGTCGTTATTAATAGGCACAGCATCGTCAACGCTTGTATAAAATTCTGAGTTTCCTTGAACTGTACGTAGCACATGTTCGTTTATGAGATCAGTTGTTTCATTTTTTGGACAGACAATAGCTTTTTGCTGAAAGTTCACAGCTTTTGGTGCGCGCATCGATATAGGGTCGTATATAAAATTAATTAACTGCACTAAACCGTCTTCATCTGACTGGAAGCAATAGCTCTCCGGTATGTGTACCCACTTCATATTCTTTGGATCTTTTGTATCTTGTTCACCAATATTGCCATCACCTATGTTCAGCAACCATTCCGAAAACCTTTCAGTTGCTTGTCTCTCCGCGTCTGTCATACATAGTCTATGAAGTCTCATGTTGTCTGACAAAAAAATAATTCTGAAATGTGGCCATAAGTAAGATTGTACTACTGATGCTGCAACGACGATTTCCTTTGAGGCACCCTTCTTAACCGGAAATGTTTGCCTAAAGTCCCCACCTAACATTATCGGCTTTCCACCAAATAAACGATTCGGTGTATCTAAAACGTCCCTAAGTGTTCTTTCTAGTGCTTCGAAACACCTTCGTTTATTCATCGGAGCCTCGTCCCATATTATAAGCACCGTTTCTTTGAGCAGCTCACCCAACTGAGTGTTTTTCTTAATGGTACAGACTGACTCATCTGTTAATTGCAAAGGTATCTTGAACCTCGAATGCGCGGTCCTACCTGAAGGTAGCAATAGCGATGCTATACCTGATGATGCAATAGCTAGCACGATTTTCCCCTGTGCGTGAAGTGTTGTGATAATTGCCTTCCATAGAAAAGTTTTACCAGTACCCCCATGGCCATATACAAAGAGCAGCTCTTGTTTTTTGGAATCTATCGCTTGCATAATGGTATCGAATACAACTCGCCGCGCTTCGTTTAACTGTGGTTTTGATTGTCGGCTCTATGCATCTATTTCTTCTTGATTATAATTTTTTTCCTCCATAACGGCTCTGTTATTGAAAATCTTAAGCAAATCTGGTGGTGGCGCCGGTAAGCCAAAGTCTTTTAAGGATTTTCCATACATAGCTAACAATGTTTGCAACTCATATAGGACCCCGCCTTCTAATTCTGGATCATTAACGAACAAACGATGTATGCCCAATAGTTGTAACAGCACCCTTGGAATGTCATCTGACATTTGTCTCCAAAACATATGCCACAAAGTCAACGGATTTGAAACGTCTGTGAAAAGTAGAATCTGAGAAAACAATGATCTGAGCTGTGCTACAGTAGCTGTTGCTGAAGATTCTTGCAACGCCGTTATCCATTCTTGATCGTCTCCTAACAACCCCATAGCCTGACATGCGTCTCGATTTGTGCTATAGGTATGCCCATTTACTGTACGAATTGCAGCGAACGACCTACAACCCCTTTGATGACAGAGTAACATTGATTGATAAAACAAATCCCCCGCTGTTGGGTGCACGTATGTAAGTCTTCCGATGGCTGGTTTGTTCAAGTTTTGCCTAGGAGACCAACTTTTTTCATTTTCCGACCACAAAAATTCTGAAGGGAACTCCACGTATGTGAGATTTCTTCCTAACACAAAGGATTCATTAAACGCCAACCATTCTGTGAACGTCGTTTTCTTTGACACTAGATTATTTAGAACCGACTGCACCGTTTGGGAACTCCTGAAAGCAACTGTCTGCATATCTTCTAAATGCACGGCAAGAATCTGAACCGCAGGATCACGACTGTGTATGTCGAACCCGAAAATCCACCAGCATGCTTCATGAGGTCCTATATATCGAGCGTCCACAAAATTCTTTATTTCATCGATAGGACGTTGTACAGAAGCATTTGATGATGACGTTGTTGGGAAAGCTTCTTGTGGCTGATGTGCGTGTCTACTTATCCGAGCAACGATCCTGTCTATACCTTTAGAAATATAATTGAATATATATTTGATAAGTATTGTCCAACCACAATACTCCACATTTATGTGTGCGTAAAACGCCATACATAAAGCCCGACTATAAGGAACAACATACGCATTGTCCAGTCTCACCCCATGACGCATCTCATTGATCTGAATATCCCTTCTCCGATAATGTACATATCCCGACTTGTCAATAAACGTGGAAGTACAATACTCTTTCGAAAAATATTTCTTGCAAGCTGTTCTATTCTGCATACACGCAGCATTTGGAAAAGCGTTCCCACAGGGGCCGTGAACCATGAATTCTGATATCACCCTGAATCCTTCTGGGTCATGTTGAGGGTCCGGTAGCTCCGCACTAATGTACCTATCAACCTCAGCGGGTGTAATGGTGTTCGCTGAACGGTTTACCCACAGTAACATGTGATAATGTGGAAGCCCTCGCTTTTAAAACTCGACTGTATACAACACTATAAAAGGTAACAGACATAAGTCATCAGATGGACACACCATCGTACATAAACAGATATTAACTTTATACATAATGATCAGTAAAGATTCAATGCTTGAGCATATGTAAAAAAACAGGTTTTAGAAACTGTATTATAATAGAAAGTTGTTGGCTGCATATCAGATTAAGTTACCCACTATATGTACCTGCATTTATCACTCCGAACAGCAGAGGCTCACGTACATACTTGATCAGGGCGTAAATATTGCACTCAAAAATTCTATCTACCACATCCGGCCTATCAGCTGCAGTTAGATGACGATGTATCTCCATATACTCCTCTATTTCTGGCTAGCGCGTGTTACATGTAAATGTGAAGAAGAAGGCAGGATTCCCGTGGACACGACAAATGGCCAAAGCGTCAAGGTAGTGGTTGTACATGTATCTTGGGCCGCCGGTGAATGATGATGGCAAAATGATTCTGGAACCCACGTCAGAGCCATCGATGTCTCCTCTATTGATTGCATCATATAGGCCAGCCAAATAATCCCCTTTATGTCTGCTTGATGAGTACGCACAAAATCCATCCTGCTTTGTTCGATGCTACAGTACGTCGTCACCAAATATTGCCGGAAGAGCCTGCCTGCCCTGCTTAACATATTGTAATGGCCTACCCTGTCGTGCAATTGGTAAGCGTAAAATGGTTTCATAGACATTTTCTTACCTCTCCGAGTTGAGATTTTCTCGACATTTAAGTACCGAAGACTAGTGTAATACCCATGTTCACCGTACACGAATAGCAACGGAAATTGAGTAGACATATAAGACGCATGCAACTTTTTTATGCGTTGTGCATCGCCTGAGTGAGCTTCAAGGACTACATCAAAGTCTGCTTCTGTTTCCAAAGTATCATCAAATACGATAGCACCTATGGTGTCTTCGGTTGGAACATCGTATTGGGAACCCCTCGCAATGCTGTAGAGCCTAACTTTGAAGTCTGGGATAGGGTTCTGTTCTAGCTTATCCCTCGCTGTTCTAAACAATTGCACCAGCGCGTTGTTCCTGTCAAGGAAATTGATCAACGCTTGAACGATTTATGGTATGAGATTTGTGTGAGAATCAGTAGTAAAATGTTCCAATCTGTTATTCACCTCGTTCTCCGCATCGTATATATATAGTTGTAAAAATCTAGGAGGTTTTCTGGGTTCGGGGCAAAGCCTGCCTATTCTGTGGTATATTTGGCCAGAAATTTTGAAAACGTAAGGCCCCCTTCCTTCATTAATCGATTCATCTATATTAGCACCGAATGAGGTCATCGCGAAAATTTGGTTATAAGCTCTGATATTTTCCAGGAAATGGGTATCCGGATATAGCTGATGAATAACGGGTGGATAATCCCGTGCTGTAAACAATTTCACCCTTCCCTGGAGGCAGCAAAGGTTATAAAGTGGCCCTAAAGCTATGGTAGAGCAACCGAGCTTTTCTTCGGCCCAGAACCTAGCTGTAACACCCCCAATTTCGTGATACGCAGCGGAATTCAAACTGGGTGTTACTTCATGGCACAACAGTCATAACAATAGAAAACGTACTCTAATGGAGTTGTTTCAAAAGATTTATCTTTCGATTTGTATAAATATCAGAGTTTACAAAAATGAGGTCCCAGATGGTTCCAAGTTTACAAAAACATTAAATTGGTTTTCGAATGATAATAAAATTTATAGCCTTCTTCAGTATCCTTGCTCTTCCGTGCCAGCTTCCGACATTATGGACCTGAAATACATGCTTAAAACTGTCAACACAAAGGTTGAGTGAAATTCATAGAGTTTGTTAAATGGTTGAACACATTATGTTGGTAGTGTGAGTTAATTAGACTCACACAAATGTTTTGAAAACAAAACAGTTATTATTCACTAAGCATCATGCAATCAAGGAGTTAACTTGCTGTCATATAATAGTAACTGATGCCCCAAGTAGGTAAAATGTGCCGTTTTACCTGATGTACTCAAATATAGTGCGTTTGTTTACCGGATCCTGGTCAAACAAACGGGATTCGTCAATCCCGATAGATCTATCCACAATATTCGCGCTCACTTCACTCGTGATTAATGATTCATGATTTAGGGACTTAAGATTGGCAAATGCGGTAACTTAGTGCAAGTAAAATAATCAGATAAGTATAGAATTTGAAAGCAATGTGTTCGGTTTAAAATAAAGCATGTATCTCCCCCAAGGGTTTGTAAAACAATTGAATGATAGAAAATGGGGCTATGAACTCACCGTAGTGTAAATGATGTTAAGTACTTTAACGGATGATGGATAAGTCGGAAAACTTCTATGTGCAACCTAAAAATGAAATGTTGCGACTTAGGTTTGGAATAATATTTAAGGAAACATAAACCATCCTATATATATTCCTATGTTGATCATGATGTAGTCAATTATCATTTGATGTTTATAGAAAGATCTTTAATATGTGAAAACATATTTAGTTTATAGATATCGTACTACCGTTCGGGCCATCATAATTCAGAGGTCATGCAGTAAACGTTCGAAGAGCTAGGACACTTTAATTCGTAAATCCAGCAACTCGTCGATACGTTTTACTCAAATGAAACCCCTCACATGAAGCTCCCTACTATTGTAGCACTTAGTAAATACAACATATGTTTTGAGTGAAGATTGTTATAACATAAAGTTTATCAAGTTTTAATAACTATCTAGTTTTTACAAGTTCTCGACGTTTCAAACAAGCCTTGAGGCTTTAGCCATGGCCTTGCCGTGACTTTGGTCTTGACTTCCATGGTCTTGAGACTTAGCTTTGGCCTTATCCGTAGCCGTGGTCTTGGCTTATGGCCATTAGGTCTCTTGGTTTGCTTTTAGTTGTGACAAAAGTATAGTTGTGAAACTTAAATATAGGGCAGTTTCTGTTTTTGAAAAATTTATGGCCTGTTTAAGCGTTTTCAAGGTCCGAGCTTCTTTGTCATTGAAGGAAAACGTCGTTCCGGACAACTTTTGTGTTTTAACTTTTTGATGATTCGGACCAGAAGTACCATTTTTATAACGGCAGAACTCAAAACAGCAAGCTATTGGCAGTTTCGGCGTTTTGGTTTTGTTAACTTCTTTTGGCTATAACTTTTGACTCGTTTGTCCGTTTCGGGTGATTCAAATTGCTATGTTTACCTTTTTATCTTGTCTACCATATTATGTAAGTTAGAAAGTCCTTACGTTACTGTTTTTAATGGTCTCACATGTGTAGAATATGACTAGTTTACTGGTTTGTTACTTTTATGACAATATGTGAATTAAAACAAGTGATTGAGTATATGTACATCATGAATCAACATAGTAACTATATATATAGCATGAAATAGTTAAGATTATGAATAATAAAGATGAGATGATGGTGGTGATAAGTTGCTTACAACTTTTGGCTTTCAATAAGAAAGGAGTAACTTAGTAAGGATAGGACTTTGATTGATCGCGAAAGACTTCGGATTGAGCTAGCTTTCCACACCTTGGCACCCTTTCAAAATTGAAGAGTTGGTGATGAAGTACTAAGTGACTTAAGTGGATCTAAACTCAAGAAGATCACTTAAACTTGCTAGAGATTTGATGTAGTAGCTTGATCTTTGGAACTTCCTTGCATAAACTTGGAGTTTATAGATCAAATGATGGAAGATGTGAGTGTTTTAGGGTATGAATGACCAAAATCAGTTTGTGAAGGAGTTTAAGATGTATTTTACTTCCTATTTATAGGAGGGTAAGTTTGGTTAACCATATATTGGGTTAAATATTAACCATGGTTAAGTTAGGACACTTGTAATGATCAAAATGAACCTTGGTTAGGATTAAGCCACCAATATGATGACTCCCCCCCCCTTAGGTCGGTCTCAATGTGTCTAGGTGGCTTAGATGATAAGTTTTGATAATATCTTGAGTTTAGAGTAAGTTTTGGTTCCGTTAAATGCCAACCGAAGCCATAAAACGTAAAACCAGGTATCGTAAGAATACGAAACTTATAGGAATGATGAGACTCATCATTATACTCCATATAAAAATATAAAATGGGTGATAAGTCTCATTGGGTGCAAAAACACTGCTTAAAGCTGGAAATACGGGTCAAAAACGCGAGTAATACGCAGTTTTTCAGAAAAGAACGAAATTTCAGGGAAACGACCGTGAATTTATTTAGAGTAGACTAAAATTAGTCTAAAAGTGATATGAGATGTTAAAATGTGGTTTTCGTCATACGCGGGATAACTTTACAGTTATTCGTGAAGTTTAAAAGTTACTCGATTTAAGCAGAAATGTAGAACGTACAAGGTTAATTCTTTTATGGTCAAAGGAGGAGGGAAATATGTTTGACTTTTCCAAAAAATGTAAAAGTGTCAAAAATATATTAGAAACACAGTGCAGGAATCGTTAAGTCTGGATGTAAGTAGAATTGTTTAAAACGTAAGTTTAGTTTTGTTCTGCGCAGGGCTTATTTGGTAATATTAAAAATAATAAATCTTAAAAATTCTCAAATTAATCATGAGTGATCTAAAAATTTATCTGATGCGAGGAAAATTGTCAGAGTTGATTTTCGTTATGCGCGTGATGTTTAAACGGTGGACCGTCTAAAACGAAACTTTTAAAACGATGTTTACTTAATAACTTTTGCGAAAATGATCTAACGATGGTCGAACTCTCAGGTTATTACTAAAATAATTTATCTTACGAGAATGTGGATTAAAAATTTTACGAGATGAATAGTGAATGTGAATAGTAAAAGTGAATAGTAAATTCTCGAAAATGAAAAGTAACCTAAAAATGCGGGTGGTTACACTAGCCTTACACTAACGGCACATACAATTACATTGACCAAATCGCTGATACTCTTTCGGTGGACCTAAGAACAAATGTGATAAACACTTATCAGAATAAGCTTCACTAAAAAATACTCAGTAATGGTATCCTAGCAGAATGTTTAAAAATTTTCATTGCGCTTTTAATACAAACATTATTAAAAAAATCACACACGACTAACCTTTTTCGAAAATGGGATGCGCAGTTGACGTACCAGCTTCGTCTCCAACGGACGGTATTGTGTCGTGGGGAACGCTAGCACCTACAATTGCGGCAGCACGATGGAAGTGAGTTAAAAGTTGTCTGATTGCATTGCCGGTCATTTTGTGAAAATAAAAAAGGACCACCTCCTTCTGCAGAACGTTCTACACTAATAGGTATGTGCGATGTACGCACAGAGTTATGTCCATCTGAGCCAAAGCGATCTCCTATACAGGGAAATACAATACTACTAAAGGTGTTGATACTTCCTGCCAATATTACCAAAAAAAAAAAATTATCCGTGCATAAATAAACCTCCAGATGAACCGCCCGGTGCAGTATATTGTATACTACTGTTTTGAAAGTTGAGTGTTAGCGGAACGTCAATTGGTCCTGTAAGATTTGAAAGCCATTTCCATCACCGCTTTAAAAAAGCTTGCAAAGAAATAGTAAAAGAGCGGATCGTCCAAGCACAATACCTGTAACCTCAAAGTCTTTTAGCCAGGTATCTCCAGCACGTCCGGGAACGTTAGCCACAACTCTGGCAACACGTAAATGTGACGGCATATCATCAGTAGGCGAGCAAGGCTCAGGGTACTGTGTCGAATCAAACATGTCACACCTTTCCGTTGAAGCTTCTAGACGAACTGATGTGGTCGTTATACATGATTCAACAAGCATGCCACAACGTTCATGTGAAATGTTATGAAAGGTAACGATCTCAGGCTGCATAATATCACGCCTATAATGTTTATTTGGGGAAGAACCGGACTGGGAAATGTTGTCAAAAGAATGCACACGCTTCAGCTGATGGTTAGCCAGTCTGGAATCAACGCGTGTACCTTGAGCGGTAACTAAGAATTTTGGCTGTTATCTGGAAGCATGGCTGCCAAATCTGGCATTAAATCATTTGTACGCCCAGATAAACTCATCATGGAACTGTATTGTATACTACTGGCCTGAAAATCGAGAATGATTGGACCCTCTATTGATCCTATAATGTTCAAAACCAGTTTCCATCAAGTGCCTGGAAAAACTATTAGAGAAATAGTAAAAAAAGAAACCAATCAAGTACAATACCTGTGATCCCAAAGGCTTTTAGCCACGCATCTCCACCTTTTATAGAAGCCTCAGTTCCAAGTTCAACGGCATTCGAATCTGATAGTACGTCAGCAGAAGATGAGTAAGGTTCATAAGATCCTGTCGAAGGAGATGCGTCATACTTTTCTGGTAAACCGCCATCGGTGGTTGCAGCACCTGTTGCACATGATTCAGCAGCTACGTAACGACAGTCATTTCAAATGTACTGCAAAACATGAATCGGCTATAATAGAATAGACAAACAACCTGTTCCAGTGATTGTGGGATCAGAACTTTCAATTGCCACGTTTTTTCCCTCGAGGAAGATGTTCTCTACATCGTTGTTAACAGTATCACCAACATTCTCGGGAACCATTACATCCGTTACAACCAACAATCGTGTTTGACGCCTACCACGCTTTCTCTCATTCTCCAAATTCATGGCTGAATTTTCATATCCAAACTTTCTCTTCACCGTGTTAGTCGTCGTGACCTCAAAAGGATCGCTCCCTCTAATGTTTTTATCAGTCGCCACATCTTGTACACAAACACGCTCACCGTCAAAGGCGAACACTTGAGGTTGTGTGATATCACCTGTAACGCTTGGTCGGCGAAGCAACAACGTCTAAGGTCTGATCAAAAGAACGTTTATAGCCCAATTCATGCTCACCCAATTTACCACCAACGCCTATATCTTGAACATGCACTCACTCACAACTTTGTGCGTTATCTGACACTACAGGCGTCAAATCACTTTTTGGTAGACCTACAACGTTAACTCTCTTGCATGGCCTACTTTTAATCTTCATATTTCAAAAGTTCAAAACACACATAAAATTAAGAGGTACGTAACACAAATATAAATGTTTACAATTCTATTTCACAAGTTTTGGAAGGAAATTCGAAGTTATTCATGCAAAAGCAAATATGTTAGCAAACACATAACAACATCAATATAGCAACCAAAAAAAGAACCTGCGCTATTTAACAACAACAAACTTACCTAACAACCAGAAACACCTACATGCAGATCTGCCCAACCACTCTAGTGATGAGATCCAGAAAAACTTTCTAACCTTCACGTAGAAGCATCCAGGTGGCACAAAAGAAACCAAACGACATATATGAGTCACGGCATGTAACCGGGTCTGTTCCGACGGACTAAAAGAATGGCCCAAATATAAGTCTAACCTACGGCCCAACAGCAGCCAAAAATAGATACGCATTATTTAATGTAACCAACATGTGCGCTATTCTCATAAGTTAAAAAGTCACCGACACTTTTTTATATTCCACCGACGTGCGAGATTATATATACGCTATTCTCTGCTAAGTTAAAAAGTCGACACTTTTTTATATTCCACCGACTGCGAGATTAATATATATATAGAATAGCATATGCATCTTTATTCTGGTGTGTACGTAGGCTAATAGACAGTTTTATCGATCTTATAATAAAAGAGTCGATAAAATTGTTTTCTTTAAATAATTTCCCTATATATCAGTTGGAAAAAACGGCTGCAATTAATCAGGATCAATGATGATGGATCTAATCCCAGGTCTTAAACATGATATTGGTGTTGAGTGCTTAATTCGAGCTCCCTTCAGCGAGATTCTTAGTTTGAAATCAGTTTGTAAAGATTGGAAAACTGAGATGGAGCTGCCGGAGTTTTATCGTGCCCGGAAGTCTGCAAAGAAAGCTCAATCTCTGGTCATTCTCGCTCAGAGTATGTGGTATAGATGTGGGTACAGCATTTATGCTGATCCCCCATACCGTCTTGTTGCTCTTGAGCCTGAAACCAGTTGCTGGTGGAAGTTGCCTCCTATACCAGTGTTTGAAGCTGGATTTCCTGTTACGTCTGAGATGGTTGCTTCTGGGTGGGATCTGGTTGTTATGGGTGGAAGAGGCCGCGAGAGTGAGGAATATTTTGATTCGGTTCTTGTTTTCAATTTTCTATCGTACAAGTGGCGTCGTGGTGCCAACATGCCTGGTGGGCCTAGATGGTTATTTGCTTGTGCTGCCGATGGTGATGGAACAATATATGTTGCTGGTGGGTATGACGTCAATGAGAATTCGCTTAATTCAGCATGGGCATATCATGTGTCAACAGACACTTGGACACAACTACCTGACATGGCACCACAAGAGCGTGGTTTCTGCAAAGGTTTGTTTCACCTTGGCAAGTTCCACGTCATCAACGGATTTGCATTCGATATGCAGGGCCACCACCAGAGCCTTGAAATTTTTGATACTTCATCAAGACAGTGGCTACTGCTGAGAAACGGCAATGATGAAGATAAGATTATTAAATCTCCGACATATTGTGTCCAAGGTACTAATCGTAAACTGTATACATGCTCTGCTAATGACCTAGTAGTATTAGACGATGGCAATTGGAAATTTGTTACAAAACTCCCCGCTGCTGTGGCAAACAGACCATACATAACCCCATTCCCTGGACATCTACTGTTGACTAGTAAACCAGACTACGACAAACCCCATGACGCTTATATATTGGATCTTAAAGACCTTATTTGGACAAGACTTGACCTACCGTTGGAGTACTCCGGCCATGTTCGTTACGGTTGTTGTTTCACCATCTAATGTTATTGAAACTACCTTTTAACACTAGTTATAGCACAGGATTTTGACACATATTTTTTATGTGTTTATATACCTTATTAGTTCGTTGGTCCCTGTGGTTAGTTGGATGAGTTTGTTATCTCGTTTTAGTTGTTTACTTCGGGATTGATTTTGATGAGTTCTTCAGTTTGATTTATGTTCTGGTTTTGATATGGTTCGACTGCTGCGATTCTAGTCAATTTTATTGTAATTTATGACAATAACCTTACAATTTTCACTAGTTATAATACCCGTGCACGCACGGGGTTTTTTCATAAAAGTTTAATCATGTATTATTATCGATTAGAAAGCAAAAAACTTAACATCTCTTAAGTAGGTTTACTTGGTTGATTAAAAACAGGATCAAAGAAATATACACAACTATTAAAAATCTATTCCTTCATGAGTTATATTCATAACCTCAAAAACATATTTCCTCACCATCAACTCAAACTTGTCCCAACTGCTAATCTTGAACTTGAAAACTTATCGAGAATTAACAATGTTTATAAAAAAGACTAACAGTTTTGTGTTGTAATAATGCTTAGTTATATGTAATACAAATATATTATAGGTGTTGTTTTCAAGTCTTTTTACCATTGTTTACTCGTTGGTAGTTTCTGTTGCTCAAACAATGGCAAAAGAAGTTCCGTCAAAATATTAGGAACTCCGGGATGGCAACTATGTGTAATATCGGAAGAACGTTGTGGGCTCTTTATTTGTTCGTCAGTTAAAGGACGCCATAGTCTTCAATGGACTGTAGGATGTGGATTTTTTCTGTATTGTGTGTGTTGTATTATATTGATGAACTGAACATTCGTCCCTTTTGGCTTTCAATTTTTCCAACGGCAGATTCTTAGCGTTTTTGAATCCATTCCAGTTTCCCTAAATTCTTCATCCAGAACCACCGACTCTCTCTTTATAGCACGTTCCTTGGCTCTTGCCTCCCTAATCTGCAACCCTGCAAAATGAAGAGAACAATTAAAAAAAGTTACTGAGTATAATGGAGAAGGAGTAAATTGAAGAAAAAAATGTTTACTCCTATAAAAAGCAGATTCATTATTTTGTTGATTAGTTTGTTCTCTTCTCTATTCTTACTTCTCTATTTCAATTAAGTTACGTCCTTGGTGGTGTCAAAAAAAGGGCGTTCAGTGCCTTCCACATGATAGAAATTATGAGTGTTTAGACGGCAAAAATGGTATGCACCACCTCTATATTCCTATTCCTATATAACTTACTATTTGTTATTTGATAGTTGTAGACAAACCACCCACAAAACCAATACTCGGTAATAGACCTCTTTATTCCTATGCATTACACACACAGACCTAAGATGTTTGAGTTTGTACCTGAACTTGTAAGTGCAAGAGAAAACGGCTATAAAATAATAACTCAACCACCCCAAAGTCAGACTCTTGTAATAGAAATTTACATTTTGTCCAAAAGCATATTGGATATATACCGACACTAAAGATGGCTCAATTCAACAAAACTTGTATTAGCCTATGCATTACGTACCAAAAACCCTTTTTTATGGCTTCGTTCACACAAAGTACTTTTCTCTATTGAAGTACTTGCACTAATGCTAGAAACATGCACAATTGGATGCCTATAGTTCTCGTACTTGGCTGGATGCTAGCAATAGCGATGTGAGTCCTACTAATTGCAATTCAGTTTTTTTAATATTGACAGTAGACAAGTAATAATCCAGGAGTGTGACCATTTATAATAATGCTGATAAGCATTAAAATGTGCAATCCTAAGCACCCTCTTTTTAGTGGTCACGTAATCAATTTTGGAGGATAAGTTTCATACCAGCTGCACCAAATATAATATTATAACATGAATCTTTAGTATTGGTATTTGGTACTAAAATGAAAACATTAATTTTTTAAGCAACAACATTGGATGGTGATATGCATTATCTTTAGTATTAAGTTGTTTTAAGCAACAACCTTGGATGGTGATATGCATTATCTTTAGTATTGGTATTTGGTACTAAAATGAAAACATTAATTTTTACTTGAACAATATCAATAACATGAATCCAAATGTCATTACCTGGTCCCTAACTTGATGTTGCACCTAAATCTAAAGACTCGATCATACCACAAAACTATAATACAAACTACATCAAGGATGGAGAGAAAAATTATTGGTCTATCAACCCGAACCAACAACGTAATTTGACCCAGCCCCTTTTTAGTTTTGTTACCAACACGTCCATTTTTCTGTATCATTTATGAAAGTTTTCCGGCGCTAGTCCCTTTTAGACAGAAATAATAACTTAAGTGTTAGAGTATAGAACTTACCACGTTGAGGAGCATGATTCTTCATAATCGCTATGATCACCAAGAAAGCCCAGCACAATATCCCGCGTATTAGTTGCAATTAGCATTAATCACCAAGCACTTCCATAATTACCTTTACTGACCATGATCTATTCTCCTCGTATTTAGTAATTCCTTCCCTCTAATAATGTGGCAATCAAAATAAACGTTAAGCATAAATATATGAAACTGGCTTCCGTGAAGAACAAGAGAGAGATTCAATAAATCACCAATATTTTGAACTAAGTCGCAGAGTAATTTTATCCTCAAACCATGACCATACTCAAATTCCCAATAACCACGAAATACCTTGTTGTTCCGTTTCAATAATTTCGTGGCAAAAGACCTATTGCCACGCCTAGTTCATACTGTTAGTCATGACCTTTTTTAGTCACCAAAGTCAACAACTTTTAGACACGATCATGCGTCACTGCAAAGTTTGGAAAAATATAATAAAGAAATCAATTAAAATATTGTTAAAACTTTTAGTAACGACTTGGTTTTGTGTAAAAGAATATTGATATTTTAATGTTCAACATTTAGTCACGACAATGCGTGGCAAAAAGTATGATGATATTTTTAATTTAAATCTTTAGACACGACCAAAAGTCGTGACTAAAAGTTTCAAAATATAATATCATTATACCTTTAGCCACGACATTGTCGTGGCTATAAGCAATACCTGTTCCTACATTACAGCTGCTGTTTTGGCAGCAAAACTGCAGTTTTCTCGCTTTTCCAAGATGTTTTTCTTGATCCGTAACATACAAACAATCCCATTAACAACATAATTCACATTAACAAAAAGAGTGTCAACAAATCCTAAATCGTTTCAACATGATTAAAATTAACAATACCAAAACACGACAATTATATTCTAAATTGTTTTACGAAAACACAACACCTACTTATCTCATGATCGTTTTCATCTATTCATTCATCTTCATTCTGCAACCCATCATCATCTTCATTCTCCATCCCATCATCATTGTTTTCTTTATATTCTTCATCCTCTTCGCCAACAAACAAGTAAGAAGGTAAGCTCAAAAGCTAAGTATAAGCTAACAAATATTGAGATCACACTACAAACTACTAATGCTATAAAAATCAGACCCTACTAATGATCTTACCTAGCAAAAAGATGAGATTAAAAAGTGGAAAAGGGCATGTTTTGCTGCAACAGTGGGCAAGGCAGCAAGGGTGGTTTTTAAGTACAAAAAAAAACTACCTAATAAGCTCTACATCCTAATATAAGCTAAGACATATTAATATCATCCTACAAACTAACAATATACACAAAATTAAGGCCTTTTTATAACTCTAATCTACTTTAAATGAAGCTAAAAGGGGAGGACTTGGGGGCTGCAGAGGGGCTGTTTTGGACAGAAAAGATAAAAGGTTTAAGAAAAAATTACCAAATAGCACATAATGCTATTAAATAACACAAAAACGCGATTACTATAATTTCATAAACTTTAGCAGTAGTTACATTTACTGTAACACAGATAAGCCATCATATCCCATATAGTGCAAACATATAAAGTCGGATGGCTAAGTTTAATGCTACAGTTACATGGAAATATGATACCAAAAAAGACTTCTGTCACTGGTAAAACCGGCAATCTCGTACCTTCATTCATCAGTAGTGATACGACTCAAATACTTAGATACTTTAAATAGAAAATCAAGTTACTTGCGTGTGTTATGCCTCGTTCAAATATGAGATGTGCCAAATTTAGCAAGACTTATATACACCATGATAAGCATCTGAATATACCTGAATGTTTTCGCCTCAAGGATGCTTCCTGGCTCCCTTTTCAAGCACATTCACAATCTATGTGTGTGTGTGTGTGTGTGGGGAATTAATACTATGTATAGTCATAGCTAGATGACATACTTGATGTCAACAACCAATAAATATATCCTTCGAATTTGGTAAGACTATCAAGACTAAATTAAAGTTAGTTATCCTCTTATAGAAATATCAATGTCAAACCTATTTTTTGATAAATTTCTCACAAGCATAATTGCTTACAGTTCCTTCTAGCATCTTAAGTAGGGCTTGTTGAACTCCCTCATCAGAGGTTGCTAATATTTAAGATCTCTGCCTATATATAAGATGAAAATTTGTGAGATTTTTAGGTATAACGAAAGCCCTACATAGGAGGATCACTGAATTATATACACAAATGACATTTGCAAGATATAGCAACAAAGTATTTGAAACAGACCATGGTGTGGTTGACTGGTAGGGCCTTCTGGTACTCCATTCGCATCCACTGTATCTGAAATAAAACAAATAGTTTCACCATATGACTACCAACATTAGAAGCATGTGTTCCAGTTCGAAAAATTCTTTTCATATGGGCGATAGGAATCTCCTCTTTAGTGTCACAACTACAATGAAATAATAATAAAAAAACCTAACTTATACAACAACCACGTCAAAAATTAATAAACAAACATGATTGAGGATTATAGATTCAATTTCTCATGAAAAACCTAATTTAAATCTCCATGTTGTTGGGGTGATGTCTTCGGCATGGAACCAAGAACGAAAAGCATTCATAAACCCTAACTTTATATGTGGTTGCTTCATAAAATAATATTCACGAACACAATTGAAGAGTCCCTTCATCTGTTCCAAATATATTGTTTGAAAACTTTCTTGTATCCAGAATAACAAATGAATCAATATGTGTCTAAACAAACAATAAAGTTTACCTGATTTAATAAAAACAATATGAATTGCATCATTCATGTTAGGGTTTTGAGAGAAAGGTCTTATATTAATGTATTAGGGTTTTGCAGTGATATTACGTCTAATATTTAGCGTATATTTTGTGTATTTAGCCGTATATATTAATAATATTGGATTTAGTTTGCTAAATATTTAGCCTATATTTACTTTGTTTTCGTTTCTTGATCACAATCAATGGCTTGGCTCCATTGGTTGGGACGTTTGCATTGTAACCTAAAGATACAGGTTTAAGTCTCACCATTTTTTAATCCAAATTTTATGAATGGAAAAGGGTTGCTACTATTTAATGACGTCATGTATATTTAAAATTATAAAACACTATAGCATATCCGAATTTTATAAATTTAAAATTATAAAAACAAAAAAATCAAATCAAATTTTAAAAAAAATGCTATTTAAAAAAATGCAACATGGATTTATGACGTGGCATTATATATATATATATATATATACGTATATATATATATATACGTATATATATATATATATATATATATATATATATATACTATATTAGATGCAGATACTATCTGACTCATTTAGACCAATAGGAATTAAGTATTAATAAATATTTTTATTTAATTGAAAAGGGCATAATAGTCAAACACATTTTTATTTTCTTTTTGGAATTTTTTTAATTAAAAAACGTTTTTAAATTCCCCTAATTTTCGGATTTTTTTTAGTATACAAGTTTTCTGGAAAAAAAAGTTCATATGTGTTTTTTTAATTAGTAAACTTTTTTTTTTTTTTTTGTTTTTTTAAAATTATTGTAAGTTCAGGTATATTTCTTGTGTACAATTATTTAAACATCAAACTTGTTTTGCTTAAAATGATAATTGCACATATGTTTCTAGTATACATTTTTTAATCTTCAAAATTTATAACAAAAAACATAAACATAGACATATACATATAACCTCTAAATTTATAACAAAATACACAAAAATTGATATCAAATGAAATACAATTTAAATACAAATGTATTTTGTTAAGTATATATGTACACGACAACCAAAAACATGTATGCACTCTTCTAAGAACATGTGTGCACTCTTTCACGAACATATGTGCACTCTTTCACGAACATATGTGCACGCTTCACTTTCTCATCATGAAGAACATGCAAACAAAAGGTTAACTAGCGGTTCATTATCAAGATATTGGATCTACTTCATCACACCGTCTTTTCTATGATTGAGTCTTCTATGCTCAAACTTTATATATGAAAACAGAAAAAATAATAAATAGTTAAAGTTTAATCAACCAAAACAAAGATCAATTAAAACAAAACATAAAGTACGAAACAAATATTTCATTTAAACATATACAATGAGAATTAAATTCCGACGACAAAGTAAAATGAGCATGCGCAACGTAATAATAAAAAAATAAAGAATAAAATGGCGCTATCTAACGTGAGTTGGGAAAGACAACAAAAAAATCAAACTCCAGGCACGTAAAACACATGCACTCAATAAAGTTTAAACTTCATAAAATGTAAAAACACATATGCACACTAAAGACATCTAAACTCCACAAACTGTACAATCACATGCATTTTCAATATATTTGAACTCCAAAACATAAATATCCAATAGTTAGTGTGGCAACAAGGTCGATAAGCAAGTCATATCCCGAGGTTCGTTGCACCATAAACAGCTAGCAAATAGATATGAATAACCTAAACACCGATGTACAATTTAAAACTTATTTAGAGTATTTTAAAGACGTTACAAGCGTTTCAATTTTTTAACCTTTTATCATATTTGTGAAAGACGTTACGAGGTTAGTTGCATCATATTAGTGAAAGAAAATTAAAAAATTAAAAAGCACTCAAGACTGAAATCACAAACGTACAATTACGTATCATTTATACATCTCAACTATCATTTAGTTTAATCACATATCTAATCCCAATATTAAAGTTAGAAAATTAAATACAAAATCCTAACTATGCATTAATTTTAATACTTGAATAACTAAACTATATATGAGTTTTGACACTCAAAAACAAAAACAGAATAGTTGAAAACAAAATTCAAGAAAGTCACTAGCATAAAAAGACTTTGTTTTTGTTGGACCAATACAAGATAACTGGGTACACCAAACAATCAATATCCATAGTTTTAAAGAAAATAAATAAACTAATAAATATACCGTGGATGCCCACAATTGTTACCTACTTTGTTTGCTTATCAATGTTTTGTATTGGGCCGCATAGCGTCATTTCTTATTGCAGCTTTTTTATTTGTTGTTTGGTCGAGTGGCCTTATTGTTGGAATAAGTTACAAGAATTTTGAAGTCCTTTCGTTTTGGGACGGAAACCCAGATTGGGTGGTAGGGAGGTCGGAGCCGCATACAGATCTGATGTTGGCTAGAGTTCCGGTAAGTCTGAAGCGCCATTTTTTAGCCAAGAAAGAACCGAGAGATCCAAGTTTATATACTGGGATTAAAGAGATATCTGATCTGGTGGTTGTGAGTGTGTGAGCATGAGAGAAAAAGTAGATATGGAGAAGATTAAATATGAAAGATAGGGTGGCTAGGTTTTGTGAAGCAGGAAGAGAGATTAGAGATAAGTAAGCGGTTACTAGGTCAAAAAGAGAAAATTGTGGCTTGACTGACTTTATAAGATGACTATAATACCCTTTTCTATTTTTAACAGTTATTTATTTTTATTTTTAATTTAAAAAAACTGTCATATTTAATTTTAACCGTTGATTAAGTAATCTAATGGTCCAGATTTATTTTAAAGAGTATTGTAAAGTACTGTATCTAATATTAGTACTGCATAGAATACAACACTATATATATATATATATATATATATATATATATATATATATATATATATATATATATATATATATATATATATATATATATATATATATATATATATATGGTAAAGTTAAAATAAAAAGAATATCAGTAAAAATAATAAAAAGATTTATTTTTTTAAAATTCACCAAAATTGTAAAAAATCCCACAAGATCGGGTATGTTGGTGCATAAAACTTTTGTGAAAACATTTTTATAATTTTGAGTTTTGATACGTTTTTTTTAATGCACAAAAATGAAATTTGATAAAAAAATTTTGATGCACAAAAATTTAATTTGTTTTAGTTAGATGCTTGTGATGTTATTTTGATGAAAAAGTCAAAAGAAGTTGGGTGCAAAAACCAATTTTTGATGCACAAAAAAACGATTTAATGCGCAAACATATTTTTTCATAATTTTTTTTCGGAAAAAATATCCACTTTTAGATAAAACGTTTTCACAACTTTTTCATGCACCATCATACCCGATCTTGTGGGATTTTTTGGGATTTTTTCGAGAACTTTTTTTGAAAAAAAAATCTTTTTATTTTTTTACGGATATTTGTCTTTTTATCTGATCTTTATCCTATATATATATATATATATATATAGGGGAGAGTTAACGTGAGATCAAACTTAAAGTTGTAAAAATAAGATCAAGTCTAAAAAACCACTAAAACATTTATAAATAACAATTTTATCAATAATACACATAAAAATAATATTTTAATACAAATTAACATTTTAGCAATTAATAACCAAATGATACATGAGTTTGGATTAGTGATATACATGATACACATTACACTAATAAATATTCCAAAATCTGATACACATACAAAAACCTGATACACATTACACTTCTAATCAAAGTGTATCACCAAGGTTTCGTAAATTTTAAAAAGAAATCTATCGAAACTTTAACAATTTTAGTTGTAGTTAATAAAAAATTTATTTTTGTTGTAAGGAGAGTGTCACTTGTCAAATTTTAGTTGGATCTCATTTTAACAACTTTAAGCTTGATCTTATTTGATCTAGATTCTATATATATATATATATATATATAGGGGGTGTTTCTTGTGAGAAGTCTAATTTTTGTGAGAACGCGAGAAAAGATCCTAACCCTCCATCTAATCCCTCCTTTTTTTAGATCCAATGGCTTAGATTGAAGCACAATTTGCACTGTCTATACTAAAAATCACGGGTAATATTTAATTAAAAAAAAACACACATATCTCACGCTCATAAGGTGAAAATCAACAGATCCTCTCCAATCCAACTGCTTCACCCCAAATCGAACCACCAAATCACTCCTCCACAATTATCGCTTCACCTCTTCACCCCTACAACCTTCTTCCACCTTCGTTCACCGGAATATTAATCATCACCGGAATATTAATCATCACCGTCGTTAAACCGCCGATCAACTGCCGTTCAACCACATTATGCCACCGCCGTTCAACCGCTGTATATCACTGTCGTTCAACCACAATAATCAAAGGAATATTAATGAAGAAGATATGGATCTAGATGACTCTCAACCAGAAGAAACTGAAATCAATGATATCACCGGAATACACCGAGATATCAAGTAATTATCATAATTTATTATTATTTAATTAATTTTTATAAATAATTGTTTTGAATTGTGAAAATTATTAGCAGATTTAAGTTTAGTTAGAGAATCTTCGCATGTGAACTGATTTTAATTCTATTATTGTATTAGTGTAATTAGTTTTAGTTAGAGCATCTTCGCATGTGAAGATTATCAGTTAGGAAGTTAGTAATGAAGTTTTGATGCAATTAGCGGATTTTAAGTTTGGATTACATTATCTTCGCGTGTGAAAATTATGAGTAAGTATATTTTTGAGCTTATAAATGCATATAAGTTTAGTTATATTATCTTCACATGTGAAGATTATCAGTTAGGAATGAAGCTTTGATGCAATTAGCGGATTTAAGTTTGGATTACATTATCTTCACGTGTGAAAATTATCAATAAGTAATGGATTTTTTAGCTTATAAGTGCATATAAGCTTAGTTATATTATCTTCACATGTGAAGATTATCAGTTAGGAATGAAGCTTTGATGCAATTAGCGGATTTAAGTTTGGATTACATTATCTTCATGTGTGAAAATTATCAATAAGTAATGGATTTTTTAGCTTATAAGTGCATATAAGCTTAGTTATATTATCTTCACATGTGAAGATTATCAGTTAGGAATGAAGCTTTGATGCAATTAGCGGATTTAAGTTTGGATTACATTATCTTCACGTGTGAAAATTATCAATAAATAATGGATTTTTTAGCTTATAAGTGCATATAAGCTTAGTTATATTATCTTCACATGTGAAGATTATCAGTTAGGAATGAAGCTTTGATGTAATTAGCGAATTTAAGTTTGGATTACATTATCTTCACGTGTGAAAATTATCCGTAAGTAATGGATTTTTTAGCTTATAAGTGCATATAAGCTTAGTTATATTATCTTCACATGTGAAGCTTATTAGTTAGGAATGAAGCTTTGATGCAATTAGCGTATTTAAGTTTGGATTACATTATCTTCACGTGTGAAAATTATCAGTAAGTAATTGATTTTTTAGCTTATAAGTGCATATAAGTTTAGTTATATTATCTTCACATGTGAAGATTATCAGTTAGGAATGAAGCTTTGAATAGCGTATTTAAGTTTGGATTACATTATCTTCACGTATGAAAATTATCCGTAACTAATGGATTTCTGAGCTTATAAGTGCATACAAGTTTAGTTATATTATCTTCACATATGAAGATTATCAGTTAGGAATGAAGTTTTGAGTTAGGAATGAAGTTTTGATGCAATTAGCGGATTTAAGTTGCAACTGGTATCAAATGAATATTCAAACATCATGTGACAACTGAATTATAAGATAACCATAAAATGTATTAGGCTAACCAAACACTAGAAATTGATTAGTGTGAGTTGAAGCCCGCGATGATGGATAGTCACTTAAAAATGCGCATCAAAACACCCTTAAACATATAGGTATAGCCGTATATGTAGGTAACTTTACATTTATCTACAAAATTAGTCTTTTTATTGCAACTTATTTCCTGTTACTCCAAGATTGTTCAGTTTGACCCTTTTTAGAATCATGTATTTCTTTTGTTACATTGTGTATGAATTACATTTTGATTTGGTTTTGTTTAATCCCATTTCAGAAGGAAACAATGGTTACATTATGGTTACTGCAAATGGTGGTAACCAGCAGTGAGTATTTATAGGTCTTTTATTTCTTTAAAACTCACGTTTTATTTTGTACGTTTACGTAATTTTTATTTAAACGTAAGTTTTAAGTTGTAGGTTTTAAACGTTCATCGACTTTAAAAATAGTGATAGCGTTTATTTAATATCTTTTATCTTTTTAATTTTCTTAATTTGCATTTAAGTCGCTGTTATTTGTAAATCTTTTCTTTAGGTAATTATCCATCTAAAACCTTACTGATCGCTATCCTTAGTGATCATTCTATCATCTGAAGTTGTTTAAACACCAATTCATCCTCCGTGGGACTTAACGACCCAGGAATACACTATATTCCTCTGATCTTAAATTGCATTCGTGCTTGAGCAGTTTTAAGCTGATTACGGTCTGCCATTCACAAGTGGCAGGTTTGAGTGATTTAGCTTGACTGTTTTGCGCGGATCAAATTTTGGCGCCGCTGCCGGGGAGGCTGTAAGCGTGTTTTAAGCATTTCCAGACCCGTACTTGCACATATACCATCGTTTGTAAACAGTTTTCTGTAAAGTTTTTCAAAATCAAAAAGTTCATTAACACTTTTCCTAAAGTGTTAACTACACCAAAAATATTTTCATTCTTTGTTTTTATAAAATGTTTTTCAAAAATCCAAAAATATTCCTCTTTACCCTCTTACCTTTTTGATTCTTCATTTCTTACCCTCTAGAACCATTTGATTCTTTCTATGTCTTATCCTCACCCTCTTGGTTGTCAATGGTGTGGTGGTCCTTATAATGGTGGCAATTGCCCCAGTTGTAGTATGGTGGAGTCAGGAAACGGGTCTGTCTATAACCAAGATCCCTATTCCTACCATAACACAACTGATTTATTCCATCGGCTACCACCTGTGAGACTCAACAGTTATCTGTTGTGAGTACGTGATGGTTCACATTCCATTCGATTGTCAATCGGGAAACACGCTTGTCTATGAGCGGGTTCGATAACAATTATGACTACAACACATATGACTCACAGCCACATCAGTTTTACTGTTGTGAGTATTGTGAAGGTCCTCACTCTAGCTCGGATTGTCAAACAGGGAATCCATTTCCTTGTAACAATTACGACTCTTCGTATCAAGACCAACCTCCACAGTACCAAATGATTCAAGCGACTCCTCATGAAACTACGACGGACCTTCTCAAGACTCGAGTTATTAAAAGAACTTAAGGAGGAGTCGGCTATGTCCTCCCAAGATAATCCAAATGAGAAATCCATGGAAGAATTGTTAGCGGAAGAACGGGCAGCTAAATTAGATTCCCAGATTGCCATTGAAAACAACATTGTTAGGAATCAATTAGACTACAAAAAGCATTCAAATCTAGCTCTCGATTCCGTTTCATTCCTGATGATGATGATGATGATGTTACCCTTGATATTAGTGAATTATGTACAGATTCATCAAATTCATCAGTTGAAATTCCTTCCGTGGAAAATCGGGAGAAAAGACTATGATGGAATTACTAGCAGAAGAACAAATGTTAAGTATAAAACATATGTATGCTAGTCCTTCTAAACTCCCTCAGTCTGTTGTTATCACACCCGAGGTTCACACTCACTCTCTGAACATGGGGGCGAGTATCTTGACCTTGTTCACGAAAAGGAATCGGACGAATTCATAAAGTCTAGTGTTGAGGACCTTGTCCCAATCACGAGAGAGTCACAGGAATTTCGATCATATGTGTGATTCTATTTTCCCTCTTGAGTGTTCAAAAGATCATTTTGAAACTTTCTCCGATGTTAGCGAAGATTGTACTTCTCATGGAAACATCGAGTATGTTGAGGCATCACTCCCACGTCGATGTCGATCATCATCTTGAGGAGTTCACCAATGAACTCACTCACATCAATCCACTCTTTGATTTCGAAGCCGATCTGGGAGAAACTGAAAGTCTCCGTGATAATGATCGTTCACTCACTTCTTATCCCAACAAATCAATAGAGAATATTAATCACTTTGTTTCTGAAACATTCAAAACAACTCTCACCAATCCTCTATTTGAATTCGACTCTGAATTCACTTTAATTCCTGAGAATCCACTCTTTGATACTCAGATTGAGGATAGTGCTGAGTCTACAGTGGAACAAGAATTCACAGATTTACATCTTGTGATTGATTCTCTTCACGAGGAGTTCTCCTGTGAACTCACTCATATCATATCTCCGCCGGAGTATGATAATTTCCATTTTGATCTAGACATGAGCTTAACTGAGGAGATTCATGAAACTATGAATTCTCCTATTGAGGATGAAGAGTTAGTCATGATTTGTATCATGATTTTCTTTCTTTTCTTCATATATTCTGTCACTTCTCCTGTTCTTCACTCCTTCGGGAATGAAGACATTATCTTTGACCCCGGCATTTTCATTTATCATTTATGAGCCGGTTCTATCTATATCTCATCGGTGTGGAACTTTCACATACTTCAATGTTTATACAAACATCTTGAATGAAAGTCCGAATGAGATTGTTTCTTCCACTTACTTCCCCATGAACAAATTAATTCGGGGTCGAGTCAAGCTAGCGATTCGGTAATCAAAAACAGTAGTTAAACATGGGTTTTCACCCGTGTGTACCACCCTAGTGTGGGGGAAGATGCCCCACATGTTGTATATAAATTTAAAAAAAAAATTGTTGTGTTTCCACACTTTGAATATTGAGTACAATATTCATTTCTAAGTGTGGGGAAATTCGCGAATTTGATCATAAATGTACCCTTTTAGTCCCTTTTTCCCCAAAATGGCCAAATTTTAAAATTTTTTTAGTGGAAGTACTATGTACTAAACACAGCAAATGGTAATCAGTCCACCATGTCTAACCCACATAAGGATTGGCTAATCCAGGAGCAAACGGCTCTTGGTAAAGATTTCTCAAATCCGTTTATATGGCTTGCAATTTGCCCAAAATTGTATGGTTCTCAACTCACCATATCCTAAAAAGTGAAGAGTTGGCTAGCCCGCAAGTTTATGGCTTGTGGTAAAGGCAGTGGAAAATCCATAATTGGTAATCGACTCACCAAAGATAATATTGATAATTTATCTAAGAGTTGGCTAGTCCAGAAGGGTACGGCTTCTGGTAAAGACACATCAAATCCGTTTACAGCTTATGATTTGCTCAAAATCATTTGGTTATCAGTGTACCAAGGTTCTTACTTGAACTGAAACAATTGGCTACTCCAGAAGTAATGGCTTTTGGTAAAGAGATAAAATCCATTAAATTTTCTCAAATCATTGCTAGGGACTAGCAATATCTTAGTGTGGGGGATTAAAATTTGATCCGCGCAAAACAGTCAAGCTAAATCACTCAAACCTGCCACTTGTGAATGGCAGACCGTAATCAGCTTAAAACTGCTCAAGCACGAATGCAATTTAAGATCAGAGGAATATAGTGTATTCCTGGGTCGTTAAGTCCCACGGAGGATGAATTGGTGTTTAAACAACTTCAGATGATAGAATGATCACTAAGGATAGCGATCAGTAAGGTTTTAGATGGATAATTACCTAAAGAAAAGATTTACAAATAACAGCGACTTAAATGCAAATTAAGAAAATTAAAAAGATAAAAGATATTAAATAAACGCTATCACTATTTTTAAAGTCGATGAACGTTTAAAACCTACAACTTAAAACTTACGTTTAAATAAAAATTACGTAAACGTACAAAATAAAACGTGAGTTTTAAAGAAATAAAAGACCTATAAATATGAAAATGATATTTTTATAATCCTAATAATAAAAGAAAATTATTAGAAAAAGAAAATTATTTTTACAACTTATTATTTAATTATTATTAATTAAAAACTATTTATTAAATATTTAAAATGCACTAAAATACAAGAAAATATAAAATCAACCTAGAAAAATGAAATTATAACTTAGAAAAATCTAAAATATGATAAAACTTATTTTAAAACTGAAAATATATTTTTTAGACTTATTATGTATTTATTATTAATTTAAAACTATTTAAAACTAATTAAAATGCTAAAAAAAATACTTTTTAAACTAAAAAAATTATGGAAAAATATTTTTTATTACTTTTATATTTATCTTAATCTAGGAAAATAGAAAACATATTTTTTAAGCTTTTTCTGATTTATTAATATTAAAAGGTATTTAAAAAGGATTAAAAACTATTTAAAATAAAGAAAAATAGCAAACAGTGTAGGAAAAATCTGAAAAATTCAGGAAAATGTTAAAATATTATTCTAAGTCTAAGAAAAATATAAAAACATATGCTTATATGGAGGAAAAAGCTACTGCTGTAAAACTGCTTAATAATAAGCAATCCAAAATAAGCTATAAGCTACAAATGAGTACCAGCTGAACAAAGAAGCTAAATAATGCTATATTAAGTATAACTTAACTAATTATCAGTACTCTAGATCATTTAAAGAAGCTTAAACTAGTTATGAGCTTATTGGATTATAAGTACAAAACAGTGATCAAGGGGTACCTTTAAGCACTTACACAAGCTAAATAAATAAGCTAAAAGGGAAAACAGCTATTGGGACATAAAATAAACCTGGCTAACTACACAAGGACCAAAAACCAGCTCCTCACAAGCTTCAATGAAGCTTGTGAGAGGTCTACAAGAGTGCACACTCAGTGGCTGAGTGTGTGCAGGCATATCATACCTAATTGGAAGCTGATTTAAAGCTTATTAGAGCTTGATAAATGGAAAACAAAACTGATATCTCTACACTAGACCTACTGAACTTGTAAATCCCAAAGTCTCATAGCTTTTGATGAAGAAATGAATCAATGAGACTTCAACAAAGTTTTGGAAAAACTGGATTTTTCAAATCTTGACTTTTATCAACAGAAATGGAAAGTTGACTTTAGTGAGTTTTGAATCAAAGTTGCTGACTGATTATGATGTTTAGTGACAAAATGAATCAAAAACAAGCTAGCTTAACTACTTTTAATCCTCTATGCAAAATATGGATGAGTGAAATTAACTGAATTGAGAGTGAGAACAGTTATGATGCAGATTTGACTTTTAGAGATCTTAAGTGCAAATAAATGACTAATATGATTCTAATAACACTAAATGACACTAAAGCAACTAATGTTAACAATTAAACTAACCTCAAACTCGAAATTAAACCTAGATCCAAACACTACTTATATAACAGATTTGATGCTTTAACAAACTAAATCACTGATTTGATCCACTACAATGTTTACTCTATATTCAAAGAGAAATTATAATACTGAATGAACTGAAATACTATCCTAATACTAGACCACCACCAATAGGATAAAGGTTCCAATTTTTACTCTACTCATATGTGATTTGCTAGTGACAGATCAAAATGAAAAAGGCACAAATATGCTACTGAGATCACTAAAATACACTATGATACACACTAAATAAGCTAATGAACCAGTTTATAATTGCTAGAATTGATTAAGAAAAGTACTCACAAATGGTCCAACCACTATGGTGTGCTAAACAGTTTAACAAGTATCACTATCCTACTGATTTCAACCCAAACACAACTCAGAATCAACCCAATCTTAGCCCATTTCCACAGCTAACACCAAAGAAACCATCCATTTCTTTTTCAAATTAGCACAGTTGACTTTTGTTGACTAGGATAATTTTGAGAATAAGATTTGAGTAAGTGAGTTTCTGAGTAAGTAATAAGCTAAACTGAGCTTATTAAAGCTTATATAGGAGCTTATAATTGCATAACATTAACTATAAATAACATTCATATGAACTAGATATTTTGAAATTGCAAAATTACATAAGATAACTTCGTACTTGAAATTAAATCTTGAAAAAGATTTATGATACACTGAAATTACATAAGAAAGTACTTGGAAACTTAAACATAAACTGGAATTTGAAAATTAAACTAATCTACATTTTCTAAACTAAAGCTACACTACTTTTTTTTATCTCCTCTGCTTCTCTTGGTATTTATTGATCTATTTTACTCCTTGTCGACCTCTGAGTAAATCCCACCTCATTTCAGCCTTTGGATCATTTGATTTCATCAAAACCATACACTTGGTGCTTTGGCGGGAAAAGTCTAAGAAGCAGGTTTCTAGCATTAAATGGGCTTTGGTTGTTTGTGTAGGTGGAGGGGGACAGGGTGTGAAGTGGATAAGCTGGGGATGAGGTGGAGTAGTGAGCAGGTGTCGGGGAAGGAGTGAAACAGGTGGAGGGGATGGTGAATAGTGAGGGGCGCGTGTTCTGTTTTTAAATTTTTGGGCTTGGGTTGAAATTGGGCTAGCCGGATTATAGGATTGGGTTTGGTTTAATAATAAGGGTCCATTTGGTTAAGTTAAACCCACAAGGATCATTTGTGTAATTATCTGAAAATGAAGGACTGATCTTGTAATATTTCCAAAGTTATAATAAAGGACCAATATTGCCATTTATAAATAGTATAAGGTTTATTTTGATTATTTTCTTATTTTTTAAAACCTTAGGGACTAATTTTGACACTTTTGCAAAGTTGAGGGACCAAAGTTGTAATTTTGAGATTTTTAACTTCAAAGGGTTATTTTGAACAACTTGTGAATCCCAAGGACCTAAAATGATATTTTACAAGTTTTTGAATTACCAGGGACTGATTTTGACAACTTTTGTAACTTGGGGGACTAAAACTGCCAATTATGCAAACTTGATACGTTTTTCATCAGATTTTGATGTTTTTGCATTTAAAACATATAAAACACTTGTTTGTGATATTTTTATCATTTTGAAGCATTTCTGAGTGTTTTCAGATGTTTTTGGCATTCTAACAGTACAAAAATGATGAGTATTTAGACACTCATCAGAAGCCGTAAGTTATACTATTATCACCACTTTTTACAAATTTTATTTTGCAACTATTTGCAAGAACAAGTTTTTGCTTTTTTATTGGATTCAATTTCACTCTTGGTTTAACAACAGGTCTGCAATATTATTGCAGCGACAAGATTACTTAACGCAACTCTCGTCATCCCATCGTTTATGTTCAGTAGTGTGTGGAGAGATACAAGGTATTAACTTTTTGTAATAAATTTAAAGAAACTCTTGTAATCTTGTTTATGCTATTATCATTAAAACTCCCTGTGTGTTAAAAACTGATCCTGCCCTTTTATCACTACCACGATCAAACTACATTTAGATCACCAAAAATGACCCGTATACACTCCATATATATCAAGTTAATATGATCAACCCATAAGTTTATAGTCTCGTAACTTGGTAACGTGTGAAACTGTATGTCTCGTAGCTTATTAAGATGCGTGAACAACTTGGTCACATGTGAAAATATATGTCTCGTAACTTTTTAAGACAACTTTGTCACATGTGAAACTATATGTCTATATCTTGTAGCTTCTTTAGTTACTATGGTGCGTGAACAACTTGGTCACATGTGAATATATTTGTCTAGTAGCTTTTTCAGATGCGTGAACCACTTCGTCACATGTGAAAATATATGTCTATGTCTCGTAGCTTATTAAGATGCATGAACAACTTAGTCACATGTAAAATATATTTCTTGTGGATTTTAAAGATGCGAACAACTTAGTCACATGTGAAAATATATGTCTCGTGGATTTTAAAGATGCGTGAACAACTTGGTCACATGTGAAAATATGTCTCGTAACTTGGTAACATGTGAATCTATATGTCTACCAAAATGATGGGCGAGACCGCGAGACTACTAAGACCAGTTCAACAGAGTATCATCTTATAATGATATTATGTGTATCTACTGAACATTATTAATCACGTATAGATTAGTGCTATCATAGTAATTAGCTAGTGTTGAAGTGTAGAAGCTGATCTGTGATACATTGTTGCCAAAGCTCTACTATTATTTTACTCTGTGAAAAGGTATTTTTTCACATGTGGACAATTTTCATTTCCCTTTCGCATGAATTTTTTTACCTACTGGAAAGTATATGGTGAATATATCTTCAGATTCTTCTCAAATGGGATCATAGCTCCAAAATAGAATAAAAGTAACTTGTTTGCATCTATCTATATCAGATTGAATATTCTTTGTATGGATTGTCCGTACACCAAGATATAGGAGGTTAAAGTTTTTCAATTTTTCTTGCTAATTTGTTCTTTAGGCCATGTTTAAATTCATTAAAAATCCTTTGACTTTTTTTATTTACACTTTACAGTGGGGTTGTTATAGTAGAAAGCCATTTATAGTCTGATGCAACTTATGACAAAACTGTAACTTGGGATGCCCTCTTAAGGGTGTTAGGATCTAATGATGTTGTGTTACGTTAGAGTACTTTGTGGGTCTCAACTAGCTTAAATGTTAGGATTTAGTAATGTAGAAAGTAATTTTGAATTCAGGATCCTCTTCTGCTGTGTGCTACGTACTATTTAATCCTTTATTTGATTTTAGATACCGGGTCTTGAAAGTACCTCCTGGAAGCTGGTAACTTGTGTTGTATTGAAAGTACCTTTGGGAGAAATAGCTGTGAAAAAAGTTGATGAGTTGCAACAAAATGTTGAGGCAAAAATCGAGGCAAAAATCAATGAAGTAAATATGACAGTGTCACAGTATTTTTGTCAAACATGTCTCTTGCTTAGACAATAGTTTGTAAGTTCTGGATTAAGTGATGTGGTTAGGCTGGATTCATGATACCTTGTCTCAGTGCTTCCAACTTCGGGAGTTGTTTCCACTAAATGTTCTCTTGGTTTTGAGACATCAAACTCGGTTGATTGTTGCTTTGAGATATTCGCTAATGACACCAGGATTGTTGCATCTTTTTCGCTTGCATCTTTAATGACTGTATCTCTAATGTAATCATGTTTTCATGTTGTCTATTGTAAGTGTTTTTTCCCCTAGGTTTCCATTAGACTGAATAACGTTTTTGGTGTTTAGGGGTGTGAAGGTTCGGTGTTACTTGATGAGACCAGTAATTTCAGTAGCGAAAAGGATGCGAATCCTAATCGAAGTTCAGCAAGAGGATTTGGGCTTATTGAAACTGTAAAGACGAACGTGGAGAAAACTGTGTTTATGCAAAGGTGCTCACACAATTGGATTCACGCAATGCTTCACGTTCAAGCCAAGACTATTTAACTTTAATGGTTCAGGTGCTCATGATCCACAACTTGACTCATCACTTGCTAGCAGTTTGAAAACTGTGTCCAAATCAAGACAATTCGACACCGGCTTGGTCCCTTTGGATTCTCTGACCCAAAGTTTGATAATATTTATTACAAGCTGGTGTAATAAATTTTTCTTCAATTTTTTTTATTTTTCACATGTGGAAACCTTCAATTTTTCTTCACATGTGGAGAAAAAAATTCTTCTTCACCTGTGAAAAAAAATTCTTCAAATGTAGAAACCTTTAATTTTTTTTCACATGTGAAAGAAAAGAATTTTTCTTCACTTGTGGAAAAAAAATTCTTCACATGTGGAAACCTTCAATTTTTCTTCACATGTGGAGAAAAAAATTCTTCTTCACATGTGAAAAAAAAATTTGATTCAATTTGACTGTTTTCGAGGTCATCAGTTACAGGCTGAGATGGACCAGCAAGATCAGTTATTGTAACAGCTGGCTTAGTATAATCTCTATTTTCAGCTGATTTAGATGGCTTATCAGTGGCATTAGGTCTTGAATCATCACCCAAGTTATTTCAGGTAGCATCAGTTGAGCTAGGTTCTGAATCAGAAACCTCGCGTTCTGCAACATTTGGGAATTTTATGGCAAGGTAATCATGCTCGGTGATTATTGAAAAGAGATTATCGTGAACAATGAGATAATCAGACGCTTAATCTTAGGCAAGGTAAGTAACTAAATAATCACTTTAAATACACATCCAAACCACCTTAACACAATTTCGGATATACCCGTATTGAAGGGATCATTGGCCCTTCAATCTGACTTTGGCAAGAAAACAAGCTGTGATGTTCGTCTGGAATGAATTTTTGACTACTGGAATCCACAACCCCAATCATGATCAGTGGGGAGTCCAAAAACATACTTTATATAGTTGCTGATGAATTGAGAAGCTATACTTATAAACAAGTAATGTATCTTTTAGTTTTTGAAAAATCAGGTGAAGCTTTTAATATCCAAAATAGAGTTCACGTTGACCCTCATTGCTAGACCATCTCGCCATTATGTTGTGACAAGGTTTGATTACTTTCATTTTTAAATCGCATCTGATGTTCTAATCTTTATGTCATCATATATATGACCTTTTTCTGCATTAGGGTAACACTCATCTTCTTCCTCATGATTTTAACGTTATGATTTTTATTTTTTTGAACGAATATTTTAACGTTGTGATTAAAAGATGATTTATAGAAGTACTTTTTTCTGCATTAATTGTGTTCCATCTCAATCTGCAGGTACAATCAAGCTTGAGCTACTCCCCCTACTGATGGAATTATTACTCTAGATTCCTTACAGATCAGCGTTAAGGAAAACGGTACCTTATCATTATGATCAACGTCTTTTAAACCATAAGCAAATGGATATAACCCAAGTTGACCCGTTAGCAAACTGGTATAACCCAGAATGACCCATTTTCACAGTTATAGGTTGAAACTGATATTTATTTTACTTGTACCTTGCAGCCCCTTAGAGAAATCTGTTACTGAATGCATTTAAAAACATAAGTATTGCAGAACGATTTGGGATGCCATCTCCTCCAAAATGGATAACCAGAACCGGAGGGGCGTCTGCTAACCTTAGTCTTTTGAGCTCTATAGCTTCCATTTTCGGCTGTAATGTCTACACTGTGTAAAGACCATGTAAATTCCTTTGTGAAGCAAAGTCAAAAGACTGGCATACCCTTGAGGATTGGTGAATGATTTCAGTTGTTTTGTAACTTTGAGCAGATCATTCATTAGGGGCTGCATTAAGGGCGGCCCATGGTTGGCTATGCAAGAGTAAAGGAAGTTTTGTGCCGATTTTTTCTATGTATAAAGACACGTTAGAGAACACGGCTTTTGGATCGAAACTTGTTGCAACTGTTGAAGATGATAAACTTGTCGCAAAATATGGGCTTTTGGTGAAAAAACAAATGGAGATCAAAAGTCAACTTGTTCAAAAATCCGGAAGTTGACGAGATCTGCTACATTGACGAGACCTACTACATGTATTTAAATCGAAACTAAAATTGACGAGTAAAGGAAGTTTTGTGCCGATTTTTTCTATGTATAAAGACAAGTTAGAGAACACGGCTTTTGGATCGAAACTTGTTGCAACTGTTGAAGATGATAAACTTGTCGCAAAATATGGGCTTTTGGTGAAAAAACGAATGGAGATCGAAAGTCAACTTGTTCAGAAATCCGGAAGTTGACAAGATCTGCTACATTGACGAGACCTACTACATGTATTTAAATCGAAACTAAAATTATAGATATTAGGTAAAGCTTCTTCTTTTCTATTAGTAATAAAGTGGTACGATTGTGAATATTGTCGAAGCTTAGTGAAATTCCCTTTTGGTGAAAGTGGAAAATAGTAATTTGAAACTGAACATGTTCAACACTTCTTCCAGTTATGTTTCGCAGTATCTTTTCATTTCATTGATGTTAAAATAAACATAAATTCATTGATGTCTAAAATATACAGTAAAGATTTACTAGCATATAATACAAGTTATTTTACATCCTAATTTTAACATGTTAAATCACATATCCAAAAAAATATAGAATTTCACGGCATGCATCGTAATTTGATTAGCAAGTCAAGTTAAAGGTAACCAAATACAATATTATAGCAGTTGGAATAAACAAATTTACAACTACTTTAGTTCAAAAAAAAGTAAAGTTCAAAACATGCCAGGAATTTAGAATAAGTCCTGGTGTAACATGCAGATGAGCTTGATGTCGCACTTGTTTACGCTAAAAAGAGGTATCATGCTCACACATTACGTCGACATAAAAATACAAGAAACCACAAAGTCTACAACGTGTGGACCATAGCCACATATACCATCATCGCCGAGTTTTTTAGCTTATAGTTTTAGGCGGCTTCATTATGTTCTCAGTTATTTAACTCGCCTACAAATACCAATTCTCCATACCCGAATGTTGAACACCTTGGGGCCCTTTTTATCCATTGTCTCTTCTTCCCCCATCATCTCAAACAAATTACCATTGAAGTTGGTTGGTAAATACATTAGATGCAATCTACCAGCAATAGCTTTTCACTCCTTAACACCATGTCCAGATAGTTTGATGTTTGTTTATTAACCATGAATATTATTAGATGCGAGAACCTTGGTAATTAGATTTGATAGTAATGAATACTTTGTCTTCTATCCTTGGTTGTTAAACTCTTTGAACAAGTTAACTGTAAGACGACATTATTGCAAGCCAAAAAACCGTCTTGACTCCAACCTAATTTAGGAATAAGACATTTACTATCAAAACACATAATTGCCATTTTCTTTTTTTTAGGGACTTAATTTCAGTTAATAAACGGACACTAGGTCGAGTTCAAAGTATTGAATAATCATAAGTCACAAACCTGTAGTGCTCATCGCGGGTCTATAGGTACGAGGTCCCCTAATCGAACTAATCCATTATTTGTAATCCCAGTCTTTTTTTACAGCATACATAAACTAATTGTATTTGATAAGTTGAAAAAACGAGATTACAATAATATTTAACATAATCCGTAGTATTGAAGTGCTATATAGAGTTATTACACATAAATATACTTAAATATAATATCTACATTTCGGATTTAAGGAAGGGCGCCGCTGATAAGACATGGTCCCCGCCCGAACTTGACAAAATATCCGTATCAAACCTTGACCGATACCCGATAAGACATACCCCAACCCAACCCGAAAGTTTCATTTTCGGGTTCTTTTTTACCATCCTTTGGCATCAGTAGTAATGTTGTTCCTCTTCAATCGTGTTTTAACATCGCAAAAAGAAATAAAACAGTTCACCTTTCTTCATTCCAGATAATGCCTACATGGCGTAAAAAAATGTAAGTCTTGATACAAACGACATCAACAAGAGCATACCACAAATTGGATCAAATGAAAAATCATCTAAATGATGCTTTACCCTAGAATTTCTTTTCTTAAATCTATAACATATAAAATAATGCAGCAAAAGTCCAAAGGATTGGCACCAGCAGTTATAACTTATAACTAATGAGTCAAAATACATTTCTATATACTCACGTCAAATGGATCATGCATAAAAGCTCAATTAAGTACATATGGACTAGATGCATTTCATGCGTAAAAATCAAAAAGTAAATAATGCTGAAATACAAAGCTGTAAAAAAGCAAGAACCCGTCATGTGTCCAACTCAGTCAATCTGTTTAGCACATATGGTCCTGAAATCAACTGACAATATCCTTGGGACCATTTTTTTATTGAGATCAACCTTGCTAAAATGTAATGACATCAGTATGTCATATGTACAACATTTGTTATAGTTATGCCAACTTGGCGAGTAATATAATTTCATACAGCTACTTGGTGCTATATTGCTTATAAATCATAACCAATGCCAAAAGGAATTCTTACGTGCCATAAAATGATTAAAGGAGAGACCCATGAAAGTTGCTCAATTACGTACAAACATAGATCTAGATTAAAGGTCAGAGTTAATGTTTGAAAGAGTAAACCAAGGCCATAACATTCTCAAATGTCAGATGTAAATCACAACTATCATTTATAGATAACTCACATTAGGATCACATTATATAATAAAATTTAATCAAGAGTCTCTAGAAGGGCATCTATAGCTTCACTTGTTATTAAGATCACATTATATAATTAGAGTTTAAAGCTCAGCTAAGGCACACCAGAATGCAAACGAATAGTGTCCAAAAGCATTGGGCAATGTGAAATCCACGTCTAGCTCAAAGACCAAGAATCATTCATTCAATGAATAATACCGACCATACAAAATCATTTAGACACCTTCTCAAAATCAACCTTGAGTCAACCTAAATGGGGGCAATGACTCAGGGTGCACATCTAGTTCTAATAAGCGATAACTACCCGACTATCCTCCATTCGTCCCTAAAAATAACCGAACACTCCTCATGTTTTTGCCGAATACTAGATGTTTATTAACTTACAGTGCCCTATCACTACAGCATATTGCTATTTACACATGATATGCAAACAAAAACAATCGATTCTGAAAAAGTCAAACACATGGCTAACAACTTCCACTTCACAACATACAACTTGATAAACACATAGCGACGACATTCACACACAATAACCTACCGACATTTCTACAAAAAATCTCAAACATAAAACAATTAAAAGGATCAACAAATTCAAAAAATCAAAACGGAATGAGTAACTCACATTGTCATTGTCCTTATCGTGCCCCTGGTAATCCATGTAGAGAAGATCTGCATCACACATAAATGGAGTCAAAATCACACCGTTTAATCCATAACACCAACATACAATATAGACACACCTATACGCATATCTAACTAACAAAATAATTGCATATACAATAACGAAATTGTCGAACTAAACATTCCTGAAACATATTTATCCAACAAAAAATTATTATGCATCAAGCTTCACATACAAAGACCTATACGCGAAATCACATATATCAAAGCTAAACAATCAAATATACAGATATGCATACACATAAACACACACACTCCACAATTGTATATATAGATACCTATTCACGAAAACGCATATATCAAGCTAAAAAACCGCATATACATATTTATGTGTCACAATTCTCATTTTCCGGTCATTTCTCATACTCCATATTCATCATTTTATAACGGTTCATTCATGATTTTACATTTCACGATAAACGCGTAAATTTTATATTAAATAAACGTTATCGCGTGAGTTATTATTTTGAATAATTAATCCGTTACTTTCAAAAATGATCCCGACATATTTTTATATTTACATTTAGTTGTAAAAACTATATTTTGAGTTTAACTAGTGTTTTAAATTTATTTGGTACATAAATCGTTAAAGTTAAATTATTACGACGTGTTTCTTAAAAACTATACGATAATTATTTTATCACTCAAATTTTACAAGGAATGTATTTTTAAAATTCTTATGATATCATATTACTTTACTTTGATCCCCTAAAACTTAGTTTAATTCATACTACTCTAATATCACAACTAGGTGCAAGTTACTACAAATTCTACTTATCATAACATTTACTTACATTTTATTCACAATTTTACACAAGTAAGTATTAAAAGAAAAAAAAAATAATTGGTGAGGTACATCCCCCCCCAAAACCGGTTCTAGGGGGGGAGGGTATGCAATAAATGTTTGGCAATATTTTCTTCTAACTTGATTATATATATACTTACACTCCAACACATACAATTCATTTGATAAGGTGTTAAAGTTTTTCTTTCTCTTCCTCTTTGCATATGAACCGGCCTCCCTAGGGGTGTTAGAGGGATCATCAATTTTTCAAGCTCAAGTGTTTTATCAATCTAGAATCACACTCTTTATTAGGTTTTGAAATAAAAACCAAGAGTGTTTAGGTTTAACCTTGTTACTTGCACCTCATCATATTAACTTGTAAGCTTGTTTCTTTCATTTTTCATGTTTCTTTATCATCTCATATGTATCTTTTCATTTTTGGAGCAACATGCAAGACATATGTGATTTATACCATTTTTACTTGATTTTAGAGTTATATATATATTATGGTCATCCTATAATTATCCCTTTGGTATTCATTGGTCTTGATGGTGATTAGGAACCCATGACACCCTAAGAAGGTGTATGGTAGGATTAGATTAGTTTTGGAGTTGATTTGAAGGGATTAGAATAGGTTTTGTCCGAGAAAAACTATTTTCGATACGTATAAATTATGTTCTGTCCTTGTTTCGATTTTCTGGAAAATCCGACAGTAGGCACGACTTTTTGGCCTTGATATTTAGAAAATATACTTTAAAACGAATCCGTGGCCGCTTGAACGGATTAAAACGGAGTTATAACGAAGAAGTTATGGATTTTACAAGTTTGACGACGAAAAATATACTTTTCAGAAAATTCAGCACACTATTTTTACATTGTTCGGGTCAAAAACGAGCCTTAAGCTTCACAAATTATTTCGACTTGTCAAAAATATATTAGTATACTTTGATACGAAGCTAAGGACGTATTATACGTAGAAAACGGATTTGAAACGACAAATATATGCACGTTTTCATAAAATTGCCGTAACTATTATTTTCTGAAAAACTATATTATTTCTACGATACAAGTGTTACGGTAGCTGTAACGTCCATGTTGAGGGCTGTTTTTAACTATGATGTGGAACTTTTTGGAACGAAATGTCTTCTAATAAAATCAAGATCACCAAGCATATTTTTCAAAACGATAAACCGTTTGTATAGCGGAATTGTAATAAATTAATTACGGTTGTTTAAACTTGGCCGAAACTCACTTTTTACACAACAATTAGACAAAATCACCATCTTTAACCCTTATTATCTTTATGTTCGAGACCTTTATGATGAAAACTCCTGAACTGAAACTTCTAGATTTCGATACAAACTTTCCAAAACCGTCGAGTTCGTTCTCTAACGTTTGATGTACACTATTTTACGACTAGTTTTTCGAAGCCATTTTTATCACTTTCATGAAATTTCCGACGACTTTATTTTGCGACGAAAAGTGAAAATTTCACAATAAATCATTATAAAACCATTGTAGGATGACATTTTGACGTAAATACTTGTGAAGTAATTTTTGAATGGTCAAGACGTCAAAAGAGTATTTTTTCGACGATAAGTATTATGTTCAAAACTCGCAAATGGTATAAATAACATACGAAATGCATGCATAACATTACACCATGACTCATTGCATATCATATCATTTATAATAGGTCAGTTTCGAGATTTCCGCTACATTTTGGTGTAACCACTTTTGTCGTCATATCTATTCATCAAGTGAGTATTCACAGACTCCCCTTTTTAAATGCTTTAAATTGTTTTGGGGTGGAATGCATGATTTATACTTGAACTAAACTAACTATGTTTTATGAACTTATTGAACATTTTATGCTAGTGAGTAATCACACCCCCTTTTTACCGTTTTACTATATTTTGGGGCTGAATGCATGAACCATACTTGAATTAAATTGATTCTTACTTTGTGAACTCTTTTGACTAGAACTTGTGAACTCGAATCAATCTTTGAACTTAATTACGAAATTACGACTTATTTGAACTTATTGAATCGTACGTGTTATGACCTTGACCTAAAGTCTCCCATGTTCGGAGCATCACTATAAAGTCTCCCATGTTCGGAGCATCAATTTAAAGCCTCCCCGGTCCGGAGCAAAATGTCTCCCTATGGGAACGGAGCATTTTCAATTAAAGCCTCCCCGGTCCGGAGCAAAATGTCTCCCTATGGGAACGGAGCATTTTCAATTAAAGTCTCCCATGTTCGGAGCATCGCTATAAAGTCTCCCATGTTCGAACATCGCTATAAAGTCTCCCATGTTCGGAGCATCTCTAAATTGTTATATACTTGGTACTATATTGTGAACTATTATGACCACTTATACTTGACCACTTGTTACGCTATATTTTTGTGCAATGGGTTGTGTACACACAGGTTGCAAGTTTTGTATGGGCGGAATTTGGAACTGAGTGGATACACAATGCCTTTGCTTTGTGGACTATTTTCGTTGACCGAAAGCTTTGAATATTTCTTACGAGTTTTCTTATTTTGTTAAACGTGTTTACTCACCAACTATTTTCATAGTTGACCCGTTTTTCTCTCATGCATTTCAGGTGATCGTTAGTAAGCTTTTCTATCAAGTCTTGCATAAAGAAGTTTTCACTTGTCGCTACAAGTCGTTATGTAATAAAACTCAATATTTTGGAAACTAAACTTTGTAATATATTTGCCGATGACGGCTAATCTAGTATTGTAATGGAGTATTATTTCTTTTTAATTTTAATGTTGGTATGTTCTATTATCTTGTGCTTATGTTCCCTTCCGTTACACCTCGTGTTTCCGCCTCCGGCGAGGGTGTGACATTATGTACACAGGACATACATATTGCACTCTAAAATCGCACATATCAAATTCACAAACGCATACAAAATTTTATAAATAAAAAAAACTGCATACACCGAACTATAAAAACAAAGGAATATACACCTAAATGCATACAGATAAGTAGAAAATCGCATATGTAGAACCACACACCTATATAGAGATCTATATACACAAAAGTGCAAGTATAAAATCACACATATGTAACTACACAATCGCATATACATACATTTAACACATATATCGAGCTATATTTCACATATCGAACTAAATAATCGAACGAACAGGATTATAAACGCATATATTGAACTACATAATTGTATTAACATGTTAAATATATACAAAGAACAGATGTAATGGAGTATAAAAATGCAGTTAAAAATGGAAATAATATAAACCTTGGCGTTTAGTTGGAAAAAATTTTCTTCATTTTCTATTTCTTGTTTTGTAGGAAAAAGGAAGTGAGTTTTATTTCCACAAAACAATGGAGTTTTATTTCCAAACCACACATTACATACAACATCTATGAGCCGCCTCCTTTTAATGACAATTGTTGTGCTTTTTTGTATGATTCATAAGGTTTGATCTTTTGCGTTCCATCTTTCTATGAAGCCACATGATCATTCAACTTATCTGACATGTTATCAATGTCACCACAGTTATCTTTCATGGGATGAACTTTCAAGAAATCCTTTCCCCATTGAATACACCTATATCAGCCAAACCGTCCTCTAGGCATTTTTTTCGCGATACCAATAACCCTTTGGCTTATCAGTAAACAGCGACACTCTGGAAACGGCTTATAGGTGAGACCACACTGGAAACATATATATTTTCACATGTGAAGAAAAACGTATATGCCCAAGTATAAATTAAAAAAAAATTAGTCACATGTGAAAATTTCGTTAATTTGTATATTGTTTCTTAGGAGCATTTCACTTAACATTTATAAATATTTAGTCGCATGTATAAAATTTCTTTAATATGTATATTGTTTCTTATGAGCACTTCATCCAACATATATAAATTTTTGGTCACATGTGAAAATTTCGTTAATTTTTATTCACATGTGAAAATTTCGTTAATTTGTATATTGTTTCTTATGAGCATTTCACCCAGCATTTATAAATTTTTAGTCACATGTGAAGATTTCATTAATTTTTAGTCACATGTGAAAATTTCATTAATTTGTATATTGTTTCTTATGAACATTTCACCCAACATTGATAGATTTTTAGTCACATGTGAAAACTTTTTTAATTTTTAGTCACATGTGAAATTTTTGTTAATTTGTATATTGTTTCTTATGAGCATTTCACCCAACATTTGGTGTGCATCCTAGTGCGTCAAAATGTGAACTCACTCCTGCTATACTTTAACAAACAAAAATACTTGCACAATAGCTAGGATCGGTTCTCATGTTCTCAAGTTTTTGCTATATCCAACTCTTTAATAAGTAAAAAAGAGGAGCTTTTAATAGCTTAAGCCACAACTTTATAAAACAAATTACGCCTTGATGCAAGGACTAACCAGCCGACTACATACAATCCTTATACGCGTCTAAATGTTACACAAAAAGGCTAATATTTCAACTCTTGCGTTGACTATATTTTCGAGCAATTATCCAATTTGATTAAGTATTTACCACACTTTTCAAGTAGCTGCAAAAATTTCATGTGAAAGTGAACTTGAATTAATAAATGAACACCTTATCTTGGACTAGAGAAGATCTTACTCAAACAAAACTTTTAGTGATTTTTGTTTTTTCACTTACGGATGCGTTACCGTAAAAAAGAAATACATGAAACTTGAAACAGTCAAGCATATCAATAGACAATTTAGATAGAATAACTACAAAGTTGAAACAACTGAATATAACCCTTTGAAACTATAATTAACTGTGGCTTAACATGGTTATTAAGGATCCATTTCACACGACCATGACTATTGATTAGGCGGTGGAGCTAACGAAAGAGAAAGAAAGCAATGATAGATAAGAGCAATAAACCATAATTTTTACCTCAATAATTTTCACCAAATCTCAGCTATGTCCTCCATGGAATCTTCTGCTTTTGAGAAGTGCCCTGATAATAAATACAAATCTTAAAAGCCACGAGAGATACATTTTCACATGTGACCAAACGGTTCACACATCTTAAAATAGTACGATATATATACTCACACACGCCCAAGTTATTTACGCATCTCAAACAACTATGAGAAATATAGTTTCATATGTTACCAAGTTACGAGACATATCTTCACATGTGACTATGATGTTCACGCATCTTTAAAATCTACGAGACATTACCGTAAGTACTATCAAGACTACTAGAATAACAGTTGAATCGGCAGAAAAAGTTCACAGCTTGAGCAATATTGGTTTAGGCATTTCATCAAACAGTTGGTATGCATTATAAATTAAATGAACATATATTACAACTTTGAATTGAACACTAATTACAAACATGTGAATAATGAAAGTGTAAGAATTTAACCTTTTGAAGAGCCAATTTTAACATAATAACCTCCAAATTACAAAAGCAGACAACTATAAGCTCAATGAAATGATTAAGGTTAGTGACAGAAAGGTGCTGCTATGGTGGCGATTGGTCCACTAACGGTGATTTGTGTTGTTGTGGTGGTGGAGATTGGAGGCGATGGTGATTGGAGGTGATTTGTGTTGGTGTGTCTGAGTTTGTGTGTGTTTTGTTTATGGAGAGAGCGAGAGAGACAAATCAGGATATTTTTTATGTGTGAGAAGCAAATGAGAATTATTCGCTTAGACCCCTACGATTTTGGGGAAAAATTTACGAAAATGCCATTCCGCCCAAAATGATCTTAGATGAGATTAATTTGATCTAACGGTTCAGATCTCTTCTCGCGTTCTCACAAAAAAGCCCTTCTCATTTGAACGCTTCTATATATATATATATACATTGTATATAAGAGGATGCATGACACATATAATGCCACTTGGCATCCTATAATGCCATGTCATCATTGAATTTATGGGGCATTTTTTCTAATGACATGTGGCATTTTTTTTAAATTTAGGTACAATTTTAAATTTTTGTAATTTTAAAATTCGGTTTGTATTTGTGTATTTTAAATTTTAATTCGGTTTAATTAAAAAGAAGACATATATTGGATTTGAACTTGGGTCATTCATAAGTTATCTAAACAACTTACCACTAGACTAAATTGTTTTTTGTTATATATGTTTCAAATCAATACAAATAAGGACATGCTAAAAAATTCTGCAGTTTGTAATTTACAAATGTTTATTATGAAGATAAGAATTTAAAAAGATGATATATATATATATATTTACGTTTTCTAAAAAGGGTTTTGTTTAAAAACCTTTGTTCTTTGTTTTGATTGTTTTTAGATTGAAATTTTTTAGGTTTTGCATGATGGATAGTGGAAGTGGTAATGTAGATCAAGTAGCTGTTGGTGTGGTCGATGAATCGGATATCGATTTTGAAAGCTGGATTAATGAACTTAAATCTGATGATTGTCTTGAATTTGTTGTGATGTCTAGGTAAATTTTTTGTTATTTTTTCTTATTTTGTGTTTTTGTTGCTTGATTTAAGGGTGTTTTAATTTTAATAAAATTTAATTTAATTTAATTTAATTTAATTTGTCTAGCTCTGTGTGGTTTTGTCTGAATGTTTTTTTTTAGAGTGAAGTTAATGATGAAGAGTAATTGATGTGAAATAATCAAACAGACCGTATTTTATTATCTTAGAGCATCCACTATGGGAGGTTTAAGAATAGGTTTATAAAACTTGAAAAGGTTCATGTTTTGTTTTAACCATAGTGGATTTTCATTCCATGATTACATGGCATGAAAAGGTCCTAAACTTTAGACCTCTTTATAATCTTAGAACATTTAATGTATGTGTTATGTGAAATAATTATAAAGCTTTAAAATATTTATACCATAGGGGAAATAGGTTTATCAACTCAAAAGGTTTATAAATTGTTGAGGTGGCAAAAAATATTAAATGTATAAAGCTTTATAACATTTCACCATAGTAGATGCCCTTAGTATCTTTTTATGTCTTTATGTATTTATATGTTACATTGATTTTTACTAGTCCGGATTAAGTAGCAAAGTAGAACTGATTCACAACTATTGTAGATATAATTAACACTACCTTATATCGGCTGATTTCATGAATAGTTGTGAATCGTTTCACTTCTCGGTCAAGCTTTTTTTTTTTTTTTTTTTTTTTTTTTTCATGAGCTCTTTGATTTATATTACATGAACTGAATCATTAGATACTTTACTGAAATTCTAGGGATTTGGATTAATTGTTTAAGCAAAATGGTTTGATTATGTTGAACATGTTAAAACTTGTTTTACATCGGTTATGCCGTTTTTATTTTTATTTATAGAACTCCGCCTGTTCAATAGTTTTTTTTTTGAAAGGTAGCAATATATTACCAACAAAACAAACCGAAATAAACAACGGCATCCAATTTTCATAATCGAGACGATTAAAGAAAAATGGACCCAAAAAAAAATGCACCCACGAAGGCATACAACAGCAGCTACAAACTCAAAACAAAGGAAACAACTATCCCCATCCAAAGTAATACCCATGTGGCCACACCCAAAATTAGCCAAAAACTATAATAATGCCCCACCCAGTATGACCAATGGATGAAACATAATATAGCAAATTGACTAAAAAGATGTAGACTAAAGGACCACAGCAATCAAAAGTCCATCAGATGCTAAATACTAATGACTAACTCACAAAGCCAAACACCCACGAACCAATTTGAAATTCTGTCCAGCAGTACCAAACCATCTGAAATTGTAGATACTAAAACAGCATAGATGACTTGACTTCATAACCTGTTGATAACGCTACACGCGTCGTTCGGGGTCAAAGGAACTTCCTTTTCGTCGAGCAAGTTTTTCAACACCATAGGCAGTGAACCTAATCGTTGTAGTGTAGTATTAGGGTAAGCCACGGGAATTGATATCGTTCTCTAGGGGAATAGAAATGCTAGTAAGAAGTTACTACGCTAAGGTTGAGGTTGAGGAAGATTTGTTTTTTTCTTTTTAATATTTTTTAGGAAATTGAAATGTACGAATCTCGGGGTATTGGATTTGGGGGGTTGGTATTTCTACCGATTACTCTACTTATCTATTCTAATTAACTAAGCTAAGGTGAGGATAGTCTATGTCTATTGTTGTGTGCTCGTATGATAGTTAAAGATGTGTTTACCTAGATGCCACTACTCCCTAGTTATCTCCTATTGATGGTTGAATTGTCACGTCCTTATTCTTAACGCGTTGTGTTTTCTAAGGTCGTAAGGTGTGCATTCCCTAACTCTTTGAAGTCACCTTTAAGTGTAGTAAACGAAATCCACTAAGTCATTCATAAACTAACTTGAGGTTATCTTTTGGTTTAGTAAACGAAATCCACTAAGTCATTCATAAACTATCAAAGATTTATCAAGTGTTAAACACAACGATAGCCTAGTCGCACTCCTAAGCCAATTACAATTAAGATAAGAGACAACCTAACAATAATTACTAACTAGGTTGCATATATCTAAGCAAACACACAAGTAATTTAGCCGGACATGGTAAACATGCAAGCATACACACAATTAATTGAAGACATAATTGAATTAATGAAGTAAAACACTTATCTTGATGTAAGATAGGGTTTGGAACCCTAAAATACTGTACAAGACAGCCTTGATTCGGTTTAATTTTTTACTCCAAAAGACTACACACTAAAACTGAAAAATTCGGATTCTATATATAAGATTACAATCGCGACGGTGCCACCTTATGATTTGTGACGCCGTCGGGTCGCCGTCATTAGTGTTTCTTCTTGGCCACGTTAATCTTGCGACGGCGTCACCTTGTGCTTGTGACGCCGTCCCCTTCAGTCTCTGACGCCGTCTGGATCAAATCTAGGCCGTCTGAGTTGCGACGGCCTACTCTTTTAAAGCCTGACACCGTCACTTGAAATTAAGCAATTTGGTTACTGAGCCATCACATAAGTGCTCCAACGGCGTCGCAGTTAAGCAGTGACGCCGTCCCCTTGTATTTCAGCAGCTTGAGTGTCTCGATTCTTGACTTTGGCCATTTTCTTCGTATATCCGCGTCTCTTCGTCCAAATAAGTGTCATTCCAGCAATTTGCCTTCAAGAGACCTAAAAAGTGAAAAGGAACGATATTAAGTAATAACGGATACAAAAGTGATCAAATAAGGGCTTAAACGACCCCTCAAAAAGGTACATTTTAAAACCTTATCAAATATCCCTACACTTGGTATTTGCTTGTCCTCAAGCAAATGTGCTTTTAGCCAATTAATTTATAAGTTAGGGGTCATGAAGCATTGGTTTAAAACAGTCCACAACACATATAAGCCCCGCAAAAGTCATAACAAGCACGGAAATTACATACTAGCACCTCACATGGGGTGTTTGGATACTCTCATCGCTCGGGTGTATATGAAATATAACAAGTTGGAAATGGAAGATAAACACTCATTAACCGGTCCTAGTACATAGATTACCATAGGCTTGAGAATAGATCAAACCTCAATCGCTTTGGCGTAAGCACCTAGGAAAGACTATCAAAGAGGTCTTTTAAAGGGTTGTAACGTTAGGCTTACGGTAGGGAAACAAAGTGTTTGGTGGGATAGGCTATTTAGTGGTGGCAAGTCAAAAATCTCTATGTTACAAGCATACGAAGAATGGCGTTGCTAAGCTAAGACTCGACACTCTAAACTCTAGATAACTGAAACAAACTAACATAAATTTAAAGGATAGATGTAGGATGGTAGCCCGTATTTTTTTTTTTTTTGAACACTTTATTTTTTTTCTTTTCTCTTTTTCTACTTTTTTTTCGATTTTTTTTTCATACACTTTTACTCTACGGTAACATCAAAATGATAGGGATTTATAGGCACATCCCTACACTTGAGTTTTTATTACTCTAACACTAATTTGACCCGAATTGAAAAGATCAAAACACTTGGAGTACATTATTACGCAAATAAGGGAATTTAACGTTCCCTTCCAGTCATTTCATAAACTTTAACTTTTCTCATGAGTCCCAATCGTCCCAAAACTGTATACAAAAGATATGACTCGACTTAGCAACTCATGCAAGCAACTAGATAATTGAACTAAGGGTTAAGGGTGATAACAATAATGCACTTAAAGTGAGTGCATACAGGGTAGGCTAAGGCGATTTGGGTGTACATTTGGGGGTGGGGTGTAAACAATGCTCTTCATTGATATTTCGAAAAAACTGAAACATCACGAGAACCGCGAAAAGGATAGGCTCTGAGGGGTTAACTAGGGGTATCCTGTACTAAAGATGAGTACAACGCAAGGGTGTGGGGGAATTACTCAACCAATGTGGAAGAAGTAATTATATTACGGGTATCAAACAAGGGTTATCCTAATGCCTCTTATCATTTAGTTATTCCTAACTACACAAGTGTAGTCTTACTAGCGATCTCGGAATGCATCACAAAACAAGTTCTATAATCTAATATACTACCAGTTCACACTCTAAGCATTAAAGATGAATGCTTTAATTTCTACTAATCTAAGGGCGATCCTCACATTTTGGGTGGAATTTAGGTGGTAAAGGGTTTTTGTGCTAGTCATGCAACTTCCTATCCATGAGACGCTTTTGTTAAGACTAATGCCCCACTCCTATATGTCATAAAAAATTTTAAATTTGGTGCCAAAATTACCCCAACCGACATTTTCTCATGGTTTATTACACAAATACAATTGGATAAAGAAAATAATCAAGGATAAGCATAGTTTCAAAGTTCCCGTTTTATTTATCCTCCCTACACTTAAACTGAACATTGTCCCCAATGTTCCCCGAAAGTAACAAAGTTATGATAATAGAAGGTAATGAAAAACGAAAGAAACTAGTACTCCCCTGATTAGCTCAGTAGGATTGTGTGAAGTAGTGGTTAAATCCTTTCCAAGAAGAATGTATGCGTGAAAAGCTTCTTCCAATCTTATGTAACTTCTTCTTGATAAATTAAACCTGCACACTTGAAGAAAAAAAACGAAACCTTCGCGTAAAATCGGCGGTAATAATATATATAAGACTCGACTAAACTAGGATATAATGCTTGTGGAATGGATGTTTACAGAATTTCTGGAAAATTAAGACCTGAAAAATTCCAAAAATTCCGTCAGGTTGATCCTGACGCCGTCAGGTTATCCTGACAAAATCTGGTCTGCGATTTTCTGAAAAAAAAAAATCTGGAAAATTTACATCTTTAGAATCTGGAAAAATTTCTGCAAAACATCCATTATGACTCGATACAAGCATTTGACTCGAACAAACACACATATATATCTTTTAATTAATTGTTATTCTCATGTTTACGTTTCTTTTTGAAAACGTGTGTAATCCTCCCTACACTTATCCTTTAAGTAAAATACCTTTATATGCAATTAAGACGAGGTTAAAAACAAAATAAAAAATTTTTAAAAATTTAAACATGAGAATAAGCAATCACTAAAAGATATATGACACACAAACAAGCAAACAATTAAGCATGGGTTGCCTCCCACGAAGCGATTTTCTTTATTTATGAGTCTTGTAGCTAGACTTGTAGTCGTGCCCTTACGTGACTTCATTACCGCCATCTCCTTCCTCATGACGGTCTCTAGTGGTTGGTTCCATGTTGTAGAAGTGCCCTATGATACATCTTTCTAAGAGTTCGTCCTCTCCCCACTCATTTCTATATTCCGGTCCTAAGTTCAAGCAATCCTTATAGAATCCGAAAATCTTAGCCATAACATAATCTACTCCTTTTTCCTTATCCTCGTCATTCCTATAATAGACCGACAGTTTAAGTTCCTTTTCATCATTAGAGAGTGATGAAAACTTCTCAATCTTAAACGGCATTTGGTAAGCTATGTCGTCGGTCTCATCCTTGAATCGCACTATTCCTAATGAGGGATCATAAGTCATCCCGGTGTTTTCTATGAAAGGTTTTCCTAGAATAACGTGGGACAAGCTAGGATCTATGGCCGTGTTAATATCATCCACAATTATGAAGTCCGTAGGAAACGTGAAACTACCTACATAAACGGGCAATCCCTTAACTCTACCAAGAAAATTGCAACTAACACTAGGATTATCGGGGTCTTGCCTAGTTGGAATAGGCTTCTTCACTACCCAATTGTAGTAGGTGCTAGTCATTATATTGATTGGGGACTTGCGATCAATGTAGGCCTTTGCCAAGAAAATGTGTCCTATGCAACATGGTATGTTAAGATTCCAAGGGTTTCCAAACTTGATTCTAGGGCTCTTCCTAACATACATGTGACGGAGGTCATGCACTAAGTGAGGGTGGCGAGATAGTTCTCCTTCCGTAGGAAACTTATTGAAATAGCCATTGTCTACTTTATGCACTTCCTCGGTTGTTTCATTAGTCGGTGTTTCCTTAACCTCAAGTTTCATCTCATGGTTCGCTTCGTCATTTGTTCTATTAGGTTTCACTAAGGCGATGTTATTGACGAATTGAACGTGCTTAGCTAACTTACTTGGGTCCTTAATCTCTACACCGGAAGGCTCGGGAGTTGAGATAGCATTAACCTTACTATCACTATTGGTCATGGCTTTCAAAAGGTTATCTATCTTCCTATCCATTTCGGCTTGTTGTTGGTTAAAGCGGTCCGAGAGCTTAGCTATTTGGGCTTCTTGGGATGCAACTAGGTTTTGCAACATCCCTTCAATGTTTTGTTGGTTAGGACCGTGAGAGGGGGGCCATGAGAAATCATTGGAAGTGAATTCTTTGGTTTGTCCCCAATAGAAGTCGGGCTTGCCCTTCCATACCTCTCGGGTTTCATTGAAATTCCTAGGTCCGGGTATTGTAGGGAATCTTCCTCCTGTTTCATTAATACGCGAGGATGAGTAGTCAACGGAAGCATGTTCGGGGGATCGGGTGCAAGTGCGCGTGTTATGAAGATCACTATATGGCTCACACGAGGAAGAAACTTTGTTTACATGGCGTGAAGACTTAGGATTTTTGTAGGAACTCATAGGAATTTAACTTGATCTTCAAGTTCGATCATCCTACGGTCGGAAGATTGCGAGTCAATGGAGGCAAGGAAATTGCCTTAACGGTTTTGGGCAACTCACGGGGGTCATTCCAACTTTCGTTGTCATAGAGAGCAAGGTCCTCTATTATATCCCATGATTCTTCCGCGGTGAGATCACTAAGTTTTCCACCGGCCGCTTGGTCAATGGATCGCTTGGTGGGGAAGTTGACATGATCATAAAAGATTTGGCCTTGGAGCCAAAGATCAATGCCGCGATGAGGGACTTTATGAAGTAAGTCCTTGAATCGAGTCCATGCTTCGTAGAGAGATTCACCTTGACGTTGTTGGAACATCAAGATGTCATTCTTAAGCTTAGTGGTTCTCCCCGGTGGGAAAAATTGAGCAGGGAAGCGAGAAGTGAGATCATCCCAACTTGAGATGGAGCCGGTGGGAAGTTGCTCAAGCCAATTACTAGCTTGGTCCCGTAGAGAGAATTGAAAGAGACGCAGACGCGTGGTCTCCCGAGTAGTAGCATCAAGGTCGATGGAATCGACAATTTTAAGAAAATCCCTTAGATGCTGATTTGGGTCTTCGGAACGAAGTCCATGGAATGCACATCTGTTTTGCACCAACCGGATGGTGTCGGATCGCAGGGCCGTAGTTTGGGCTAGGTCGGGAAGCTCAATGGTGTTCCTATAGCCTAGGTGGCTTGGTCTCGAGTATTCACCAAGAGTACGGACTCTTGGCAGGTCATTTGGTGGTAGGTTGATGAATGGTGGTTGGTTATCACCTTCCATGATGAAAAGTGATGGGTGTTACGAACAAAGGTCACGAAGAAGGAGGATAGACTAAGAGAAAGCTAAAAAATGAGAAAAATTTACTTGATAGGAATCAAGCAAAGGAACCTAAACGAGGTGGACTACTAACTAGCTATTCTATTCCCCGGCAGTGGCGCCAAAAACTTGATAACGCTACACGCGTCGTTCGGGGTCAAAGGAACTTCCTTTTCGTCGAGCAAGTTTTTCAACACCCTAGGCAGTGAACCTAATCGTTGTAGTGTAGTATTAGGGTAAGCCACGGGAATTGATATCGTTCTCTAGGGGAATAGGAATGCTAGTAAGAAGTTACTACGCTAAGGTTGGGGTTGAGGAAGATTATTTTTTTTCTTTTTAATATTTTTTAGGAAATTGAAAGGTACGAATCTCGGGGTATTGGATTTGGGGGTTGGTATTTCTACCGATTACTCTAATTATCTATTCTAATTAACTAAGATAAGGTGAGGATAGTCTATGTCTATTGTTGTGTGCTCGTATGATAGTTAAAGATGTGTTTACCTAGATGCTACTACTCCCTAGTTATCTCCTATTGATGGTTGAATTTTCACGTTCTTATTCTTAACGCGTTGTGTTTTCTAAGGTCGTAAGGTGTGCATTCCCTAACTCTTTGAAGTCACCTTTAAGTGTAGTAAACGAAATCCACTAAGTCATTCATAAAATATCAAAGATTTATCAAGTGTTAAACACAACGATAGCCTAGTCGCACTCCTAAGCCAATTACAATTAAGATAAGAGACAACCTAACAATAATTAATAACTAGGTTTCATATATCTAAGCAAACACACAAGTAATTTAGCCGGACATGGTAAACATGCAAGCATACACACAATTAATTGAAGACATAATTGAATTAATGAAGTAAAACACTTATCTTGATGTAAGATAGGGTTTGGAACCCTAAAATACTGTACAAGACAGCCTTGATTCGGTTTAGATTTTTACTCCAAAAGACTACACACTAAAACTGAAAAATTCGGATTCTATATATAAGATTACAATCGCGACGGCGTCACCTTATTAGGGTTGCCGTCATTAGGGTTTCGTCTTGGCCACGTTAATCTTGCGACGGCGTCACCTTGTGCTTGTGACGCCGTCCCCTTCAGTCTCAGACGCCGTCTGGATCAAATCTAGGCCGTCTGAGTTGCGACGACCTACTCTTTTAAAGCCTGGCACCGTCACTTGAAATTAAGCAATTTGGTTACTGAGCCGTCACAGAAGTGCTCAGACGGCATCGCAGTTAAGCAGTGACGCCGTCCCCTTGTATTTCAGCAGCTTGAGTGTCTCGATTCTTGACTTTGGCCATTTTCTTCGTATATCCGCGCCTTTTCGTCCAAATAAGTGCCATTCCAGCAATTTGCCTTCAAGAGATCTAAAAAGTGAAAAGGAACGATATTAAGTAATAATGGATACAAAAGTGATCAAATAAGGGCTTAAACGACCCCTCAAAAAGGTACATTTTAAAACCTTATCACCTGTACCGCACAAAATGTGATGCAGCTCGAGCACAAAAACCTTAACATTTCAGCCCACACCACTTGAACTACGCAGGCTGTAGCCTGTATCACACTTGTAGAAATATTCATATCTGACATTTTAACGGATCAAGGAGCCAATGTTGCCAATTCATCCCACTTTTCTTTCCCGATCTTCTCACAATCCACTCGAAACTTTTAAGTTGGATTTCTTGAACAATTTTATTTATACTAGAAACTTTACCCTTGAAGACACGTGTATTTCTCTCTTTCCAAATGTAGTACCCGGAAGTCCAAATGACCGCTTGCCACAATCTTGATGAACGACTAGGAACAATTGCATTACCATTGTTAGAGAAGACTTCCTCAATGGAGAAAGCGCTCATGTTCCCAATTTTCCACCAATTAAATATTTTTTCTCACACGTTCATAGCAAAGTTACACATAACTAAACAATGAGAACAAGATTCCACCATGTCGCCGCACGATGGACAAAGAAGCGTATCCAAGTCAATACCTCTCTTGTCTAACTCGTCACGAACCGGAAGCCTTCCTTTTAGAGCCCGCCACACGAATATATTAACTTTTATAGGCACCCATTTGTTCCATATCGTCGCAACACCTCCATTGCCAATGTTTAGATACTTTTCTTCCACCATCTTTGTTAACTCTTTAACCGTGAATTCTCCACCATCATGAAGCGCCCATATCCATCGATCCCTAAAATCAAACTTAATAACCACATTTTGTGATATACTTTGTAGTTCTTCAAACTCTTTACACACCCTTCCTCTAATATTTCTAACCCATTCCCATTCCCAACACCAAACCCCATCTACCCATTTCCCTTTTTCCGCTACCATACCCTCTTTTCTCCTATCTAGATGGTATAATCTATGAAATTTGTCACGTAATCTAACCCCTCCCACCCATCTATCAACCCAAAAACTAATATCACCCCCATTCCCAACCTCCCCTACAAACGAAGACCCGAACTCTAGGCCTAACCCCTCCAACTCCTCCCCCGCCTTAATAATATCATTCCATACCCCACCCCCTCCCCCAAATGCCCAACACCCCTAACCCCCCAAGCCCCCCACACCCACCATGGATACTTTTAATAACTCGAACCCATAAGGACCCCCTTCCTTTTTGAATCTCTACCACCATTTCCCTAAAAGAGCTAAATTGTTTCCCCTTATTGACCCAATGTTTAACCCCCCCCCTCCCCGTGTGAGGCTAGTAACAAGTCCCATTTAACCCAAGGTAATTTTTTACCTTCCCCCACCCCAACCCAAAAGAAATTTTTTCTCACTCTCTCAAGTTGATTTATTACACTCAAAGGCACACGGAACATCGAAAAGTAATACAATGGTAAGCTTCCTAGAACCGAATTAACCAATGTTAAACGCCCCCCAAACGACATCGATTTAGCTTTCCACTCGGATAACTGGTTTTTAAATTTCTCGACCACATTATTCCAAGCACAGACTTTCCTCATATCTTGACCAATCGGCAACCCCAAGTATGTAAATGGGAATTCACCAACTCCACATTTCATCCACCTCGCCATGTTCCTCAACTCCTCTTCATTAACTCTAACTCCATATAGCTTACTTTTATTATAATTCACCCGGAGCCCGGATACTTCCTCAAAACACTTAAGAATACACATTAGAGTTCTTGCATTTTCTCTATTCCATTCCCCGAAAAAAATAGTATCATCCGCGTATTGAAGATGCGAAACCACCACATTGTCATTCCCAATTTTCATTCCTTTGAAGACACCTTTTTTCCACCGCTTCATTAACAATTGCATTTAATCCTTCGGCCGCCAAAATGTATAGAAAAAGCGAAAGAGGGTCTCCTTTGTGGAAAACTAGAAGGGGGGGGGTTGAATAATTTTACCAATTAAAAATTCCTTTTAATCTATTTAGATCGACTTATGTCAATCTATTTGGATGTGTGTGTTGGATGTTGATAAACAAGCATATAAAGGTAAGTAATGAAAGATAAGAGTAAGAAGCACAAAACCACAACGCGAGTATTTATAGTGGTTCGGCTACAAGGACACCTTCCTAGCCCTACTCCACTCCCTGAGTCACCTACTCGAGAGTTTGTAAACACTACACCAACTCATATGGCGGAGAAGCCTTCACAACGTCGCCTACCCTTTTTCCGGTGCTAGGCTAACCACCGGGTTCTTTCACTCTAAGGTGAACCACACCTACACAACGTCGCCTACCCTTTATAAGGTACTAGGCTAAGTACCTAGTTCTTTCACTCCAAGGTGAACTACACCTTCACAACATCGCCTACCCTTTATTAGGTACTAGGATAAGCACCTAGTTCCATTGCAATGGAGGAACTACTACCACACTACACCAACGACAAATCCCAAAGGAGATCTACTCCTTTACAACATCATCAAGGATATAAATATCCTTGGATCTAATACTAGTCTATCTTGTACATGGAAACACACCATATCGAATGTACATCTAAGGAACCTTTCACTAATGCCTTTGACTAGATCTACAAGACACCTTTCACTAATGTCTTGTGTCTTCACTTCTAAGCACCTTTCACTAATGCTTCTAGTCTTGACTTCTAAGCACCTTTCACTAATGCTTCTTGTCTGGACTTCCAAGCACCTACCACAAGTGCTTATGCCCTAAACGATAGATACCCTTCACTAATATCTTTGTCTTGACACTTGAGACATCTTTCACTAATGTCTTCAACACTACACTTCTTTGAAGAAAGAAAGGAATCATCAACAAGAAGACTTCAGTAGCCTTGATGATGAGGAAGCATGGCAACTCATGGACTTGAGCTTGCTCAACTTCAAAGGTGGTGATCTTGCCTTTAAGAGGAACCTAAAAGATCACACAAAAACAAAACTACAAACATAGATCTCTTGGATCTGAGGTTAGTGAGTTTTAAACTCAGGGAGAAAGTATGTTAGAAAGGGGTGAGAAATAATGAAGAAATGGCTCACTATTTATAGAGGAAAAATCCTACTGTTCCCCGGATCCCACGGATCCCTACCACAAGGGATCCGGCTAGCACAAAGCTAGGGATCCGTGGAACGCTCCTCTTTGCCCATGGGTATTTTGGTTATGGGTTATGGGTCATGTGTTGAACCATGGATCTTTGGCTAGATACAATGTATCTTTGAGTGCAATGCAGTTAGTCACTTGGGTATGGGTTGATCCATGGGTTATGGATATTATCCATTTGTGATATAAGCATGATGTCATGCAATGGGTTATGGGTCAAGATCCATGGGTTATGGGCTTTGGGTTGTACCCAACTACATTCAATGTGTTTGCCCAATGGGTTGTGATACTTAAGTTTCTGCCCATTTATATTACCCAATATACTACATACTAGTTATGTGTATATTTATCCAAATATGTAAACACTAGTTGTCGTACATATGTATTACTAAATCATAAAATCACTTATACTTGTTTTAGTGTTTTATGTGAAAATGTGAATATGTTAGAAACTATTAGTTCAAACCATTTACGTATTTTATTTGTTTCGTTAACATGATTTTACGTTTTTTATCGACAAAACATTAGAAGATCGTGAAATATAAGTAAACGTTTTTACAGCTTATTTGTATTAACAATCTCCCCCTTTTTGTTGATGACAAAACATAAAATTATTTTAAGGAAAAGCTAAAATTCGTAAAAGTTTGAATTTGTAGTTTTTACTTTCTTCTCCCCCTTTTTGTCGAAACAAAAAGTGTTTGAAGGAAAGCAACACATCATTTTTAAGAAAAACATATGAAAAAAGAAATATAAGAAGAAATAGAGAGCAAGTAACGGTAAAGGATCTCGTCTTTACTCCCCTTTGACGAGTCCATCCCTATGTAAGAACGTCAAGAAAGTAATGCTAATCTAGTTTATTTGCAAGTAAGTTTGCAAAAGATTTCGTCTAAGTGATGAATGTGCTCCCCTTTGATGATTGCAATTTTGCAAGGGGATGTCATGAAATGTAAACCTAGTATTGCAAGTAATTTGCAATGTGTTGCTTTGACATAAAGCTCCCCTAGCTTTAGGACGTCAAAGTCTTCATGTGTAAATTGAATAACTACAAAACAAAGGTTAGAAAGCAAGTATAATTCACAATTTCCTGCAAATACCATTCAAGTTAGTAGAAAGAAAGCTTTCTGTCTCACGGATCCCACGGTTCCCTCCTAGTAGGGATCCGTCTTGGAAATTCTGAGGGATCTGTATTAGCTGATTAATTTCAAAGAAAGGTGATATAACAAGTAATGTTATCACAAAATGAGCTATGAATACAAAGTAATCATAGGCTCAGAAAAATAACAAGTAGCATGTAATTCCATTTAATAAAACTAGAGTTATTATATACATGACTCCAAAAACTAAGAAAATAAGAAAATACATGACTAAGAATTTCTAAACCAACTATCGCTTGATGCTAGGACACCACTAAAATCTTCTAGCTCAAGTTTTGTTTAGGTTTAATCTCGTCGAAACGTTCGAGGAGATGATAGAACATGAAACGTTGGTCTTCTCGTACTTCATGTATCAAACTTTCAACATGTTGACAATGATAGCAATCTTTGTCATGGCTAGGTAGTGGTGGTGGAAGAAATGAAATGGCTTGATACGAGGGATCAAGTGAAGCGGCTTGTGGAGCTTCAAACGATGGAGGGATTGGTGGAGGCGCATTTGAGAATGGCTCGACCAAGAATGATGGTGGTGGTAGAGAAGTGTCAACTTCCATATGGTCGGGTGGTTGACTTTGATGATTTCTCATAATCCAAATGGGATTGTATGATGGAAACGGCGAAAAGGAAGCCGGAGCAAGTGTTGACTCAACACCTTGATTTTGTACCATTATTCCTCCTAATGAGGAGAATGTTGTCGGCGAAAGCGGATGAGAGGGCCTAGGAGGCAAGTCCTCTAAATTGTAGAGGTGTGGTGATGATAGTGGGGATGTAAATGAAATAGCTCTAGGAACCAATGGTGATGGTTTAGTGGAGATGATATTGTTTGGCCTAGGAGGTATGGCGGTGTTTGGCATTGGTAGTTTTGTGGGTACTATCCTTTTAGGAATTGGTTTGATTGGATGAGGAAGGATCCTATCATTTGTTGGCTTGACCGGAGATGATTCGGTTGAAGAGATTTCGTGTATAACACGCGCCCTTTTCATGGGTGGTTCTTTGGTGGATAAGTTACTACTCGGGGTTTTCCTCATGATGAGATGATTTCAAGAGGTTTGCAAAGGTTTCTAAAGTGCTGAAATTTAGAATGAGAGTGATGACTATGGAGGTCCTAACAAAGTGGTTTATAAACCAAGAGATTTGGCAAGTGCATTTAAGCCTTAAGCCACTAGGATTCATTGGAATGTGATGATTAACATGCACAAGAGTCAACTTCAGAGTTTGCACTGATCTAGGAACTCATTTAAGATGAGATGGAGTGTTTGAGTTAGGAAGATGAATTTAAATGATTGTTTTAGCAAGATTTGACATAAACTGTCACCCGGGTCCCACGGTTCCCTCCTTATAGGGATCCGTCTAGGCTAATCCTAGGGATCCGGCTTTCAGCAGTTATGAAAGAGTGGAAATGATGTTTCTAAGATCTAAGATCTATAACGTCTTGAGTGTTTCAGTCCTCCTAAGTGTTTTAAATGAAGGGATGCTTAAGTACTTGAAGGTAATGAATGATGTAGCTAATGATTGTCTTTTATGGAAGGATTTGGAACTTTCAAGAGTACCAATGGATGAGCAAGGATGACACTAAATATGAGAGTGTCAATTGAAGCTAAATGATCCTAGAGATCAGGTTGTGTATTAGGATAGTGTTTTGGAAAATATCCTAGAAGCTTTGAGATGGGAAAACTAGAATTTGATCAACTTTGATCAATTTTAAGGTGAGAATGATTTATGATCAATTTTGCCAAAATCGAAAGATTTCTAAGACTAGATTTGAGGGATCAAGTAGAAAATGAAGTGTGAGTTTAAGAGCGGAAGAGTAATGGATTAAAAATGAAATGATAGATCTACAAGCATTTTAAGAATGTGATCTAGGTGAGTTATGTGTGAGTAGGAAGAATCTACCTATCTTGATAAGGACTTAATTTGCCTTAATACACTATGGTTAGCTTAGTGTGAGGTGTTCTGTTTGAAATATAATGCTTGCAATTGCATTTTCTGTTTGCCGGATCCCACGGTTCCCTAAGTGTAGGGATCCGTCTAGCACAATCTTTGGGATCCGCCTATCTGCTCAGCAGGACCTTTACTAAAGGTATGCAATGATAGTCTAAAGAGAGTTCTAATACTAAGATATCAAATGTAAGATGTTTTATTTCATGAAAGAAATTGGATTACATTGATAAAGCACGAGTACAAGTGAATTGATCCTATTTTGGAATACTACTAGGTTCCTTGAGTGTTTTCGCTAGGAGGATCATTATGTGATTGATGAGTGTTGGTGGAATCAAGAATGAAGAAAGTCTTCATGAGAGATATGTTTAGCGGTTCCATCATCTTGTTCACAAGTACGTACAACGGACTTTGAAATTGAGGATGGAAGTGCATAACATTATGATAGAGGCGTGTCAAGAATATTCCATAAGGGATGAGTTTATTCTTGGAGCCTTGAAGATTTGCAATTCGCCTTGCGAAGATGTAGGAGAGATTGTATGGTTGTTGTGTTAGCAAACAGTACAACATGTGAGCACAACAAGCGGGAAGAATTTCTCGATTTCCCCTAAGACTCCAAACATTTTCACGTAGGATGAGTGCAAGAGGCTTGTACTCTTCTCAGATATCCCTTGTAAATATAATGTTTGGATCGGAGTAATATGGTCGAGGTTTGCATATTATGCGATTTAAATCTTCCGGAGAGGGTATGTGTGAACAATATGGACTACTTTCTTCACGAAAGTTGAAAAGAGAATCAAGAGACCAATCTTCGGTGAAGGCACATTGTCCATGATTTGAAATCTGGAGGATGTGAGCAAAATGCCCAAGGGTTAAAGTAAACTTTTGGTTTTTGATATAAAACCAAAGAGATAAAGAGCGATCCTCGTTACGAACGAGTTCGACTTGACGGAAGAATTCCATTATGAACCTTGGACATATCTTCTCGTTGATTTCAAGAAGACATTCTAGTCCTATGGCTCGGAAGGAGGTATTGATACCTTCTTCGAATTGTAGAGAGGTGTCTATAATACGTCCTTCATGGAAGTGACGGTTTTCGAGATAGTTGAACCCACAGATATGATTGCCAGGTGTGTTGGGCTCAAGGGAGATGTTTGGAGTGTAGACGCTAGTGAGTGAAAAATCAAACTCATATTCATGCGTCATACTCTAACCTATAGAAATGATGAGTTAATAGAAAGTGATGTTTGTTATCAACCTATGATTATCTAATGTTTTTACTAGATTTTTATTAACAATGGTTTTTTAACAATAATGACACTTAACTCACTTATGGTTTTGACATTCTAGTGGGGTATTTCTTTAAGAAGAAAAGTGGTTTTTAATTTGCATGAAAAACTGTTCTCTAGTAGGACGGATCCCACGGTTCCTTTCCAAAAGGGATCCGGCTAGTGTAATTTCCGGGATCCGTAGATCTGTAATTACCGAAACAGATTATATGAAAAGCATAGGTTTTTAGATCTCATAGTTTTATACCAAGATATGTGTTTTAACCTACATTTTCTTTTAGCATGCATACATGACTTCTAATGTATCACGAAAGATTATGAAACATATAAATCAAAAGAAATGACAAACACGTTATGATAATAATAACCTAGATAAACTAGACTATTAATAATATTTCATTTCAATGCTAAGAATGATACAAAGGATTGGGTATATAACCCCGATGTAGATTAACAACACAAAGTAAATGTCTCCGTATGTGAACTTCATCATAGGGAACACAAGTGCGATGGGTGTTAAGACGATGAGCACGAATGCGATGTAAACCATGTTGAAGATGATTCTTCTTGGTTTCGGTTGAGATGAAATGGAGAGGAGGATGAAGTTTTGAGTGAGAGGGAATTTTTGAAATTGGAAGATTTGAAAAAATGAGGATTTGGTAAAGTGGGCGTCGAATGGCATATTTAGGGGGAAGGAGTATTTTTCGAAATTTGTGTTTTGTTTTATTATTGGATTAAAAGAAATAACACATAAGTTTTATATACCACGACTTAAGACGAGAAATATAACACGTATGTAAGAAAAAGGCTTCCTAATGAAGCTTCATGTAAAACATGTAATTGCACAAAGGATAATCATATAAATACCTAAATAGGTATACTAAATTATCAAGTAAAGTAAAAGGAAAATCATACCTCTAGCGCACTTAGGAATGTCTTTACAAATGACACAGCAAATGTCACTTAGACGATTCCCGCTCCTTTGCGTTTAAGATACCTTCTTAAGGAAGGTATTCTTGTTACCAAGCGGCTCCTAAAGCTTGGTGGGTATGATCTTTGACTAATCAACATGACAAAGAAGATTAGTGCAATTAAATGAAAAAGTAAATAAGAAAAATGTTGTCATCAAATTAACATCCAAACATATGGTTTTAAAATACATGGTGTTTGTTTTTATGAAAAACCTTCTTTGTGGTTTTCAATTAACCATGGATCGTATCAAGTTTTTAAAGTACAATATACTTCAAGAAACTTGGTAACGAAGCTCTGATGCCAATTGTGGAAAACTAGAAGGGGGGGGGTTTGAATAGTTTTACCAATTAAAACTTCCTTTTAATCTATTTAGATCGACTTATGTCAATCTATTTGGATGTGTGTGTTGGATGTTGATAAACAAGCATATAAAGGTAAGTAATGAAAGATACGAGTAAGAAGCACAAAACCACAACGCGAGTATTTATAGTGGTTCGGCTACAAGGACACCTTCCTTACCCTACTCCAGTCCCCGAGTCACTTAATCGAGAGTTCGTAAACACTACACCAACTCCTTATGGAGGAGAAGCCTTCACAACGTCGCCTACCCTTTTTCCAGTGCTAGGCTAACCACCGGGTTCTTTCACTCCAAGGTGAACCACACCTACACAACGTCGCCTACCCTTTATAAGGCACTAGGCTAAGTACCTAGTTCTTTCACTCCAAGGTGAACTACACCTTCACAACGTCGCCTACCCTTTATTAGGTACTAGGCTAAGCACCTAGTTCCATTGCAATGGAGGAACTACTACCACACTACACCAACGACTAATCCCAAAGGAGATCTACTCCTTTACAACATCATCAAGGATATCAATATCCTTGGATCTAATACTAGTCTATCTTGTACATCGAAACACACCATATCGAATGTACATCTAAGGCACATTTCACTAATGCCTTTGACTAGATCTACAAGACACCTTTCACTAATGTCTTGTGTCTTCACTTCTAAGCACCTTTCACTAATGCTTCTAGTCTTGACTTCTAAGCACCTTTCACTAATGCTTCTTGTCTTGACTTCCAAGCACCTACCACAAGTGCTTATGCTATAGACGATAGATACCCTTCACTAATATCTTCGTCTTGACACTTGAGACATCTTTCACTAATGTCTTCAACACTACACTTCTTTGAAGAAAGAAAGGAATCATCAACAAGGACTTCAGTAGCCTTGATGATGAGGAAGCATGGCAACTCATGGACTTGAGCTTGCTCGACTTCAAAGGTGGTGATCTTGCCTTTAAGAGGAACCTAAAAGATCACACAAAAACAAAACTACAAACATAGATCTCTTGGATCTGAGGTTAGTGAGTTTTAAACTCAGGGAGAAAGTATGTTAGAAAGGGATGAGAAATAATGAAGAAATGACTCACTATTTATAGAGGAAAAATCCTACTGTTCCCCGGATCCCACGGATCCCTACCACAAGGGATCCGGCTAGCACAAAGCTAGGGATCCGTGGAACGCTCCTCTTTGCCCATGGGTATTTTGGTTATGGGTCATGGGTCATGGGTTGAACCATGGATCTTTGGCTAGATACAATGTATCTTTGAGTGCAATGCACTTAGTCACTTGGGTATGGGTTGATCCATGGGTTATGGATATTATCCATTTGTGATATAAGCATGATGTCATGCAATGGGTTATGGGTCAAGATCCATGGGTTATGGGCTTTGGGTTGTACCAAACTACATTCAATGTATTTGCCCAATGGGTTGTGATACTTAAGTTACTGCCCATTTATATTACCCAATATACTACATACTAGTTATGTGTATATTTATCCAAATATGTAAACACTAGTTGTCGCACATATGTATTACTAAATCATAAAATCACTTATACTTGTTTTAGTGTTTTATGTGAAAATGTGAATATGTTAGAAACTATTAGTTCAAACCATTTACGTATTTTATTTGTTTCGTTAACATGATTTTACGTTTGTTATCGACAAAATATTAGAAGATCGTAAAATATAAATAAACGTTTTTACGGCTTATTTGTATTAACATCCTTGTCTAACCCCTCTTTCTAGGCGAAACTCTTCGATTGGTGAGCCATTGACTAAAACTGACATTGTGACCGATCTAAGACAACTTCCTACCCATTTACACCATTTATCTGTGAATCTAATTTTTTCCATTATGTCAAGTAGAAATCTCCAATTTAAACTATCATACGCTTTCTCAAAATCAACCTTGAAGATTAGCCCTTTCTTTCGATTCTTCTTCATAGTTATTAACGAGTCTTACAACTTAGTTATTAACCATTCTTCCTAAAGTTATGATTATCTGCATTTTTCTTAAGATGTTTGAAACACTATTCCTTTCTGTGTATGTACATCTTATGATTGTTGAATCTATTGCAATATTACTAATATTGTGGAAAAGACGTTATTGTCATACCACCTTCCTTGTCGTTTGCTAGCTCAATTTGTTATTCATGGCTGAAGAAGAAAATCAATCTTTTGTGTGGGACAATGAGAGGGTAAATGAACATTTAATCTTGTTTCTAGGCAGGGTTTCCATGTTTGTTGTCATCAAAAGGGTACCATTTTTTATATATCTACTATACTATATTATACATTATCAGATGATTTCAGCATTATTGTTAAACGAAAAGAGTCATGGCCAAGATGCTTCTTTCCTTATGAACACACGAGATTTTTTTTTCGGAAATACAGTTTTGGAGAGGAGTGATTTAGGCCCCGTTCCAAATATAAACTGTAGCATATAAGATTTTGACGGCTGCTGTTGTCGTTTAGTTGTGATCAACATAAGGCTAGACACAGTGGCGAACTAGTTCGTCGGTGGCACATCAGTTTTCTCTCTCCGATGACCTGACGACGACCTAGTTGCCACAGTGATGACCTGACAATTTTTCTTTTTTACAAACCGTATGATTCTTTTTTGGATTTTGTGGCTTTACAACTCGGTTGTGTGCTCAACCGAGTTCCCCTTTCCTCTCTCCTCAACCGAAGACAACCGATGGCCTCACAATGGCTAAACCTTGCTTGACCGAAGGTCTCAACCGACGACAACCGGCTCCTTTGTGGCCAGCCTAATAGATATAACTTCTATTTTCTTCATGATCTAGATGTCGTCACTTAATAACGTTCATTTCATCCGTATATTATCAGTATTCAACTAACGTCACTCGATTGACTTTTAGAAAGTTCCTTAGTGGCGGACAGGATTTGTCAACTACATTAAATATCTATCCTGGGATCACGACTCACGAGACACACTTTGCTTGTGTATATATGTATTTATTTGACGTTTTAGTGTTTGTTTTTTTTGAGAACGCCAATTGATTGTTGTTTTTTTAGTGACAACTTAAAAAGTGTTTTAGTACCAACGTGTCTTTTATGGTTACTGATGACGCAAGCCTTTCATATTACATTAGTTACTTTATTTTGAGTTAAAAATGAAAGTAACGCTCCTTAATTTACATGACAGTGTGGACAAGACGACAAGCAATTCAGATTACTCGAGTCAGCCAATCACTTCAACTATAAATGGTGGTACAAGTTTGATAAGTGGCTCAGAACATCAGGTTTGATGATATTTTCCTGGCTCGGTCATTTATCCAGTTTATTTATGTTATTTGCTCAATGGTTCAAACTTATGTTTCCTAATTTTAGTCGTGTGTAAATAAAGAGTTGGTTTCTTTCTAATAGTTGTAAGTATATTTCAGGATACAATAACACTTTAACAGCGGCATGATTCATGAATAGCAAAACACAGATATAAAGTAGTGAAGGTTTTGTTGGTTTATGGATATATTTAATATGTGTATGACCGGATTCGAACTCGAGATCACGGGATTGCACACTTTACGTATGAGACTCGATGTTTTGATAATTAATATAAAATATTATGTTTAATTATTAAATTCACAATAAACGACTAAACGAGCGATAAGAACTTATCGAAAGTGACTATCGGTCGTTAAATGTCAACGGGATATGAAGAAAAGTAAACAAGCCAAGAGACGGTTTTAGGAACCCTCTTTTGGGCTTGTTTTTGACCGAAACTATGGAATCCCACACCGGAAACCATAGTAATCTTGACATCTACCATAAGGCTATAAATACATCCCATGTATTCATCCTTTGGTACACATGATTTCATTAGAAGGCCAAACTTCTTCTTTTCTTCCCTCTTGTTCTTGGTCGACGAGTGAATCCCCATTGTAAGGGATTTACGGGTGACCTTGAGCATAACAAAGGTGTTTGGTTATTCTATTGTGATCAAGAACTAGCATTAGCATCGAATCGCTAATAGTACATGTGTACAAAAACGTGGTGTAACACACTATTGTTACATCAATTGGTTTGAACTGAAAAACGGTAAGGGTCAATTCGTTAAACCACATAAACCCTAATTAGGGTTCTTGAATTGAAGAGATCTAGCAATTGCAAGAGGTATGCGTTATTTATCTTTCGTTAATTAATTATTGTTATGATTCTAAGTCTTCCGCTGTGTACTCTGTGGTGTCTATATGATTCTATTTGTTTTCATATATCTTAAACTCAACAGTGGCATCACGAGCCTTGTATAACAAGTAATTAATTACTGAAACACATAAAATAAATAAACATGATTGTGTTATTAATTGTATTCGTAGATCTAGGGTTTGCAAAACCTAAACCCTAATTTTTTTTGGGGGGGGGGGGTTGGTGCCCTAGTTAGGGTTTTGTAAACTTCAGTTTTAATTTGATTAGAAAACCCTAGGTTGCATGCAATTTTATGTGTATTGCTTAACTCTGTTTAATTGCATTAATTGTTAAGTGTGATTTATATCCATGATAATTACATGCATGTTTTATCATGGATCTGCTTTTATTGTATTTTTTATTTGGTTAAGTGATATACACTAAATATTATGATAGATCTAAAATTGGGGAAGACCCCAATCATTATTATTTAATCAATTATGTGCTATGTGGTATATGTTTTAATTTTGACTTACGCATCGATGAATCGATGCATGTGGCTCACCTTGTACATAGCTGAAAACGGGTGAAAGTCTTAATTAAATATATACATATTGACAGATCTAGAATTGATTATTAATATGATTTATCAAAAGGTTTGCATGTGGCTATTTGATATGCATGACTTATTATTATGTTATGCATTCATTGTTTATTTGTTTATTTTTAAATACGCTTGTTTGTTATGTGTAACAAGGGTATTTTATAAGAAAAATAAACTGACCTAAAAATGGTGAAACATATATTTTTAAGCATAGTAATCGTAATCGTTTAATTGATTGATTTTTTGCACAAAATAGTTAGAACGGCTCACCCTTTAATGACAAACTGTGTGATGGGTATAAGGTTGGTACGCATTAAATTGTGACCTTAAAGATGAGGGTATGTAATATGCTTCGCGCTGAATTAATTCTCCGCTCGTTTGTGAGTCTTAATGGAGTTACCAAGTATTCCTATATAATGTGAATAAAATCTTAAGGGTGAATTGACCTTAAATTCTACGTGCCACTTTTGTGGTAATTATCCGAATAACTTGGGTCTTATGACTCATGCAGCAGTAGGATATAGTGGTAATTAAAGGTAATTCTTTAATTGGTGTAACCAATACCTCGATTAAAGTTTGATGATGAAAAGCTTAAACATTAAAACAAGGATATGACTGTTTTAATGAAACCTTATGCTACGAAGTTGAATGCATGACATCTTTGTACATATTTGATTTGACACCAAAAATCAAATTTATTACCCTTAATTTAAGTTGTATGCCATCCAACGAAACGGAAACACCTGAGATTACATTTTATTTGCGTGAGAACATGATTTAGATCATAATCAAAGGGTAAAATATCCACGTGACGTGAGAACGGGCATGGATGATTTTGCAGTTTCTTAAGTTGGACAACTTAATTGAGTTTTGTAGTGAGAACAGGCAACTCAAGGCATAAGATGGGGATAAAACATGTTTACATGGCAATTGAAATTGGATAAATGTAAATCCCATAAATCTAGGAGTTGCAATTTGAAAATTGGCAATTGAGGTTCGACTCGTACCATTTTGAATAATTTCATTACTAGCAGATCAACTGATGTAATGAAATTATGTCAATTTGGATCCTAGTTTTCAAGTGAAAATTAAATGGTTATATGTTTATGAACCATGGGTATTTAATTTTCTTGAAAAGGTTAATTATCGAAAATACTAAAATTGAATTTTGTAATTCTTTTGAATATATTAATGCAACATTTAACCAGAACGTGGTTTAGTCTTTTATTTGTAAATTAATCCATTCTGCTTTCAAACAAATGTTTGATCGAGAATAATTTACCGAAAAGACAAACAAAGTCTCTTTTCCATGGGAGAAGAATGAGACTCAATCATATTCCTTTTCATGAATGAGAAAGGTATAATAGGAACATTTGAATTGTCTAAATTCTAATGTAACTCATAGCAATGAATTGCACATCTTATTTTCCATAAAGATTTCATTACCCACATTTGGTGAATGAATCCTTTTGTAACAAACATGACGTTTGGTTAACTGGAAAACATGTATATGAGTTACTAGATTAGAAGCTAGACTAATTACCGCGAAAATTGGTAAAAGGAAAACTAGCTTAATTTATCTAGTTGTTTTGCTTTAACCTTTAAAGGTGCCACATACCAGTATGGGATGGTAGGCCTGTTAAGGAAGAAATTGCATACCCAATTTTTTGAGTTAATAACATTGATGGATAACCCATCATTCATATAGTAGAATACACCTTTTAGTACCTTAGTAATGATTACGTATGGTTCTTCAAAGGTGTAGGAAAGTAAAAAGCAAGCAAGTTGTTTTCACTGGTTATGAAACACTTACAATGTTGTCAAATTCAGTAGGAGCATTTGTGTTGCATTACTGAATAAGAAGTTGTTGAAATGATTTCTAATTCAGTGGGAGCTACAAGCCTTATTTGCTGCGTAGTAATCCAAATTATCTCTTGAATATCATGTAGATAATTACTTTCCAATTGTAGGCACTTATGTTTTTTAAGGATTGTCATGTGCGTTTCCTTACAAATCAATATAGTCCTATATCTACTAGTTATATCTATGACACAAATCATATTAATCAAATAAACGAACATGTATCGTGTTTGTTATATGCTACATGATGTTGTTCCATGCACAAGTGGGAGAAATCTTTATTGTGTGCAAGGTACAACACATATTAATATGATTTAAATGGATTCTCTTGACTGTAAAGTAAGAGAATAACGTTCTAATAGGAAGTATACACTTAAATATGTATGATTGCCCTATTAAGAACATGTGTCAAGATGATAACAAAGACTACCTTATTTTTAAATATTTATGCCATTCAATATTTAAGAAACACTTGTAGTTACAATTTATGTTACGTGAGAACGTGAACTAGATTGTAGCCCAAGGTAAAATACCCACGTGTCGTGAGAACGAGCGTGGATGATTTTACAGTTTCTTACGTTGAACATTTCATGAAATGACATAATTAAATGAAGTAATCTAATACTACTTTGAATTTAAGTATTTGTTGAATGACTTAAATATATGTAGTAAATATTAACTTGAAATATTAATTGAAACCCGAGGTGGTGTTCATAATTACTTTAATTATAAATGTTTATGATTTTGTAAAGTCACAAACATGAAGTATTTTAATACAAGACTTACAATATAAAGTAAGACGTTAACTTGCTATGTTTTAAGACATATGCATGAAGTTAATGAGTTGATCAATGACTTATAACGTATAGTGGGATTATTACTGTTATGTCTTTTGACTTGGTCAAGAATACTTGTGTTATAATACATGCAATTGACTTGGTAATTCTATTGTACCATTAAGTTTTACTTTGTTGGTAAATATGATAAACCAAAGAGTAGATGGTTATCTTAAATATTGTTAGATTAATCTTACAATATTAATTCTAAGGAAATACCATAGTTTTATGGTATGTTCAGTTAGAAGAATCAAAATCTATTGGCATTGTTTGATTCAAGATAACTATAGTTTCTTCCAAAAGTTATCAAGGTTAGTAGATTGAGTATAGATTGAATATACTCAATAAGACTCCAACCTAGAAGATTGATAAGACACCATTTGTTTATGTAATGTGATGAATCACATTAAGTCTTATAAATGAAGTTCTGAATTTGTTAAACTACTTGTAGAGTGAGTTGTAACAAACTAATGTCAGGATTGTCAATGTATTCTGTAAAGTCCCAAAAGAGAACATTGTATTGTTGCTCTACTTGCTAAACTATTTAAAGGTAATCTTTAAATTGTTAAAGGCAAGTGGGAGTTTGGTTTAGATCTTGAAAGATTAAAGTTACAAAATACATAATCTTCTAAAATGCACTAGCAAATATCATGATGAGGCTAAACATGTAAATGATAGACCTCAATATGATGGAATTGTCATTCATAGATCCGTAAGGATAGCTCAGATATTTAATATCTTTGAGGATTATGAGTTACAGGATCATGGTAAGCTTGTTAATCATGATGATGAATTTACCAAATGTTGAATTGTGGTAAATCAATCATACTATGAATGTTGAGATGTTGTCCATAAAGATAATCAATTTTAGATACTTGGTTTATCTAAATGAAGATGATTTTCTTCAAAGGATGAAAACCCTAGAGGTTTAAATCTTTGTGTAGAAATCATGTGGACAATAATGTACACGTATTTAATGTATGTCTAGTGATAATAATATTAATCATACTTAAGCAATTAACTATGATTGAATATTCTTTACTAGATACATTAAATAGAAGTATAAAGATTATAATTGTCATACTTAGTTTTATTGATGTAAAATTTTGACAATGAATATCAAAACGCTTTGTTTTAGAATTACTTTTGAGGGACGATAAGTAATGCAAAGGAGTTTTTATGAATTTAAATAATCTTTGAATATGTACAGACTGCAAGAATCCATGAATGGATATATGCATGCATCTAGGAGATGATTCTTATGTTTAATATTAAATCCATGTTTGATTTAATAATTAAAATAAATTGCTCATAAGTATTCCTGAAAGCTAGTGGGAGTATTATTTTTTACTTTCTTAAATCTTATATGTTGTATGGGCAACTACATTCCACCTAAATTAAGTTTTAGTTGGGAATGAACTTCGTTTGTAAGATTTGGAAATAAGATATGTAGAAAACTAGAAGGGGGGTTGAATAGTTTACCAATTAAAAACTTTGTTTTGAAACTTATTGAAAGATCAATTGATATTGATCTTTGAGTATGTTAATGAAATATGCAAGCAATGTATAATAAGTAAATAAGGAAAGAGATGATCAAACCACAACAAGTTTTTTATAGTGGTTCGGCCTACAAGGACTCTTTTTCCTTGCCCTACTCCACTCCCCGAGTCTCACACTCGAGAGTTTAACTTCACTAGTCAACAAGCTCCTTTCACCGGTGGAGAAAACCTTTACCGCTTACACTATTTCCGACACTAAGCTAGATGTCGAGTTCTTTCCAAGGGTACAACTACTTCCACTCACAATGTATTTTGAGGACTAAAATACTAACCACTCACACTCACAAGATTTATGATGGTTTGATACAACAATGAAGTATGAATTAACACTAGATCATACAACACTAAACAAACAAGACTTCCAACTTCTCGTTGAAGCTTGAATATGACTTGATCTTCTTTGCTACAAAAGAGATCACTAATATGATATGAAACTGAGTTAGAAAGGTTAGAGAGAAGATATGTATGAGATTATGTTAGAAAGGGATGAGAAACTACTTGGCTTGGCATTGCTATTTATAGCCAAAATGGATAGGAGCGTCCACGGACACGGACCCCTTAAAAGGGTTCCGCCCGTGTACCATTTTGGTACCACCGGTCTGACAGCTAAGATATCAAATCTTGGCCAAAGTCAACTCTATCTAAGTGATATTGTGCAAGATATGAAGAGTACAAATCTACACAAAATATCTAATGGAATCTTCCAATGATTTCCATGATGCAATGCATGATGTCATATGTTCTATTTTTAGAAATATGCAAATGCTTAAGTAGTGTTTGGTTTTAAGAACCTAACACATTCTAAAAACTACTATCATACATAATGATTAGAGTCATATGAAGATGTTACTAATCATAAATATAAATGCTTGAATGATGAATATATTGTTTGAAAAAGCTTGTTTTAATATCAATTAAACTTGACAAGCTTTAAGCTTTTATAAATTAAATTTACTTTTGTCGTTAACAAAACTTAGGTAAAGATCAAAAATATAAATAACGTTTAATGACGATATTTGTATTAACAATCTCCCCCTTTTTGTTGAGGACAAAATATAAAATTTATTTTTATAAAAGATACAAGGTTTGTACAAGAGTTATAAAATTATTAGTTTTAGAACTTGAAAAGGAAATGAAAATGCAAGTGTATGATGTTTGACTTTTTATGAAAGTCAAAGTATTCACTATTAGATGCATAATGTTGACTTTTTCAGAAAGTCAAAGTATGCAGTTTGACTTTTTAGGAAAAGTCAAGTATTATCAATGAGGGTTCTGTTTGACTTTTAGGAAGTCAAATGTATGCAGTTTGACTTTTTCAGAAAAGTCAAATATAAATGATTTCAAAGTTCTATATTTTCTCCCCCTTTTTGTCTCAACAAAAGAAGAGGTTATCGGAATGTAATGAGCCGAGCTATTATCTCCCCTTGTTCAAAGCTCCCCCTAAATTGGGTGCTTTAATGGGAAGATTCATGGATTGTGAAAATAAAGCTACAAAAAAAAATTGTTAGTAATATTGATCATTCACAAGCATTTCCAAACACTATGTAATGACACCAACAATATAATAAACAACATTCATTAGTTAAAATTTTTCATGAGTAAAGATCATGAAAAGAGAACACAATGATGTGTTTTAGTACAAGAAATAAAAATTATCCTAAAAAAAAATAAAAAGAAAACAAGAAAGACTAGTCTAAAACCATCCTAAAGTGATGGTGGATGGGAGAGAGCGTTGAGACGCTCAAGAATGTGGTTGAGGATGAACCTCATTTCTTCTTGGAACTCATGGACCATAACCCGGGTCCGTTCCACGGTTTGACCCGTTTGCTCACAAGTGGAGCAACCATGCCTTGGAGGGTAGAATGTTTGGGGAGGTTGTGGTGGTGGAATGGTGGATGTGTTGGTGGTGTTGGGAATTTTTGGAGTGGTCATGATGGATGCAAGCAAAGCACTTTGCATTTGCATTGTCTCACTTAAGTGAGAATCCACCATGCCTTTGAATTGGTGGAGGTTGTGGAGTTCCGTTTGAATCTCCTCTCTAGTGGGATTATCATCCCACATGCACTCCGGAATGTCCTCAATATGAGGGGACATTGATGATGGAAGTGGATGATCCCCATATAAAGGACCATGAATGTCCTTGTGAATGGGGTGGAAAAGGAGAGGTCTTGGCCCTAATGGGGCGTTTGGGTCAATGGATGACCTTGGTGACTCATGAGTGATTCGCTCAATTGTGCCAAAGGATGGCAATGGTGGTGGATGACTTGGCCTTGGAGGCAAGTCTTCCAAGTCCTCTAGGAAGGGATTAGGTGATGTTGGTGGAGTTGAAAATAACTCCATGGGTGTGAGAGTGGGAGACCTTGGTGAAGGTGGTGAGGGGGTTTTGGATGTTTGGATGGGTGGCGGTGGAGGTGAAGTAGGTGGTTTTGTTGGTGGTGGAGTGGTGATCACAATGTGTGATGAAGTGGGTGTAGCTAAGGTAAGATGTGTATCATCTCTAATGGGAGATGAGATTGTGAGTGGTGAAGATTCGGATGATGAGCTAAGATGAACAAAACAACAAGGCCTTACGCTAATTCTAGCGGTTTTCTTGCAAGGTTTTGGTGATGATTTAGTCATTTTTAACTTAGGTTTTGATTTGCTAGATAGTAATGAGAATGAGGAAGGTGTGAGGATGATCATGGTAAAGCCTTTCAATTTATAGAGGTTAAAAATTGTTGAGAAATGTGTTTGATTTGATGTTAAACCATTGAAGAGATGAGGTTCCTAATGATTTGGAAGTGGGTTGAATGCTAGTCATATCACCCAAGTCAATCCATACAAGGAAGATGGAGTGAAGAAGAAAAGATTTGCAATAAATGTGTTCTAGTGAGTGGAATTTCCTAATATTCAGATTACCCACGGATTTGAAGGTACCAAAAATTTGGTTCCTTCCTTTATGCCAAAGGGCTCCTTGGGTGGATTTTTCAAATTTTTGAATTTTGGTGGGAAATGGATTTCTTATGTGCCTTAGTAAATAATACTAGTTCTAATAACAATATAAACTAGTTAAGATTGATTTATAAGTGATGGAAGATAATTTGGAATCACGAAAGAGTCGAAATTCAGAAAATTACCTGGAGGATCCACGGCACCAAAATCATATACGGACGGTACCCTAAAAAAGGTGCCGTCTGGTCCGCCTGTACAGATACGGCGGTACCAAAATACATAAAGGACGGTACCAAAATTATGTTGCCGTCTGATCCGTGGAGTGCAGATATTTGGACAGAGTTCATTTTTAGGTGTCGGGGAAATTTCCGAAACCTGAAATTTTTCTCAAAAGTTGTTATACTAAACATTTCTAGTTAGGAAAAGTAAATAACACATATGTAAACATAGTGGAGCATAGATTTTGAGCAAGGCTTATTGATTTTCACAATAAAGTGAAAATGGGTAAAATTTGATAGCATACTTATGCTATCCCCCTGCATGAGATTGTTAGCATACACCATTGTTTCAAGTTATATTTTCATCCTACAAAATAAAAACAACTAAATAGTATCAAACATTAATGATAATGCATTGTTCCAAACACTCCTTAAAGTACCCTTATTTGTCCAATTTCTTGTAAATTTTGCTCATCATCCTACCAAGACACTTGAACATTCCCTTAGTTTGCTTGAATTCTGCTGATTCATTCTCTATTTCGGGAAGAGACGCATAATACTCATGAGGCGGAAGCCGAGAGCTTGGAAGACCATCTTCGGAGCTATTTGATGATGATGATGATGGAGTTGGAGGTTTTGCTCTCTTGCCTTTTGTCTTAGAAACTCTTGCATCACTCAAAGGTACAAAGATGTGAGGGATGAGCTCATAGTGTAGATGCATCCCTTTTGGACTTGGTTGAATTGGGGCAAAGTTTCTATAGAGGCGGGTGAGGAGCATTCCGTATGGAAGAGCAACCGAGCCTTGAGTTGGAATATCAATCATTCTTCTAGCGATGTAATAAGCTAAGTTGAATGGTTGACGGGTGGACAAGTTGTAGAGCATATGGCAAAGGCAAGCGTTAATGTGATCCCTATTTCCTATGGTGCTAATGACGTTGGCTCTAAGAAGCTCCTCCCATTTCTTAAATTCGGTCTTAAGTTCATTTAGCTCCATTCCATATGGATCTCGGTTTACTTCCTTTCCCTTTCGAGTAACTCGGGTTGTATCACCTTTTGGGTTAAAAAGGTGTTCACGGATGACATCCTTATCGGCCAAACGGGTTTGGTAGGGTGGAGAGCGGTCATTGATTGCTTCAAGAGCCGTGAGTGACCACTTATCCGTGTAGACACAAGTTCCTCGGTTGGGAATTCCTAGTACTTGAGCAAAGTTGCCTAAGGTGATGGAGTAGTCGTTTTGATTGATTCTAAACCTAAGACAAAATTCATCATCGTCTTCATCATTAAAGCCGGTCACACTAGCATAGAATTCTAACACAAACCTAGGACAAATTGGTTCATCAATGTCAAGAAGACAATCGAATTGAATGGCGGCTAGCTCTTCACGAAGGTTGGTATTTTCAAGGAAGGATGAGTGAATGGTTCTACCCTCATGAAAGTACCTTGATTCTAGACCCCTAAATATTTCTACTTGTTCCTTGGTAAGTCCTTTGGTTTTGTGGTGTTTGGGAATGTAGTTAAGGGTGTCTTTGTGATCATAGAATCTTGCGGCTACCATGGTTATTCCTAAGGACAATAATAAAAAAAATTAGAATAAATTTTAACGTTTTTGGTTCTAGTGTGTGCCTACATGAAAACAATTTGGAGTTGCGGTTATCTCGACTCATTTTATGCACAAAAGTGGTTTTAGTGGGGTGTTTGGAAAATATCATGAGATAACCCAAATGCTCCTAATTCAATGTGGCTTCATTTGAATATGCCTGGGAATGCATATTAGTTATGCAATACCTTTAGTATTCAAGAGCATGCACGTGATGAAAATTTAACGTTTTTATTTGTATTAGCAATGAGAAAAACAAATGTTTTCCTACAAGTGAGAAGCTTTTCAAAAACTTTTGACATGGGGTGTTTGGTTGTTTGAATAAAGTCTTATATTCATTATCTATTAATTAGTGGTAAACATGATTTGTTTATGCAATATGATAATGTAGTACCTAATTTCAATGACTAGTTATGCAATTTGCCAATTGAATTCATATTCGGTATAAAAGCATACATAAAACCCCATGTAATGATTTGTGATAGTTTTGTGCATAAATAAGAATCCTAGACTCAGAATTAAGAGGTGAAATGTAGTTAGGATACTTACAATGATGTTATCTTCAGTGATTAGTGAGTGGGAAGATGACAATAATGAGCTTGGTTTAAGTTTTACACGTTTTGGTAAAGTGGGTTTTGAGGAAGAGGATGATTTGTATATAGCAGTTTTGCTTCTGTAGACACCACGGACCAGACGGCACCAAACTTTTGGTTCCGTCCGTGTTGTCGTTTGGTGCCGTGGCTACAAAGAGTATACAAGGCAAAATTGTTTTGGTTTGACTATTCTAATGTTTTAGGCTATGTTTATCCTACATGTTTGGTTCCATTAACCCTAAACCAAGTCTAAGAAGATTAAAAGGTTCTCGTTTAAGAGGTTTAGTTAAGATGTCGGCAATATTGTCTTCGGAGGATACTTTCTCGATTGAAATGTTACCTTTTTGAACATTGTCGCGAAGAAAGTGATGACGAATTTCAATGTGTTTTGTACGAGCATGTTGAATGGGATTCTTGCTGAGATCGATGGCTCCTTTGTTGTCGCAAAGTATCATAATGTCATTGAGATGAATTCCGTAGTCTACGAGAGCTTGCTTCATCCAAAGAGCTTGTTGACATGCTTTTCCGGTGAGACGTATTCGCTTCCAGTAGTAGAGATGGCTAAAGCCGTTTGCTTCTTTGCAAACCATGAGGTGAGACAATGTCCAACAAAAGTGCAAATACCACTTGTACTTTTTCTATCGACATAATCACCGGCATGATCCGAGTCGGCATACACTATGGTTTCTATACCCGTTCCTTTGGGATACCATAATCCTAAACACGTTGTTCCCTTAATATATCTAAAAATCCTTTTTAATGCTTCTAAGTGTGATGCCTTTGGGTTTTCTTGAAATCGAGCACATAGACAAACACTAAACATAATGTCGGGTCTACTAGCCGTAAGATAGAGTAGGCTACCGATCATTCCTCTATATTTAGTGTTATCTACGGATTCACCTTCTTCGTCCTTGGTGAGTTTAGTGTCCGAGGACATGGGTGTTTTAGTTGGTTTGGAATCTTCAAGACCAAATTTCTTAAGCATGTCTTTTATATATTTAGATTGGTTAAAGAAAATACCATCTTCTAGTTGTTTAATTTGAAGTCCTAGAAAGAAGTTTAACTCACCCATCATACTCATTTCAAACTCGTCATGCATGATTTTAGAGAAATCATTACATAGTTCTTGACAAGTTGATCCGAATATAATGTCATCAACGTATATTTGAACAATAATAATTTGTGATTCCCTTTTCTTAGTAAAAAGAGTATTATCTACTAATCCCATAGTATATTTGTTATCAATAAGAAAAGTCTTAAGACGGTCGTACCAAGCCTTAGGTGCTTGTTTAAGGCCGTATAATGCTTTCTTGAGTTTGAAGACATGATGTGGTTTCTCAAAGTCGGTGAAACCGGGAGGTTGAGCAACATACACTTCTTCGTTAATAAACCCATTAAGGAAAGCACTTTTAACATCCATTTGAAATAATTTGAAGTCATAAGCACATGCATAAGCAAGTAATATTCTAATAGATTCAAGTCTAGCTACCGGTGCATAAGTTTCATCATAGTCAATTCCTTCTTGTTGATTATAACCTTGTGCAACAAGCCTAGCTTTGTTTCTAGATACTATACCATTTTCATCCATTTTGTTTCGAAAGACCCATTTTGTTCCAATTATAGTTTGATCTTTGGGTTTTGGAACTAGTTTCCAAACATCATTTCTAACGAATTGGTTTAATTCTTCTTGCATGGCAATTACCCATGATTCATCTTTTATTGCTTCATTTATGGTTTTTGGTTCAATGGTGGATACAAAACAAAAATGATTACTTTGATTTTGAGCTTGTGACCTTAAGGTTCTTTGATTAAGTTGTCCTATGACCTTTTCTAATGGATGACTTTTAGATTCTTTGATGTTGACAATTTCCTTATTTGATGGTTCATCTTTATTAATTTGACTTTCTATTATTTGATTTTCAACTAAGTCATCATCTACCAAAGGTGATGTCTTAGAGAGAGGTGGACTTTCGTCAAATGTTATGTTCAACGATTCCTCGACTATCATTGTTTCTTTATTTAGGACAATGTAAGCTTTACTAGTTTGAGAGTAACCAAGAAATACACCTTCATAAGACTTTGGGTCAAACTTGGTGAGATAATCCTTAGTATTAAGAATAAAACATTTACAACCAAAGACTCTAAAATATCCTAATGTTGGTTTTTACCTTTATAAAGTTCATATGGTGTTTTGTTTAGGAAAGGACGTATTAAGACTCTATTTAAAATATATGTAGAAGTGTCAACGGCGTTACACCAAAACTTTTGAGGAATGTTTTGTTCATTAAGCATTGTTCTACTCATCTCTTGAATTGTTCTATTTTTACGTTCTACTACTCCATTTGATTGAGGTGTTCATGGAGCGGAAAAGTTATGTGTTATACCATTTGTATCACAAAAGTTTCCAAATTGAGTTTCGTTGTCAAATTCACGACCATGATCCGTTCGGATCGACACAATTTTGACACCTAGAAGATTTTGAATTTTCTTGCTAAGTATTTCAAATTTATCAAAAGCTTCATTTTTGGTTTTCAAAAATAACGTCCAAGTAAACCTTGAGTAATCATCTACTATGACCAAAGTGTATAAGTTGCCTCCATAGCTTCTTATAGCGGATGGTCCAAACAAGTCCCTATGTAATAATTCTAGACACTTAGATGTAGACACCATATTTTTAGATTTGTGACTACTATGTGTTTGTTTACCAATTTTGCAATGCCGCAAAAGTGTTGGTCATATTTTAGTTTTGGTAAATTCCTAACCAACTCTTTTGAAGATAGGTTTTGTATAAGTCTCATATTAGCGTGACCTAAGCGTCTATGCCAGAGAGATGAGCTATCATCTAATGTTGTTAAGCAAAGTTTGTCATTATATGTTTTATCTATTTTCATGACCTATATGTTATTTTTCCTAACTCCTTTAGCTATGGTGATACCATCTTTTAGTATTTTACTACCATTTTCATCAAATAGTACTTTATACTTTTTATCACATAGTTGGCTAATACTAAGTAGATTAAATCCTAACCTATCCACATGAGCAACATTTTCAATAGTTAGAGAGTTATGAGCAATCGTACCTTTGCCAATGATTTTGCTTTTGAGATTGCTACCAAAAGTAACATTACCTCCGTCATACTCTTGGTATGATGAGAAGAGACTTTTGTTGCCCGTCATGTGTCGTGAGCATCCACTATCTTTTATCCATTCATCAGGTTCCAATCCAACTTTTAAGCATACCTAAGAAGCAAATAACTCAAACATTTGGTCCCCAATATCTCATGGGTCCGTTTGGGTTAAACATACCATTTATTTGATTCATGTATGGAAATGATGGGTAAGAGTTCCATGGCATGTAATCTGGAGTTTGATATGGTCTAGGAAAGCTTTGATTCCAACCGTTGTGTTGGTAGTTAGGTTGAATGTTGTGGTTGCTCTTAGGAAAGGGGCGTTTGGCAAAAGAAGTTTTATATCGTTGTTGAGTAGTTTTTGATCTAAATTCATTTTAAACAAGTCCTACTCCTGATATAATGGCTGATTTTAGTTTAACATTGTCATTGGTTTTCTTTGTTACTTTAACAAATTCAAGACGGTCCGTATTGTGAACATTCGTTACTGAAGTACCGGTACCATTTTGCACAACGGACGGAACCCTTATTTTGGTTCCGTCGTCCGTCTATCGCAGCAATTTTGACAGAATGTTCGTCTTTTTCGGCCGTTTTGTTTTGACTCTTTGGAATTAATACTTCATTAAAACCTAGCCCTTTCATGTCTCCTGGTGTTTTATGGATTTTAACTATTTCATCGGCAAGAGCGATGTTTTTGTTAAACCTTTTAAACTTAGAATTATTTTCTATTAGAACTTTTTGTGTGAGCTTTAGTTTTTCTATTTCAAGATTAAGCTCTTGACATGATTTACAATCATCGTTATTTGCTTTTCCTTTTTCAAGTCGTTTTGCTTTTTCTTTTAACTCATATACCTCATTTTCCAAAAACTCCTTTTTGGTTTTTAGAAATTTATTTTTAGTTATGATTTTTAGACTTAGCTCACACAATTGATTATATTGTTTTTGCAAGGTGTCATCATCTATAGAAGAATAAGAAGAGTCGGAAAGTACCTCATTTGACTCATGTGCCATTAGAGCGATCTCTTCCTTGCTTGATTCTTCATCGTCTTCACTATCACTCCAAGCACCACTTACAAAAGCTCGTTGAGTTTTGCTTTTAGGTGGCTTGGGACATTCTCCTATGAGATGACTTGCATCTCCACATCTAAAACACTTTCTTTCACTTTTACTCTTCTTATCATCCCGATCTTTTCGGAATGGCTTCTTTTCTTCTCAAGGTTGTCTTACAAACTTTCCTCTTCTTCTAAAGAACTTCTTGAAATCTCTAACGGCCATGGCATACTCCTCATCTTCACTACCGGAACAAGATTCATCATCATCGCTTGATTCCGCCTTTGCTTTAAGAGCAACGGATTTGATCTTCTCCTTTCTTCCTTTGATGATCTCCGAATCTTTCTCCATTACCATTTCGTGAACTTTGAGGTTGCCAATTAGCTCGTCTAGTGACATTATTGAGAGATCTTTTGATTCTTCAATAGCGGTCACTTTAGCTCTCCATTTGGGATGGAGTGCTCTAAGAAATTTCCTGACAAAGTTCTTACTACGAAAAGATTCATCAAGTGCTTTAAGTGATGTAATGATAGTGTTAAAACGAGCAAAGCCACAATCAATGGTTTCATCTTCAGGGATAACAAATTGTTCATATTGTTGAACAAGAAGATCAATTTTGTTATCCTTGACTTGTGAATTACCTTGATGTGTAACAATTAAAGATTCTCAAATATCTTTGGCGGTTTCACACATAAAAATTCTTTCATATTCTTTTCTAGGTAAAGCATTATAAAGCATCATTTTAGCTTTATTATTTTTAGCAACTAATTTCTTTTGTTCATCAACGGAAATATCTTTTGTTGTAGAACTGAAATCTCCTTTAACAATAATAAACCAAAGATCTATATCTTTTGATTTTACATATGTTTCAAAACGGTTTTTCCAATAGATAAATCCATTGGTTTCAAAGAGTGGTGGTCTTTGCATAGATTGCCCTTCTTTAAAGTTTTCAGAATCCATGGATCGTTTCAAGTTTATAAAATACAAGTTATTTTATAAAATACTAGAAGGGGTTGAATAGTTTACCAATTAAAAACTTTGTTTTGAAACTTATTGAAATATCAATTGATATTGATCTTTGAGTATGTTAATGAAATATGCAAGCAATGTATAATAAGTAAATAAGGAAAGAAATGATCAAACCACAACAAGTTGTTTATAGTGGTTCGGCCTACAAGGACTCTTTTTCCTTGCCCTACTCCACTCCCCGAGTCTCACACTCGAGAGTTTAACTTCACTAGTCAACAAGCTCCTTTCACCGGCGGAGAAAACCTTTACACTTCGCTTACACTATTTCCGACACTAAGCTAGATGTCAAGTTCTTTCCAAGGGTACAACTACTCCCACACACAATGTATTTTGAGGACTAAAATACTAACCACTCACACTCACAAGATTTATGATGGTTTGATACAACAATGAAGTATGAATTAACACTAGATCATACAACACTAAACAAACAAGACTTCCAACTTCGTTGAAGCTTGAATATGACTTGATCTTCTTTGCTACAAAAGAGATCACTAATATGATATGAAACTGAGTTAGAAAGGTTAGAGAGAAGATATGTATGAGAGTATGTTAGAAAGGGATGAGAAACTACTTGTCTTGGCATTGCTATTTATAGCCAAAATGGACAGGAGCGTCCACGGACGGCGGACCCCTTTAAAGGGTTCCGCCTGTACCATTTTGGTACCACGGCCGACACTAAGATATCAAATCTTTGCCAAAGTCAACTCTATCTAAGTGATATTGTGCAAGATATGAAGAGTACAAATCTACACAAAATATCTAATGGAATCTTCCAATGATTTCCATGATGCAATGCATGATGTCATATGTTCTATTTTTAGAAATATGCAAATGCTTAAGTAGTGTTTGGTTTTAAGAACTAAACACATTCTAAAAACTACTATCATACATAATGATTAGAGTCATATCAAGATGTTACTAATCATAAATATAAATGCTTGAATGATGAATATATTGTTTGAAAAAGCTTGTTTTAATATCAATTAAACTTGACAAGCTTTAAGCTTTTATAAATTAAATTTACTTTTGTCGTTAACAAAACTTAGATAAAGATCAAAAATATAAATAACGTTTAATGACGATATTTGTATTAACAAGATATATAACCTTGGAATATATGTTTATTATTATAAACATATGCGGTAAATAAATGAGTCTAATAGAACATGATGGATATATAATGAGATCTTAAAGTATAAATTAAATATTCATCATGTACATCATGTTGTAAGATTGTTGTATCATGCTTGATTACAAGATGATTTGACAACATTGAAAGTTGTTAGTGTAATAAATATTTTAAAAGGAATATGTTTGGATTTAGAATCACATTCCACAGTCTAGAGATGCTCTTAGATTCTATGGATGAAAATATGGCAATTGTTTCATAATTGTCATTGCCGACAAACTTGAGTTTTGGTAGGCACCAACATTACACTATAATTGTTCAAAGTTTACGAATGTTTAAAAAGCATATTGTTGGTTGTACACAATGATGCTAGTATAATTGAGATGACACTCAATTCTAGTTACGGTATCTTTGATGATGACCATGTTGACTAGTTATTCTCAACTAAGAGCATAGTTGCATTATACATTAAAGAATAAAGAATACCTTAAAGTTTAAAGTTTTGAAGGATGATTGTCATAAAAGGGTGGTTCAGGTTATCACGCACCTTGTGGAATGTTATGACAATATCAAGATATGTGTAAACACATACAAGAAATTCACTTATTGAATTCTTGAAATAAGTATTCTCAAAATTCCTATAGATCAAAGTTAGTTGAAATTATGCCATGTCAACAAGTATGATTATCATGACTTGAGGCAAAAATTCATTAACTAAGTATTATCATGCATTGATCTATTTAGTATTTGGATAAAGGATGTTAAACAACTATTATTTATAATGAATTAAAGTACTTTATACATTTAATTTCATTTATAATATTGTGTCCTGTATTTGCATGTTTAATCCTTGAATAACTTAAGTTATTCTAAATAGTCCATTGTCGATCAATAACATGGAAATGATATTGAATTAAGACAAATCTGAGTATTAGTTAGAATATACTTGAAAGTATATTGATGCGTAGCATGACTAATTTAAGATGATATTCAATGGATTGAGTATAGGACTTATCCCAACCACATGATGGTACTTTATGGATCTTAATCATTAAGTACATCATGAATATTTATCCTCGACTTGAGATACCGAGAAATGTCATGGATGTAGTGCATTTCGTGAGGCAATCTAACGCTATATGAATCGGTAGTTATAAGGGTTGTTTTAGAATTGTTGAAATTTATGAATTCGCCAGTAGTTAAAACGGGATTTGTTTCCTTAAAATTTATTTTGAAGTATAATATCTTTGGGGCCCTCGTAAGGTTGTCAAGATGTTTGCATGGCCATGCCCAAGGTCTTACGGAATGTGTTCGAAGGATTGGTAATCTTGATCAATCATATAAAGCAGAAAGAATAGTTAATTAAGAAATGAGTGAGATGTTGAGTTTAAGATATATGAAAACAAATAGAATCATACAGACACCACAGAGTACACTGAAGACTTAGAATCATAACAATAATTAATTAATCAAAGATGCGTAACGCATTACCTCTTGCAATTGGTAGATCTCTTCAATTCAAGAACCCTAATTAGGGTTTATGTGGTTTAACGAATTGACCCTTACCGTTTTTAAATTCAAACCAATTGATGTAACAATAGTGTGTCACACCACGTTTTTGTACACACGTACTATTAGTGATTCGATGCAAATGCTAGTTCTTGATCACAATAGAATAACCAAACACCTTTGTTATGCTCAAGGTCATTCGTAAATCCCTTACAATGGGGATTCACTCGTCGACCAAGAACAAGAGGGAAGAAAAGAAGAAGTTTGGCATTCTAATGAAATCAAGTGTACCAAAGGATGAATACATGGGATGTATTTATAGCCTTATGGTAGATGTCAAGATTACTATGGTTTCCGATATGGGATTCCATAGTTTTGGCCAAAAACAAGCCCAAAAGAGGGTTCCTAAAACCATCTTGATATGTGCTAAAACACATATCATTTCTTTATCAAATAAAACCCAAAATTACCAAGAAAGAGCCGTTAATGCTAAATATTTGCGTGTTTCTTGAGTTTTTGTATGTGCAGGTACGGATATGACAAAACAGACAAAAAGAAGCCAAAACCGAAGAAACCCAAGCACGAGAGAAAGAAGAATGCAAAAAGCCGAGGCTGAGAAAGGAATTTGCAAGTTTGGACAATCAATTCTCAAAATGGCAGTTTTAGTACCTGAAGATTCAGAACTGACATGTTTGGTCCTTGGAATTTTCAAAGATGGCAAAAGTGGTCCTTGGTTTATTTGAGAATGACAAGAATGATCCTTCAAAGATATTTTCAGAATTACAGATTTAGTCCCTGGATTTTCAGATTCTACACTATTGGTCCTTATTTCAAAATGGATCCATTATATATCCTTGGCCCAAACCAACTCACGGCCCAAACACTACCAAATCAGTATCCGGTTTATCAAAACCCCTATACCCGGTCAACCCACCCAATGACCCGGTCAACGATATCAAATAAATATAAAAAAAAAACCGAGCGCGCCCAATATTACCCAACCCAGAATCCCCTATGAACCCTAAATTCCCAGAAATACCCTTGGCATCAATTGAGTTAAATTACTTAAATTAAGGGCATAAAGGTACAATTACTGACACCGTCTGACACACGGATGCCAGCTTGGCAATCCGTGTGTCACATTCTCCTCATACTCTCTTCTGATTGGTCCAAGAGACGTGGATTGGTTGATCTAAGGGTCCAGAAGGAAGGAATGATGTAATAGCATGATCCAAGGGTTGTGATATATTCAGAAGAAGCACAAGTTTCAGTTTCCAGATCCTTCCATGACCTCAAGCTAGGCTATAAATACCCTTTTCCTTCAATCGTTGTATTCAAGTAGTGTAGTAGAGTAGGAGTAGTATAGAATTAGTTTTCTCAGTATTTTTCTATTATTTTCAACAAATTAGTTTAAAATCCAGTCATTGTAATCTTCTTTGTACTAAGATTTTGTTAATGCAAGTTTTTAATTTTCGTCAAAGTTAAATTACTGTTTCATTGTTTAATCTCATCTTATTAATGTTTCAATTGGTTGTTTGAACCTTTATATAATCTGTTTTAGTTTGTTTACTCAAAATTTAAACTCATTTACACTTGGTCAAGGAAAGTCAAATTCAGAATTATGATAACTGAATGTTGCTGTTTTGCTGATATGGAGATAGATTTGGGTTGATTTCAGAATTAGGTTACTGTTCCTTTAGAATCAAAAGCATGCCATAGTGGCAGGACTATTGCTGCGTGGAGATAGATTTGGGTTGATTTGGAAATAAGATATATAACCTTGGAATATATGTTTATTATTATAAACATATGCGGTAAATAAATGAGTCTAATAAAACATGATGGATATATAATGCGATCTTAAAGTATAAATTAAAGATTCATCATGTACATCATGTTGTAAGATTGTTGTGTCATGCTTGATTACAAGATGATTTGACAACATTGAAAGTTGTTAGTGTAATAAATATTTTAAAAGGAATATGTTTGGATTTCAGTCTAGAGATGCTCCTAGATTCTATGGATGAAAATATGGCAATTGTTTCATAATTGTCATTGCCAACAAACTTGAGTTTTGGTAGGCACCAACATTACACTATAACTGTTCAAAGTTTATGGATGTTTAAAGAGCATATTGTTGGTTGTACACAATGATGCTAGTATAATTGAGATGACACTCAATTCTAGTTACGGTATCCTTGATGATGACCATGTTGACTAGTTATGCTCAGCTAAGAGCATAGTTGCATTATACATTAAAGAATAAAGAATACTTTAAAGTTTAAAGTTTTGAAGGATGATTGTCATAAAAGGGTGGTTCAGGTTATCACGCACCTTGTGGAATGTTATGACAATATCAAGATATGTGTAAACACATACAAGAAATTCACTTATTGAATTATTGAAATAAGTATTCTCAAAATTCCTATAGATCAAAGTTAGTTGAAATTATGCCCTGTCAACAAGTATGATTATCATGACTTGAGGCAAAAATTCATTAAATAAGTATTATCATGCATTGATCTATTTAGTATTTGGATAAAGGATGTTAAACAACTATTATTTATAATGAAATAAGGTACTTTATACGTTTAATTTCATTTATAATATTGTGTCCTGTATTTGCATGTTTAATCCTTGAATAACTTAAGTTATTCTAAATAGTCCATTGTCGATCAATAACATGGGAATGATATTGAATTAAGACAAATCTGAGTATTAGTTAGAATATACTTGAAAGTATATTGATGCTTAGCATGACTAATTTCAGATGATATTCAATGGATTGAGTATAGGACTTATCCCAACCACATTATGGTACTTTATGGATCTTAGTCATTAAGTACATCATGAATATTTATCCTCGACTTGAGATACCGTGAGAAATGTCATGGATGTAGTGCACGTAGAGGCAATCTAACGCTATGCGAATCGGTAGTTATAAGGGTTATTTTCAGAAGTGTTGCGAAATTTATGAATTCTGCTCGTAGTTAAAACGGGATTTATTTCCTTCAAATTTATTTTGAAGTATATTACTGCTGGGCCCCTCGTAGGGTTGTCAAGATGTTTGCATGGCCATGCCCAAGGTCTTCTGGAATGTGTTCAGAAGGATTGGTAATCTTGATCAATCATATAAAGCGATAAACAAAATAGTTAATTAAGAAATGAGTGAGATCCATATTCTTATTAATATGGTATTAGAAATAAAAGGATAAGTACAATGATAAATCATCAAAAGGTTTTCCCAGAAAACCATACTCGAGTTGTTCTGGGGTCATTGGCGTGTTGCTAGATGCTAACCAATGTCATTACGCATACTAAGATATCTCCAAGTGGGAGCTGTTTGTTTATGGATATATTTAATATGTGTATGACCGGATTCGAACTCGAGACCACGGGATTGCACACTTTACGTATGAGACTCGATGTTTTAATAATTAATATAAAATATTATGTTTAATTTTTTTTTTTTTTTTTTTTATGTTTAATTATTAAATTCACAATAAACGACTAAACGATTGATAAGAACTTATCGAAAGTGACTATCGGTAGTTAAATGTCAACGGGATATGAAGAAAAGTAAACAAGCTAAGAGATGGTTGATTCGCTCGGGAAACCAATAATAGGAGTTTGTAGTATTTGGGTAACTCAAACGTGTTAGGTTTGAGCACCGAGATCGTTCCGAACGAGGGTTGAATGGAATTTCCAACTCACGTCCCGATTTTTGTGATTTGAAAGGTGAAAAAGGAGATAAATGATGTTTTCTAAACTACGGGATAAGGAAAGTAAATGGGACTAAAATCTATGGGGAAAACCTAAGAATTATGGCAAACTACGCAAATCTATACTAAAATGCAAATACGGGATTAAAACGAAACGCGAATAAAATGCAACTACGTCTAATCTAACTCCTAAAAATGATCTAAAATTACTTTTAAACTAAAAATACAATTTGAAAACTATTTATGAATTAAAACTAATTTTTAGGATTTTTCTTGAATTTATACAAATTAAAAAATAAATTTTAACTTTTAAAGCTAATTTAAAATACTAAGAATTATGAAAATTTAAAAGGAAAATTAAAAAAATATTTTTTAAAAATATAAAATAACCTAAGAGAATTTTAAAAACTAATTTTATATTTTTCTGATTATGTTTCTATTTTCTACGAATTTAAAACTATTTAAGTCTAATTAAATGGCTAAAAATTACAAAATAAGCTAGGAAAAATATAGAAAAAATATTTCTTTGCTCTTTGTATTTATCTTAATCTATTAAAACTGAAAATTTATTTTTTGGAACTTTTTCTGAATTAATTGCAATAAAAGCTATTTAAAAATAGCTAAAAACTGTTTTAAATTGTGAAAAATACTAAACAGTAGCTAAAAATTATGAAAAATTCAGGGAAATTCTAAAATTATATTAGAAAGCTAAGAAAAATAAAGCAAACTACTCCAGTATGTTAGAAATACAAACTGATGTGAAATTTAAAACTAATAAGCTACCTATAATAAGCAATAAGCAAATAAAGTGTACCAAAATCTACCAGATGCTATTATAAGCTAAATTTAACTAAAAACTACTAAGTGCAACTAACCTACACCAAAAATGAATAAGCTCTAAAGATCTGTATTGAAATCTCAAATAAGCTAAAACAAGCCAAACACCCTACTTGCAGCTTAAGCACTAGCTTTTCTATTAAGCCAAAGTGGAAACCAGAACTTGGGAACTTAAGACTACCAATCAGAGAACACTTGTACCAAATTTCAGCCAATAACAACCTATATTGAACAAGATGTAACTTCTGCAAATCCCATGTGCACACTCAGATATAACTGAGTGTGTACACAGAACAGTTAAGGGCTTAAACAAGGAGCTAATATAGTGGACTTATAAAAATTACAAAATTCTACTAAAAATACTATAGAAAATACAACCAGTAAAAGTCTTATAACCCAAAGTTTCAGAAGATTTGGAATAAAAAATCCACAAAGTTTTGTGAAAACCTGTTTTGATGAGTTTTGATTTTTAAAGACAGATGAGATATTTGACTTTTAGGAAATTTGGAGCTTATGAATTGGAATAAAACTGATATATAATGACAAAATGATACTAAAATGAGCTAGCTTAACTACTTATAAACTAATATTCAAATTATGCAAATCTAAGTACTACTGATGTAAGAGTTAAAGCAGAATAAAAGTAAATTAGACTTAGGCTATTCTAAGATGCAAGTTACTAAGCTAAATATACTAGATAAGTCTACACTATCATGATGCAATAGTAAATCAGATCCTAATCAGCTTCTAACTTAGATAAGTGCACTATCCTAAACACTCCTTTGAATACTGAAATGCAAATTAATCAATATAGTTAACACCAAATCCTACTGTAAACCTCAATTCCAATTTAGATCATCTAATTACAACTAAATGATGCAGAAAATTCAGCAATTCAGCTTTAAATCCTAACTAAACTACTGATGTAAACAGATAATTACTTCAACTTAATCAAGCATCAGATTAACTAACTACAAAATTAGAGACAAATTTAAGAAACAACAAGCATCATTAGAACAAGTTCCATTACTAATCAATGATTGTAACAAAATGAGACTTACAATAGTCCTGCCACTATGGCATGCTTTTGATTCTAAAGGAACAGTAACCTAATTCTGAAATCAACCCAAATCTATCTCCATATCAGCAAAACAACAACATTCAGTTATCATAATTCTGAATTTGACTTTCCTTGACCAAGTGTAAATGAGTTTAAATTTTGAGTAAACAAACTAAAACAGATTATATAAAGGTTCAAACAACCAATTGAAACATTAATAAGATGAGATTAAACAATGAAACAGTAATTTAACTTTGACGAAAATTAAAAACTTGGATTAACAAAATCTTAGTACAAAGAAGATTACAATGACTGGATTTTAAACTAATTTGTTGAAAATAATAGAAAAATACTAAGAAAACTAATTCTATACTACTCCTACTCTACTACACTACTTGAATACAACAGTGAAGGAAAAGGGTATTTATAGCCTAGCTTGAGGTCATGGAAGGATCTGGAAACTGAAACTTGTGCTTCTTCTGAATATATCACAACCCTTGGATCATGCTATTACATCATTCCTTCCTTCTGGACCCTTAGATCAACCAATCCACGTCTCTTGGACCAATCAGAAGAGAGTATGAGGAGAATGTGACACACGTATTGCCAAGCTGGCATCCGTGTGTCAGACGGTGTCAGTAATTGTACCTTTATGCCCTTAATTTAAGTAATTTAACTCAATTGATGCCAAGGGTATTTCTGGGAATTTAGGGTTCATAGGGGATTCTGGGTTGGGTAATATTGGGCGCGCTCTGTTTTTTTTTTATATTTATTTGATATCGTTGACCGGGTCATTGGGTGGGTTGACCGGGTATAGGGGTTTTGATAAACCGGATACTGATTTGGTAGTGTTTGGGCCGTGAGTTGGTTTGGGCCAAGGATATATAATGGATCCATTTTGAAATAAGGACCAATAGTGTAGAATCGAAAATCCAGTGGACTAAATCGTAATTGAAAATATCTTTGAAGGATCATTCTTGTCATTCTCAAATAAACCAAGGACCACTTTTGCCATCTTTGAAAATTCCAAGGACCAAACATGTGATTCGAATCTTCAGGTACTAAAACTGCCATTTTGAGAATTGATTGTCCAAACTTGCAAATTCCTTTCTCAGCCTCGGCTTTTTGCATTCTTCTTTCTCTCGTGCTTGGTTTTCTTCGGTTTTGGCTTCTTTTTGTCTGTTTTGTCATATCCGTACCTGCACATACAAAAACTCAAGAAACACGCAAATATTTAGCATTAACGGCTCTTTCTTGGTAATTTTGGGTTTTATTTGATAAAGAAATGATATGTGTTTTAGCACATATCAAGATGGTTTTAGGAACCCTCTTTTGGGCTTGTTTTTGGCCAAAACTATGGAATCCCATATCGGAAACCATAGTAATCTTGACATCTACCATAAGGCTATAAATACATCCCATGTATTCATCCTTTGGTACACTTGATTTCATTAGAATGCCAAACTTCTTCTTTTCTTCCCTCTTGTTCTTGGTCGACGAGTGAATCCCCATTGTAAGGGATTTACGAGTGACCTTGAGCATAACAAAGGTGTTTGGTTATTCTATTGTGATCAAGAACTAGCATTTGCATCGAATCACTAATAGTACGTGTGTACAAAAACGTGGTGTGACACACTATTGTTACATCAATTGGTTTGAATTTAAAAACGGTAAGGGTCAATTCGTTAAACCACATAAACCCTAATTAGGGTTCTTGAATTGAAGAGATCTACCAATTGCAAGAGGTACGTTACGCATCTTTCAGTTAATTAATTATTGTTATGATTCTAAGTCTTCCGCTGTGTACTCTGTGGTGTCTGTATGATTCTATTTGTTTTCATATATCTTAAACTCAACATCTCACTCATTTCTTAATTAACTATTCTGTTTCTCGCTTTATATGATTGATCAAGATTACCAATCCTTCTGAACACATTCCAGAAGACCTTGGGCATGGCCATGCAAACATCTTGACAACCTTACGAGGGCCCCAGCAGTATTATACTTCAAAATAAATTTTAAGGAAACAAATCCCGTTTTAACTACGAGCAGAATTCATAAATTTCGCAACAATTCTAAAAACAACCCTTATAACTACCGCCACGTATAGCGTTAGATTGCCTCACAGAAATGCACTACATCCATGACATTTCTCTGGTATCTCAAGTCAGAGGATAAATATTCATGATGTACTTAATGATTAAGATCCATAAAGTACCATCATGTGGTTGGGATAAGTCCTATACTCAATCCATTGAATATCATCTTAAATTAGTCATGCTACGCATCAATATACTTTCAAGTATATTCTAACTAATACTCAGATTTGTCTTAATTCAATATCATTTCCATGTTATTGATCGACAATGGACTATTTAGAATAACTTAAGTTATTCAAGGATTAAACATGCAAATACAGGACACAATATTATAAAGGAAATTAAATGTATAAAGTACTTTAATTCATTATAAATAATAGTTGTTTAACATCCTTTATCCAAATACTAAATAGATCAATGCATGATAATACTTAGTTAATGAATTTTTGCCTCAAGTCATGATAATCATACTTGTTGACATGGCATAATTTCAACTAACTTTGATCTATTGGAATTTTGAGAATACTTATTTCAAGAATTCAATAAGTGAATTTCTTGTATGTGTTTACACATATCTTGATATTGTCATAACATTCCACAAGGTGCGTGATAACCTGAACCACCCTTTTATGACAATCATCCTTCAAAACTTTAAACTTTAAGGTATTCTTTATTCTTTAATGTATAATGCAACTATGCTCTTAGTTGAGAATAACTAGTCAACATGGTCATCATCAAAGATACCGTAACTAGAATTGAGTGTCATCTCAATTATACTAGCATCATTGTGTACAACCAACAATATGCTTTTTAAACATTCGTAAACTTTGAACAGTTATAGTGTAATGTTGGTGCCTACCAAAACTCAAGTTTGTCGGCAATGACAATTATGAAACAATTGCCATATTTTCATCCATAGAATCTAAGAGCATCTCTAGACTGTGGAATGTGATTCTAAATCCAAACATATTCCTTTTAAAATATTTATTACACTAACAACTTTCAATGTTGTCAAATCATCTTGTAATCAAGCATGATACAACAATCTTACAACATGATGTACATGATGAATCTTTAATTTATACTTTAAGATCTCATTATATATCCATCATGTTCTATTAGACTCATTTATTTACCGCATATGTTTATAATAATAAACATATATTCCAAGGTTATATATCTTGTTAATACAAATATCGTCATTAAACGTTATTTATATTTTTGATCTTTACCTAAGTTTTGTTAACGACAAAAGTAAATTTAATTTATAAAAGCTTAAAGCTTGTCAAGTTTAATTGATATTAAAACAAGCTTTTTCAAACAATATATTCATCATTCAAGCATTTATATTTATGATTAGTAACATCTTGATATGACTCTAATCATTATGTATGATAGTAGTTTTTAGAATGTGTTAGGTTCTTAAAACCAAACACTACTTAAGCATTTGCATATTTCTAAAAATAGAACATATGACATCATGCATTGCATCATGGAAATCATTGGAAGATTCCATTAGATATTTTGTGTAGATTTGTACTCTTCATATCTTGCACAATATCACTTAGATAGAGTTGACTTTGGCAAAGATTTGATATCTTAGCTGCCGACGGTGGTACCAAATGGTACACGGGCGGAACCCTTTTAAGGGTCCGCCGTCCGTGGACGCCTCCCTGTCCATTTTGGCTATAAATAGCAATGCCAAGCCAAGTAGTTTCTCATCCCTTTCTAACATACTCTCATACATATCTTCTCTCTAACCTTTCTAACTCAGTTTCATATCATATTAGTGATCTCTTTTGTAGCAAAGAAGATCAAGTCATATTCAAGCTTCAACGAGAAGTTGGAAGTCTTGTTTGTTTAGTGTTGTATGATCTAGTGTTGATTCATACTTCATTGTTGTATCAAACCATCATAAATCTTGTGAGTGTGAGTGGTTAGTATTTTAGTCCTCAAAATACATTGTGAGTGGGAGTAGTTGTACCCTTGGAAAGAACTCGACATCTAGCTTAGTGTCGGAAATAGTGTAAGCGACGTGTAAAGGTTTTCTCCACCGGTGAAAGGAGCTTGTTGACTAGTGAAGTTAAACTCTCGAGTGTGAGACTCGGGGAGTGGAGTAGGGCAAGGAAAAAGAGTCCTTGTAGGCCGAACCACTATAAACTACTTGTTGTGGTTTGATCATCTCTTTCCTTATTTACTTATTATACATTGCTTGCATATTTCATTAACATACTCAAAGATCAATATCAATTGATCTTTCAATAAGTTTCAAAACAAAGTTTTTAATTGGTAAACTATTCAACCCCCCTTCTAGTATTTTATAAAATAACTTGTATTTTATAAACTTGAAACGATCCATGGATTCTGAAAACTTTAAAGAAGGGCAATCTATGCAAAGACCACCACTCTTTGAAACCAATGGATTTATCTATTGGAAAAACCGTTTTGAAACATATGTAAAATCAAAAGATATAGATCTTTGGTTTATTATTGTTAAAGGAGATTTCAGTTCTACAACAAAAGATATTTCCGTTGATGAACAAAAGAAATTAGTTGCTAAAAATAATAAAGCTAAAATGATGCTTTATAATGCTTTACCTAGAAAAGAATATGAAAGAATTTTTATGTGTGAAACCGCCAAAGATATTTGGGAATCTTTAATTGTTACACATCAAGGTAATTCACAAGTCAAGGATAACAAAATTGATCTTCTTGTTCAACAATATGAACAATTTGTTATCCCCGAAGATGAAACCATTGATTGTGGCTTTGCTCGTTTTAACACTATCATTACATCACTTAAAGCACTTGATGAATCTTTTCGTAGTAAGAACTTTGTCAGGAAATTTCTTAGAGCACTCCATCCCAAATGGAGAGCTAAAGTGACCGCTATTGAAGAATCAAAAGATCTCTCAATAATGTCACTAGACGAGCTAATTGGCAACCTCAAAGTTCACGAGATGGTAATGGAGAAAGATTCGGAGATCATCAAAGGAAGAAAGGAGAAGATCAAATCCGTTGCTCTTAAAGCAAAGGCGGAATCAAGCGATGATGATGAATCTTGTTCCGGTAGTGAAGATGAGGAGTATGCCATGGCCGTTAGAGATTTCAAGAAGTTCTTTAGAAGAAGAGGAAAGTTTGTAAGACAACCTCGAGAAGAAAAGAAGCCATTCCGAAAAGATCGGGATGATAAGAAGAGTAAAAGTGAAAGAAAGTGTTTTAGATGTGGAGATGCAAGTCATCTCATAGGAGAATGTCCCAAGCCACCTAAAAGCAAAACTCAACGAGCTTTTGTAAGTGGTGCTTGGAGTGATAGTGAAGACGATGAAGAATCAAGCAAGGAAGAGATCGCTCTAATGGCACATGAGTCAAATGAGGTACTTTCCGACTCTTCTTATTCTTCTATAGATGATGACACCTTGCAAAAACAATATAATCAATTGTGTGAGCTAAGTCTAAAAATCATAACTAAAAATAAATTTCTAAAAACCAAAAAGGAGTTTTTGGAAAATGAGGTATATGAGTTAAAAGAAAAAGCAAAACGACTTGAAAAAGGAAAAGCAAATAACGATGATTGTAAATCATGTCAAGAGCTTAATCTTGAAATAGAAAAACTAAAGCTCACACAAAAAGTTCTAATAGAAAATAATTCTAAGTTTAAAAGGTTTAACAAAACATCGCTCTTGCCGATGAAATAGTTAAAATCCATAAAACACCGTGAGACATGAAAGGGCTAGGTTTTAATGAAGTATTAATTCCAAAGAGTCAAAACAAAACGGCCGAAAAAGACAAACATTCTGTCAAAATTGTGCGAAGATAGCACGGACCAGACGGAACCAAAATAAGGGTTCCGTCCGTTGTGCAAAATGGTACCGCTGGTACTTCAAAGTAACGAATGTTCACAATACGGACCGCATCAATTTGTTAAAGTAACAAAGAAAACCAATGACAATGTTAAACTAAAATCAGCCATTATATCAGGAGTAGGACTTGTTTAAAATGAATTTAGATCAAAAACTACTCAACAACGATATAAAACTTCTTTTGCCAAACGCCCCTTTCCTAAGAGCAACCACAACATTCAACCTAACTACCAACACAACGGTTGGAATCAAAACTTTCCTAGACCATATCAAACTCCCGATTACATGCCATGGAACTCTTACCCATCATTTCCATACATGAATCAAATAAATGGTATGTTTAACCCAAACGGACCCATGAGATATTGGGGACCAAATGTTTGAGTTATTTGCTTCTTAGGTATGCTTGAAAGTTGGATTGGAACCCGATGAATGGATAAAAGATAGTGGATGCTCACGACACATGACGGGCAACAAAGTCTCTTCTCATCATACCAAGAGTATGACGGAGGTAATGTCACCTTTGGTAGCAATCTCAAAAGCAAAATCATTGGCAAAGGTACGATTGCTCATAACTCTCTAACTATTGAAAATGTTGCTCATGTGGATAGGTTAGGATTTAATCTACTTAGTATTAGCCAACTATGTGATAAAAAGTATAAAGTACTATTTGATGAAAATGGTAGTAAAATACTAAAAGATGGTATCACCATAGCTAAAGGAGTTAGGAAAAATAACATATACGCCATGAAAATAGATAAAACATATAATGACAAACTTTGCTTAACAACATTAGATGATAGCTCATCTCTCTGGCATAGACGCTTAGGTCACGCTAATATGAGACTTATACAAAACCTATCTTCAAAAGAGTTGGTTAGGAATTTACCAAAACTAAAATATGACCAACACTTTTGCGACGCTTGCAAAATTGGTAAACAAACACATAGTAGTCACAAATCTAAAAATATGGTGTCCACATCTAAGTGTCTAGAATTATTACATATGGACTTGTTTGGACCATCCGCTATAAGAAGCTATGGAGGCAACTTATACACTTTGGTCATAGTAGATGATTACTCAAGGTTTACTTGGACGTTATTTTTGAAAACCAAAATGAAGCTTTTGATAAATTTGAAATACTTAGCAAGAAAATTCAAAATCTTCTAGGTGTCAAAATTGTGTCGATCCGAACGGATCATGGTCGTGAATTTGACAACGAAACTCAATTTGGAAACTTTTGTGATACAAATGGTATAACACATAACTTTTCCGCTCCATGAACACCTCAATCAAATGGAGTAGTAGAACGTAAAAATAGAACAATTCAAGAAATGAGTAGAACAATGCTTAATGAACAAAACATTCCTCAAAAGTTTTGGTGTAACGCCGTTGACACTTCTACATATATTTTAAATAGAGTCTTAATACGTCCTTTCCTAAACAAAACACCATATGAACTTTATAAAGGTAAAAAACCAACATTAGGATATTTTAGAGTCTTTGGTTGTAAATGTTTTATTCTTAATACTAAGGATTATCTCACCAAGTTTGACCCAAAGTCTTATGAAGGTGTATTTCTTGGTTACTCTCAAACTAGTAAAGCTTACATTGTCCTAAATAAAGAAACAATGATAGTCGAGGAATCGTTGAACATAACATTTGACGAAAGTCCACCTCTCTCTAAGACATCACCTTTGGTAGATGATGACTTAGTTGAAAATCAAATAATAGAAAGTCAAATTAATAAAGATGAACCATCAAATAAGGAAATTGTCAACATCAAAGAATCTAAAAGTCATCCATTAGAAAAGGTCATAGGACAACTTAATCAAAGAACCTTAAGGTCACAAGCTCAAAATCAAAGTAATCATTTTTGTTTTGTATCCACCATTGAACCAAAAACCATAAATGAAGCAATAAAAGATGAATCATGGGTAATTGCCATGCAAGAAGAATTAAACCAATTCGTTAGAAATGATGTTTGGAAACTAGTTCCAAAACCCAAAGATCAAACTATAATTGGAACAAAATGGGTCTTTCGAAACAAAATGGATGAAAATGGTATAGTATCTAGAAACAAAGCTAGGCTTGTTGCACAAGGTTATAATCAACAAGAAGGAATTGACTATGATGAAACTTATGCACCGGTAGCTAGACTTGAATCTATTAGAATATTACTTGCTTATGCATGTGCTTATGACTTTAAATTATTTCAAATGGATGTTAAAAGTGCTTTCCTTAATGGGTTTATTAACGAAGAAGTGTATGTTGCTCAACCTTCCGGTTTCACCGACTTTGAGAAACCACATCATGTCTTCAAACTCAAGAAAGCATTATATGGCCTTAAACAAGCACCTAAAGCTTGGTACGACCGTCTTAAGACTTTTCTTATTGATAACAAATATACTATGGGATTAGTAGATAATACTCTTTTTACTAAGAAAAAGGAATCACAAATTATTATTGTTCAAATATACGTTGATGACATTATATTCGGATCAACTTGTCAAGAACTATGTAATGATTTCTCTAAAATCATGCATGACGAGTTTGAAATGAGTATGATGGGTGAGTTAAACTTCTTTCTAGGACTTCAAATTAAACAACTAGAAGATGGTATTTTCTTTAACCAATCTAAATATATAAAAGACATGCTTAAGAAATTTGGTCTTGAAGATTCCAAACCAACTAAAACACCCATGTCCTCGGACACTAAACTCACCAAGGACGAAGAAGGTGAATCCGTAGATAACACTAAATATAGAGGAATGATTGGTAGCCTACTCTATCTTACGGCTAGTAGACCCGACATTATGTTTAGTGTTTGTCTATGTGCTCGATTTCAAGAAAACCCAAAGGCATCACACTTAGAAGCATTAAAAAGGATTTTTAGATATATTAAGGGAACAACGTGTTTAGGATTATGGTATCCCAAAGGAACGGGTATAGAAACCATAGTGTATGCTGACTCAGATCATGCCGGTGATTATGTCGATAGAAAAAGTACAAGTGGTATTTGCACTTTTGTTGGACATTGTCTCACCTCATGGTTTGCAAAGAAGCAAACGGCTTTAGCCATCTCTACTACTGAAGCCGAATACGTCTTAGCCGGAAAAGCATGTCAACAAGCTCTTTGGATGAAGCAAGCTCTCGTAGACTACAGAATTCATCTCAACGACATTATGATACTTTGCGACAACAAAGGAGCCATCGATCTCAGCAAGAATCCCATTCAACATGCTCGTACAAAACACATTGAAATTCGTCATCACTTTCTTCGCGACAATGTTCAAAAAGGTAACATTTCAATCGAGAAAGTATCCTCTAAAGACAATATTGCCGACATCTTAACTAAACCTCTTAAACGAGAACCTTTTAATCTTCTTAGACTTGGTTTAGGGTTAATGGAACCAAACATGTAGGATAAACATAGCCTAAAACATTAGAATAGTCAAACCAAAACAATTTTGCCTTGTATCTGCTACTGTAGCCACGGCACCAAACGACAACACGGACGGAACCAAATATTTGGTGCCGTCTGGTCCGTGGTGTCTACAGAAGCAAAACTGCTATATACAAATCATCCTCTTCCTCAAAACCCACTTTACCAAAACGTATAAAACTTAAACCAAGCTCATTACTGTCATCTTCCCACTCACTAATCACTGAAGATAACATCATTGTAAGTATCCTAACTACATTTCACCTCTTAATTCTGAGTCTAGGATTCTTATTTATGCACAAAACTATCACAAATCATTACATGGGGTTTTATGTATGCTTTTATACCGAATATGAATTCAATTGGCAAATTGCATAACTAGTCATTGAAATTAGGTACTACATTATCATATTGCATAAACAAATCATGTTTACCACTAATTGATAGATAATGAATATAAGGCTTTATTCAAACAACCAAACACCCCATGTCAAAAGTTTTTGAAAAGCTTCTCACTTGTAGGAAAACATTTTTCATTGCTAATACAAATAAAAACGTTAAATTTTCATCACTTGCATGCTCTTGAATACTAAAGGTATTGCATAACTAATATGCATTCCCGGGCATATTCAAATGAAGTCACATTGAATTAGGAGCATTTGGGTTATCTCATGATATTTTCCAAACACCTCACTAAAACCATTTTTGTGCATAAAATGAGTCGAGATAACCGCAACTCCAAATTGTTTTCATATAGGCACACACTAGAACCAAAAACGTTAAAATTTATTCTAATTTTTTTTTAATTATTGTCCTTAGGAATAACCATGGTAGCCGCAAGATTCTATGATCACAAAGACACCCTTAACTACATTCCCAAACACCACAAAACCAAAGGACTTACCAAGGAACAAGTAGAAATATTTAGGGGTCTAGAATCAAGGTATTTCCATGAGGGTAGAACCATTCACTCATCCTTCCTTGAAAATACCAACCTTCGTGAAGAGCTAGCCGCCATTCAATTCGATTGTCTTCTTGACATTGATGAACCAATTTGTCCTAGGTTTGTGTTAGAATTCTATGCTAGTGTGACCGGCTTTAATGATGAAGACGATGATGAATTTTGTCTTAGGTTTAGAATCAATCAAAACGACTACACCATCACCTTAGGCAACTTTGCTCAAGTACTAGGAATTCCCAACCGAGGAACTTGTGTCTACACGGATAAGTGGTCACTCACGGCTCTTGAAGCAATCAATGACCGCTCTCCACCCTACCAAACCCGTTTGGCCGATAAGGATGTCATCCGTGAACACCTTTTTAACCCAAAAGGTGATACAACCCGAGTTACCCGAAAGGGAAAGGAAGTAAACCGAGATCCATATGGAATGGAGCTAAATGAACTTAAGCCCGAATTTAAGAAATGGGAGGAGCTTCTTAGAGCCAACGTCATTAGCACCATAGGAAATAGGGATCACATTAACGCTTGCCTTTGCCATATGCTCTACAACTTGTCCACCCGTCAACCATTCAACTTAGCTTATTACATCGCTAGAAGAATGATTGATATTCCAACTCAAGGCTCGGTTGCTCTTCCATACGGAATGCTCCTCACCCGCCTCTATAGAAACTTTGCACCAATTCAACCAAGTCCAAAAGGGATGCATCTACACTATGAGCTCATCCCTCACATCTTTGTACCTTTGAGTGATGCAAGAGTTGCTAAGACAAAAGGCAAGAGAGCAAAACCTCCAACTCCATCATCATCATCATCAAATAGCTCCGAAGATGGTCTTCCAAGCTCTCGGCTTCCGCCTCATGAGTATTATGCGTCTCTTCCCGAAATAGAGAATGAATCAGCAGAATTCAAGCAAACTAAGGGAATGTTCAAGTGTCTTGGTAGGATGATGAGCAAAATTTACAAGAAATTGGACAAATAAGGGTACTTTAAGGAGTGTTTGGAACAATGCATTATCATTAATGTTTGATACTATTTAGTTGTTTTTATTTTGTAGGATGAAAATATAACTTGAAACAATGGTGTATGCTAACAATCTCATGCAGGGGGATAGCATAAGTATGCTATCAAATTTTACCCATTTTCACTTTATTGTGAAAATCAATAAGCCTTGCTCAAAATCTATGCTCCACTATGTTTACATATGTGTTATTTACTTTTCCTAACTAGAAATGTTTAGTATAACAGCTTTTGAGAAAAATTTCAGGTTTCGGAAATTTCCCCGACACCTAAAAATGAACTCTGTCCAAATATCTGCACTCCACGGATCAGACGGCAACATAATTTTGGTACCGTCCTTTATGTATTTTGGTACCGCCGTATCTGTACAGGCGGACCAGACGGCACCTTTTTTAGGGTACCGTCCGTATATGATTTTGGTGCCGTGGATCCTCCAGGTAATTTTCTGAATTTCGACTCTTTCGTGATTCCAAATTATCTTCCATCACTTATAAATCAATCTTAACTAGTTTATATTGTTATTAGAACTAGTATTATTTACTAAGGCACATAAGAAATCCATTTCCCACCAAAATTCAAAAATTTGAAAAATCCACCCAAGGAGCCCTTTGGCATAAAGGAAGGAACCAAAATTTTGGTACCTTCAAATCCGTGGGTAATCTGAATATTAGGAAATTCCACTCACTAGAACACATTTATTGCAAATCTTTTCTTCTTCACTCCATCTTCCTTGTATGGATTGACTTGGGTGATATGACTAGCATTCAACCCACTTCCAAATCATTAGGAACCTCATCTCTTCAATGGTTTAACATCAAATCAAACACATTTCTCAACAATTTTTAACCTCTATAAATTGAAAGGCTTTACCATGATCATCCTCACACCTTCCTCATTCTCATTACTATCTAGCAAATCAAAACCCAAGTTAAAAATGACTAAATCATCACCAAAACCTTGCAAGAAAACCGCTAGAATTAGCGTAAGGCCTTGTTGTTTTGTTCATCTTAGCTCATCATCCGAATCTTCACCACTCACAATCTCATCTCCCATTAGAGATGATACACATCTTACCTTAGCTACACCCACTTCATCACACATTGTGATCACCACTCCACCACCAACAAAACCACCTACTTCACCTCCACCGGCACCCATCCAAACATCCAAAACCCCCTCACCACCTTCACCAAGGTCTCCCACTCTCACACCCATGGAGTTATTTTCAACTCCACCAACATCACCTAATCCCTTCCTAGAGGACTTGGAAGACTTGCCTCCAAGGCCAAGTCATCCACCACCATTGCCATCCTTTGGCACAATTGAGCGAATCGCTCATGAGTCACCAAGGTCATCCATTGACCCAAACGCCCCATTAGGGCCAAGACCTCTCCTTTTCCACCCCATTCACAAGGACATTCATGGTCCTTTATATGGGGATCATCCACTTCCATCATCAATGTCCCCTCATATTGAGGACATTCCGGAGTGCATGTGGGATGATAATCCCACTAGAGAGGAGATTCAAACGGAACTCCACAACCTCCACCAATTCAAAGGCATGGTGGATTCTCACTTAAGTGAGACAATGCAAATGCAAAGTGCTTTGCTTGCATCCATCATGACCACTCCAAAAATTCCCAACACCACCAACACATCCACCATTCCACCACCACAACCTCCCCAAACATTCTACCCTCCAAGGCATGGTTGCTCCACTTGTGAGCAAACGGGTCAAACCGTGGAACGGACCCGGGTTATGGTCCATGAGTTCCAAGAAGAAATGAGGTTCATCCTCAACCACATTCTTGAGCGTCTCAACGCTCTCTCCCATCCACCATCACTTTAGGATGGTTTTAGACTAGTCTTTCTTGTTTTCTTTTTATTTTTTTTTAGGATAATTTTTATTTCTTGTACTAAAAACACATCATTGTGTTCTCTTTTCATGATCTTTACTCATGAAAAATTTTAACTAATGAATGTTGTTTATTATATTGTTGGTGTCATTACATAGTGTTTGGAAATGCTTGTGAATGATCAATATTACTAACAATTTTTTTTTGTAGCTTTATTTTCACAATCCATGAATCTTCCCATTAAAGCACCCAATTTAGGGGGAGCTTTGAACAAGGGGGAGATAATAACTCGGGCTCATTACATTCCGCATAACCTTTTCTTTTTGTTGAGACAAAAAGGGGGAGAAAATATAGAACTTTGAAATCATTTATATTTGACTTTTCTGAAAAAGTCAAACTGCATACATTTGACTTCCTAAAAGTCAAACAGGAACCCTCATTGATAATACTTGACTTTTCCTAAAAAAAGTCAAACTGCATACTTTGACTTTCTGAAAAAGTCAACATTATGCATCTAATAGTGCATACTTTGACTTTCCTAAAAAGTCAAACATCATACACTTGCATTATCATTTCCTTTTCAAGTTATAAAACTAATAATTTTATAACTCTTCTACAAACCTTGTATCTTTTATAAAAATAAATTTTATATTTTGTCCTCAACAAAAAGGGGGAGATTGTTAATACAAATATCGTCATTAAACGTTATTTATATTTTTGATCTTTACCTAAGTTTTGTTAACGACAAAAGTAAATTTAATTTATAAAAGCTTAAAGCTTGTCAAGTTTAATTGATATTAAAACAAGCTTTTTCAAACAATATATTCATCATTCAAGCATTTATATTTATGATTAGTAACATCTTGATATGACTCTAATCATTATGTATGATAGTAGTTTTTAGAATGTGTTAGGTTCTTAAAACCAAACACTACTTAAGCATTTGCATATTTCTAAAAATAGAACATATGACATCATGCATTGCATCATGGAAATCATTGGAAGATTCCATTAGATATTTTGTGTAGATTTGTACTCTTCATATCTTGCACAATATCACTTAGATAGAGTTGACTTTGGCAAAGATTTGATATCTTAGCTGTCAGACCGGTGGTACCAAAATGGTACACGGGCGGAACCCTTTTAAGGGGTCCGCCGTCCGTGGACGCTCCTGTCCATTTTGGCTATAAATAGCAATGCCAAGCCAAGTAGTTTCTCATCCCTTTCTAACATACTCTCATACATATCTTCTCTCTAACCTTTCTAACTCAGTTTCATATCATATTAGTGATCTCTTTTGTAGCAAAGAAGATCAAGTCATATTCAAGCTTCAACGAGAAGTTGGAAGTCTTGTTTGTTTAGTGTTGTATGATCTAGTGTTAATTCATACTTCATTGTTGTATCAAACCATCATAAATCTTGTGAGTGTGAGTGGTTAGTATTTTAGTCCTCAAAATACATTGTGAGTGGGAGTAGTTGTACCCTTGGAAAGAACTCGACATCTAGCTTAGTGTCGGAAATAGTGTAAGCGACGTGTAAAGGTTTTCTCCACCGGTGAAAGGAGCTTGTTGACTAGTGAAGTTAAACTCTCGAGTGTGAGACTCGGGGAGTGGAGTAGGGCAAGGAAAAAGAGTCCTTGTAGGCCGAACCACTATAAACAACTTGTTGTGGTTTGATCATCTCTTTCCTTATTTACTTATTATACATTGCTTGCATATTTCATTAACATACTCAAAGATCAATATCAATTGATCTTTCAATAAGTTTCAAAACAAAGTTTTTAATTGGTAAACTATTCAACCCCCCTTCTAGTTTTCTACATATCTTATTTCCAAATCTTACAAACGAAGTTCATTCCCAACTAAAACTTAATTTAGGTGGAATGTAGTTGCCCATACAACATATAAGATTTAAGAAAGTAAAAAATAATACTCCCACTAGCTTTCAGGAATACTTATGAGCAATTTATTTTAATTATTAAATCAAACATGGATTTAATATTAAACATAAGAATCATCTCCTAGATGCATGCATATATCCATTCATGGATTCTTGCAGTCTGTACATATTCAAAGATTATTTAAATTCATAAAAACTCCTTTGCATTACTTATCGTCCTCGCAAAAGTAATTCTAAAACAAAGCGTTTTGATATTCATTGTCAAAATTTTACATCAATAAAACTAAGTATGACAATTATAATCTTTATACTTCTATTTAATGTATCTAGTAAAGAATATTCAATCATAGTTAATTGCTTAAGTATGATTAATATTATTATCACTAGACATACATTAAATACGTGTACATTATTGTCCACATGATTTCTACACAAAGATTTAAACCTCTAGGGTTTTCATCCTTTGAAGAAAATCATCTTCATTTAGATAAACCAAGTATCTAAAATTGATTATCTTTATGGACAACATCTCAACATTCATAGTATGATTGATTTACCACAATTCAACATTTGGTAAATTCATCATCATGATTAACAGGCTTACCATGATCCTGTAACTCATAATCCTCAGCATATTAAATATCTGAGATATCCTTACGGATCTATGAATGACAATTCCATCATATTGAGGTCTATCATTTACATGTTTAGCCTCATCATGATATTTGCTAGTGCATTTTTAGAAGATTGTGTATTTTGTAACTTTAATCTTTCAAGATCTAAACCAAACTCCCACTTGCCTTTAACAATTTAAAGATTACCTTTAAATAGTTTAGCAAGTAGAGCAACAATACAATGTTCTCTTTTGGGACTTTACAGAATACATTGACAGTCCTGACATTAGTTTGTTACAACTCACTCTACAAGTAGTTTAACAAATTCAGAACTTCATTTATAAGACTTAATGTGATTCATCACATTACATAAACAAATGGTGTCTTATCAATCTTCTAGGTTGGAGTCTTATTGAGTATATTCAATCTATACTCAATCTACTAACCTTGATAACTTTTGGAAGAAACTATAGTTATCTTGAATCAAACAATGCCAATAGATTTTGATTCTTCTAACTGAACATACCATAAAACTATGGTATTTCCTTAGAATTAATATTGTAAGATTAATCTAACAATATTTAAGATAACCATCTACTCTTTGGTTTATCATATTTACCAACAAAGTAAAACTTAATGGTACAATAGAATTACCAAGTCAATTGCATGTATTATAACACAAGTATTCTTGACCAAGTCAAAAGACATAACAGTAATAATCCCACTATACGTTATAAGTCATTGATCAACTCATTAACTTCATGCATATGTCTTAAAACATAGCAAGTTAACGTCTTACTTTATATTGTAAGTCTTGTATTAAAATACTTCATGTTTGTGATTTTACAAAATCATAAACATTTATAATTAAAGTAATTATGAACACCACCTCGGGTTTCAATTAATATTTCAAGTTAATATTTACTACATATATTTAAGTCATTCAACGAATACTTAAATTCAAAGTAGTATTAGATTACTTCATTTAATTATGTCATTTCATGAAATGTTCAACGTAAGAAACTGTAAAATCATCCACGCTCGTTCTCACGACACGTGGGTATTTTACCTTGGGCTACAATCTAGTTCACGTTCTCACGTAACATAAATTGTTACTACAAGTGTTTCTTAAATATTGAATGGCATAAATATTTAAAAATAAGGTAGTCTTTGTTATCATCTTGACACATGTTCTTAATAGGGCAATCATACATATTTAAGTGTATACTTCCTATTAGAACGTTATTCTCTTACTTTACAGTCAAGAGAATCCATTTAAATCATATTAATATGTGTTGTACCTTGCACACAATAAAGATTTCTCCCACTTGTGCATGGAACAACATCATGTAGCATATAACAAACACGATACATGTTCGTTTATTAGATTAATATGATTTGTGTCATAGATATAACTAGTAGATATAGGACTATATTGATTTGTAAGGAAACGCACATGACAATCCTTAAAAAACATAAGTGCCTACAATTGGAAAGTAATTATCTACATGATATTCAAGAGATAATTTGGATTACTACGCAGCAAATAAGGCTTGTAGCTCCCACTGAATTAGAAATCATTTCAATAACTTCTTATTCAGTAATGCAACACAAATGCTCCCTCTGAATTTGACAACATTGTAAGTGTTTCATAACCAGTGAAAACAACTTGCTTGCTTTTTACTTTCCTACACCTTTGAAGAACCATACGTAATCAATCATTAATAAGGTACTAAAAGGTGTATTCTACTCTATGAATGATGGGTTATCCATCAATGTTATCTACTCTATGAATGATGGGTTATCCATGAATGATGGGTTATCCATCAATGTTATCTACTCAAAAAATTGGGTATGCAATTTCTTCCTTAACAGGCCTACCATCCCCATACTGGTATGTGACACCTTTAAAGGTTAAAGCAAAACAACTAGATAGATTAAGCTAGTTTGCCTTTTACTAATTTTCGCGGTAATTAGTCTAGCTTCTAATCTAGTAACTCATATACATGTTTTCCAGTTAACCAAACGTCATGTTTGTTACAAAAGGATTCATTCACCAAATGAGGGTAATGAAATCTTTATGGAAATAAGATGTGCAATTCATTGATATGAATTACATTAGAATTTAGACAATTCAAATGTTCCTATTATACCTTTCTCATTCATGAAAAGGAATAGGATTGAGTCTCATTCTTCTCCCATGGAAAAGAGACTTTGTTTGCCTTTTCGGTAAATTATTCTCGATCAAACATTTGTTTGAAAGCAGAATGGATTAATTTACAAATAAAAGACTAAACCACGTTTACGGTTAAATGTTGCATTAATACATTCAAAAGAATTACAAAATTCAATTTTAGTATTTTTGATAATTAACATTTCAAGAAAATTAAATACCCATGGTTCATAAACATATAACCATTTAATTTTCACTTGAAAACTAGGATCCAAATTGACATAGTTTCATCACAACAGTTGACCTGCTAGTAATGAAATTATTCAAAATGGTACGAGTCGAACCTCAATTGCCAATTTTCAAATTGCAACTCCTAGATTTTTGGGATTCACATTTAGCCAATTTCAATTGCCATGTAAACATGTTTTATCCCCATCTTATGCCTTGAGTTGCCAGTTCTCACTACAAAACTCAATTAAGTTGTCCAACTTAAACTGCAAAATCATCCATGCCCGTTCTCACGTCACGTGGATATTTTACCCTTTGATTATGATCTAAATCACGTTCTCACGCAAATAAAAGGTAATCTCAGGTGTTTCCGTTTCGTTGGATGGCATACAACTTAAATTAAGGGTAATAAATTTGATTTTTGGTGTCAAATAAAATATGTACAAAGAGGTCATGCATTCATCTTCATAGCATAAGGTTTTATTAAAACAGTCATATCCTTGTTTTAATGTTTAAGCTTTTCATCATCAAACTTTAATCGAGGTATTGGTTACACCAATTAAAGAATTACCTTTAATTACCACTATATCCTACTGCTGCATGAGTCATAAGACCCAAGTTGTTAGGTCACCATATTAGTAACACAAGCATCAATATAAGAAGTAGAGGTAAGAGATAATCGTATAAACAAACACACACACACACACATACGTATGAAATATGAGAAGAGTTATGCGTAAGGAAATGTGTGAATTGAACAACCAACCTTCTAAGGAAGGTTTACAAGAATATTTATAGGGCAAGGAGCTAGGGAAACACTACTAGCATCCTTCCCTTCTTATGGGCTTGGTCCAAGGCTTATGGGCCTTCTACATAAGTCTTAGCATAATAACAAACATAAAGGCCATAACTAAGCTAACTATTACATATTAATTACTAACATTTGAATTCTAGTTTAGGAGTGATTCCAACAATCTCCCCCTAAGTGTTAGTGATTGATGATATAAACATTGTAGGTGCTGATGTAATAGTAGCTTTGACGTCTTCTGACATTCTTCTTTCTTGTGAGAAGAAGTGCCTTGATTCGAACAATCTCCCCAGTGTAGAGAAACTGTTTCCTTTGAAATATTCTGCTTTGACATCATCATTTTCTTTGTTCTTTGATCTTCGTTCTTTGTGATGGTAGTGATAGTATGTTGTGGTTATCTGCATCAGGTCCGCTTCGCTGCTCCAGTGTCTCCACGTCTTTCTCCAACATGCTCACACGTTCTTTGACGTTGGATTTCAGTACTGATGTAGTTCTCTTAGTCTTTAAACTTTGTAGATTCTTTGATTTTCACGAAGAATCATTTTGACTTTGTGTTGCCTTTGGAGAGAACTTCAATTAGTGTTGATGTTGGTATGAGCATGTGGAGAATCTGCACGATCTTTTCCACCCGCAAGCATCCATAAGAATAAAACATAAAACATGGGTTAGAAATAATCCAGCACTTACAAGTTTGAACTTCGAGAGAGTTAACAGCATAGTGTGAAAATACAACTTTAATTCTCACAAAGGCTGTTCCTGAACTGGAGTCCCACAAGTGTGATAACGCGATGTACCGAAGTACATCTATAGTTCAGATGAGCCGCTGAGGTACACTGAAGCATCACCCCATGACTGTAGACCGTTTGAGACACACTAAGCGTAATCCATGGGGAGTTACCAAAGTGACCTACTGTCAGAGCTGTTTGATGATGACCCTGGCAGGAGTTTCCATTCAATCACTGAGGATCACATGCGTGAACCTCTCATAAATGTTCTCGACAGATTGCTAAGATCTGTGAAGGACTCGATAATGTATCACTTGCGTCCTTATTGTTGAACGACAAGTGATGAAAGGTCAAGTGTACCTAAGAGATCTTTTGATGGATCTCGTGGCTCTAGACTCAATAGTGCGCTTTGGTTTTCTTGAGCGGAGACTAGGGAGAGGGTCTCCTTGTTTCAATACCAGCAATCTCTAAGAGAAAGCCGATAGTTTACGTAGGGTTCCCTGTGAGAATGAAACAAGCTTCTGTTGAGAGAAACTTGAGTGGCAAAGAAGGTTTAGTGCATGCGTCACCGGGTCCATGACGACTTTGATCTTCAATACCGGTGTCATCAAGTGACAACCAGTAGTATATGAATTGAACCCGGTGTCTGCCCTAAGTTGAATAATATGGAGGGCTATTTATTTTCACCCTTTTCTTTACATTTCTTTTTAATTCTTCAACTCCTTCTTTCTCCGATTCTCATTTTCTCCTTTTTATAATCATACCTAAGGACTTCTAATTCTAACTATTGGTGGTGTCCTTAGGTAGATCCCTCTGGCTCTGGCGGATCATAGGACGGTTATTCCTAACCTTAGTCACCTTATAACTCCATGACTAACCTATGTTGCCATAAAACCAATTTCTTTTGAAAACCTCTCACAGTGGTTATGAATAAAAGCTTTTAGTACCACTGATGAGAGTTTAGGGATTTGAAAAAATACTCCCCCTCCACACGTGCTTAAGTATTTTGACAGAAATTTGCACGGTGAGAGAAGAGCGCGCACTTTTGAATTGATCAACTCAAGATAGACAATCCCCCGCGAGACGCGGTTATGTTGCATAGTTAAAGAGATACATTGTTAGCTTTTAGGTGACAACTAGTTCTAATAACTATCTTGAAGGTGTGGACAATCCTCGAAAGGTTGTCAAACCCGTCAAAGTTCATGTCTACCAAGAGTTTCTCGAAAGGTACAATCTACTCGGATAAGTCTTGGAAGACAAATCTTTTCGATGTATGAAAGTTGAGATCTCGTCAATTCAATGGTTAAGTCTTTTGCACAACGATTTATTTGCAATTCACAACATATTTCTTATCACATAATTTTTCTCCCCCTCAAAAATGGCATATAAATGTTATTTTTGATGAAATTTGGATATCGAATATGACCATTTCGAGTTTTATGGGAAGATTACCACAAAAGAACAATTTGTGAACAAAGTTTTTAATCAAATACTCCCCCTCAACAAGTGATATAAAATTTTGAGGTTTTGAAAAACATAAGGGGGAGTACTTGTCCTTTTGAGCAAAACCTTTTAAAAGTGAAAGGTTTGATAAGTTTTACTCAAAGGTAAGAAGCTTTCACTCCTTTTATAAGGATTGTGACACTGAAGCGTACCACAGGGTCCTTTCATTACACGTAAGGGTTGTGCACTGTTATGCGTATTGTCATTAGAAAATCAAACATCCAAATAAGTATAGAATGAAACAAATCAAGAGTTACCAGGAGAATCCGGTAGTCCAGCAATAACTCCAGGAATGCGAACTGGGCGTTGATAGCCTGGGAGAGAAATGCTGGGACGACCACCTACGAAGCTCTCCAAAGTTCTGAACTGGTCCCTTCTGAACAACCTTTCATCGATCCGCGGGATGATCCTCTTCACATCCCGTCTCTCCTTAGAAATCCATCGCTTTGGTGACCCAATGCCTTGTTGTATCGCCTTTAACCGATAAGCTAACCCATCCCTGACTTTCTTCAGTGTATGATCCCCAAACTTATGAAGCCCGTTACATGCCATTAAGCAATTTCGGTGTAGTTCACTGATGAGTGTCTAAATACTCATCATTTTTGTACCATTTAAACTGCAAAAACATCTGAAAACACTCAGAAATGCATCAAAATGATGAAAATATCACAAACAAGTGTTTTATGTGTTTTAAATGCAAAAATTCCAAAATCAGATGAAAAACGTATTAAGTTTGCATATTTGGTAGTTTTAGTCCCCCAAGTTTCAAAAATGTCAAAATCAGTCCCTGGGTGTATAAAAATGGAAATTGTTCAAACTACACCCTTGTACTATTCATAAATGGCAAAATTGGTCCTTATGATAAGTTTTGAGAAAATTACAAGTTTGGTCCCTAGAGTTATAAATATGGCAGTTTTGGTCCTTGGAATTATAAAAAATGGGATTTTATCAAATATGGTCCTTGTACTATTAAAGAATGGCAAGATAAGTCCTTGTGATAACTTTAAAATATTGGCAGGTTTAATCCCTCAAGATTGGAGAAATTGCATAATTGGTCCTTGTATTAATACCACACCAAACAGACCCTTTGTTATTATTAAACCCAAATCCAATCCTACAACCCAGCTGGCCCAATATCTAGCCCAAACCCCTCGGTCAAACAAAGTCAAAACGCGCCCAAACCACCTCCACTGTGCTTCTCCCTCTCCCACAACTGCATCCCAAAACCAGGTGGTTTCACCACCTCACCACCACTTTCCACCTCACTCCCCAGCTGTATACCAACCCCCCTCCACCTCCACAAACACCAAGAAGCATTAAATGCTAAAAAACCTGCTCTAAGACTTTTCTCGCCAAAAATGCCAAGTGTATGGTTGTGATGAATTCGTAGGATCCAAGAGCTGGAATGAAGTGGGAATTAATCAGAGGTCGACAAAGATTAAAAAAGAGGTCAATAAATAAAGAAAAGAAGCAGAGTAAAGGAGTAGTAGTGTAGGTAGTGTAGTTTAGTTTCGACATAGTGTAATTTTCATTCTCAGTGTTTGTTTAAGCTTTCAAGCTTTGAATTAAGTAATTTCAGTGTGTTATAAACCTATTTCAATAAGCAATTTCAAGTTTCCTGTTTGATTTCAGTTTGTGCAATTGTCAATTTCAAAAATCTCAATAGGGTCGAATGTTGTTTTTAGTTGTTGTTAAGGATCCATAAGCTAATATAAGCTCCTATATAGCTTATATAAGCCATTAGATATCTTCAAATTCAGTTTAGAGCTTTAATAGAAAAATTTCCAAAAATACCAAGAAATTAGTGAAAAATAAAAAAACCTGTGGAGAAATGATCAAGACATTGGAGTAGAGCTGATTTTGGATTGCTTTTTGGTATAGAGCTTCTTGGGAAGCTATAGGTTGTGATCTCAGTCTTTGGTTCTCAGTTTTGAGCTTGGACTCATCTTGTAAGCAATTTCTAAAAATTAGCATTTCATAGTTTATGTGTTTAAGGTATGTTAATTTTAGTCTAATACTGTCTCATTATAGTTAATGTAAGTTAATTAATAGCTTTCTTGGTTTAAAAACTTGTTTTAGTGTTAAAAGCTTCAATTCAGTCCACATAAATGTTGTTTGGATTAGGCCTTCATTTGGAGTTTTAGAGTTCATTAGTGGTTAGAATTGTTAAGGATAGTCTCATTTAGGTCTATCTCACTCAGTCTAGTCATTAGTTGCATCTGTTTTCAATCTAAAGTCAAAATTCACTCTAATCTGTTCTTAAATGCACATCAGTTAGATGCAGTTTTCCATAGCTTGCATTTTAGGATTAAAATCACTAAAGTCATCTTCATTAGGTCATATTACATCTAAAAACTTCGTTTCCAATATGGTTTAGTGGATCAAATCTCATTAAAGTCAAAATACCATTTCTGAGTTAAAAGTCAAATCTTGTTCATTCCAGTTTTTTGTAAAACTTTGCATAAGTTTCATATGTTCAATTCTAAGTCAAAATCATTGAAACTGTGGGAATTGCTAGTTCAGTTGCTTAACTTTTGATATCTGACTTTTAGAGAATTTTTGTAAGTCTTTTTAAGGTCTAAATAAGCTATACAAGTAGGCCACATATGCCCTGTTCACACTCAGCTAATACTGAGTTGTGAACCAGGCACCTTGCAGCCTTTGCATAGGGCTCAGTTTACATAGTTAGGGTCTAAAAATTGGTCTATGTGTAGTCTGCTAGGTGATCTCTAGGTCCCAACTTCTGTTTTCCCATTTAGCTTATTAGGATAGCTTATTCATTAGCTTAAAGTAGCCCCCCTAATAACTGTTTTGCTTAAATAATCCCATAAGCTCAAATCTAGTTTAAGCTTATTTAGTGATCTAGAGTACTGTTAATCAGTTAAGTTAGACTTAATTTAGCATAAATTAGCTGTCTTGATCACTTGGTGTAATTTGGTAACTTATAGCTTATTTTAGTAGCTTATTTATAACTGCTTTACACTACAGTTTCATAATCTTGCACATAAGCATATGTTTTTATAGAATCAGAATAATATTTTAGAATTTTCCTGAATTTTTTATAATTTTTCATAACTGTTTGCTATTTTTCTTATTTTAAATCAGTTTTTAAGACTTTTTAATTAGCCTTTATACAAATAAATCAGAAAAAGTTTAAAAAAAATATGTTTTCAATTTTCCTAGATTAAGATAAATATAAAAAGCCAAAAAAATATTTTTCCATAATTTTCTTAGTTTAAATAGTATTTTCTAGCATTTTAATTAGTTTTAAATAGTTTTTAATTAATAATAAATACATAAAAAGTCTAAAAAAATATATTTTCAGTTTTAAAATAAGTTTTATCATATTTTAGATTTTTCTAAGTCATAATTTCACTTTTCTAGCTTTATTTCATATTTTCTTATATTTTAGGTTATTATTAAATAGTTAAAAATAGTTTTTATTTAATAATAATTAAATAAATAGTTATAAAACTAATTTTCTTTTTCCAATAATTTTCTAGTATAATTAGGATTGTTAAAATATCATTTTGATATTTGTAGGCCTTTTACTTCTTTATTTTCACGTTTTATTTTGTACGTTTACGTAAATTTTATTTAAACGTACGTTTTAGGTTTTAAACGTTCATCATTTTAAAAATAGTGATAGCGTTTATTTAATATAATCTAGTTTTTAATTTTCTTTAATTTGCATTTAAGCCCCTGTAATTTACAAACTTTCTCTTTAGGTATAATTATCCCAAATCTACAAACCTTTTCCCATTCAATATCACTCGATCACAGATTCGTTCTACTACAGTGTTCACACCTCGTTGGGACTTAACGACCCGGGGATATAACACTATACTTCTCTAGATTTAATTGCATTCTGTTCTGAGCTGTTTGACTTTTATGGTTGACCATTCACAAGTGGTTGACTAATAAAAGATAGACCGTTCGGAGCGAATCAAAATTTTGGCGCCGCTGCCGGGGAGGTGTGCTGCATACTACGAGTTTGAAGCATCAGTGATTGTTGAATATACATCCATTGTATATTTACCATCCTTGTTCATATTTTCTTATTATTATTATATAAAAACAAAACGGTTCCCGAAAACATTTTAAAATCAGTTTTCAGCGAACACAAAAACCCAAAAAGATTTTCTTTCTTATTTTTACAAAATATTTATCTAAAAATCCAAAAATATCCATCTTTACCCTCTCACATCTTTGATTCTTCATCCCAACCCCTCTATAAACATTTGATTCTTTCTATGTCTTATCCTCACCCTCTTGGTTGTCAATGGTGTGGTGGTCCTTATAATGGTGGCAATTGCCCCAGTTGTAGCATGGTGGAATCAGGAAACGGGTATGTCTATAACCAGGATCCCTATTCCTACCATAACACAACTGATTTATTCCATCAGCTACCACACTGTGAGACTCAGCAGTTTTACTGTTGTGAGTACTGTGGTGGTTCACACTCCAGTTCTGATTGTCAATCGGGAAACACGCTTGTCTATGAGCAGGTTCCTGATAACAATTATGACTACAACACATATAACTCACAGCCACATCAGTTTTACTGTTGTGAGTATTGTGGAGGTCCTCACTCTAGCTCTGATTGTCAAACAAAGAATCCATTTCCTTGTAACAATTATGACTCTTCGTATCATAACCAACCTCTACAGTACCAAGTGAATCAGGCACCACCTCAGCCTGAGCCACTTCCTCAAAATCTTCTCCTTGATCTTTTGGATTTAGTGAAAGATTTGAAGGAATGTAAACATTCCCAAGATAATCCAAATGAGAAATCCATGGAAGAATTGTTAGCTGAAGAGCAGGCTGCTAAAATAAATTCCCAAATTGCCTTTGAAAAATCTATTAGGGAATCAATTGCAAAAGAAAAAGCAGCCAAATCTAGCTCTCGATTCCGTTTCATTCCTGATGACGATGATGATGAAGTTACCCTTGATATTAGTCAATTTTGTACAGGTTCATCAAGTTCATCAGTTGAAATTCCTTCCATGAAAAATCAGGGAGAAAAGACTATGATGGAATTACTAGCAGAAGAACAAATGGAAAGTATAAAACATATGTATGCTAGTCCTTTTCAACTCCCTCAGTCTGTTGTTATCACACCCGATATTCCCACTCACTCTCTGAACATGGGGGATGAGCATCTTGACACTGTTCCTAAAAAGGAATCGGACGAATTCATAAAGTCTAGTGTTGAGAACCTTGTCCCAATTCCAAGAGAGTCACAGGGAATTCTTGATCATGTGTGTGATATCCCTCCTCCTCTTGTCTTCCAAAATGATCATATTGAGATGTTCTCTGATTCTGATGAGGACTATTCTTTATCTTGTGGAGACATAAGTTATGTGGGGGAATTACCTTCTGAGCTTGTCAGCTTAGGAGAAGAGAATGATGAAGAAATAATCCAAGACGAAGCTCTTCGTCTTACATTATTGAATGTTAATCTTCTCATTTCTAGAATCGAGGCTTTTAATGAAAAGCCTACTTCATATCCTATCCCCTTTGAGGATAGTAAACTTTTCTTCGATGATTCTATTCCGGAATTGCAAACGTTCAATTTTGATCATATGGGAGAGAAGATTAGTGGTATTACCACTTCTCATTCTCATAATTCTCTCCCCGATTATGAATCATTCACTTTTGAGGAGTTCCCTAGTGAACTCACTCAAATCAATCCCGAATATGAATCATTCGCCTTTGAGGAGTTCTCCTGTGAACTCACTCATATCATATCTCTACCGGAGTATGATAACTTCTACTTTGATCTAGACACACCCGGGATATGTCTAGACCAATTGAGCTTAAAAAATGAAATTCATGCTATTATGAATTCTCCTTCTGATGATGATGAGTTAGTCAAGATTATTATCATGACTTTCTTTCTCTTCTTCACCTATCCCGTGGCTTCTCCTGTTCTTCACTCCTTCGGGAATGAGGACACTATTTTTGATCCCGGCATTTTCATTTATCATTTTTGAGCCGGTTCTATGTATATCTCATCGGTGTGGAACTTTCACGTACTTCAATGTTTATACAAACATCTTGAATGAAAGTCCGATGGAGATTGTCTCTTCCACTTACTTCCCCATGAACAAATTAATTCGGGGTCGAGTCAAGCTAGCGACTCGGTAATCAAAAACAGTAGTTAAACATGGGTTTTCACCCGTGTGTACCACCCTAATGTGGGGGAGATGCCCCACATGTTGTATATAGATCTAAAAAATAATGAAAATTGTAAATATTAAAAAAAGAGAATAATTGTTGTGTTTCTACACTTAGCTAGTAATGTTATCTTTTTACGTTCAAGGATTCGGCATAATAGCCGGGACTTTGAATATTGAGGACAATATTCATTTCTAAGTGTGGGGGGAAATTCTGGCGAATTTGATCATAAATGTACCCTTTTAGTCCCTTTTTCCCTCAAAATGGCCAAAATTAATTTTTTTTAGTGGAAGTACTATGTACTAAACACAACAAATGGTAATCAGTCCACCATGTCTAACCCACATAAGGATTGGCTAATCCAGGAGCAAACGGCTCTTGGTAAAGATATTTCAAATCCGTTGACGGCTTGCAATTTGCCCAAAATTGTATAGTGTTCAGCTCACCATATCTTTAATTAGTGAAAAGTTGGCTAGCCCGCAAGTTTATGGCTTGTGGTAAAGGCAGTTGGAAATCCATAATTGGTAATCGACTCACCAAAGATATTTTATCTAAGAGTTGGCTAGTCCAAAAGCAAATGGCTTCTGGTAAAGACAAATCAAAACCGTTTACAGCTGGTGATTTGCTCAAAATCATTTGGTTATCATTGTGCCAAGGTTCTTACTTGAACTAAAACAATTGGCTACTCCAGAAGTAATGGCTTTTGGTAAAGAGATGAAATCCATTAAAGTTTCAAAACATTGCTAGGGACTAGCAATATCTTAGTGTGGGGGATTGATGAGTGTCTAAATACTCATCATTTTTGTACCATTTAAACTGCAAAAACATCTGAAAACACTCAGAAATGCATCAAAATGATGAAAATATCACAAACAAGTGTTTTATGTGTTTTAAATGCAAAAATTCCAAAATCAGATGAAAAACGTATTAAGTTTGCATATTTGGTAGTTTTAGTCCCCCAAGTTTCAAAAATGTCAAAATCAGTCCCTGGGTGTATAAAAATGGAAATTGTTCAAACTACACCCTTGTACTATTCATAAATGGCAAAATTGGTCCTTATGATAAGTTTTGAGAAAATTACAAGTTTGGTCCCTAGAGTTATAAATATGGCAGTTTTGGTCCTTGGAATTATAAAAAATGGGATTTTATCAAATATGGTCCTTGTACTATTAAAGAATGGCAAGATAAGTCCTTGTGATAACTTTAAAATATTGGCAGGTTTAATCCCTCAAGATTGGAGAAATTGCATAATTGGTCCTTGTATTAATACCACACCAAACGGACCCTTTGTTATTATTAAACCCAAATCCAATCCTACAACCCAGCTGGCCCAATATCTAGGCCAAACCCCTCGGTCAAACAAAGTCAAAACGCGCCCAAACCACCTCCACTGTGCTTCTCCCTCTCCCACAACTGCATCCCAAAACCAGGTGGTTTCACCACCTCACCACCACTTTCCACCTCACTCCCCAGCTGTATACCAACCCCCCTCCACCTCCACAAACACCAAGAAGCATTAAATGCTAAAAAACCTGCTCTAAGACTTTTCCCGCCAAAAATGCCAAGTGTATGGTTGTGATGAATTCGTAGGATCCAAGAGCTAGAATGAAGTGGGAATTAATCAGAGGTCGACAAGGATTAAAAAAGAGGTCAATAAATAAAGAAAAGAAGCAGAGTAAAGGAGTAGTAGTGTAGGTAGTGTAGTTTAGTTTCGACATAGTGTAATTTTCATTCTCAGTGTTTGTTTAAGCTTTCAAGCTTTGAATTAAGTAATTTCAGTGTGTTATAAACCTATTTCAATAAGCAATTTCAAGTTTCCTGTTTGATTTCAGTTTGTGCAATTATCAATTTCAAAAATCTCAATAGGGTCGAATGTTGTTTTTAGTTGTTGTTAAGGATCCATAAGCTAATATAAGCTCCTATATAGCTTATATAAGCCATTAGATATCATCAAATTCAGTTTAGAGCTTTAATAGAAAAATTTCCAAAAATACCAAGAAATTAGTGAAAAATAAAAAGACCTATGGAGAAATGATCAAGACATTGGAGCAGAGCTGATTTTGGATTGCTTTTTGGTATAGAGCTTCTTGGGAAGCTATAGGTTGTGATCTCAGTCTTTGGTTCTCAGTTTTGAGCTTGGACTCATCTTGTAAGCAATTTCTAAAAATTAGCATTTCATAGTTTATGTGTTTAAGGTATGTTAATTTTAGTCTAATACTGTCTCATTATAGTTAATGTAAGTTAATTAATAGCTTTCTTGGTTTAAAAACTTGTTTTAGTGTTAAAAGCTTCAATTCAGTCCACATAAATGTTGTTTGGATTAGGCCTTCATTTGGAGTTTTAGAGTTCATTAGTGGTTAGAATTGTTAAGGATAGTCTCATTTAGGTCTATCTCACTCAGTCTAGTCATTAGTTGCATCTGTTTTCAATCTAAAGTCAAAATTCACTCTAATCTGTTCTTAAATGCACATCAGTTAGATGCATTTTTCCATAGCTTGCATTTTAGGATTAAAATCACTAAAGTCATCTTCATTAGGTCATATTACATCTAAAAACTTCGTTTCCAATCTGGTTTAGTGGATCAAATCTCATTAAAGTCAAAATACCATTTCTGAGTTAAAAGTCAAATCTTGTTCATTCCAGTTTTTTGTAAAACTTTGCATAAGTTTCATATGTTCAATTCTAAGTCAAAATCATTGAAACTGTGGGAATTGCTAGTTCAGTTGCTTAACTTTTGATATCTGACTTTTAGAGAATTTTTGTAAGTCTTTTTAAAGTCTAAATAAGCTATACAAGTAGGCCTCATATGCCCTATTCTCACTCAGCTAATACTGAGTTGTGAACCAGGCACCTTGCAGCCTTTGCATAGGGCTCAGTTTACATAGTTAGGGTCTAAAAATTGGTCTATGTGTAGTCTGCTAGGTGATCTCTAGGTCCCAACTTCTGTTTTCCCATTTAGCTTATTAGGATAGCTTATTCATTAGCTTAAAGTAGCCCCCCTAATAATTGTTTTGCTTAAATAATCCCATAAGCTCAAATCTAGTTTAAGCTTATTTAGTGATCTAGAGTACTGTTGATTAGTTAAGTTAGACTTAATTTAGCATAAATTAGCTGTCTTGATCACTTGGTGTAATTTGGTAACTTATAGCTTATTTTAGTAGCTTATTTATAACTGCTTTATACTACAGTTTCATAATCTTGCACATAAGCATATGTTTTTATATTTTTTATAGAATCAGAATAATATTTTAGAATTTTCCTGAATTTTTCATAATTTTTCATAACTGTTTGCTATTTTTCTTATTTTAAATCAGTTTTTAAGACTTTTTAATTAGCATTTATACAAATAAATCAGAAAAAGTTTAAAAAATATATGTTTTCAATTTTCCTAGATTAAGATAAATATAAAAAGCCAAAAAAATATTTTTCCATAATTTTCTTAGTTTAAATAGTATTTTCTAGCATTTTAATTAGTTTTAAATAGTTTTTAATTAATAATAAATACATAAAAAGTCTAAAAAAATATATTTTCAGTTTTAAAATAAGTTTTATCATATTTTAGATTTTTCTAAGTCATAATTTCACTTTTCTAGCTTTATTTCATATTTTCTTATATTTTAGGTTATTATTAAATAGTTAAAAATAGTTTTTATTTAATAATAATTAGATAAATAGTTATAAAAATAATTTTATTTTTCCAATAATTTTCTAGTATAATTAGGATTGTTAAAATATCATTTTGATATTTGTAGGCCTTTTACTTCTTTATTTTCACGTTTTATTTTGTACGTTTACGTAAATTTTATTTAAACATACGTTTTAGGTTTTAAACGTTCATCATTTTAAAAATAGTGATAGCGTTTATTTAATATAATCTAGTTTTTAATTTTCTTTAATTTGCATTTAAGCCCCTGTAATTTACAAACTTTCTCTTTAGGTATAATTATCCCAAATCTACAAACCTTTTCCCATTCAATATCACTCGATCACAGATTCGTTCTACTACAGTGTTCACACCTCGTTGGGACTTAACGACCCGGGGATATAACACTATACTCCTCTGGATTTAATTGCATTCTGTTCTGAGCTGTTTGACTTTTATGGTTGACCATTCACAAGTGGTTGACTAATAAAAGATAGACCGTTCGGAGCGAATCATTCACTGCGGTAGACTACTCCAAATGGTCTGCTGATGAGAGTGTACTAAGGAAGTTGGTTTATGTCTGGGAGGTCTAGTTGGGGTTTGGTAAGGTTGACACGTGTCTGATACTATTCAACGGCAAGTTGTATGTCCTCTACACGTTCCTGGATCACTATGCTTGTGATGAAGATTAGCAAGGACTTAATGATCTTATTGAGAGACAAATTTTCAAAGTCCACGTCACAGAAAGCATAGTCCTCTTCGTCTTGTCTTGTGACCACGATTTTCTTGAGAAATGTGTAGTCCCATTTAGACGAGAGAGTTACATGCTTAACAGCAATGATCCCTTTTCTTGCACTTCATGTGGCAGCTTTGGTAGAAGATTCTTCGGGGTTCCAATGGTGAATCCCATACATTGGCAAGGTCATACTTCTCTTCATGTGAGTACTTTTCCTCGATGCTATCGTTGAGATGGCTGGGACAGCAATTTCTTTGACACATTACCATGTAAAGAAATTCCGTCGCAATGGAAAGCTGTAGTATGGAGCCTTGTCCTCTTCAGGGTTGAGCCAATCGATGTTGTTAGACATGGCCCGTCTATGTTTTCAAGATGTAGCACCAGCTGTCGAAAAGCTTCATTCTTGAGAAATGAAACTTTTCTTGTAGCATGCTCCCACCTTTAGACCTTCAGGTAGGGAGGGAGTAGCATCAACAGTGTGTCATATTCGGTGTCACAGCAATGATCCCTTTATCACTATGCACTCATGGAACTCTTCATCGTTACCACCAGTGTATTCGAAGTGATCACCGGTTTTCTCTGATGATAGTGGTAACTCAGAGTCCTGAGGTTTGTCAGCAGAAGAACGTGGAGGAGATCGTTGTTGAGATGGAGTCCTTTGGGGTGGTGGTGGCATAGAGGAGGATGATTCACCAGAATTTTTTGGACCTATCCTTATCGTCACCGTCTATTGGACGCTTGGGCCTTTCAGCTTCTTCTCTACATGCTGTTTTGAGTTGGTATTCCAGCAAAGCGTCAAGCAATTTACTTTCGTAAGAAGTAAATGTTGCAGATCGTTTAGACATTTGTGTTACCAGCCTGGAGACCAATTCAGCATCGGAGAACACTATAGGATCAGTTGGGTTGATTGTTACGGTTATCGGTGTTGATCTTATAGTTTGCTTGGCCAATTGCATCAAATTCGGATAGAGTTGTCTGTTGAACATCTCCCTTGTCACGCCCGAAACAATATCGAGAAGGAATTTGTGAGTATATTCCCTAATCGACTGGTTCATTTCACCTTGGACATCACGATTGATAAACTTCTGGATATGCTTCCTTTCTTTCAACAACTCGTTTATCCCGTTTTGAAGATAATTGATTCTGTCAGCAAGTTGATTTAGCTTTCTGTTGGTCACGTCTTTCTTCCTGACCTGCTTGATAGCGTTGAGAATCTCAGTTAGAGTCGTTTGGTTTCTTCACTGACTTGGATGTGGATCTTGCTGTGCCTTTGGATTGTGGAGGTGTGGATTGAGAGGATGAGTCTGATGATGAGGAGACATGAGGAGGCTCAGGGTCCTTAGGAGGTTCAGAATTTTCTTCCTTGGAGCGAGTTGGACTGTCTAGAAGAAAGTCATCATAATCAATATCTTCATCATTTCCAGACTTAGCCGCTTCATCTGCCTTGACATCATCACCAGGAGTTTTCTCAGTCTTTTCCATGTCTGGTTCCTCAAAGTCGTAGTTGATAGAGTCCTCAAGCTGCCTTTGTTGTTGTTCGAGAGTGGTGGCACCAGTTCCCTTATCGGGTTTATTAACCGCATCAGGAATTGGTGTAGATTGGACACCACCACTTGACCCTCCGGGGCCACGCATTTGATCCTATTCGAACTCTGTGGCAAGATGCTTGAGTCTAAGATTTTTCAACTGCTTTCGATACTCTTTGTCTGAATCCAGTGGCTCTTCATCGGAGCTCTCATCTTCATACTCAAGCACTGGTGTTTTCCCTTTATCACCCTTGGGACTATGAGGTTTTGTAGCTGTTTGAGTGTCATCGATAGGGGTTTCAGAATAGATGACCTCTTCGTCTATTTATGTATCCTCTGAGTCCTCGTCAATTAGTTTTCGTTGCAGTTCAGGTTTGGGGATAGGGATAGCATCTTTGGATGGAGTTTTCCTTTTGAGAACATGTGTTCTCTTAGGAAACTTTCTCCGGCTTTCAGTGCTTGTAACACTTCCTGCACTGCCTCTCCTGGTTTTCCTAGTAGGTGTACCAGAGGACTTTTCATTGAGAAAACCTACTTAGCCTTCATCAACCGCTACCAGATACCTTTTGTATGAATAAAGTTGTTTGACCACATCAGTAAGAAGGTGATCTGGCAACACTGCACCTTGTTTCTTTGTTGTTGATTCCTTAAATCTGACTGTGAGTGTAGGCTCATACAACACGGAGTGATTGTTGGGGTCATTGAGTCTCAAGGGAATATCAGGATTATACCCTAGAGCTCTTTGGATCAATAGTTTGGTATATCTGATATATGGGATCTTGGTGCAAAGCTTTTTGAGGAAAGACATCATGTCGTCCCATATCAGAGCTTCAACTTCAATGTGTTTCATGTTGACCAAAGCCCAAAAGATCTGTAGTTCCATGAGCTTGGGATGCTCATAACCACTATCACGTCCAGAAATGGATTTCGCAATAATAATGTAGAGGGTTCTCCATGGCTGGGGAATATTCTTAAGATCCACGGATGAATGCTTTGTGATTACTCCTACAGCTTCGTCATAGCCAACGTCGACCATGAATTGTAGAACGACCTCTTCAGTTGGTGTGGCATTGTATTCAATTGGCTCGATGACAGGAATAAGAAGAATAGCCCTTAAATCTGCTGGTGTGATGGTGACTTGTTTGTCGTTGAGCGTCACCGTCACAGCATTTTGACCTTTGATCTTTCGCATTGTATGCCAGAATTGGTGAATGTAGATCTCCGGCACTGTAGCAGAGTTGGTGAGCATGTTCTGATAGGGGTGAGTCTTCAGAATATCCACTGCAATCTCACAAGAAGACTCTGAGCAGGTGAAACTATCAAAATCAACTCTAAGGTTGTTCTTTCCGATCTTCATTGGATAACCATGAGGGAACATATCTTCAACAGCGAGAACATTTGGTGCATCCACATTTTGCATTTGAGCGTCCATGTCTTGATCTGAAAGATATTTAGCCAAAAGAACCAACATATCGAAAGACATTACGTTAGTCAACAATTGATTTCATTGTCTATTTATTGAATGTGATATGTCGATGATTGTTACGAGTCCAATGTCACTTGTTAGTCCAATGACATCGTGATAAGTTTCGTGAGTAGATTAACTTTGAGTTTTAAAGTCCAAGTTTTCACTTATTTTTCACAACTTATTAAACATTTTAAGCTTATTAGTTACTTTTAAAGTACAACTTTGACCTTAAATAGTTTTGTTTGTGTTATATAATACTTGATAAAAATTATACCAACTTAAAGTACATTTAAAACACATTTCGCTCATATATTTTGTATCAAGTATTATATAAGATAAACACAAATATTTAAGGTCAAAGTTGAATAAGTAAGACTTTGAAAGTCAAATGTGGACATTTATTTAGGGACGGAGGGAGTATTTATTTACAAATTTGCACGCATAACAATTCATAATTTTGGTTAAAACTAGGCTTAGGTGTAGATTTTGCAAGCTTATGCATAAACAGGAGTGGTTATACGCGTAAGCATAAGCTTATGCGTAGGATCTTGACTTACGTGTAAGAAATATTACGCGTAGGAAAAGAGGGCCTTAGGCGTAAAGCTTACGCGTAAGCGTATATGGAACCTTACGCGTAAGGCTTACTCTTAAGAGTGAACCTTATGCGTAGAGGTTACTGTTTACGCATATCCTTCACAGGATACACGTAGTCCCCATTGTATAACCTTATGCATAGATGTTCAAGTAACCTTGATTCTGAATTTCCACGCGTAGAAATCCTGAAATAAGTTCATCATAACACTAATATTAACACATACATTCAATCCTTATCAGTTTTAAACATGAATACTCAATTAAACAGTTACGCGTAGAAATACTTATGCGTAAAACTTAAACCCTAAATTTCAATTCCTACGAGTAAGAATTCTAGCCATAGGAATAACACCAAACTGTTTCTGGGGTATCTTAGATGTCTAATGAAGTGTTATGTACAAGTTTTAACATAAAAAATGCCATGAATCAAAAGTACCCAAAACATATGAACTTAAACCATAAAATTTAATTCTTTCACAATTAATGTTTCTGGGCAAGTTATGAGTATGGATATGATCAATTCAACTTATATACAACCTCACGCAACAATCTTTTTAACCAGAAACACTCACATTTGAAAACCCCCAAATCGACTTATGAACCCTAATTTTGAAAATGGACAATTCGTGTTTCTGGGTGGATTTGTTTGTTGAAAACATTTATGTTATGAACATTTGAGCATTTTAACACCATTTTTGTTAACACAGACACACTAATGAAGAATTTGTGTTCACGGCTTACACGTAGAACACAAATCTTACTCAAACACAAGAATGAACCATTGGATTCATAAATAAATCAAAACCATTGTTTGTTTAATCATTTAGAACATAAAAACACTTACAAATTTATGATCAAAAACACGGTTTTGATAGATGATTCTTAGGCGTAGGATTTAGGTTGTTGGATATTTAATGAGGTAAAGTAAATGAATTTTGAAAATTTAGGTGAAGTTTTATTAAAAATTGTTTTGTGTATTTGACACTTTCAGCCCCTCCACCTTAAGCATTTACGTTCAACGCCCATAACTTCCATTTTGGTTACCAAAAGTATGATTTATGGAAAGAAACTTGACGACACTCCCCCTCGATTTAAGAAATAATGAAATTTTATAAATTTGAGTCTGAGGAGTGTCAGTAAACCAGAAATGTGACCACCATAATCAAAGACACAATCAGGATAAGGTAACATGCAAGTACAAGGTTTTATGAAACCAAAAAATATTTACGTTCTCCCCCTCTCAACATTTGATAGAGAAAAATACTGAATTTTGAAATAGTAAAGTGTTGACGGAAGATTTATACTTGCCATGTTACAAGAAATATAGATAGAAGAATATTTTTGTTGTTTTTATCAGATTTTGTAATTTTGTATTTTGTTTTTGAAAAATATTTACAAAAGAGGTTTTGGTGTTTGACTGGTTTTAAGAATGTTTTAAAAGTTCTTCCAGTTCCTCTGGAGTCAAACACCGCATACCAATCCGGTGGACCAACTCATTAAACCTAGCAGGAGCTGAAGCTTTGGTGAGGAGATCTGCCAATTGGTATTCAGTACCCACAAAGTATAATTCAACAGTACCCTTTTCCATGTGCTCCTTGATGAAATGATATCGAAGATCGATGTGCTTTGATTTGGAAAGTTGAACAGAGTTGCACGAGATCACAATAGCACTTCAATTGTCGCAGTACATCGGGATTTTGTCAAATACGTAACCATAGTCTTTGAGTTGTGTTCTCATCCAGATGACTTGAGCACAACACGTGGACATGGCTACATATTCTGCTTCTTTTGAGGACAGCGACGTACAATCCTGCTTCTTCGATTGCCATGACACCAGTTTATCACCAAGAAATTGTAATGCTCCTGAAGTACTTTTCCGTGAATCTAAGCATCCTGCGTTATCAGCGTCTGAAAAAGCTATTAGTTCAAAACCAGAATCCTTCGGATACCAGATCCCCAAGTTAATGGTTCCTTTGATGTATCCGAGGACTCTTTTAGCTACAGAGAGGTGGGTTTCAGTTGGTCTCGACTGATAACGGGAGCAAAGATATACGGCAAAAACAATATCAGGCATGCTAGCTGTTAGATACATGAGAGACCCAGTGATACTTCGGTATTTGGTAGGGTCCACCAATTTCCCATGTAAATCAGCGTCTAGTTTCTTGGTATGTGCCATTGGTGTGGCATAGGTGTCACAGTTTTGCATTTCAAATTTGTTTAAAAGTTCAAGGGCATATTTGGACTGACTCAAGAAAATACCACGGGGTGATTGATGAACTTGCAGTCCGAGAAAGAACGTAAGTTCACCCATCATGGACATTTCAAAATGTTTCTTCATTAGTTTTGCAAAAGCATTTGAGTATTTTAAATGTGTTGACCCAAAAATGATGTCATCCACATAGATTTCCCATGATATTGTATGAAAAGTGTAGGGTTGACCGAACCTTTGGTGAAATTATTGGCAATGAGGAAGGATGATAACTTATCGTACCACGCCCGAGGAGCTTGTTTGAGTCCGTAGAGAGCTTTGTTCAGTTTGTAAACGTGGTTCGGGAACTCTGGATCAACGAATCCTTCTGGCTGGCTGGCATAGACCATTTCTTTCAGTTGACCATTCAGAAAAGCAGTTTTAACGTCCATCTAAAAGACCGTTATATTCATATGAGCCGCGAACGCTAGAAATATCCAAACAGCCTCAAGACGAGCAACCGGAGCGAATGTTTCCTCAAAGTCAATACCCTGTTCCTGTCTATAACCCTTAGCCACCAGACGTGACTTGTTTCTGATTACGGTTCCTTCAGCATCTAATTTGTTTTTCCAAATCCATTTGAGACCAATGACGAAGACCCCTGATGGTCTTTCAACCAGTTCCCATACTTCAAGACATTTAAAATGATTGAGTTCTTCTTGCATGGATTCAATCTAGTTGTCTTTGGTCATTGCACCTTTAATGTTTCTAGGTTCTGATTGACAGACAGTGAGTGCATAAATGCAATGTTCACCGTGTGTGTGAAGACGTTGTCTCGTTACGACTGGTTGATTCAGGTTACCAATAATATTCTCAAGAGGATGGTCTTTTGTCCAACGATGTATGGAAGGTTGATGTTGATATATATTATGCAGATTGGGAGGATTCAAATGGCTTGTAGATGATTCCGCAACATCTGGTGCATCAGTTTCATTAGCAAATGGGTTGAAGAACACCTTTGGATCAAAATCTGAAGGTGGGCGTACTTCATTGTTCAGAACATCATCAGCTGGTTCAGCGTCGTTGGAAGCAGTTTGTTCAACTGTTGTTGTAGAGTCGACTGGTGGTGCTTCTTCAACAGTAGTTGTTGTATCAGGTGTATCAGGTATTGAAGTATGATCAGGTTTAGCAGCGGAAACATTGGATACACCTGGAGCACGTTCATCAATATCATCACTAAACAGAGGAGCAAATAGCTTTTCCATTTGCATGAATCATTTCCTTAACCTGCTTTGTACGACAATTCCAGATCTGGTAACCTTTAGAATTTTCACAATATCCAATAAAGACTCCAATGTCAGCTTTGGCTTTGAGCTTTCCAAAGTCATCACGATCATTATTCGGGTAGCAAAGGGATCCAAATACATGAAAGTGTTTGAGATTCGGTTTTCTGTTGTGGATAAGCTCAAAGGGTGTTTTGTTGTGGCGTTTAGTGATCATTGAGCAATTCTGAGTGTAGCATGCAGTTGACACAGCTTCAGCCCACAAGTAATCTGGAAGTTTAGCATTGATTAACATCGTTCTGGCAGCTTCCACTAACGTACGGTTTCGTCTTTCAACAACTCTGTTTTGTTCCAATGTACGTGCAATTGATGTTTGATGCTCAATTCCCACTTTCTCATAATATTCACGAAGAGTTTGATTCACAAATTCAGTTCCTTTGTCTGTTCGAATTTGTCTGACGGTGTTCCGGAGCTGAACTTGAATTTTCGTGAGAAAGGTGATGATCATCTGTGGAGCTTGATCTTTACTTCGAAGAAAATAAACCCAAGTCCATCGTGAGTAGTCATCCACAATTTCTAAGATGTAGCGTTTGCTGTTAATCTTCTGCACGCGCATTGGGCCACACAAATCCATATGAAGAAGATGAAGCACATGCTGTGAGCTGTGTTCTACCTTTGAAGGAAAGTGAGCACGAGTGCTTTTCCCTTGTTCACAAGCCAAGCATAAGTGATCTTTAGAATACCGGAATCGTGGGAGACCTTCAACAAGTTTGTATCGTGCAAGATTGGTTATGGTCTGAAAGTTTAAATGTGAGAGACGACGGTGCCATAGCCAAGATTTTGTAGATGTAGCCTTTGAGAGTAAACAAATGGGAGATGAAGCAATCATGTCTTGCATTGAGATTGTATAAAGACTTGAATTGCGGGAGCCAGACATAAGATCGTTTCCTTGTAGATCACGAATGAAACAAGTTTTCTCCCGAAATGCTACTTCCAAATCTCCATCACAGAACTGACCTACTGAGAAGAGATTGTGACCGAGGCCTTCCACATAATAAACCCTGCTAATTTCGATATTGCCATTGATGTAATCTCCGTAGCCCATGATAGTTGCGAAGTGATCATTCTCGAATTTGACAGTGCCAATGAACTTTGCTACAAAGTTTGATAACAGTTTGAGATTGCCTGTCATGTGTCGGTAACACCCGCTATCAACAATCCAAAGGATGATCTGTATCACCTGCATTACACACAGATGACACAGATGGAATAGAATTAGATGTGGAACCCGAAGAGTTAGAGGGTTCCGAAGCAGTTATAGTAGAAACACACATATTAATGATTTTGGGCATCCATTTAAATCCTAGTGTATTATGTAACCATTTCTTCCATCTCCAACTAGTCTTTGGTTTAGTCTTAGTGAATGCACTAGGTGGTACTACGATCCTTGGAGGTGATAATGGAGCTATGGGGACATCAATGTTTTTCTTAGAATCTAAAGAGGGTGGTTTACCAAGCACAGACTTAGAAGCTTTAGTGGGCCTAGAGGTATTCTGATTCTTAGGATTCTGTAAACGAGACAAGATAGTTTTAGCAACACATATAACACAAGAAGCTTCAGACTTAACATCAAAAGTACTTAAAGGTTCAGCATTCGTTACAACACTTTTTCCATTACATTTGTCAGACGCAATATCTAAAGTGGGGAAACTTGAGTTTTATTCAAAGTCCTAGGGTGTTCTTCTACTTCAGCATTCTTTATTGCTCTTTTCTTAGGTCGCAACTTCCTATTCTTCCTTGTATTGCTCCTAGGCTGTGAAGTGTGGACGTTTGGAAAAGAGACAACTATTCCTGTTTCAGTAGAGGAAAGCACATTAGTGTCTTGTGTTTTGTCATTAGATGCTTTAGAGTCATTTTGAATCTGTTTGGGTGCAGTTACTACTGTGTTACTATCCCTATCTTTCTTAAGTTTCACCACCTCTGCTTTAAGATCATGTATAGTGTGTAACAAATTAAGATTTTCAGTACGAGTGAGACCATCTCGTCGTAAGACATCTTTCATGTATGCAAGATGATCATCAAGGTCTTTTGACGCTTTAGCACGAGTCTTTTTGAGTAAATCAGATATGACAGAATGGTTCTTTTTAATTTTTGAAATTTCTTGTTCATATTTTGAGATTTGACACTTCAAAGACGCGTTTTCATCATCCAGTTGCTCAGATTTTGAATCAAAGGTTTTTGTTTGCAACTGAGTGATTTTGTTTTGCAAAGCGAGTTCACGATTTTGACAATCTTTTTGACACCATTGAAGACGACGTTTGGCATTTGAAAGCTCATTTAACACTCGTTCATTTTCAACTTTTAAAGGCTTGATTTGTGACACAGTATCAGTAGTCTCAACAATTGCAACAGAATCAACAAAATCAGCAGAGATATAATGAGATGCAGATGCTAAAGAATGAAATAACACAACATTACGGATATCAGCACAGATAACAACTTCCAAGAGTCGATCAACATCTTTTCGTAATAATTTCTTTTTACGTTTAGTATTAGAAATCGATGTTTCTGTTTTCTCGAAAACTCTTTTCATTAGTCCAAGCTCCTTGTGAAAATCCCTTTCCCAATATAGTGCATAGGTTTTCAAATTTTTGACATGAGGTAAAAGTCTTTTCTGAAGAATATCTCTTTGTTCTCGCGCCAGAGGCGATTGCAAATGTTTAACTTTTATTTCAGAATGAAATTCAATTTCACGTTCCAAAATTTTGAGGTCAGAAAGAAAAGTGTCAAAGTATTTGATAACTCGACAACTTTCGGCTTTTGTTTTTACTTCACTAAGTGAAGGTAAAGGACCATTAATTTGTGCACCATTGTGTTGGGGACTAACATTAGAAGTTGGTGTGATAAACCAAGGTGTGTTAGAAGTATCTTTTTGCTCGACGAAAGTGATTGCTTTTGAATAGTTAAATGGTTTGTTATAAACAACATTTTCTAATTTTGATCGACTCTCGTCTTCTGCATCTAATTCCTCTTGACGATTATATTCAACAACACTCATAATGGAATCATCAATTCTATGTTCTGCACTATAAACTTCAGGATTTGGTTTAAATGCTCTATTTGAAAACTTAGGTTTGTAATCAGCAAGATTCGGTCCATATCCATTCGGATTTGTTTTGAAAGTAAACTTTTGAATCGTTGTGATTGATTCACCATGTTTATACACAACATTTCGAAACTCTTTGATTTTGTTTTGTAAGTCAACAATTTCTTCAAGATAGTTATCTATTCATTTTGTTGAATGCTTTTTGTACTCTGAGAACTGTTTTTGACAAGTTAACAACTCAGCCTTGGCTTTTTGATTTTCCAAAGTAAGAGCGTTAATTTGTTGTTTATGATCATGTTTCAGTTGTTCTATTTGAGACAACAAAGCATTCTTGGATGCGACTAGATCACGTATCTGTCGTTCTTGTGATTTTTCATTTTGGAAAGATTTAGCAAAAGCGACTTCAAAACCTTGTTCACGTTTTTCTTGAGTTTTAAAAACGTTGAGTTGTCTTTTTAAGCATTCAATATCCCTGGTTAACAGTGCATTTTTTCCTTTTAATTGCTTGCATAATTCCAGTCAAGATTCTTGGTCTTTAATTAAGGTCATGAGCTCAATTTCTAGATTAGACAAAGGTTCATCTTGTTCAACGTGAGTCGCAACATGATCATTAGTCAAATCCTCAAGTATAACCACGGAGTCAACTTGATTATCAAAGGTAACCATAAGGTCATTTTGATCGTCAAATATAACTACGGGGTCAATTTGATGATCATCGGAATGAGATGTAGACGGCTCATGTTGAACACTCTGAGCCTTGTCAGATGTAGATGTTGGCTGAGATATAAGATCAGTGATGAATATGGTTTGTTCGGGTACCTGAGACAAGCCATCAGTTTCATATATTGGGCCTGTGTTAGCCTTAATAGTTTTTATTAGAAGTGATGGTCATTCACGATTAGGAACTTTGTAACGTGTGTTAGATATCGTGATAGAATAGTCAACGGGCTCGTGGATTGGGCTAAGCTAATTGGGCATTAGTTATGTTAAGCTAGCCTTGTCTAGTTCGTGAAACCCAAGCCCAATCCAAGTCCATCTCAAGGCCCATGGCCAAGCCTTAGGGCATCATCTCTCTTACCTATAAATACCCCTCAAGTATGTCATGTGAGGGGTGTGCTTGAGTGTGTGTGTGTGTGTTTTCCTTGAAGCAATATACAACTTATTGTTTTCATCTTTCTTCTCTCTACCTCTCTAAACATATACACGAATATACATCAAGTCACCATCTCTTTGCTTAATCTTAATCTTTCTCTACGCCTACTGTTTGTATAACGTGGGTGTTTGTGTGGTAAAGGTTGTTATTGTGACAAGGTATATGTGATAAAAGGGGCTTTACAATTGGTATCAATCGCCTAACAATGGTTTAGGAGTGTTTGTGTTTGTTTTGAAGGGTTACGTATAAGCTCACGTTTTACATATTTGAAACGCTTAAAGCTTTAATTTTTGCACTTAAAAATTCAAGATTCTTGTGGTTTAAGGTTTATTTGGTGCTAAAGTTTCAGTTTTTTGCAAAAAGTTAGAAGCTTTACGTGTTTTTCTTCACTTTTGAACTCGTTTTTGGTTCATTGGTCATTTCTACTCGTAACTTTTCTAAGCACTTTGGGTGAAAAAGGTCAACATTTTTGGGTTATTCGAGTGTTTTTAAGGCTTTCTGTGCAAAAGAAATCATTTGAATCGTTGGAAATTTCTTACGAGTAGAAGTCAAAAAGTCAAAACCCTAGTTTTCTACTCATAACTTTTCTAAGCACTTTGGGTGAAAAAGGTCAACATTTTTGGGTTATTCGAGTGTTTTTAAGGATATCTGTGCAAGCGAAATTGTTTAAATCGTTGGAAATTTTTTACGAGTAGGTCAAAACCCTAGTTCTACTCGTAAGAAAGTCAACTACTCATAAGGTTCTACTCATAACTTTTTGGTGAAGTTTCTTCGAGCTATAACGGTGACTCAGTGCTTCCCTCACTTGGATAAGTGTGTGGAACACTTCGACTTGTGGATATCCCTTACGCTGTGACAGTGTAAAGGATTTTTGGTTCTTAACCATAGTTTACGCATAAGCTAAAAGCTTACGAGTAACTCTACGCATAACTTCAAAATTACGCGTAAGGTTTACGAGTAAGTTTTTGTCTACGCATAAGCTTAAGGTTACGCGTAAGATACTTTCTACGCATAAGATCCTACGCCTAAGATCCTACGCATAAGATCCTACGCCTAAGATCCTACGCATAAAATCCTACTCGTAACCACATCCTACTCGTAACCATATCCTACTCGTAACCATATCCTACTCGTAACTTCTTTGGTCTACGCCTAAGCTCTTTCTACGCCTAAGGTTTTTTTTTAAAAAAAAAATTTAATTTTACTCAAGATTTCCCGCCAAAAAACTTTGGTTTAACTGTGAAAATTTTGGTCAAAAATTCAAATTTTTGGGCCTAAATTCAAATTTTTCGGGTCAAATTTGGCGTCAAAATTGTCATAACTCAAATTTTTCATACGACCTTAGAATTGATTTTTATAGTGAATTTCAAATTTTGGGCGAAATTTTTTTAAGAACCAAGGTTACGAGTACGACTTTCAGAATCACCTCAACCGAGCTTAATCTTCATCAACCACAACTCCTTTATCGTTGAATCGATCATACATCAACTTTATCATATCATACCTTCATCAATGGCATCTCAACAAGACATTCATGCAGCCGGTGCAGAAAACCGACCTCCTATGTTGGCAAAAGGTGGTTATCTTCAATGGACAAGTGGAATGCTCTGCTACATCAAGATCAAACCTAATGGGAAACTCATGATTAAATCCATTCAGGATGGACCCTTCCAGCCTCGACAAGTTCATGTACCTGGAAATGCAGATGCAACACCTCCCATCCCACCATCCTCTCATCTTCAAACTGAATCAGAATACACTGAAGAGGATCATAAACAAGTCGATGCAGATGACATGGCAATTCATATTGCCCAACTGGGTTTACCAATAGACATTTTTGCTGCTATAGACAGTTGTGAAACTGCTTTCGATATGTGGGAACGTGTTAGACGGCTATGTTATGGAACAGAAATTGGTAAACAAGACATGGAGAACAAGCTGCTAACTGAATGGGAAAAGTTTACATCTACACCAGGAGAATCCATTGAATCCTACTATGGAAGGTTTTGCACTTTGATGAATGAGCTTATCAGAAACAAGTTGGCACCCAGAACAATCGTTCAAAACATCAAGTTCCTGAATAATCTTCCAGAAGAATGGGGACGATATGTCACTATTGTCAACCAAACAAAAGACTTACATCAGGTGAACTTTGATCAACTAAATGATTTTCTGAAACAAAACCAAGCTGAAGTGAATGAAGTCAGGAAAGAAAGATTGGCAAAGAATCATGATCCATTGGCACTTATTGCTAAGACTCAAACTACAGTGAATACACAACAACAAGCTTCATCATCTTCCAACAACAACAACTTGCAGCAATACATTCCACAACCACAACAACAATTCTATCCAGATCAACAATACCAGGAACAAGGAATCACTGATCCTGAAACTGACCCAGAAGCGACCTTGCAACAGATATTTTCTTTATTGGATAAAGCATTTAACAGTCGCATCGGTAATCAGGCGGTTCCGTATCAGGGTAATCAGTCGGGTCAGCATGTTGGAAATCAGATGGGACAGAATGTTGGGAATAGAGCAGTGGGTAATCAGAATGGGTATGTTGCAGCTCCAGTCGTTGGGAATCATGGAAATGTGAATCAGGGTACTCAGGTTAAGTGTTATAACTGTCAAGGAGTGGGTCACATGGCAAGAAACTGTCCCACTAAGCCGCACAAAAAGAATGGTGATTTTCTTCGGAAAGCTGCTTTGTTAGCAGATAAGCAAGAAGCGGGGTTACAGTTGAGTGCTGAGGAACATGACTTTTTCGCTATTATGGATGATTTGGAAGACCTCGAGGAACTCAATGTGAACTGCATCTACATGGCAAATCTTCAGGAGACTAAGTACGACACTGACTCTGACGCACCTCCTGTCTATGACGCAAATGCAGTATCTAAGGTACCAATCATTGATCCATGCTATAACAATGTCATATGTGATGTGTTTACTCATGACGAACAGCATTCTGTGACATCCGCACCTACTTATGATACATACATGGACAATCCGAGTTGTAGCAATACTAACTCTGAAACTCCATATGTGGATCCTAGTGGAGGCTGTGTGGCACAAAATACTGAGACTGATGAGGAAACACGTGCTTATGTTGAATCATTAATCAATCAATGTGGCATTGAAGTTGAGAAAGTTAGAACGGTCAATCGTGAAGTTAAGGCCGCGAATGTTAAATTGACCACTGAGCTTGAGAGTTACAAGGAGCACGCCAAAGCCTATGAATTTCATACAAACAAAATGTCCGAATTAGAAATTGGTTATCGAGATTCTGTTTTAAGAGAAAAACAATTGCAACTCAAGTATGATACACTTGATGTGAATCTGAACTTGAAAATAAAATCTTTAAACAAGGAAATTTCTGAACTAAATGACCAACTTTCTAAACAAAAAGCAATGTTCTCTGATCTTGAAAAAGAAAAGAAACAGTTGATTGCTGATTTTTCAAAACGAGAAGATTCTCTTCTTGATGAAATTCTTGATAAAACGGAAAAAATCAAAACATTGGACAATTTACTTCTTACAACGGGTCATTCCGCTAAGACAAACAAGATGCTTTCTAATCAAGTAAATCCGATTTTTCATACGACACAGAAAATGGCTCTTGGTAACTCACCTCCCTGTTTTCTCAAGAAAGCTCAGAAACAACGGAATGTGTTGAACAATCGAAAACCTTTGCATGAACCTATAATTATGCATGATTCTCTTGAAACGTTGGAACTATCTGAGGAGAGTAGATCCAAAATGAAACAAAAACATCCGGAAATCAAACCTATTGATTATAATAAATGAAACCAAATTAATGGTATTTCGTTTGTTTCTCAATCAACGTTTTCCACCACACCAAGTGTTTCAAACAAAATGTCAACACCAGTTTCAAAACCAGTCTCAAAACCAGTTGTAGTCTCAAAATCTCTTTCAAAAATCGAACAAATGTATTCAAACAATCCTTTTAACACAAGTGATACTAGAAGCATTTTAGATGACGTTAAAACTAGAATTGGGTATCTTCAAGAGACTGTCAAGTCTAAAACCAATATTACAACTAACATCTGGTTTACTCGTCATGATGACGAAACAAAAGAGTTTTTTAAAACCCAAATTGCCCCTCCGTTAACTGCCATCAGTGCGAGGGTAATTCATGTTGAACAAGCACTTTTGAAAGAAACAGCTGACTTTGTCAAGGACCATAAATCCCTGGTAAAGCAAGCTAATGAAAGTTTTGAACACATCAAAGTTTTGGAAAATTTAAATGATTCTCTCTTCGAAGATGTTCTGACTACTGATATTATGTCCATCATTTTGCAAACATATTCTGTTGAAGATCATGAACGAATCTAGGATGAGACCTCCGAAATTGTTTCAAAATATGAAAAAGCTCTTATGAAACTTGAAAAAGAAAATGTCTCATATTTTAAACAACTTGATCGAAAATCTGAGGAATGCAAGTATGACAAACTGTCGTATGAGCGTGCCTACAAGGACATGAAAGAGCAAAATGATCTTTTGAGAGCTCAGTTGGGAAGTCAAAAAGGAAAGGCTGTGGATACTAAGTTTGCAAAACCATTGACTGAGGAGAACACAAATGTTCCCAAACCGGTTTTCAAACCAAAAATGTCTATTTCTCAGTTTGCTCCAAAAGTCAATGAGAAAAATGATTTGTCAAAAACAGTCACTCCACAGACTTTGCCTATTAAAAAGAGAATTATCAAAGCTTTTGAAAAACCTGTTTTTGATAAAGAAAAAGTGTTTACACCTGGCATTTCTAGGAATAGTACACGGAATGTGACCAAAAATCCAGTTAAAGAATCTGTCGGTTCTAATGACATGGTCGACAATCACTATCTAGAAGAAGCTAGGAAAAAGGCACAGACTCGAAAAGACGGAATTTTAGGTGCAACATCTAGGGTGATGAATTCTACAAGATTTCAAGGCACTGCTACTAGTAGTAAACCATTACCTAGGAACACTCTACAAAAGACTAGGGATTGGATTGCATCTAAGAGTAGTTGCGCAAAAGAAACTGCTATGCCCTTAGAAAACAACACTAGGAATTCTAAGTCTTTTTCGAACAAGAATCAATTTCCAAAAGATTGTAGGGACAGAGTTAAAGCTAGTGTTTTAAACGAGAATATTGAATTTGTCTGTACTACATGTAAAAAATGTATCTTTTCAGCTAATCATGATGCATGTGCCTTACAATATCTCAAGAAAGATAATTCTCGTGCCAAGGCACAATCCACTAAGACACCAAATAGAAACAAGCCCGTTGATAAAAAGACAAACAAAAAGACACCTAATAGAAAGATCTCTTCAGGACGTAGTTTTTCTAAAACTGAGTCTTCCGCTGCATCTGATAAGAAAACAACTCCTAGATCTTACCTTAGGTGGATACCCACGGGCAAAGTTTTCAACAAAATAGGTCTTAGATGGATTCCCACAGGAAAGATTTTTGAAACTTGCACCAACACAGATAATAGTGAGAATCATTCGGATAAGGAAGTCAGATCCACTACAACCGTTGATAGTGATCACCCTCGCCGTGAGGAAACATGTACTTCTAACACTGTTATTTGTGAAAATTCTTCTTCTGTGGATGCAGGTACTTGTAAAAGTGTTGAAGGTTCATATACCCCGTGTGGTAAAGAAGAACTTTATGCCAATTTCGCATGTGGAAATCCTTTTCTAGTTCCACTCTTAACTCCACTTTTACTTGTCCCAACTTAATTTTCTTTCTTCAAATCTTCTTTGTAAATATCTCTTGAAAAAACAAAATACAAAATTTGAAAAACCAACAAAAGCAAAATATAAAAATATAAAATTTTCAAAAATACAAAAACAATATAAAATCAAAAATCCAAAAATATTCTTCTCACGACATGTCTCTCGTATAATCGATATTCTGTACGTTTCTAGAAATGTCATTCAACAATGATACGGGCATGTACAGATGCTTGAGCGAGAGTTCTTTAATTGTTTTATAAAAACATGTCGTTTCTCAAAATTTCTTCATAATGGCTTTCGTATACTTCAGTACGAAACCCGGACTTCAAAGAAAGGAAAGTGCTTAACCAATCAAAGGTCTTAAATATTTTTCAAAGCACTTTTCCTAAAAACAATGGCTTGTAAGTATTTCAGCTTGCAACCCGATCTTTAAAGAAAGGAAAGTGCTACGCAAAATCGATTTTCATATATATCGAGCACTTATCCTAAAAAAAATGAAGATAATTTTTCTCTAAATGTCTTCAAAAGATTTTCAAAATCTTCTTTTCATCTTGCGTACCATCGATTCGAAATTTTTCAAAATCTCTCACATTTGGTACCAAGATAACTCCCTCTAAACCCTTAATTGATTCTAAATTTTCTGTAAGAAAAATATGATTTCTTTAAGGGGGAGTATAAAACCAAAATTGTTCCAAAATTCATGCTAAATCAGTTTCTCTCCAAATGTTTTTCGAAAAACATATCTTTTAATCATTTTGTTTCAAAAACATCATAGATATGCTATTTTTGAGGGGGAGAAACGTGATTAAAATGTGATCAAAAAGGTTTAATGATCGTTGCTTGAATCTCAAAAGAGCTCGACTCAGTTGAAACCAATGAATTGACGAGGAATCATGTACCATCTCGAGAAACTTTCTATGACTTGACCAGGACGGGTAATAATTTCAAGCTAGTTCTCTAGTGATGTAAACGTGTCTCGAATCGGTCTTGTTCATTTACAGTCGATCAATTCAAAAAGTGCGAACTCTACCCTCTATGTGCAGATTTCTGTCAAAACTTATAAGCACATGTGAAGGGGGAGTGTTTCTGAAAATATAAAACTCACGGAGTGTTTCAAAAATGTTTTCTATCATAAACACTCTGAGAGACTTTCAAGAAAATGGTTTTATGGCAACAATAGGACAGTCATGGAGTTATAAGGTGACTAAGGATAGGAAATCCGTCCTATGATCCACCAGAGCCGGAGGGATCTACCCAAGGACATCACAAATAGTTAGTATTAGAAGTCCTTAGGAATGATTGGAAAAAGGAGTAATGTGAGAAAGGAGAAAGAAGGGGTTGAAGAATTAAAAAGAAATGTAATAGAAAGGGTGAAAAGAAATAGCCCTCCATATTCAACCTTAGGGCAGAAACCGGGTTCAATAAATATGCTACTGGTTGTCACTAGATGACACTGGTATTGAAGACCAAGACGTCATGGACCCAGTGACGCACTGCACTAAACCTTCTAGCCACTCAATTCCTCTTAAAAGGATTTGTTTCATTCTCACTGGGAACCCTACATAATCTATTGACTTTCTCTTAGAGATTGTTGGTATTGAAGAAGGAGACCCTCTCCCTAGTCTCCGCTCAAGAAAACCAAAATGCACTAATCGAGTCTAGAGCCACGAGATTCATCAAAAGATCTCATAGGAACACATAACATGACATCGCTTGTTGTTCATCAATAAGGGCACAAGTGATATATTATAGAGTCCTACGCAGATCTTAGCAATCTGCCAAAACATTTATGAGGGGAGTTACAACTGTAATCTTCAATGATTGAATGGAAATTCCTGCCAGGGTCAACATCAAACAGCCCTGACAGCAGGTCACTTCGGTAATTCCGTGGATTACGCTTATCGTGTCTCAAACGGTCTACAGTCGTGGGGTGATGCTTCGGTGTACCTCAGCGACTCATCTAAACTGTAGATGTACTTCGGTATATCGTGTTATCTCACTTGTGGGACTCCAGTTCAGGAACGGCCTCTGTGAGAATTAGAGACGTGTTTTCACACTATGCTGTTAACACCCTCGAAATTCAACCTTGTAAGTGCCAGAATCCGCTTATTACTAACCTGTTTTATGTTTTCTTCTTATGGAAGCTCCGGAGCGGATGGATCGTGCAGACTCGCCACATGCTCATACCAACAACACATGAAAGTTCTCATAAAATCAAAGGCAACTCAAAGTTAAAGATGATTCTTCGTCAATGTCAAAGAATCTACAAAGTGTAAAGACTCGAGAACTTCATCATTAGAAACTCAAAGTCAAATAGAAGTGTGAGCATGGTGGAGAAAGACGTGGAGACACCAAACCAACGAAGTTGACAATGGCAGACAACCACATCAACTGATCACAAAGCATGAAGGAACAAAGATTTAAGACTATTCTATATCTACACACAAAGTTCAAGCTCGAGAAAAGTAAAGACCTAATCAAGTGGAGCATCATTTGAATGACCACCCCTTAGGGGGAGATTGTTAGCCTTAATAGTTTTTATTAGAAGTGATGGTCATTCACGATTAGGAACTTTGTAACGTGTGTTAGATATCGTGATAGAATAGTCAACGGGCTCGTGGATTGGGCTAAGCTAATTGGGCATTAGTTATGTTAAGCTAGCCTTGTCTAGTTCGTGAAACCCAAGCCCAATCCAAGTCCATCTCAAGGCCCATGGCCAAGCTTAGGGCATCATCTCTCTTACCTATAAATACCCCTCAAGTATGTCATGTGAGGGGTGTGCTTGAGTGTGTGTGTGTGTGTTTTCCTTTGAAGCAATATACAACTTATTGTTTCATCTTTCTTCTCTCTATCTCTCTAAATACATACGAATATACATCAAGTCACCATATCTTTGCTTAATCTTAATCTTTCTCTACGCCTACTGTTTGTATAACGTGGGTGTTTGTGTGGTAAAGGTTGTTATTGTGACAAGGTATATGTGATAAAAGGGGCTTTACAGCCTGTGTCACTCATGTGAAGAGCTTGCATGTGTGCCATCAACATCACTGCTGCATTAGCCTGCAAGTCCTCCATATCATCATCAGAATCTGCATCTGCCATGAAGCTTTGTTCCTTGTTGGTAAGAGTTCCACCAGCTTCATCCTTAAGAGCCAAAAGTAAAGCCTCCTTGTGATAAGCATTGCCTCTAGTCCTCGGCTTTGGGCATGCATTAGCCAGATGACCCTTCTCATTACAATTATAGCAACGAAGACTGATTCGTTATTTTAGCAAAGGCAGTTTTAAAATTTTGTATTCCCGATTAAGAATCAATCACTACTTGAGGACAAGTAATAATCAACCTTCCGGATGTCGTATTCCTAGGCGAGAGATGAATTGAATTTTATGTATTTGTTTGTTCGTTTAAAATGATGCTTGATTATCGTTTTGGTTTTGTAGGCTAATTTTTTAAAACTTTTTATACTAATTAATAAAGCAACTATTTAAGTGAGATAAAAATTAAACTAATAGCAAATAATACCGACTAACAATATATGATAAAAAGTTATGCTTGTCAAGTGTGGTGAAAAGTTCATTAAGTGTGGATTTTTCTTTAAAAGCACTAATGTAATTAATACCCGTCGAAACAAATTATTTCCTCACAACATTGGCTTATATTGAAAACAATTATTTTTCGGGGTAAAAATTAGTAGACTTTAAATAATTAATTATCCCAACGGCTTTTGCCCGTTAAAATAACCAACTACTCAAATCATCGATTATCCGAAAATTATTAATTAACAACCTTTAATTATCCGTTTAAAAAGTAGATTTTTCTCACAACGTTGGTTTATATTGAAAATCCTACTTTTTATCTAGATAAAATCTACTTGGTTAAATAGTTAAAATCCTTAACGGCTTTTGCCCGTTAAAGTTTCTAAAAATCAAACCAAGTAAACCAAAGGCTACCAATTAATAATCTCTAATATTCCACACTAAATTTCACAATTCACCAATCACTTAACAAGCATAATAAAAATCTACTCACTAATAGTCATAAGTAAACCAACAAAGATAATAATAATAATAAGCTCAACAAACATCATTTTTCCACAAGCTAAAAGAGAAAGTAAGGAAAATAGAACCCGATCTACAATACGAGACGAATAATACCACCCGATTTTATAAACTTATCAAACCCTAAAGTTTACTTCTTTAAAAGCTTTAATAAGACCAAATATTTAATAAAGTTTATGACTTTATTAACTAAATAGCTTATTAAGACTAAAAAGCTTTAAACTTTAGTTAATAAGAAAGCTTATAAAACCCTTAAGCTCCTCGCCTTAGGATGAAAATGATGAGAAACTAAGCAAGATCACAACTTTATCAAAGGTTAGAGAATAAGCAATATTATGGATCAAATAAGCTATGGAAAAGCTTATTGATCTAAAAAGCACTAAACTTTAAACAAAATAAGCAAAGAAAAAGCTTAGAGATTAGATCCAATATCCACCCAAAACTAAGAGGTTCAAATCCGAAGATTAAACGTGAGTTGGGTATATTTAAGGACTAGATCTAAATAAATAAGCTAGAGATAAGTTAAAATGATTAATACTTTTTTTTTTGATTTTTTATAAAAGAAGTTGAAAAGGAAAATAAATCTAAGTAAATAAAAGAGTTTTTTTTTTTGAAAAGAAACTAAAAATAAAAAAGTGCTTATTGAATAAGCTATATGAAAAGCTTACCCAAAAAAGCTAGTCTTTTATATCTAAAAATAAGCTATAAGGAAGAGCTTATTCAAGATAAAAAGATATGTAAAAAGCTTAAAGTGAAAAAGCTATAAGAGAGCTTATCACTAAAAAGCTAAACTAATAAGCTACAATAAGCTAATAAGCTAAAATAGATTATTAGATAAGAAAAAGAAAAAGAAAAGAAAGAAATAGATGAAAAGGAAATAAGCACTTAAGTAAACTCCATAAACATCATTATCATTAATAAGCAATAAATATTTGGTACAATAAGTTCTTAAAAATAAGCTAAAAGCTTGAGCAATAAGCTAAAGAAAATAAGCTACTAAAACTAAAAAATAAAAATGAAGTGTGTGTAAAATTAATGTGTGTATCCTTTTTTTTTCTTCTCTTCATTGATGCTCCAAATAAAATAACCATTTGAATTGTTTTTCCGTGATCTTTCCAATGGTGTGCTCGGATAATTTTTACGACTTCGTTTGAACTTCGAAAAACATGGAAATATAGTCGAAACTCATCCGAAAATCACCGTTTTTGCTTTGTTTTGAAACCCTTGTACCTGCAAGACATAATAACACATATCCAACATTTTTGCAATATAATTTGACATATTTAATGGTTATTAGTCCGATTTAGCATATTTTTAGCTATAAAATGATGTGTGTTTTAGCACTCATCAAAGACCATTAACCCCATTCTGAGCATTACCCTGTTCAACCACTTGAGCTCTTTATGGAGCACCCATGTTATTCCTACCCATAGCATTAAACCCTTGACCACCACCCATCTGATGAACATTACCCCGATTATGAACTTCAACATATCCATTGTTAACAACTGCCTGATTCCTTATGTTAGATGAGGTACGAATGCGATTGTTAGATTTGTTTAAGTATCAGCCGAAGGCTTTAGCAATCATGACAAACCCTTGCTGCAATGCATCGAAAGCTTCTGTATCCTCATTGGATTCACTATAAAGTGCTTGATCATTGTTGTTGTTGTATGGAACCAATTGAGTTTCTGGAGATTTTTTCTTTGACGGATCATATGGTGTAATTGTTGCAGTTGGTTGAGCAGCGGGTTGTGGAGGATAACAAGTTTGAGCCCACAAAGCTAATTGTTGATTATCCGGAAGTGAAGGTGAGATAGTTTGTCCACGGATAACCCTTTCTTTATCAACTTCTTTTTTATGGGGCTTCAAATAGTCGTACAACAATCCGTATGTAGCATGATGAAGATTCTTCGCTTGACGAAGGAAAATGACATACTTTTCCCATTCAGGACCAAGACTACTCAGGAACTTAGTGTTGACATCAATTCTGGGCATAATGATGTTGTGTTTGTCCAAATCATTGATAATGTCTGAAAATTGATGATGATATGACTCTAATGTCTCTCCGGGTTGAATCATGAAGTGTTCATAAGCCAAGTAGATTTTGGATTCCATGTCTTCTTGATTGAGTGTCGTGCCTTCCATGAGAAGATGAGTATGCTCCCACATTGCTTTAGCAGTCTTTTGAGCATCAACACTTCGAAGGATCGGATTGGGTAAACCCAAAAGGATGTATTGCATTGCTAGCTCATCAGCTTCGAAATGTAGAAGTTCATCAGCAGTGAGGTCAAAAATGGTTGCAATGTTAGTGACATCATCTCTTGGTGGAATAGCATTTGGATCTCCGGGTGTAATGAGAGTAAGCATCTGAAATGGACCTTCCATAATGACCTTCTTTAAGAACTTTCCATGTGGCTTCTTTAGATCACAAAACCTAAAGAACCTAATCACCCATTGATCGTAGTTTCCGGGAGTGAGCATTGGAGGTCTATCAAGTGAGCCAGCTTCATGAATTGATTGTTGGCTACTTAAGGCTTCACACATCTTGCCAAACCATGACGGTTCCTTCATAGTATTCCTGGATGGATGTTGATTGTAAAAGTTCGTGTAAGGTTGTACTTGAAGACTAGGTGGTGGTTGAACCATTTGTGGTGGAATTGCTCCTTGTTGTGGATAATGTTGTTGATTAAATTGTTGTTGATAAATTTGTTGTTGTTTATTGAATTGTTGATGTTGTGGACTTAGTTGTTGTTGTTGTTGCTGAGAATACGTATATGGAAAGTAGCTAGAGTATGGTGGTTGAGACATGTTGAAAACTTGTGTTGAAAAATGGATCTTTGTAGTCGAATGAAACATTGTTGATGAAGTATCATTAGGCGTAGAAACCAAGCTTAGGTAAAGAACACTTAAGTGTAAAAACACCAAACTTACGCGTAAAATAATAGTTACGCGTAGGATTAGCTTACGCGTAAGAGTTGAGAAACACTAAGGTTAAGCGTAAACTGAAAGTTAGACGTAGAGAACTTATGCGTGGGATTAGCTTATGCGTAAGACAAGGCTTAGGCATAAGAAAAATCTTAGGCGTAAAGAGTTCTACGCATAAGTTCGAGCTTATGCGTAAAATTAGGGTTTTGCCCAAAAAATCCTTTACACTAATCTCAGTGTAAAAGATATCCAAAGTCGAAGTGTTTTCAGGCTTATCCAAGCAAGAAAACACTGAGTAAACCAATTTCACTGAAGATCAAACCAAGGAAAGCTTATGCGTAACTTTAGGGTTTCGTTATGCGTAAAACTTAGCCAAAACTGATTTTTAGCCCAAAGTGTTTCTAAACCAGATTTTTGTGATGAAACAGCTTCAATATCACCAAAATAACACAAAAGTGTGAAACTTGATGATCCAAAGCTTATAAACACCTTACGCGTAGTAATGAACACACGTATAAAACCAAGCTTAAAATTAAGGAAATACACGTAAAGTTTGAAGCTTTTTGCTAAAAACAGAAATTTTAAAACCTAAAAACTTTGAAAGTACAAGAATCTTGGATTGTAAAGTGTAAAAAAATGAGTTTTTAAGCGTGAAAAGTTTGTAACCCGTATGTTACACGTAAAACCAAAACAACTTCAAAACACAAAACCTTTTCACCCAACTATTTGGCGATTGATACCACTGTTAGGTCACCATATTAGTAACACAAGCATCAATATAAGAATTAGAGGTAAGAGATGATCGGATGAACAAACACACACACACACGCGTATGAAATATGAGAAGAGTTATGCGTAAGGAAATGTGTGAATTGAACAACCAACCTTCTAAGGAAGGTTTACAAGAGTATTTATAGGGCAAGGAGCTAGGGCAACACTACTAGGATCCTTCCCTTCTTATGGGCTTGGGCCAAGGCTTATGGGCCTTCTACATAAGCCTTAGCATAATAACAAACATAAAGGCCATAATTAAGCTAACTATTATATATTAATTACTAACACTTGAATTCTAGTTTAGGAGTGATTCCAACACAAGTTATTCAGATAATTACCACAAAAGTGGCACGTAGAATTTAAGGTCAATTCACCCTTAAGATTTTATGCACATTATATAGTAATACTTGGTAACTCCATTAAGACGCACAAATGAGCAGAGAATTAGGTCAGCGCGAAGCATATTACATACCCTCATCTTTAAGGTCACAATTTAATGCGTACCAACCTTATACCCATCACACAGTTTGTCATTAATGGGTGAGCCGTTCTAACTATTTTGTGCAAAAAATCAATCAATTAAACGATTACGAATACTATGCTTAAAAATACATGTTTCACCATTGTTTAGGTCAGTTTATTGTTATTATAAAATACCCTTGTTACACATAACAAACAAGCAAGTATTTTAAAATAAACAAATAAACAATGAATGCATAACATAATAATAAGTCATGCATATCAAATAGCCACATGCAAACCTTTTGGTAAATCCTATTAATAATCAATTCTAGATCTGTCAATATGTATATATTTAATTAAGACTTTCACCCGTTTTCAGCTATGTACAAGGTGAGCCACATGCATCGATTCATCGATTGCGTAAGTCAAAATTAAAACATATACCACATAGCACATAATTGATTAAATAATAATGATTGGGGTCTTCCCCAATTTTAGATCTATCATAATATTTAGTGTATATCACTTAACCAAATAAAACATACAATAAAAGCAGATCCATGATAAAACATGCATGTAATTATCATGGATATAAATCACACTTAACAATTAATGCAATTAAACAGAGTTAAGTAATACACATAAAATTGCATGCAACCTAGGGTTTCTAATCCAATTAAAACTGAAGTTTACAAAACCCTAACTAGGGCACCAAAAAACGCCCCCCCCCCCAAAAAAAAAATTAGGGTTTATGTTTTGCAAACCCTAGATCTACGCATACAATTAATAATACAATCATGTTTATTTATTTTATGTGTTTCAGTAATTAATTACTTGTTATACAAGGCTCGTGATGCCACTGTTGAGTTTAAGATATACGAAAACAAATAGAATCATATAGACACCACAGAGTACACAGTGGAAGACTTAGAATCATAATAATAATTAATTAACTGAAATATGTGTAACATACCTCTTGCAATTGGTAGATCTCTTCAATTCAAGAACCCTAATTAGGGTTTATGTGGTTTAACGAATTGACCCTTACCATTTTTCAATTCAAACCAATTGATGTAACAATAGTGTGTTACGCCACCTTTTTGTACACACGTACTATTATCAATTCGATGCGAATGCTAGTTCTTGATCACAATAGAATAACCAAACACCTTTGTTATGCTCAAGGTCACTCGTAAATCCCTTACAATGGGGATTCACTCGTCGACCAAGAACAAGAGGGAAGAAAAGAAGAAGTTTGGCCTTCTAATAAAATCAAGTGTACCAAAGGATGAATACATGGGATGTATTTATAGCCTTATGGTAGATGTCAAGATTACTATGGTTTCCGATGTGGGATTCCATAGTTTCGGCCAAAAACAAGCCCAAAAGAGGGTTCCTAAAACTGTCTATTGGCTTTTTTACTTTTCTTCATATCCCGTTGATATTTAACGACCGATAGTCACTTTCGATAAGTTCTTATCGCTCGTTTAGTCGTTTATTGTGAATTTAATAATTAAACATAATATTTTATATAAATTATTAAAACATCGAGTCTCATACGTAAAGTGTGCAATCCCGTGGTCTCGAGTTCGAATCCGGTCATACACATATTAAATATATCCATAAACCAACATGAGATCCATATTCTTATTAACATGGTATTAGAAACAAAAGGATAAGTATGATGATAAATCATCAAAAGGTTTTTCCAGAAAACCATACTCGAGTTGTTCTGGGGTCATTGGCGTGTTGCTAGATGCTAACCAATGTCATTACTTATACTAAGATATCTCCAAGTGGGAGCTGTTGGTTTATGGATATATTTAATATGTGTATGACCGGATTCGAACTCGAGACCACGGGATTGCACAATTTACGTATGAGACTCGATGTTTTAATAATTAATATAAAATATTATGTTTAATTATTAAATTCACAATAAACGACTAAACAAGCGATAAGAACTTATCGAAAGTGACTATCGGTCGTTAAATGTCAACGGGATATGAAGAAAAGTAAACAAGCCAAGAGACGGTTTTAGGAACCCTCTTTTGGGCTTGTTTTTGGCCGAAACTATGGAATCCCACATCGGAAACCATAGTAATTGTGGAAAACTAGAAGGGGGTTGAATAGTTTTGCCGATTTTAAGTTAGTTTCAAAAACTTTAGATTCGATAATACGTGAGATCTTATGGATGTAGAGAAAGTATAGATCTAATGATAAAGCAAGTAAATAAAGTAAAGTTAAGGGATAGAAATGACACAACCGATTTATAGTGGTTCGGCTACAAGGACACCTTCCTTGCGCTACTCCACTCCCCAAGTCACCTACTCGAGAGTTCAAGCACTATGTCAACAAACTCCTTCACTTGGCGGAGAAGCCTTCACAACGTTGCTTAACCTTTTTCCGGTACAAAGCTAAATACCGAGTCCGTAACACGGTGGACCAAACCAACACGACTATTACACAACAAGTATGTGAAATATCAAATACAAGATCTTCGCTACAGAAATCTTATGGAGTGACAAATAAATCAAGGACCCCTTGCTTGGATGACTTGTAGAATGCTCGTGATCTCGCCTTAGAGAAGGACCTATATGAGAATCACAATAGAAAGAAAGAAGAACAACTCTCTAGATCAAGTGATCTATATGTTAGAAGAGAATGAGAGTGTTTGAGATATTTAGTAAGAAGAGGGGTGAGTTAGAATGAGGAAATGGCTCTCTATTTATAGGCAATTTCTGTCACTGTTCCCCGGATCCCACGGATTCCTCCCACTTGGGATCCGTCTAGTGCAATCCTAGAGATCCGTGGGACGCTCCTCTTTGCCCATGGGTTTTTTGGTTATGGGTCATGGGTTATGGGCTGGTCCATGGGTTTTCCTTAGATTCAATGTATCTAAAGTATACATTGTATCTAGCCATCTTGGGTATGGGTTATGATCCATAGGTTATGGTCCACGGGTTGTGGTTTTTACCCATCCTGATAAACTATTACAACAAATAATTAATTACAACATTTTTGTATTTAAATGGCTATATGTAATGCTTTACAAAAATAACATGTATCCTTATAATTGTACTTAAGATAACTTTATATTTGTTATCACCAAAACACAAAGAGATCGCAAAATATTAATAAACGTTTTTACGGTTTATTTGTATTAATAGTAATCTTGACATCTACCATAGGCTATAAATACATCCCATGTATTCATCCTTTGGTACACTTGATTTCATTAGAAGGCCAAACTTCTTCTTTTCTTCCCTCTTGTTGTTGGTCGACGAGTGAATCCCCATTGTAAGGGATTTACGAGTGACCTTGAACATAACAAAGGTGTTTGGCTATTCTATTGTGATCAAGAACTAGCATTCGCATCGAATCGCTAATACTACGTGTGTACAAAAACGTGGTGTAACACACTATTGTTACATCAATTGGTTTGAATTGAAAAACGGTAAGGGTCAATTCGTTAAACCACATAAACCCTAATTAGGGTTCTTGAATTGAAGAGATCTACCAATTGCAAGAGGTACGTTACGCATCTTTCAGTTAATTAATTATTGTTATGATTCTAAGTCTTCCGCTGTGTACTCTGTGGTGTCTATATGATTCTATTTGTTTTCATATATCTTAAACTCAACAGGTTTATTATGATCAACTTGCAACATCCCAGGTGTAATGTCATCAAGTAACTGTATCAACAAATGCTGTTTTTATTCCGAGAAGTAACAGTCCATTTAAAAATACTGGTTCCTAAACCTAAATGACATGTTAATGCCAACTTACGCAGCTCCTTAGGGGAAAAGTAGTTAATCTTAAATGGATGTTTACATGGTTATATGCAGTCACAAGGTGGGATGAATCAGGAGATGAGCACCATGAGCAGCTTGACTCCTAGCAATAGCACAGCCACATTGCAGATATCAGGTAATTACATAGTGTTTCACTTATAACGTACAAAAATAATCTAAAGTTACACACATTTTGTTGATCTTTCTCACACCTGAAAACATAGCCTTATGAAGTGTGGATAATTATATTTTGTTGTTGATACCCTTTGTTTGTTAAGTGGTGATGTTTGTGTGTTTATCATGAATAATGATGGTAGAATCCTTACAGCGGTGGTTTTCAAAAGGGCGGCTTCTTTATGGAGGTTCCAACTATCATTTATTGATTTAGAGCAGTGTTAGTGTTTTTGTTCAGACTTCTTAAATTTTATTGTTTAAATTTGATTTCATTATTTTGTTAGTTTACATTATAATTATATTATGGTGTGTTATGTGTTTTAATTATTTTTTTGATGACGTAGTTAGTAGTTGTATAAGGTTTTATTTTCAATAAGTTTTTAAACGAAATTTTATAAACCAAGAACTGATATCAAAAGTTTGTGATACCTCTACATCCAACTTTGACATCTTTGAACATTTTCTTAGATCTTCTAGCAAGCTAGCGAGGCAATTGTTTGACGCCTACACGAAATTGCCCAAAGATGGAGCAATCTAAAACCATGTGCATACCATTAATAAGTCAGAATAGTCACATTTATACCACTACAACTGCAGTAGACTATCCCAATAGTGGACATAAAACATTTGCTCAAAGGTTCGACACATTTGTGGCAACATGACACCCCATTTAAGATTACATCTAATCATGATTCATAGTTGCAATTTTCAAAACATAATGCAGTGTACATCCACACACCTTGAGGATAGATAAATCGACGCAATTTCCAAAGAAGAAAGGAAGATCCTTAAGTTGGTTTCCCGAACAATCAAGCCTGTAAAACCATAAAACATTAAGCTACATTTCAAATCGTTTAATACATACTTCATGGATGTTGTTACAGTTAGTATTCATTATACGCTCAATATACAATCGATTGGGAATGAGACCTACTTGATCAAAGAAGTTGCCGATCCAACTTCTTCAGGTATCTTACGTAGAAAATTGTTGGACACATCTAATGCCTTAAGTGATTTAAGCCTGTGACGAACAAAAAAAGTTGCAACTAAAGTCTGTTATGGCTAACATTCAGCACGGCCAACAAAGGTAAGTTTCTTATGTCTTCCTTTTGGTGATTCAATTTCGTTATGAGTCAATATCAGCTTCTATAAATCCGTTGCCTGCAACAGTTGAATTAACACTAAAATTAAATAAAAAGTTCTTTTATAACATATACAAATTAGTTCTTGGGGTTGTTATTCATTCCTGGTACAATGATGCCCCAAATTGTGTTTTATGATTAAGAATTATCATACTAAATAACAATAAGATGACATTTCTACTTTGTGAGTTTGATATTTCAACAATAATCTCAATACTGATCTAATGTTTTTAGGATATTTGTTTCACCAATGCATCGTAACTCCCCACGACCAAGCATCGGATTCAGGAGATTGCCAGCATCTATTGCACCGTGTAGTTTAAATTATGAATATAGAAGTGCCTGCGAATTTTCAAGTAGAGGCAAGCTCCATTCCATGAAAAGAAAAAAATAAATAATAAATAAATAAATAAATAAATTTAGCTTATATTTTTGAGTAAAATGATTCAGATGGCTTTATGTATATAAAACACTCCAGGTTAGTTTTGCCCCATTTGACTCATTGACCCATTTCCATTAGGCCAACTATTTTTTTAACATTGCCTCATGAGAGTTAATTAACTATTCAAATCAATGCAGCTAAAAGTTAAGGACCGAGACCGACTCTATCTACCATCACATAAGCATGAATATGCATACCAAAGAAGATACCAACCGGGTAGCTAATATAATCTCTAACCGGACAAATGGGTAAATTTAAAGGTTTAGCTGCAATGAAAACGGGTCAAATATGTTAAAGGAGTCAAAGGTAGCCAAAGTGTATTTGTAGTGTGTCAAACCTCATTATTGGAAACTATCCCTTCATTATGGAAAATGAAGTATCTGGGGGTGTGTTTGTGTATGTATATGTATTTATAGATGAGTATAAACCTAATAAATGGCAGTAATGTGATTCTTATACTTGGAGTAACCTGTAGTAATAGGGAAAATAAATAATCAATCTTTCATATGTTGTTTAGATTATTTAAACATGGATATACATATCCGTAAGACATCTATGTACAAGACATCTATATACAGGGTACATATTTTCTTATTTTTAGGACCCCATGTCATTTGTCTAACACCCTACTGTACACCCTTTTTAGATCAATAAATATGATATGCAAAAACTATTTATGTTCTTTACATGCACAAGTAATTTGATCAAGGCATCCTAACCCCTTAGTTTTGCTTCTTAATTGCAAAGGATACCATGTTTTGTTTTCAGATAACATTTAATGATAGGTTGAAGTAGCATTGACTCGTCATCTATGTGAAAAAAGTGGGGCTTGTTAGGTTTTTTTTAAAGCAAAAACTGGCACTTCACTCACTGAAAGTAAAGCATCATAGAATTTTGGTGCACATGGTACTATCATCAACTGAATAATTAAGAGTGTATGTTAATCAACGCATTCAGTCAGCTACAAAGTAGAAAGTGGAGTGCATAATGTAGTTTAAATATTTAGTAAAAAGAAGTCGTATGTTTGGTTATCCATCTTGTGTAGCATCTTCCGTTTACCCATTCTTTGTGTTAAAAATATGTATAGTAGAATGGTATCAAGAAACTTGTAAAACAGGTTTTCATGTATACAGTTGTTGCATTGCATCAAGGACTTTATCCTAAAACACTTGTTATGTTACAAAAGATCTATGTAATAACCAAGTTATTGGTCAGTCTTGTATCATATTCTATAGGTATGTGATTCAAAACTTAATTATGTGAACATGCACATGGGTGAATCAATAACTTGTCTTTTTAGTCCTGTGTGCTGTACATCGAGTATTTTACATCCTTTTTTATATTATACCAACATAATTCATGCAGTTTACTTGTATTGTAATCCCCTAGGTTTTATGTCTGTGTATTTGTAGAATCTTTTTCTTAAATATGCTCATTTAGTCTTCTTTAATTTCCTGCAATCTTTTTCTGCTTCAGGGATCGGATGGAAATCATTGAAGAAACACTGGTTTATCCTTACACGTACTTCTCTCGTGTTCTTCAAGAACGATCCAGTTAGTTCTCTCGTGTTTTAATGCAAGACACACATTATAAATTTAATCCGGAGAACTGTGAGGATAGTATTGATGTGATTGATTCTGATAATCCAATGTTTATACTGGTGGTTGAAAAAAGATTTGTTGCTAAAGATTTATACCATGTATTGTTTCCCCGTGGTTATCGTTGTATAATCATGGCAACCATGAGGAAGTCACTTGAAGGTCCTACATTAAAATTTGTGTACAAGCTGCAAAAGATGTCAAACTTGCAGGTGTATGCCCTTTTTTATTGTAGTCCACACTTTAATAAGATAATGTTAGACTTGATTATCAGGAATAGGGAGGATTTAATCTGGTTAGGGATTCGGCCAGGTGATGACCATGATTTATTAAAATATGGTACTCATATGGAGCCAGGGATTCTTACAATGACAGATACTGAACATAAGCTGCTTGGTTAATACAAGGATTCGTTAGAGGTACCCTCGCAGTATAATTGTATTTCAAAAAATTTGGGTCTCATTATAAAGAATGGGAAAACAATGTACCAATTAAAGCATTCCCCGTCGACATTCTAATTGATTTCTATCTGCCGAAATTGTTGAGCGATTTTGGTGTACCGGGTGCTGGTTAGTATGTCCATGGTTAGCTTCCTCCCTATCTTCTCATTAAAGCTTTTATAACGTGTCTTGGCTGCTATGTAAAAATCAAGTTTTACATGTTTCCTCTAATATTATGTGCTTCATACACCCCTGCATTCACGTGCAGGGGAATGCTTAATGAGTTTTAGATGAAAACAAGTGCTTTGTTTTATTTGACAATTATATCAGATGGGTGGTATACAAAAAGGGGCAGTAGATAAATTTGAGAAACCATGGCCATGTGATGTGAGAATTGCAGTGGTAGTGATTTTTCCATGATGAGATATCATGTGGGTCTGATGCTAAAAAGATTTAACATGCTTAAAAGACTTTTACCCTTAGTTCATCATTATGAAGGTCTATTCGTTTAGGCCAACAGTTGATCAAAGCTCATTACCTTTTTATGCATTTTCCTCTATGCATTAATGAGGATCTTGAAACACAAATGGACTACATGATTCATTGTTAGGAATTAGAAAATTCCTTAGTGAAGAGTCGGTCACCCCAAATGTTATCTAGCTTAAGTTAGCTCGTAGACTTGTCGTTAGTTACGTTATTTATTGTTTTATTAGTTAGTCAGTAGCGTAAAATAGTTTAGTGCAACACCGTGGAGGAAGGACGGGTCTTTACCCACTGTATCCCTGATCCACAGGCCGATAGGAGGTCGTATTTCTTGTAACTATAAATACCCCTTCCATCCATGGAAGGGGTGGTGCTTCTCATAATCTAATATTCAACATTTGTGTAAACCTCTAGCAAGAACACCCTCTCTCTCTCTTCTAACTCTCTAACTATGGCAAACATGTATTTCCATCATCCAAGACCACCCGAATCATCAACACAATATTATTTGGATCCTAACAATTGGTATCAGAGCCAGGTTATATTGTTTTGGTGATTTGTATGGTCTTTTACGGTTAGTTGTATGTGGTTTTTATGGTTTATTGGATGGGTTGGCTGTTGTTATGTGTTTTGATTCGTGGGTTGATGCAAGTTATGTTGGGGTTATGAATCTGTTGACTGTTTCAAGGTTGTCATAAACGGTTTTTGTCATGAATCTGCTGGTACAACATGGTTATCTGTTTTATCGTTAAACTGTTTTGATAAACCTTTTGGTATCTTTATCTTACTTAAGCAGGTTTTTAAGCTGAAACTGTTTTTAACATACTTTTTCTTGATAATGACTTGAGGTCATTGTTCTTATTAGCGACTTAGTCATGGTCTGTTTTGAATATCTGGTCATTGTTGTGGTCATAATGGGTCAAATGGTGCATCTTTCTTTGCAAGTTTTTCTGGGTCTTTATGAACATGGTCGGAATATGGCCGGAAAACTCATCAGAAAATGTCAAATTGCAAGTTAGCGACTAGTCAATATTTGTCCAGATTCAGTGTATCTATGTAGCGACTTGTGTACCAAATTTTATGGCAACTTGTACCAGGTAACGAGTTGTTGACTATTGAGTCAACAACTGTGGCGAGTTAGCCGTGGCGACTTGGCCTTGGCGAGTTAGCCGTGGCGACTTGGCCTTGGCGAGTTAGCCGTGGCGACTTGGCCTTGGCGAGTTAGCCGTGGCGACTTGGCCTTGGCGAGTTAGTCGTGGGGAGTTGTGTAAAATGGTTTTGCAATAGAAAGGAGATGAAAAAGAACTGACCTAGTCCACAACTCGTACCAAATACCAACATATACGACCTCAGATTCATCCAAACATTATCATTCTATACCAAGACCTCACAACAAGTCTCACAACATGTACTACTATCTCATGCCAACAACTAAGACTCGTGTAACATTGAGACTCAAAACTCATCAAATATGCTAACCTCTCATGATCTCAGTTTGCTCGTTTATAATGGCATCATGACCATCAAGGGCCGATATCCACGGCATACATCACAGATCTAAAGCATGATCTCAGTCTCAATCATCGTGTCTATCTTAGGTTCATCATGACTCGAAAGTCTTGTCACACGAGAAAGTAATACATCATAGATCTAAGTAATGAAGACAAGTTTTTTTTGGTTTTGTTCGAACATCATATGAAAAGGAAACAACATGAATCTGTCATCTCCCTCTCATTCATTCGCTGGTACTTATATACGCTACTCAAAAATGGATCTCAGATCGTGTCAATTGTTTTTAAATCTTCTAAAGATCTTTGCAACTGAATGAATATCATCACAGATCCATACTAGTGTTACTATCCGAACATAATGACAAGAGTATAACAACTATGTTATCTCTTTTTCGTCAAGTTCGTTCATGACTCATACAAGAATCAAAGAAATACCTACCGTGATGTTGTGTTGATCTCGATGTCGGACTCAAACCTTGTCACGTACCATCCCTGTGGCTTATTCGTGTGAGGTAACTCAAGCCATCCCTGTGGCTGCCTCTATGTTCGATGAATGTGTGATATAAAGGGTCTTGATGATATTTTTTTTGGAGTAATAAGGGAGGCGGACTGAATTATGATGGGAGAGAGATTAGGGTTTGAAGATGATAAAGAGGCGTTTAGTTTGTGTGAGATACTTTTAGGGTTGGTCAAGTGAGTATGATATGTGTTATATACATCCTTGATTTGTAGAGTTTCTTACATCGTGAATGTCACTTGGACTGTGATGAGGAGTGGGCTTGACTAACCTTCGGCATGATGTTTATTGGAATGGGCCTATGCTGGACCGTGCGTTGATTGAACCCACTTTACAATCTACTATGGGATTATTTTGGAACGGAAATAATGTTTCTTCCGGATTCCAATCTTTTGATGTTGGGTTTGATATGTTGGTTTGGGCCCTATTAAGTGTACAAATGAACTGAATGTGGACTTCTCAAATGGGACTTGGGCCAATCGGATATAAATTTTTTGTTGGGCCTTGTGATTAAATCAATCGTGTAGTGAAATGTTGTACCGACTACACTGAATATTTAAACTTGTTGTCCGAATGTTTTGTTATACAAATACATTTGATACACATTTGTGAATTTATTCGGTTAAGTGCAGTAATTTTGGCATGGTAAAATTGTACTGAGGGATAATTCACGGCTTGAGCTTAATATTTGAGATAAGGATTATTGAAGTTGGTAAACTCACTTGGGATTTAGATGATTGAATGATGGGCTTCTCACAATTGGATTGTTTATATGTGATGTGATGACATGAGATTCTACGAGATTGGGATGTTATGAGACTTGATGGTGAGATTTGGTAAGTGGTTTGAAACTTTGGTTTATACATTTTCACGAAAGATATTATGTCACGACTTGTTTGATATTTGAACCTAGTTGACTACGGGGTTGTTTGTACGGTATTTCTTATTTGGCTTTGAAGTGAGGTTTTCCGGACGCGTTTACTTATTTCGTCTTCTTTCTTTCTACCATTCCGCGAAGATGACTTGTTTGGGCGTTTATTGAGGGTGATAAAGACTTGGCTATTTATTACGGTTGTGATTCTTTCTTGTTTAACCCACAACGTAAATATCACTTCGGTGTCCCACTCAGTTGAGAATGTCAAGAGGTTTTGTACATTGGGTACACCGTTTCTTTTTCACAAGGATTAGTACAAGTTTAAGTAACAAATCTGGAGAATTCTACTTCATGATCAAATTTGGCGTATTGGGTTTACTTCACCAAGTGGTCACAGAAATAGCCGACAGAATATGTGAATGATGTGTTTACCATAGTATTTACTAGATGGGTGATGATATTGTTGATGCGGGACATTGAACCATTGATGAACCGCTGCATGTTCCTCTAAAACAAGATATTCACCAAAACCAAAGTCGTTATAACACATTCAAGCTGACATTGTTTGCGGTTTTGTCTTGATTTTGTAAAATCCCCGAAAAGAACCTATTTCTCGGTTTAAATCATAGACTTGTAAAATCCCGTGACAATGGAAACATCCCGGTATTAGTAAAGTGCATTTCCGGATCTATCTTACGGTTTATTCTTGGTTTTGTAAAATCCCGCGAAAGAAACTATTTCTCGGTTTAAACCATAGAGTTGTAAAATCCCGTAATGATGGAACCATCTGGGAGAAAGGAAAGTGTATCTCGAGATCTCTTATTTGATGCTGGTGCTACGGTTTCTGTTTCGAAGAAGGGATAAAAGGGTGTACTTCATGAATTGGATGTGTGTTTGGATATTCGTCATGGCGGTTTGGTTACTTCAAAGTTTTACGGGGTTATGTGCATTTAACCATGGTCGGGATGAAACCATTATCAAAGTTCGTTTAAATGTCAAAGAAGGCTAGATTTGAGCAGTTCAGAAGATGTGACAACGGCGTTAATTCAGTATTATTTATTTGAGGTTGAAGTGAATTATCACGGGCGAGTGTACTTAGTATCTGAAGGTATCGGGGATGGATGGATGATGATTCTTCAAGATCCTTGTTCGAGCTTATTATCAAAAATGAAGACTTGGAAATCTAGTTATTGTTGGGTGTCTTTTTCCTTTTCTTTTACCACTTGGGGGAATTGGGCTCATACCACCACAAAATAACTATCACTTTAAGGAGTTACGTTGTAGTGCTCAGTGTCACATTCAATTGTGGATTTTCAAGAGGTAATGTACATCTTATACTTGATGGTTGGTTGGTTGAAGAGTATAGAGTACTTAAGAGATTCAATGGAGCATGAATTCTCGGCACCGCTCTTTGTTACATATGTGCAAGTTTAAGTCACGAGTTCGGGTTAGTTTACTTCAGGGTCAAATTCATAATATTGGGTTTTCTCCATCAGCTGTCACGACAAATAGCCTACAGAATGATAATGGGAATGATTGCATGTTTTGCTAAGAGAGCTGTAAAGAGAGAGATTATGACGTCTGTTCACATCAGTTCAGGCCTCGTACTCCAAAGAAAAGAAATGTGTACGTTTCAGTGCGCATTATCTTCCAAAGAAGAGAAATCTTCTTATGACGTTTGAACACATCAGTTCAGGCCTCGTTCTTAAAGAAAAGAAAAGTGTACGTGTCAGTGCGCTTTATCTTCTCAAGAAGAGAAATCTTCTCTATTATGACCATTCTCATCAACATGCTTCATACTTTTTCCATGCGCTTCAGTCATCAAGTGAACCGAGCTACTGTTGATTGTTTTCTGATTCCACTTTCTCAACTATAATGACGATGGCGACATCCTGTGCTGATTTTGCAGGGGAGAAGTGTGAATAGACTACATTTGGATAATGTTCACTTGTTTAATCAAGAATGGCATCTCCGTATGCAATTCTTGAGGGGAGAAGAAGTGTGATAATTTTGCATGGTTGGTTGATATTTGAGAATATAAATGGTCATACGGCTCTAAAACTCATGTAAGAACCGAGCTTCTTCTTATCGGGTCATCTTCACATGGAGTTTTTCTCTTCTAAGAGCCGTTGGTTGACATCTTCACAAGCTGATATGAGTTTATTGACAAAGTGCTTCCGGTTAATGCTTCATGTGCACATTAACATGATGATTCGAACAACCTTTCTTGTTTGATGTGATTGTTTGCTTGGTGTTACCATTTTGTGTGTTCGTTGCGGGCTGATTGCTGATTTCCTTGATGAACATCTTTCCGTTCTTGTTTGATTGGGAGGATCTTAATTAAGGGGATTTGCAAGATGTAAGTTAATTGGGATGCTTTTGGTGATGTTCTTGTGTTTTTGGTGAAATGAAGATGTTAACTATCTATTCCCCAGCTGGACAATCTTGAAGAAGGTCGAGTCTACAAATCGGTTCTACATTTTCGCTACATGTTAGAAGACTAAAGACGAGTTGCATTTAACGATCTAAAGACTTCTTCTTTATCTGGGCATTTATCAAACAGATTGTCGGTTTAGGGGGAGCACTAATTGGGAGAAAGTTATAAGTCAGATTCAATTCCCAATTATACTTGCTCATATTTTAGCATGACTCCTCGAGACGTTGATATTGACTATTGTTGGACATTTGACACAAGGTGATTACTTCGGAGTTAATCATTTATCACTTATTTGAGATTGAAGTTGACTTTCACAAAGGCGTGTTCTTATTTGATAACTTGCTCGGGCTTAAGAATTTGAGGTGAAGACTTGGTTTATCTAGTTACCAGCAGTCGAGGTGGATGGTTGAAGACCTTGTTAACTATCACTATTAGGAGTTACTTTGTTTTACTCAGTGTCACACGCATATGACGGTGTGGATAATCGCAAGAGGTGTTAATGTCTCATACTTTGTTTGGGTAGTGAGTACTTAGAGATTTGCTTGAAGCATAAATTCTCTACACCGTTCTTCCATCATTAGGTGCAAGCTTAAGATACAAATGTGGGGAAGTTGACTTCAGTTTCAAGTATGGTATAGCGGGTTTTCTTCTTCAGTGGTCACTTCAAATTGTCTACATAAGGGTTGATAAAATAGTCAGAGAAAGTCTTCCGCAAGTTGATTCTCACAAGAGTTCAAGTGTTCTTCTCAACAAATTTCTAGTATACGGGCTTATAATGATTTGCTGACTCTGAAGTGTCTAAACCAGCAAGGGGAAGGAGACACACATCTATACGCGAGTAATCTTGACGAGCTTAACACTTCTAAGTGATTGAAGATATCCCGGGAAGACTATCGTCATTACCGCAGAGAAACTCAAGATTTGACTCATGGCGTTCAGTGTTTTTTATTCCAACTATGTGGGGAAGAGATGGAAGAGTTAGTTTCTGATGATAAAAGAGGTACACAAGTGTGTGATGATGCTATCGCATTCATCAGAGGAGAGAGATTGTGTACATTGGGGACGCTCAGCTGTCTCACTTGAGGGCTTAATCCGTGATTCAGAGATATAATCACTTATTCCGGAGTTGACATCCGCAGAGATTGTCACCCGCAGAGATAATCCGTGATTCGGCCTGCTTCTTCAATGTTATCGGTTATTCTCTCTTTGGGCATTCGGTACTGGGTTCTTGAGCTTCATACACTTTCTTCAGGGGAGAGAAAAGTATACATCGGGGTTATTCTTTGGCTATTGGACTTAATCTGCTACTTCGATGGTATAAGTTTCTTTGTCTTCGGGTATGTGTATTCGGGTTCGTGAGCTCTAGTCTAAGAGACTGACTACATCAATTCAACTACGTGGGGGAAATGGTCTCTTGACACCTTTTGGAATGGATAGCGTCAGACTTCAGTAGTTATGAAATTTGAGAAGATTATTTATGTGTGGGATGATACGTTGCTTTTCTTATGGATGATATAACCCCGAATGGAGAATCTCGATTATCGGTCTTAATAGGAGCAGCGGGATTTATGATAATGGTGTGCTTCTCTGTGCACATGGCTAAGGAAAGCTTGAAATAGAGCTTCGAATCTGCTCATCCAAAGGATTTTCGGTTTGAGGGGAAGCTGCCAGAGTCTCTCTTTCAGATGGTTCAATTTCTTTCTTCAATGCAAGAGCCCTGGAAGCTTTGGTGGTGAATGTTTAAGAGATGATGACTTCTATCTTCTACAACGGGGCTGTTCGATATCCTTATCTCGGTACTCGTATCATCATCTTCTTTAACTATATCATCTACTCTATCTTTGTATATATTTATCTGAAAAACCAAATACAAAAATATAAAACCAACAAAACAAAATAGAAAAATATAAAATTTTCAAAAAGCCATAAAAATCAGAAAATTTGAAAAAGACCAAAAATATGTTTTCAAAGACATGTCTTCTGGTATCGATAACATCTACGGTCTTAGAAATGTCATTCAATAATGGCACGGGACTTTAGATGAAGTTCGAGCAGGAGGTGTAAATATTCCTTTCTAAACATGTCTAAAAATATGGCTTACAGTTATTTCAGACTGTAACCCGTGCTTAAAAAAAAAAAAAAAAAAAAATGGCTTACAGTTACTTCTGACTGTAACCCGCGCTTAAACCATGGCTTGTTATTATTTCAGATAGCAACCCGTTCTTCAAGAAAGGAAAGTGTTGCGCTAAACCAATTTTCAAATATTTCGTGCACTTATCCTAAAAACATAAATGAGGAAAGTATGTCGAAGGACTGCTGTTCCTACACAAATGTTTTTCCGTCTAAAATTCTTCAGAAAAATATTTGGTGTTTTCTAAAATGGTGGTAAATGAGTTGCTTAAAAACAATCAGATTCAGAGTTTTTATAAAATTGAAAACTCAATCAATGACTTCAGCGCTTTTAATCTTTTCAGAAAATAAGTCATTGATTGAGGGGGAAAATGTTTTCAAATTTATATCATCTAACGGACTTTCTTAATTATCCTACGTGCTTATCTGAAAAAATATAATTGCCTATGTTGAAGGACTAGGTTTCTAGGATATGATTGTTAGGTTTAGATGATTAGAGTTTGAGAAACACATTATACCCATACCTTACATGATCTGATTGATATGTTGGATTGACTTTTATTAGTCGATTGTTGTTTGGGTGTTGTCGACCACCATATATTTGTATGTGTGTTCACTAACATATGCAGGTATATTGGTATATAAGAATGTTCCCGATCCGGATCCCACTAATGAACATGATTGGATGCCGCAAGGAAAGGGTAACGATATCTTGGGTTGACAAATGAAGAAACGAAGCTTAATTGGACTTCTATGGAGAGTTGGCATAAATGCAACGTAAGAGGTCTCACTGCATCAGCAGATGGTTTTCTTCAAAGTGATTGAAGAAACAGAGCTTAATTTGACCTCAGTTGGCATTCAAAATGCAACGTAAGAAGAAGTCTCACTGCATCTGCAGACGGTTTTTCTTCCAACCCTACAGCAACAACAACAAAAGCTTCTCAACCACCTAACGTATCTTTGTGCAGGATACCATTTTTAAACAATTTTGAATAATTTAATTAAATTGTTTTGAAAATGGAAAATATTGTTTTGAAAATATAATTGGACTAATTTTTGAAAATCACCGGACTTCATGTTATCAAAACCTAAGTCACTCAATTATTGACTTCTGCCATGGATTGAGGGGGAGAGTGATTTTATTTAAAATATTTTCAAACAATATATCTTCAAAAGAGTCCGTTTGTACGAAATTATGTGGTGATCTAAAGATTTAATGTTATGTCATGGTATGATTTTTCTTTTGAATCAAGGTCTTTCAAAATGAAATTTTTTCTGTTCTTGTTTGATTGTGAAATTGTTTTATTTTACTTAAAGATCTCTTAAAACTATCATACCTGACACTAACAATCTTTAATGTCTTAAAATGGTCCTTATCTGTCATTTTTCAAAGTTAAATCAAGCCACGTCTTTCCCCAAAGTTTTCTAAATGATTTAAATCAGTTGGGATCACAAATCTCAAATGGTTTGAAATTTTGATCGGGGTATAGATCGTGATTTAAATCTCAAATCTGTTTTAAATGGAATTGGTTTTAGTCCTTCAAAGGCACTCCTGCCTCCATGTGCCAAACGATTTCAAATACACAATGCACATGTTGAGGAGGAGGATTTATCCAAAAACCAGATGAGTATTTAAACAAGGCCACATTTTCTCCCATGTTTTCTAAACCTAATTAAATCACTTGGGATCCAAAATCTCAAAGGATTTGATATTTTTGATCGGGGGAGAATTTGTGATTTAATTATGAAATTTGATATAAGGTGATCGTTTTGATTTAATTGTGCAGGCTGCTCTCTCATATGTGCTAAACGCTTTCGAATCTCGAAGCACATATTGAGGGGGAGCAAAACTATCGAGGTACAAAAAGTTTTTTAAAGAGACTTATAAAGTACCTTGATTGAGTTTTCAAATGGTTTTCTTAATGGCTTTTGTGATTCGTGGATGTGCTTCAAAAGAACTCTTGCCTCTATGTGTTAAAATGATTTTAGATATCCTATGCACATATTGAGGGGGAGAATTTTACCAAAGAAATTCAAATGGCTTTTTCTAAGGAAATTGTGATCAAGAAATTATTTCAAAGAAATTATTTCAAAGAACTCTTGCCTCCTTGTGCTAAACAATTCTAAATCATACGCACATGTTGAGGGGGAGGTTTTCTAAATGATCAAAACTATTAGGGTACAAAATGCTTTGATCTCGTATCACATATACCTTGATTGTTTTTCCAAATGATTTTTCAATTGGTTTCACAGAAGAATGAATTGTACCTAAAGACCGACCATTTTACTTTATGCATGGTGTTCTAAGGATGGTTAGGTTAGGTATTCGTTCTCACGATCCCGCCAGAGCCGGAGGGATCTACCCAGGGACAATCCACTAGATAGTGTAGAGTCCTTAGGGATGATGAAAAAAAGGAGAAAAATGAGAATATGGGAAGAGTGCGGACTGAGACAGAGCTAGTACTGGAATAAACCCAACAAGGTTCTAGTTATGAAGTCTCGGTAAGCACTGAAGGGGTTGAAGAATGAAAAAGAACTGAATGTGAAAAAGGGTGTAAAGAAATAGCCCTCCATCAATTCAACCTTAGGGCAGAAACCGGGTTCAATACATATGCTACTGGTTGTTACTAAGGTAACACCGGTATTGAAGACAAGACGTCATGGACCCAGTGACGCACTGCACTAAACTTCCCAAGCCACTCAAGTTCCTCTTAAAAGGGCTTGTTTCATTTCTCACGGGGAACCAACATTATCTATCGACTTTCTCTTAGAGATTGTTGATATTGAAGAAGGAGACCCTCTCCCTAGTCTCCGGCATAGGAAACCAAAAATGCACTATTGAGTCTAGAGCCAAGAGATCATCCACAATATCTCATTAGGACACAAAATTAATGAAGACTTGCTGTTTCACACAATGTGGAAAGTAAGTATATATTTAGAGTCCTACGCATTATCCTTGTGGTATTGCCAGAACATCTGAGTGATATGCATACATATTCACAATGAAGATGGAAAGCCTTCTTGAGCCAACATCAAACAAGCTCTTGGTAGGTGGCATGTGAGATCTATTCTATAGATCAACCATGTGACAACTGGATAGAAACGATGGGGCGATTCACTCGTGAATCTACCTTGGTCCAGGAAATGGATTGACGGATGCTTTTGGAAAAACCATTCGATGTGAAAATATTTTCTTTTCTCTAGCACGTCGAATGTGTACTTATGTTTTCAAATTCAAAAAGTATCTCTGATTGAAAAAATACTTTTGAAAAAAACCGTTCGATGTGCGAATCTCTTCTTTTCGCTAGCACGTCGAATGTGTACTCTTTTAAATACAAAAAGTATTTTGATTGAAAATTGATCTTTCTCATAAAACCTTCGTCGTATTGCAAAACTCTTTCTTCAAGCAATACGCGATTGTTTTCAAATAAATTTTTCATCAATCGTGAATCTCAATTCGCTGGTTCACTCACTCCGTGTTGTCTTCTTTGAGACGTTCCGTTTGAGAACGGCTAGAACAGCTGCGAAACCCTGTCAAGGAGATTCTTCAAATCCTACCCGATCACAGGCAGTACTTGTACTGATCAACGGGAACCGTGGGCCGTGTACCTCAATTCAACGAAAGTGATCAAAGACACTTTCGTGTGTTTTATTGCTAACTGTTGTTTGCGGGTACATTTGGACGGTTGCAGCTGATCGTAATTGAGGAGTCATTCCAAAGCCGCATGCTCACAAAGCATCCACACTTAATTTGAAGAAATCATGACTGGTGCATATCTACATAACCTGGCTCAGATATTTCTATACTATGTTCGTGCTGCGCTGCTGCAAATATCTTGAACCAGTAAGGCTTCCGCTACTCTGATGGAAAGATGTCATGATTCAAAAGTGTGAGCATGTCGGTCCAAAAGTCACAACTTCACATGATGGCAACACAATAAAGGGTGATCCAGAGATTTACTGTGGCTGATGATCTCAATGAATGCTCGAAGATCATCAAAGATGTGGATCAGTTTAAGGCCTCCACTAAAAGTACAAATCAATGCGGACTTTGAAGAATCACTACTAATGCACAAAGATTGTTGAAATGAAGAATTGAAGTCTACGAGCTCAAGATCAAAGTCAAGAATAGAATGCTAGGATTCAAAATGTAAAAAATGGGGTGACCTCCCTTAGGGGGAGATTGTTAGGAATTAGAAAATTCCTTAGTGAAGAGTCGGTCACCCCAAATGTTATCTAGCTTAAGTTAGCTCGTAGACTTGTCGTTAGTTACGTTATTTATTGTTTTATTAGTTAGTCAGTAGCGTAAAATAGTTTAGTGCAACACCGTGGAGGAAGGACGGGTCTTTACCCACTGTATCCCTGATCCACAGGCCGATAGGAGGTCGTATTTCTTGTAACTATAAATACCCCTTCCATCCATGGAAGGGGTGGTGCTTCTCATAATCTAATATTCAACATTTGTGTAAACCTCTAGCAAGAACACCCTCTCTCTCTCTTCTAACTCTCTAACTATGGCAAACATGTATTTCCATCATCCAAGACCACCCGAATCATCAACACAATATTATTTGGATCCTAACATTCATAATTGTATGTGACCATAGATTTTTCTTTTGTTGATATCAAGGTCGTAGAATGATAGAAACAAAGACCTTGATAGATCTTATGAGCACTCGTAGATCGTTAGTTATACTTATGTAATCACAAGCACACTAATAGACAATCTCTATACCTTGTATTCTTTAGCGGAATATAAATACAAGATACAATAACTAAGAACACTTTGATCCTCTATGGATCTTTTATTAACTGAAACTCTGTGTTTCGAACGCCTACCTATTACATATTATTACGTTCCTTTTATAGACAAGGAACCCTAATTCGTTTCTTGGTAAACGTCTAAGCATGCAACTAAAATATATGTTTAACCCATACAAAGAATAATTATGGGTAAACTCTAAACATGCCCATGCTAACATTGGGCAGTACAAGAATAAGGATGGGTTAGCATGTAAATAATAAAGCGCATGCAGATCCTAGTCAGCTTCCACTCCTTCAGCAGAAACACGGCACGGCTTTAACACTTCAGCAGAAACTCTTCTTCAGCAGATTCTGCTCTACTTCAGCAGAATCCTTCGGCAGAAATGACAGCAGAATTCCTACTTTGCATAATTCCCAACAATCCTCCCCTAAACTGGAATTTGACTTGGTTAAGTTCCAGTTTCTTGATAGATCTTTTAAAACTTCAGAACTATAGGATTGTGTTTGAACTTCATCAGCAAAGAACTAGAACGAGAACACCTCTATGATGACCAAACTTTGAAATGCCAGGTCTTTGCAGAAACAAATGACATATTGTACATCAAAACTTATTAGTTGCATACTATTCTCATCACATCCAGGTGAGTTAACTCCTGTGAGAGGTGAATCATTGAAAATAATGGATTTTATGTCTCTTTACCAATAGCCATCACTACTGGAGTAGCCAAGTGTTTAAGTTCGAAAACTATGGTACACTGATAACCATCTGATTTAGTAGCAAATCAGCAACTACATAAACGGATTTGACTTGTCTTTACCTGTAGCCGTTTGCTCAGGACTAGTCAATTCTTAGAATTGGTGAATTGATAACCAAATATGGATTAAGTTGCCTTTACCACAATCCATTTACTTGTGGGCTAGTCAATTCTTGGATTCCTAAAATGGAATATACCATGGTGAATTGATGACCATACAACCCTCAGCAATTAAGCATGGGTGGTTGCAGACCCTATGATTTTGAGCAAATCATTACAGCTATCAATAGATTTGATGTGTCTTTACCAAAGTTGTACCCTTTGGACTAGCTAACTCTTTGATATACACAAGGTATATCTGGTGAGTTAATGACCATCAACTATATACGACAAACCTGCAAGAAAGGTTAGATAAAAACAAGAATATACATAGTTTTTTTTTTTTTTAACAAAGAATTTACCAATTACAATGAATACAAAAATTACCAATAAAACACATAATGCAGAAGATCATGAAAGATACCATTATGAAGATGAAGAAGTAGCTTGTTCTTGCAGAAGTTGAGTCTTGATCAATCCAACCAGTTGTTCAGCATATACTCTTTCATTTCCCACTGGGTCTGGAGGTATTTCCAACTTCTGTTTAAGCATATTTTCCATAAGTCTCTTTGATAAAGGATAAGTCCTTTCAGCAAACATACAGACTGTGATTCCACCCTTGGTCTCAACCACATGCACACGAGGTAGAGGATAAAATCTCCAGGACTCAACCTGCCACAGATGTGAGTTCTTCCAAATGAAATGTCCTTTAGCATTGGTAGATTGAGAGTTAAACAAAACATGAAGATCTCCCAATAAGAACATCCCAGAACCCTGTGGTGCATTATTGCAGTAATGGTTGGTAACAAGAGTGTACAGAGTAATTAAATCTGCCCTGTCTACCAAATGTAGTATTTCCTTCAAAAAGGTGAACTCCATTGAAGTTTTATCCAATCGATGAATGACATTCATCTCATCATCTTTCAGAGTCCAATTGACCAACATATTTTGATATCCCTCAGGAAAATCAGTAGCAGACCCTTCTTTAATAAAGGTTGACTCATCAGCCTTTAGGTCCAAAGGAACATGCTTGGGTGATGGCTTATTCTTAGATGCATGAGTCCTTGCTTTTCTCACAGATCTTCTAAGAGTTGTGTGTTTTCTTTTGGCCATCCTCTTCATCCTCCTACCAGGTGTATAGATTTCCAAAGATGGAACATCTTCAGTTTCTTCATTAACATCTGTAGTAGGACTTGAAGAAGTAGAAGAGGATTTAGGTGAGACACCATCACGAAGGGCATTCATTCTGTCAAGCACCTTTCTTGCCTTTTTAGCTTTGACAGTTGTTGTTTTAGCTTCTTTAACCAAACCACCTCCTTCTGTATCAATAGATGCCACAGATGGAGTAGAAGCTTGTATATTAGGTGCTTCAGAGGAAATGGCAGATGGTTCAGCAGATGAGACTTTGACAGTTGAGCTAGTAACCTCTGTAGTAGCTTCAGCAGATACAATAGAAGGTTCAGCAGAAGTAACCTGGTCTTTTTCCCTAACCAAAGTATCTTCTTTTGCCCTAGCAGATGCCACAGTTGGGTTGGAAGAGGGCATAAATATTGCTTCAGAGGAAACAACCGATGGTTCAGCTGAAGGGACCTTGCCAGATGGTTGAGAGGCTTCAGTGGTTCCTTCAGTAGTCTTGTCAGTTGAAGGAGTGGCTGCAGTAGTTGCTTCAGAAGAATTTATTGGAGAGATCATCTTTGGTGGAATATCATCAAAATTGTCCACTATCTCAACAACTTTGGGTCTCTTGGCCTTTGGAGCAACTTCATTCCCAGCAATCCTTTTCAAGTTTGAGGAAGGTGTTGAAGTAGAGGAAGAAGTCTTCACAATCAGATTGTACATGCGAAACAATTCTGAATTAGGTAAAGCCAAGACTTGCTTCATTGTCAAACCATTGTTATACAAAGAACAACTCTGGTTTTTCACCACAATCCTCATCTCTGCTTTAGTAGGATGTCTCTCTCTCTTTTCTTTATTCTTTTGATCAGTAATGGCTCTCCTTTTTGCAGCTGCTTCTTGCTTCTTTTGTTTTCCACGAGCCACCATTAGAGCCACAAAACATTCACTATTGAAGTCCGCACCTAAGATACTCTGAGCAAGTGAGGGATTTGAAATAGCTTGCTGAGTATAAGCATCCCAATGTGCATCAGGAATCTGAGCACGCATTTCATCCAATTCCCTTCGTCTTTCAGGAGGCAAAGTAGAAGTGGATAGTTCTGAAAGCATTTCAGCAACTTCTTTACTTTTCTTTGATTCTGCAAACTCAGCCAATCGACTTTCTTGTTCTTTCCTTTCCTGTTCACTCACCAGATCCAGTCCAAGCTCATCTTCAATCAGTGCTTCCTTTGCTTGATCTTCAGGCTTCTTAGCACACTCATCTTCAGTAATATCAACAAAAGGAATCTCAGTAGAAATACCCAAGTCAACTTCAGGAGAAACATGTTGTGAGGGTTCTTCAGCAAGAGAGGACAATACATTAGTTGCTGGATACAAATTAAAGCTTCTTCCAAAGAAGAAACACTTCTGGACCATCTGCTGAAGGCGAAGGATCTGTTGGTTCTTGTATAACTGAAGATTGACCATGTTCAGTTGCAACATCCTTCATTTGAACATCTGCAGATGCAATTTTGTCAACCTCTGGTTCCTTGAGGACTTCAGCAGATCTCTTATTCAGGTAAAATCTTCTCCTCTTCCTGGTGAACTGAATTGGTTTCTTTAGCTTTGACGATTCAGCAGTAATTGAAGAAGGAATAACTGTATCTTGAGCCACTTCAGCTAACATTTTAAGAGACCCACACTGAGAGTCTTCTTCTTCCTCCTCAGAAGAAACCACAAGCTTCCTTTTGGCACTCTTCTCAAGTCGGTCTTCTAGGTTCTTAACTTTGTTCCTCAGCACCACAATCTCACCACCAAGAGAGGACTTAGTTTGAGCAAGCTCCTTTTTGAGATCATTAACTTCTGCAGCATATCTGTTCACTGGAGCATAGACAGAAGTTAGTGTAATGGTGTCCTCAGCTCCACCAACTGATTGCTGAGTGGTAATGGGAGCTTCATTGGACCTTTCAGGGGAATCATGGATATGCTCAAAATGAGGAGAACCTTCATTGAATGGTTCCCTTTGAGGACTAGGTGTGGTCATCTTGTTCAGGTCAGTCTCAACTTCATCAACAGAAGCCTGTGTGGGTGGTGGACTAGGACTTGGTCTGGGGGAAGGTATAGGTGGAGGTTGGTCAGGTGAAGCAGTAGATGCTTCAGCAGCTGTTGAGGTGCCTTCATCAATGTTGACTGTTGGATTACCATCAGTGGCAACATTTGGAGAAGGTGGGACATTAGCAACATTCTCCTCATCAGCAGCTTCATTGCCTTGAGGCAACATAGCTGCTAACAAAGGATGATGTGTTCCCTCAAAGTGAGTTCTCATTGAGGCAAACAGTTTAGCAGTTAGAGCTCCTATGGGATAAAAGGCTTGGGTTTGGGTAGTGGTGTCTAAGATCATTTGCAGGAACCTAGGGTACATCAAAAACTTATGTGGTTTCCTATTTATATTTTCGACCATATTATCAAAAATAAACTTAGAAAAATTATAAGTTATCCCTTGAGAAAGACACACAATACCACATGCCAATTAGGTAGAGAATTGATCCCACGCTCCTGATTTGTTGCTAATGCACTGAAGTAATGTGTGAACCAAGAATCTCCACATAGGGCAAAAATGCTTCTTCAACCACATGTCTGTCCTTGTACCTTGATATCCAATAGCTCTCAGCCCAGATAGAATCTCCACCGTACTGGAGTGATAAACCCCATCAGCAGCATCCAAGCAAAGCTTTCTCCTTATCAGCTCCTCTGTCACCACATGCTCTGTTCCGTCAATCATAGCAACAATCTCTGTTTCACTTCGTTTTGAAGCAGATGCCCAAAATTGTTTGACCAACGATTCATATATTGCATTGGGAGAATGTGTTAAGGCATAATGAATCTTGGACCTTTTCAAGAACTTCACCATTGGTTCATACAGCTCATCACCCTTAGCTTTTCCCAGAAAGGCAACTTTATTGTGATCTTTCTTAAATTCAAGCGCCATGAGTGATATTGTGATTTAGGGTTATGATTCTTGAGACAGTAAGTGTTTTGGATGTAAGAGAAGAGGGAAGGGTTTAATTTTGAAGTAAGGAAATGCGAATAGTGAAGTGGTAGAAGTTGCCCAAGTTATAGTCAAAAGTATCACAACTTTTGGTTGACTATAGCTTACGTGTGTTCAACTTTGACCAAAGATAGTGTAATGCTTCAGCAGAAACACATGGTCAATCTGCTGAAGTAATGTACTTCAGCAGAAACCACCCAAGATAAAAAATATCATCGGTAAATATCTGGAGCGTTACTGTGCCAACTAACTCGCATTGATTTACATTAACCCTTGCATCCGTCTATATAACAATCCCAATGCACACTTAATCCTTATCTTTTACCCCCAATTTTCACCACAAAACCCTAACTTCACTATGAACCACAATCAACCAAATTAAACCATGAATACTAAACCAGAGGTTGTTAATCCAACCTCTTCTCCATCATCATCATCATCATCCAGTGATTTCCTTCAGTTTTGGTCATGTCCACCTGACCCTCGTCCTTTGAAATCTCCATTTCTCAGTTTTTCTGATGATGATAGTGTGGTGAACCCAAGTGAGTCTTCTAATGACTCTGAAGAACCCACCACTGAGATAACCTCTTACTCCCAACCTCCAGCACCTCAACCTCAACAAGGGCCTCGTGCCGAAAGAGAGGTGGTGCTTGCTCTTCCTGCACTATGTTTTGGTGCTTCATCACATATCGTATAGAGGAAGAGCTTAAGGAAGGTGGATGGATTGCTTTTTGGTGAAACCAAGTAGATGAAACATAAAGGACATGCGTGGTCATCTTCATCATCATCATTTTCATCAATCCATCCTTTCCATTTTGATCCTTAGCATCCTCGTCGTAGTGGTCATGCATATCCAGCCATCGAGATAGAAGGAATGGGTGGTTATGCAAGACATCACAAACGCATATCCAGCAGCTGGAATGGAAGAAGTGAGCGATCATGCATATCCAACAGCTGTTGGAATAGATGTTATGAACTAGAATAGGTTTAGTAGGTCATGTATAGAACTATTCTTGTAGTTGTATTTGAAGTTGATTGTAATCATTGTAAGCTGTAAGCTGTAAACTGTTTCTTGAATGAATGAGCAATTTGACTTCAATACTTGTCTTCAGTAGATGCAATTTGATCATTTCAATCAAACTTTATGAATGATCCATTTTGACTTCAGTACTTGTCTTTCAGTAGAAACAAATTGATCACTTCAAACAAACTAATTGAAAGAGCAATTCGACTTTAGTACTTGTCATTCAGTAGAAACAAGCTTTAAGCTTACTTGACCATTTACCAACGAACCACACTTGATGGACTTGAACTGAAATAGGCAAACTGCAAAGCAGACACATATACACACAAGAACAAAACAGAGACAAACAAACTAAAATATTATTAGCAAGTTAGTGTTAGCAAACAAAAATATACAAAGTAAACTAAATTATAAGTTGGCTAGTGTTAGCAAACTAAAATATGCACAAATATATACAAAGTTTACTACAAAATCCTCCCTTGAGGCATATGCCTCCCCTTAAACTTTGCAGTTAAGGGTTAAGCATCCCAATATTGACCACAAGGTGTTGAAACCTTAGTCCATCAAAAGATTTTGTTAACAGATCTGTCACATTATCATTAGTATGAATTTTAGCCATTTTTATCAAATGTTTTTCATATGCATCTCTTATAAAGTGGTGCCTGATTTCAATATGTTTAGTTCTACTGTGAAAAACTGGATTTTTTACAATGCATATGGTACTTTGATTATCAATAAAAATTGTTGTGTTCATGAAGTTATACCCATAATCCAACAATTGATTTTGAATCCAAAGGACCTGTCCACAGCAATTTGCAGTAGCAACATACTCTGCTTCAGTAGTTGAGGTAGCCACAATGGTTTGTTTCTTGCACTGCCAAGAGATCAATCGCTTTCCAAGGAATTGGCAACCTCCAGTTGTGGATCTCCTATCCAGATTTGCACCAGCATAATCACTGTCACTATATGCTTCCAACTTAAAAGGAGACTCTTTTGGGTACCAAAGGCCTAAATGAGGTTGGCCTTTGAGGTACTTGAAGATCTTTTTGACTGCATTGAGATGGGAAGCAAGTGGAGTGACTTGATGTTGAGAGCAAACACTCACAACAAAAGTAATATCAAGCTTTGAAGCTGTTAGATACATCAATGAACCAATCATAGACCTGTATAAATGAACATTCACAGGTAGATCTAGTTCATTATTGGTCTTTATCTTTGGAGCTTCATAAGGTGTTGTGGCAGTTCTAACACCTTCCATACCAAATTTCTTCAAAATGTCCCTCACATATTTATCCTGACTGATAAATATGCCATCTTGTTTCTGCTGAACTTGGAGACCCAAAAAGAAAGTAAGCTCCCCCATAGCACTCATCTGAAATTCTCCCTTCATCAGCTCCTCAAACTCCCTGCACCAAGCTTCTTTTGTGGATCCAAAAATGATGTCATCCACATACACTTGCACAAGTATGATGTCTGTGGAGTTCTTCTTCAGGAAAAGAGTCTTATCAATGGCACCACTTTTGTAGCCGTGCTTCAGCAGAAATGATGAAAGCCTAGCATACCATGCTCTTGGTGCCTGATGCAGTCCATAGAGAGCTTTAACCACCTTGTAGACATGATTAGGATGATCTGGGTCTTCAAAACCTTTAGGTTGAGTGACATAAACCTCCTCTTCAATCTTACAATACAGAAAAGCACCTTTAACATCCATCTGATACACCATGAAACCCATGTAAGATGCATAGCCAAGAAAATTCGAATGGCCTCAACTCTAGCAACAGGTGCAAACACTTCATCATAATCAATCCCCTCCTCTTGTCTATACCCCTGAGCAACTAATCTTGCTTTGTTTTTAATGACCACACCTCTTGCATCTCTTTTGTTCTTTAGAATCCATTTAGTCCCAATAGCATACTTGCCATCAGGTAGTGGTACCAAGATCCAAACTTGTTGGTTTTGAAACTGTTGCATTTCTTCTTGCATTGCTTCAATCCAACTTGAGTCTTCAAGAGCTTGAGTAACACTGGTTGGTTCCACTTGAGAAAGAAAACAAGCAAACAGACAATGCTTGAAGTCTGTGTGATTGTCTCTTTGCTGGTTTGAGACATAAGAGAGAAAAGCAACATGTCCAAATTTAGGACTAGAGATAGCCCTTCGAGTTCTAACAGGTGCTAGAAGATCACCAATAATATTGGATTGAGGGTGAGTAAGGTTGATTCTTTTAGTAGCAGTGGGGTTGACTTCAATGGAAGGTTCAAGATTAGACACAGTTGGTTCAAAAGTTGTATCATAGGAAGGTGAGGTGAAGATTCCAGATTTTGGTTGATGATTTCCAAGATCTGAGGGACTTGGAAAGCGTGTATATGGATCTCCAAAGTCTGTAGACACTTTGGTAGAAGCAGGAGTAGAAACAGCAGAGCCTTCAGCAGATTTGTGGATGATGGGAGAGACTGGATCAATGTCAGCAGAAACATGGTTTCCACTAACAGCTTCATTTGCAATCTCCCCTTCACCTTTTCAGCTTCAAGCGTAACTGCAAACTCTTGAGTCTGAAGCCTAGCAAGGTCCTCAGCATCATGGGATTCATCTTCACTCTCATCAGAAGTATCTCTAGAAGTGTGACCTGCAATCTGGTTAGGGGAGAAAGAAGGCACAAGTATAGGTTGTTCATCATCTTCAAACTCACTTTCAGATTCAGCATCCAAGGTACCTGCATTGTTAGAGGGAGACTCTTGAGAACCTGCACTTTGGTTAGCCATATGTCTAGAATAACCCAAATAGTCAGTTAAGTAGTCAAGGTCAAAAGACCACACATGACCCTGTCCTTGAACATTGGGCTTGTCTTCAAGGTATCTCAGGTTCAAAGTCTCCTCTATCTTCTTGGCAGATAAATTATACACCCTGTAAGCCTTACTGTGAGCTGAATAACCCACAATATAACCATCATCAGCTTTCTCATCAAACTTCCCTAACGGATCACTGGTATTTAGAATGGTCACTTGACAACCAAAAGGTTTGAGGTAATGAATGGCTGGAACCTTCCCAAAAAGAAGTTCATATGGTGTTTTGAGGTGAGGTCTAGTAATGGAGACCCTGTTTAGCACATAGCAAGTTGTGCCAACAGCTTCAATCCAGAACATAGTGGGTAATTTAGAGTCTGCAAGCATAGATCTTGCAGCCTCTATCAAGGTCCTATTCTTTCTTTCAGCTACCCCATTTTGTTGTGGGGTTCTTGGATTGCTATAGTCCCTTTTTATCCCTTTAGACCTACAGAGTTCTATAAGAATTGCATTCTTGAAATCTGTCCCATTATCACACCGAATTCCCTTAACCTTTTTACTCAACTGGTTTTCAACAAGGGTAATGAAGTCTTTCAGAACTGGAGATGTTTCATCTTTAGTTCTTAGAAAGAACACCCAACAAAATCTGCTAAAGCCATCAGTGATAACCAAACAAAAATACTTGTGATCAATGCTTCTGACTTGAGTTGGACCAAAGAGATCCATGTGTAGCAGCTGAAGAGGTTCAGAAATAATGCTCACAGCAGTGACAGCTTTGTAGGAGGCTCTGTGTTGCTTTCCTTTGTTGCATGCAACACAATTATGATCATTGGTGAAAACTTTGGAAGGAAGACCTTCAACAAGACCCATTTTAAAGAGTTTGTTTATGGTCTTGAAGTTCACATGAGCCATCCTCCTGTGCCATTTAGTAGACTCATCCAGGGAAGCTTTAGCCACCAAACAAGTAAGGTCACCTTCTGGTTGAACTTCATTGAGGTTGAATGTGTATAGATTGTGAGTTCGAGGAACTCTTAGTAGAATTGATGTTTCTGCTGGAAGCTTGAAGTCTTTAGATAGCACAAGACATTCATCTTCAGAGAAGAGTACCTTGTTCTTGGTGTCACAAATTTTGTGAGACTGAGAACAAGTTGAAGTGCTGAAGTTCCCTAACATAGTACACATTCTCAAAGTTCAGCTGAGGTGTCTTGATGGTGCCTTTCCTAGTGATTCTTCCATCACTTCCACCAAAAGTCACATTGCCTCCTCCTTATATAGGAACAAAATTGTGCTACATATCTCTGTTTCCTGACATGCTTCTGGAGCAACCACTATCAACAATACCAATATCTTTATGCTTAAGAGGATGATCCTGAGAGAGTCCCATCAAGGCAAATTGATCATGCCTATCCTCTGAAGGACAGCTTGCCAGCAATCCAAGCTTCTCTGTATCAGCAGCTTCCTCATTCACAGGTTCATGCGTAGCCCAGTTGACTTGTTCATCCATGGTGACAAGAGTTGCTGAAGTTCCAGCTTCCTTCTGATTCTGCTGATAGGAGGTGTAGTTAGCTCCATATCCAGCCTTCCTATCTTTGCATTCCCTTGAGAAATGACCCATCTGGTGACAAGAGAAACACTTGACTTTTCTCCTGTCAAAACGAGCTGGATACTTTCCCTTGAAGCCAAACTTCCTCCCAGACTTCTGCTCAAACCTTTTGATATCTACTGAAAGCATGGCCACCTGCCATTTCAGTTTCATCTCCTCCATATCAAGTGGGTCCACCTGCTCAAAATCTTCATAGACAAGATGTTGCTGAGTATCATAATCAGCAACAAATGAATGAAGAACATCCTCCAACACACCACCAGATTTAGCTTGAGAGCTTGATGGAGTGGGAGTGTAAGAAGATGATGATAAGTAAGTTGGACTTGGAGCATGTATCATCATATTGGAGGGAGATGCCCCAACAAAAGCTGTATGACCAGAAGTGGATGCATGGTAGGGAGTTCTAACATCAGGTTCAAGAGATTTGAGTCTGTTGTACAGCTCATCAAACGTGAGCATGTCCAACCCCCCTTTAGCCTTGAGGGCAATACTTACTTGTAACCATGATGAAGGCAAAGATCGTAAGAACTTTGAATTACAATCATCATTGTCAGGTTTTGCATTCAGCTGGTTTAGCTGACTCAAAATCTTATGAAACCTGTCGTATCCCTTGTAGATACCTTCTTCTTCTGAGATATGGAACTCTTGGAAACGTTGCTTCAGCATGGACTTCCTCATTCTTCTGGACTCTTCATTGCCACCAAACCTTGCTTTGAGCGCCATCCATATGTCCTTTGCATCAGCCATGTAGTGAAAATCACCCAAGTGATCTTCAGGTATAGCTTGAAGAAGGATAGTTCTTACCTTGTGCTCTCTTTGCACAGCCAGTATCTCTTCAGCAGATTTGGGAGGAGCAATGGTAATCTTACCATCAGGGTCTGAGACAGTCTTCTTCAAACTGTTTCCATTCTTCACAATCTCCCAAAGATTCCAATCAATGTTGGAGATCCAGTTCTGCATCTTCATCGTCCACAGATCATACTCTTCCTTTTTGAGATAAGGAAACGTAGCATTACTGTTGGACAGACTGAGTTGTTTCATGGAGGTGTTGTTGTTGTTGTTGGTGGTTTCGGTTTCATCATCAGTTCCAGGCATGATGAATGTAGTTTTGGTTGTATGGGGTTGAGGTTAAATATGGTTCTTAGTATCGTAGAGACTTTTCCCGAGGCTCTGATACCACTTGATAGAAACAAAGACCTTGATAGATCTTATGAGCACTCGTAGATCGTTAGTTATACTTATGTAATCACAAGCACACTAATAGACAATCTCTATACCTTGTATTCTTTAGCGGAATATAAATACAAGATACAATAACTAAGAACACTTTGATCCTCTATGGATCTTTTATTAACTGAAACTCTGTGTTTCGAACGCCTACCTATTACATATTATTACGTTCCTTTTATAGACAAGGAACCCTAATTCGTTTCTTGGGAAACGTCTAAGCATGCAACTAAAATATATGTTTAACCCATACAAAGAATAATTATGGGTAAACTCTAAACATGCTCATGCTAACATTGGGCAGTACAAGAATAAGGATGGGTTAGCATGTAAATAATAAAGCGCATGCAGATCCTAGTCAGCTTCCACTCCTTCAGCAGAAACACGGCACGGCTTTAACACTTCAGCAGAAACTCTTCTTCAGCAGATTCTGCTCTACTTCAGCAGAATCCTTCGGCAGAAATGACAGCAGAATTCCTACTTTGCATAATTCCCAACATAGAGTGTTGTGATGTGATATGTTTAGGATAATATACATGAAGGCCACTAATAATTAGGACAGCGGTGTCACAGCCAGGTTTTCGAGAGATTAGTGTTGCAACACTTTTATACTGAAACGATAAAAGTAATGTTCATTAGACCATAACACAATGCAAAGATATACAGATTATATACTCGAACGATGGATATACAAATTATATTGGAGATAGTGTATATTCAGATGGGCGCAGTCCGTCACTAATTGAGAGGAAAACAAGATACGGCAAACAAAAAGTAACTTTCAACTTTCTATACATTTTTAGTTTTGTAATTTTTTTTTCCTTTTCAAACTTTTAGTTAAGCTTGAATTGATAACACTTTTTCGAACTTTCATTTAAGCTTAAACTGATAACAATAGACCCTTTTTCAGGTATCCGGTGTTTTTAACCGTATGTTGCAGCAACACACCATGTTGTTCAGCAATGTTACATAATCTTCAGGAACGGATGTAAGTTGAATAAGATAACTTTTTTTTTGTTAGCATATCAAGTCTGGTAAGAATTTTAATCCATTTACATGTATGATTGGGTCCATATAGGTTTTGTTTTACTTTTAGCTATATAAATAGGTAAAAGAACTACTTATAGAGTAACGGGTCAAATGGGTCAAAAGGTGCAAGGCACCAAATGTATATATCTAATGCATAAAACCTTCAAATATTTTATGTTGCTTCCTAAGTTTATACGTTAAAACGCTTTCACATTTCTGCTCATACTTGACGCACTGTTGGAACAAAAGACTTTAATGCCAATCTAACTGTTATGATTCCTGAACCACCCATCAAGTATGGAAAATTGCCAGAGAATTGTATTGTAAACAACTAAGAATTGTGTATGCATTGTATATGCATATGTTTATAAAAGAAGTCTATAAATATCAACATTTGTTGATGCTTCCTGATAATTATCTTCGGTTTTAGATGGGCAATGTTTAATTAAATTCACATCAAACATGCGATTTTTCGAGGAATGGTACTAAGAATTTGCTTGGTATCCTGATTGCCGATGGTGAGGCTGTTGTACGGCTTTATTATCAAGTTCTGGAAGGTTGTTTTTTATGTGATTTTTCTTTAGTATGCACATGGATAATGTGATGAATAAATAGGAATCGAATAGTGTGTGATGATATTAATTAAAGCTGAGACCTTGATAAAATAGGGCAAGTGGTTTATGATGGCATCTTAATGTTGTGTATGAGATTTGTACTAGGTTTATGTAACACGTATCAATTTTAAGACTAGCCTGATCGTATGACTATAAATGATTATGAATATTTTATGCATAAAAAGGATATTTAATCATATGTAGTTTTTTAGTCATAAGTCTTTAATTACCAGTGATTAGTTTTAATGTGACGGCTAAAAAGTGTTTACGGGTCAATTTGTCAATTGCTTCGACATATACTGTAAATCACCCTTATGACCCGTTACAACCCATTTAAACAAAAAAATAATAGACAAAAAATAAGCACATAATACTCGGCCTTATTTTCCATTATCCTGTTTTTAAAAATGATTAGACAAAAAAACAACATAACAACTATTATGCAAAACTATTAAATATGTCTACAATTATTTACAACCCTTTTTCGCTAAAGTAAAGTATGCCAACGATATTAATTCCCCTTGGGTGAGCTACTTTATTCAAGCTTCCAATGTTTGCGTATACATACACTGATTGTGGAAGTAATTTTGTTGGAGGCCTACCTCTACGGTGAATATGTAATTCGTCCAGAGCTGTGAAAATTTTATGCATAGTGGGTCGCTAGGGCGGTGGGTTTTTATAGTGGGTCAAAACGTGTAGAGCGAGCTAGGAGGTTTTATGCATATTCATGCATTTTAAATGCTCTCAAGCCACTTGAACCGTTACAGAGAAAACACGAGCCAAATCCATTTATAGGTATGTAATTGGCTTTTTGGATGCAATGTATTAGTTCGGCTCAAAAATTAATACACTCAAAGAATAATCACAAGTCATGCCCGCCCATTATGTAATAAACCGAATACTAAATATGAAAAATACATATATTTTTATTATGTAAGGCAAACTATAGAAACTCATAATTCCTCCTATGAATTATGGGGTATATATATATATATATATATATATATATATATATATATATATATATATATATATATATATATATATATATATATATATATATATATATATAAATATATATCTTGCTATTCAAAAAAGTAATAATATCCATAAAGTAATATATTTAAAGAAAAATCACAAGTCATGCAGCTTTAAAACTTTGACAAGTACAAGGTATTCCACCCGTTTCATTTAACTTTTAATTACTTTTTAGTATATATTTGTTCAACAAAATCCTAAAATAAAAAACCAAAAATCAAAATACCTACTTGCTTATAGCCGTTTTATGGATTATGGTAACATCAATTATAGATCTTAACCGTTTCATTCAACTTTTATTACTTTTTAGTATATATTTATTCCACTAAATCCTAAAAATAAAAACCACAAGTCATACCCGTCCATCGGACGGGTTTTGCCACTAGTATATATATATATATATATATATATATATATATATATATATATATATATATATATATATATATATATATATAGTAGGGATCCAGTGAGAAGTAAATTAAAATAAGAAGTGGTGAGAAGTGACCAAAACCACGCATTTGAGATGCAACGACTTGCATTAGGTGCAATTCTATTCATGTAGATGCAACATCTTGAGTTTCGAAAATTAATTTGATGTATAGGTGGTGCAAATTGATTTTCATGATTTCGGCACGTGTAGAGGAATAAAAAATAAGAGAAATCATGAAATGTATCTAATATACGTATATGCATCTGATTAAAAGCTAGAAAACACACTATGGTGCGTTATAATGCATCTAAGATTATAGGGATGCATCCAATTTAAGTCGGTGCATCTCGGATTTGCGGTTGTAGTTCTTCTTATTCCTTTTTATTTTAAGTAATCTTCTTATTTGATCCTAACTCTCTCTCTCTCTCTATATATATATATATATATATATATATATATATATATATATATATATATATATATATATATATATATATATATATATATATATATATATATATATATATATATATAGACAAGCGTTCAAATGAGAAGTCTATTTTTTGTGAGAACGCGAGAAGGAATCCTAGCCATCCATCTAATCCCCTCTATTTTTAGATCCTATGGCTAATATAAGTTCAAATATTTAGACACTATAGTAATCGTCCCTTTACTTTCAAAAACACACACACACACCTCATTTTTAAGTGTGAAACCAGCAAATACTCTCTCTCAAGTAACCACCATTCTGTTCTTCACCGTAACCACGGACCGCCGCAGTTTTCACCACCGTTCACCCCGCTCACCACCATTCACAACGGTAATCATCATCAATCTCCAGTCACCATCATCTCCGTCGTCTCTCCATCATGACCTTCTTAATCTCTGTCATTGACTGCGGCGTTGACGATTAAATTGACGTTTTCCGATTCAGTCTGATAAAAATTATAAATTTTTAACAATCGTTTGATGATGAATGGTACTTATTTTCAACTAATTATTTATTTTACTGTTTTTAGGGTTTTTATGTTTATGTACTGTAAATGTTAAAACTTGTCACATGTGAAGATACTATATGATGCTCCAAGTAATTGATTCTTTTAGATATGTTGCCTTTTAGTCTTGATTTTAGTTGAAATTAAGCATTTGGTTAGTGTTTTGATCTTAATCTTAAGCGTTTGCTGCTGCTTCCGGTTAGGAGATATTGATGTTTAATAGACGATTATTTTAGTTTTATAAGAATATATTCACGTGTGAAAATTTTCAGCAAGGAATCAGGCTTTTGATATTTCTAGTGTATTTTTTATACTAGAGTTGCAAAATAGGAGATATTGATGTTTTTATAGACGATTACTTAAGTTTTGTAAGAGTATTTTCACGTGTGAAGATCTTCAGCAAGAATTGATGCTTTGGTCTTACTCGAGTTCTATTTATATTAGAGTTGCAGAAATAGGAGACATTGGTGTTTTATAGATGATTATTTAAGCTTTGTAAGAATATCTTCGTGTGTGAAGATTTTCAACAAGGATTGATGCTTTGGTCATATTCGCGTTCTATTTATGCTAGAGTTGCAAAAATAGGAGATATTGATGTTTTACAGATTATTATTTATGTTTTGTAAAAATATCTTCATGCGTGAAGATTTTATGCAAGGATTGATGCTTTGGTCTTACCCGGGTTCTATTTATACTAGAGTTTCAAACATAAGATATATTGATGTTTTATAGATGATTATTTATGTTTTGTAAAAATATCTTCGCATGTGAAGATTCTCAACAAGGATTGATGCTTTGATCTTACTAGCGTTCTGTTATACTAGAGTGCAAAAATAGGAGTTATTGTTGTTTTACAGACGATTATTTATGTTTTGTAAGAATATCTTCGTGAAGATTTTCTGCAAGGATTGGTGCTTTGGTCTTACCTGGGTTCTATTTATACTAAAGTTTCAAAAAAGTGGGTCATTTGGTGTCTCTTAAAGCATAATGTTTGATTTTTTATTTTTTATTTTTTTATTCTTTTTATTTTATTTATTTATTTATTTTTAATATTTATGGATGTTATATGTGTTCTATAGAGGACCTGGTTGCCTGGTTGGTAGACATAAAATTTGTTTCAGCCATGGGGAAGGAGGTTTGATTTGCATAAGACTAGTTTGGTTTAGTGTATCTAAAGGGTTGTTTATGAAGATGGTATGTTGAAGTATCATTGGGTTTCCAAGAGATCTAGAAGTATCACCACATACAATAAGATCCTCAATTGCCAAAAATAGCTGGGCCAAGAAGATGAAATGATTATAAATAGACATCAAACAAACAAGTGAAGAACTGAAAGGGTATAAGGTTAACCACAGTAATAACTTATCTTCTATTCTAACGTTAACTACAGTAATAACTATATAAAATTTGATAATGTTTTCAGGGTATCGATCTTGTTGCTGGTAGTAAGAGTAAGAGGACCAAAAGAACTGCTCCTCGATCTGATGACATCTACCTAAAAATCCTCGTCAAGGTATCAACATTTATGGGTTGTTTGTTTAACGTTATTTGTCAGGTTAACTGATTTGGGATTATGTTTTATAAGCTTAAATTTTATGGCTTATTTTGAGACTTAAAAAATCTGAGTGCAAATCAAATAAGCTCACAAATAATCTTTAACAAACACCCCTTAAGTACTTCTAGAAATGGCTATTAAATTTGCATATAAATAATATTTTCATATTAAATTTGTTTTAATATCAGCAAAACTAAATGCTGATTAGAATCTGGATGTTTTACTTGAAAATAATAAGCAGAATCAGTAAACAATTTTGCTTAAAAATAAGCAGAAAAGCAGAAACTATAAGATTTTTTTTAATTACTGTTTTGCTTATAAAAGTCTATTATTTGTGATGTAATGTTTATATACTTTTTTTTACAATTGTATAGGTTTTGGTAAGGACTAAGAAGGACATGAAGTAAGTTCAATGCAGTGATATTGAAGAGGTTGTTTATGAGCAAGTTAACAAGCCTCCTATTTCTTTGTCTCACTTGGTTCGTTACATGTCTGCCAAGGTAATACTAATGTTTTGGATATTGTGTTTTAGGGGGGGTTTTTTGTCTAAGCTTATTTGATGGGCTTATCAGCTTTTTGAAATTTGATAAGCTTGTAAGCTCATTTTTGTGAGCTTATAAGGTTGTCTACTTAAGCCTATGAGCTTAGAAAGCTCATTAGCTTGTAAGCTTATAAGCGAATAAAAATGAGCTGATGAGCTTATTAGTTTACAAGTTTGGAAAATTATAGTAGTATATGGAAAATTACTAGAGCAGGTAGTATTATCACATATGCAAATATCAGCGGGTTAAATCATCTTCTTTCTGAAGTTGGATATTTTGAAGTGTAACTACCAGGGTAGTACTGTTCATCATCATATATTTGTTAATGCAGACTGAGGAAATAGTGAGGCTAAATGGGGGTATACAAGAACCTACTTTCAAATGCAGGAGTCAAACTGTTTGAAGGAGAGGGGAGGATTCCCGGCCCTAATGAAGTGGAGGTGATACAGTTAGATGGCACTAAACTATCCTATACACCAAAGCATATACTAATTGCAACTGGTAGCAGGGCACAGCGACCAGATATTCCTGGACAGGTAGCACTCTTAAAGTATTTTTTTTTTTTTTTTTAACTTCCAGATGTGAAATTAAGAAACTGGTCACTTAGTTAACAATTATTTTTTTAGTTAATGACCTCTGCCAATTATAACTTGATCCTTGAATATCCAATGATTTTTGTAACTTTGTATAATACTCTGCTTATTATTGTTTGTGTGGGTCAATTTAGGAGTTAGGTATAACCTCAGATGAAGCTTTAAGCTTGGATGAGTTACCAAAGCACGTTGTCATACTTGGGGGAGGGTATGTTGACATTTTCATCCTATAAGTCCCACGTCTTAATTTAGCAGCCTCGCAAGATCACTAATTCTTATCGGTAATCAGGTATATTGCTGTTGAGTCTGCTTCGATTTGGTGTGGGATGGGCTCTACTGGCGGACCCAGGCAAGTTGAGGACGGGGGGCAATTTTTATTATTTTATTTTTTGTTGAGAAAATTCGTTGTGCACACAAAAGAAAAGATAGAGATATAAGGTTTTTACATTGTTTGGCTTCAAGGTGGGGGGCAATTGATTTTGTGGAAGGGTGCACTTTAATAAAAAGGTCCCAAAAAAAATTTCTTATACTAAAATCTGATTTTTTTTGGCGAATCATGGAGGGCACCGCCCCCCATGATCCATATGTAGTTCCGCCCCTGGTTCTACCGTAAATCTATGTTTCAGAAGGGAACTTCCATTGAGGTAAATTAGAAGTTTTGTTTATCCATCCCTACAATCTTCTACTATATGATCATTAGACTTCTATCAAATCGACATGCTTCAATAATCTTGACTGCTTAAATTATCACTGCAGGGGCTTTGATGATGAAATGAGAGCTCTGGTAGCAAGAAATCTCGAGGGCAGAGGCATAATCTTGCACCCACAGACTAATTTGACACAGGTTCTATTTTTGTATCACTAATCAATGATTTTACCGTTAATACGTGATAGAGTCTTACTTTCGATGTGAATTAAATGCATATGTTACAGCTGGTGAAAACAAAGGATGGCATAAAAGTTACTAGAGATCATGGTGAAGAACTAATGGCAGATGCTGTACTTTTTGCCACTGGTTGAGAATGTGGTTGGACACGGTTGCTAGCTTTCGTGGAAGAAAGTCACGTTTATTGTATCTCAACTGATTTTTATAGCTCCATTAGGAAATTACACGGTGTTGCTAACTTGTAACAGTTTTTCCCGTGGACTGTATAACATTCTCAGCCAATTGATAAAATATGCGTCATTGGTCTTTTTGAGTGTGATGGTTCCAAGTGTCATGTAAAATATCTTAAGAGCTGAGTATAACTGTTCGTTGCAACTTTTTTGAATTGAATTCATACCTATTTCTGGCAACTTATATTTGTTCTGCACTAGTTGATATATTTGCTTCTGCATGGATTGTTTGTGTTGCATCCTACTGTATGCCCTCCATATTGTTGACAATGTTAAGCACAGATCCTGATTTTTTTTATATGTTTTGTAGCTAACTTTTTGTGGAAGCTTTGTGTTAGATTGGGTGAGCTAACAACACTAGTTTTTTTAATGTGTTTCTGTTAGATTGGGTGAGCTAACGACATTAAGGAAAACTTTTTCAACTACAGACTTTATTTGGTCAAGTGCTCCTCTTGATGTTGTTGGTACTATTACATCTATTATCTTCATAGATGAGACTTGTTTGGTAATCAAGAATCATATATTGACTACAGAGGAGGTACTGCTCTATGCATTTTTTTCGTTTTTTTTTTCTTTTCTTATTAAGAAGGATAGTTTCATTTGTTACTTTCTATAAAGCACCAAGTAACAAACATTCAGTGCTTTGCTACGGCTTGTGATGGGTCGATTGTGGTTGGGTCGTTATATGGGAAGATTAGGTTGTATTCGGCAACTTCTATGAGGCAGGCCAAGTCTTGCTCATGTTAGTTATGATGGAAAGTGTACTGGGAACTACTGATACGTATCTGATTTTGATATCTACTTTGTTTATGGATAAAGAGGAAAAGACTAAGAGGGGTTTAGTGCTCGAATGGGGAGTAAATCTTGTGTATAGGCATACGGCTCGCCGGCTCGGAAGCATAATAAGTTCCATGGTGCGTTGATTCTCATGGGTATTGTATTGCTCTATAGTTTATTGTGTTGCCATTATTAATTAAAGTAGTAGATAGCTCTATATATCAGTAAATTATTTCCATTGAAGTTCATGTGCAGCAATATTTTAAAGCAAGATGTAATTTGTTGTTTATTGTTGCACCTTAGTAGCTGATATACACTGAAGATTTGATATTTCTTATTTAAAAGTAAAAGGGTGTTAGTGTTTGCTTATTTAGAAGTAAGAGGGTGTTAAGAGATTGATAACAATAAATATAATTTGAATGTTTTGATATTAATAACAATAAATTTTAGTATATAACGGTTTAGGAAGTTATATACATGAAAAACGGCGACTTTCTCCCCACCTGAAATGTTATTCTTAGCTTTTCTTAATGTTTACGTTTTACCCATCTGAATTTACGCATAACCAAAACTTACCCGTAAAAGTATATGAGTTGAAGTTGTCACCTCTGTTTTTTGTGAAAATACAAATTTATGTTGCTTGGATGATAAAATTATAGGTGTTGCATGGGGCGTCGGATGGCAACATTTAGGGGAATACATTAATCTTGCTGCATTCTATCTTGCTGGTATTCCGGTTGCTGCTTTTTTGGGGTTCTGGACTTCATTACGAGGAGTGGGTCTATGGATCGGGATACTTGTGGGAGCCGATATATAGCTTACCCAACTTACTGTTGTAACAATTTGCACAAACTATGAACAACAGGTCTGCTATGACATCTCACAAGTGATTTCAACGTTTTTACTGAACATAAATATAAATCATAGCCTGCTAATCTTATTATATGTGTTGTGCATTACTTTTGTAGACTTATATTCCCAGCAATTGTCTACATGTATCACTTTGAGGTTAACTTTGATTTTTTAAGACACAAGATTTTATATATAAATATAAAATATATATTTAGTGTTGGAATACTATAACTCATAAAGTGTGTATGGTTATTGACTTATTGTAGTTTCTATAGTAACAATAAAGAATTTATGAGCCACTGGAAAACTATTACAAGGAAAGAAGGTTCAAGGGTCGAACGCAGAAGCAAGGAAGAATGGCTCAAAAGGAACACTCATAAGTCTCTTTTGAGAAGAAAAATAATAGTGGCATTTTGTGTATCTACAAAGAGACAAACACATGCAATTGTTTTATGATATCTTGTTCGTCGTCATCTTCAAGGTCATTTTGTGTCGTTCCTCGTCTGTAGTAGAGGATTGCGACATGATTTGTACTGTGGTCTCTATATAGGCGTACTCATCTTCTTTTTAGCATTCGAGAAACATTTGTCAAAGAAGTTTTAATCAAGTCTTTCATACAGTTTTAATCAAGTATTTGAGAAACAGTTTTAATCCTTGGTCACATGTGGAAATAAATGTATTAGTAACTTGTCACATGTGAAAATATGTCTCTAGCATATTAAGATGCATGAAAACTTCGTCACATGTGAAAATATATGTATCGTAGATTATAAAAATGTGTAGTCACATATGAAACTATATGTCTCGTAACATGGTCACATGTGAAAATAATGTGAAAATATATTTATCATAGCTTTCTAAGATGCATGAACAATTTGGTCACATATGAATTTATATGTCCTGTATATGACTCATAAATTATAAAGATGTGTGAACAACTTCGTCACACGTGAAAATAAAAGAAGCACAAAACTTGAGAAGCTGATGAATGCCTAATGTGACAGGAAATCCATTGATATTAACTCAATTGCTTTGATAATTCATCATATGCAAAGTTAACTTGAATATACCGAAGAGGATATCACGAGTTGGAGGTAGTGACAACACAAATGATTGAGATCCTCTTAGAGCATGGAGTGTGGTAACGAGGAGTTCTCGCCACTCCTACGTGGAGGGCTCGCACTCCATTTTCGTCCCTCGCCACCACACCATGTGGCCTCGCCACTTTCATCCTCGTCGTTCCAACGACGAGCTAAAAGACAAAACGAAAAATTAAAAAGTATCCGTTTAAACACAGCGGTTACTTTTTTCAAATCAAATATTACCCACTCTATAAATATTACCAACATTTACACACAAAATTCACACTTTTTCAAACACAATTCAACTTCAAAATTCACACTTCTCTTTACGCAAGATTATTACTTGCCGTCTCCGCATTCGCTAAAGATACAAAGCGTGCTTGGTAAATCAATGCAATAACGGCGATGAGGCTCTAAAAACGCTATTATACTCGCGTAATCTAATTGTTTGAGCGAAAGCGGTGGGACGGAGAAGCTACAGATGAGAGAAAACTACAAGAGTTGCAACGACATCAGCACAGCACTGAACGAAAAAGTGTGATCGAGACATTTCTGAAAGAGGAAGCCCACAAAGACGACGAGATTATTGACAAGTTATAGTTTTGCTGGTTTTTAATAAGATAAATGGTTGTCTTTGTATATTTACTTGCTTTTTCGGTGTCTGAAACACATGCACGAGTAACCTACCACCAGTTGCTTAAGAATGTTAATGATTCAGAGGGTCAATAAAATGACTAATAAACAAAACCTTTTGAATGGTCAAAGTCACGAAACTAATGGGAAAAAGGCATTTGCATTTGAATATATGAATCTGGTAATGTATATCACCAATAGTGCTATTTAGCTTTTGCAGTATGGTTTTAAAAGTTCTGATCATGTTCTGTTTTCAATCCATCTTTATTTTAAACATGATTGAATCAATATACTAGTTCTAATTTAATCACAATAAAACATCACCTTATTGAAAAATGCATAAAGGACCATGAGTAAGTATGATAATGTCCAGCTATCTCAAAACTCCTCAAAACTCTATTACTTACTGATGTTTAATAGATGATTATTTAAGTTTTGTAAGTATATCTTCACATGTGAAAATTATGAGCAAGAATTGAATCATTTGTCTTACTAGCATATTTTTTACACTATAAGTGCAAAAATAGGATATATTGATGTTTATTAGACGATTATTTAAGTTTTGTAAGAATATCTTCACATGTGAAAAATTATGAGCAAGGATGGAAGCTTTGATCTTAATGACATATTTTTATACTAAAAGTGTAAAAATATGAGATATTGATTTTTAATAGACGATTATTTAGGTTTTGTAAGTATATCTTCACATGTGAAAATTATAAGCAAGCATTGAATCATTGGTCTTACTAGCATATGTTTTATACTAGAAGTGCAAGAATATGATATATTGATGTTTTTTATACGATTATTTAATTCGTGTAATATGCTTAAATAGAAACATATGGGGGTTGCAGCTAGATTGTCTGAAATTGTCAGGGGATATTGATGCAGACTCGCTTATAAGGTTAAGGAAATTAAGGACGCTGAGTTTGATGGACAACCAGTTTGAAGGTGCAATGCCAAAATTTAGAAAGCTGGGTGGTACATTGAAGTCTCTGTGTATTTCCAAGAATAATTATTCTGATTGATGATGATGCTTCCCTTGGGATGTCTTCTTTAAAGAGACCGGATATAGCAGATAATAAATTTAGCGGAGAGGTACCGACATCACTGGTATCTAAAGATAATTATTCTGTACTCGAAATGAACCACTTATAGTTTTTCTCAAACGTCTGCTTAATCTCGTCGCTTAGGTGATTACGTTGCTAGAAGGTTACTTTTTTTCTAGTCTTGCGAGCAAATCCTTTGCGACTCAATGAATAGAGTACAGTATGTGTTGTTACTCAATAAAGTGTATTTAAGTAGTAAGGCATGTTGATCAAGCATTGTCAACTAGTATCTATGTAGTGATATGGTTTGTCCAGCTAAACCTAAAATTTACCATATTCTAGTGTTTACTTCATTAATGAATTGACAATCAGTATATCTCTTTATTTGGTTCTTGTATCTTTGAGCGTGCCACTAAACACAATAATTTCTTCGCATTATAGTGTTTGTAACTGTATACAACTTGCTTGTAAGATGACTATTCTTAGGAGCATTAGTGGCATTTTAAGCTAATATATCATGTCTTTGTGAAACGTTTTTCTTATCATGGTTCACTTTCACACATATTTTGTAGGGTTTTCTATGTATGGGTTTGATGCACTATCGGATAGGACTTCAATATTGATTAAAAGGATACTTGGGTTTTATGAGCATTTGTGTGGGAAAACATCGTGAAGGCAAACAACCCGATAGATTTTGCTAAACATGGTTGGCCATCTGTTAAGGATTTCAAAACCATTTTCTTTTTCACATTTTAGTAAGTTGTATTTCAGTGTGAACTTAATTTGTTGTATAGTACATATTGTTTCACCGGTAAATACATATACCAACTAAACTTGAGCACTTTTTTTTTTTATATGCAAATAAACTTTCAGCAATTATTAGTTTTAAGTTGTTCCTTTAAATAGTAAATGTATTACCTATTACATTTCAATTAATTTTAACATGTTATATTTTGCATATACGTTTTTCTTCGCGTGTTAATAAACTTTCATTCACTAGTAAATAAATGTACATTTATAAATGAGCATGTACTTTTTTCGTGTGTGAATTTTCACGTGCGAAGACATTCTTACAAAATATAAATAATCGTAATATCTCGCATTTTTTGCACCTCTAATATAAAAAATACACTTGTAATATTAAATTTTGAACCTTGCTTATAATCTTCACACGTGAAGATATTCTTACAAAACGTATATAATCGTCTATTAAACATCGACATCTCCTATTTTGCACTTCAGAGTATAAAAATGCGCTAGTAAGATCAAAACATCAATCCTTACTAATTGTTTTCCTAGCGAGAGATATTTCTTACAAAACTTAAATAATGCGTCAGTACATCAATATCTCCTATTTTTACAATTCTAGTATAAAAGGTATGCTAGTAAGATCAAAGCTTCAATCATTAGCTCATAATTTTTCCCGCCTTGAAATATTCTTACAAACCTTAAATATAGTAAGCTTAAATAATATTAAGCACGAATATCTCCTATATTGCATTTCTAGTATAAAAAATACGCTAGTAAGATCGAAACTTCAATCTTTGCTCATAATTTTCACACGTGAAGATATTCTTGCAAAACTTAAATAATTGTCGATTAAACATTAATATCTTCTATTTTTACACTTCTAGTACAAATAGCACGTTAGTAAGATCAAAGTTTCAATCATTGCTTATAATTTTTCACGCGTGAAGATAGTCTTACAAAACATAAATAATCGTCCAGTAAACATCAATATCCCCTATGTTTTTTCACTTCTAGTATAAAAACTACGATAATAAGATCAAAGCTTGAATCTTTGCACATAATTTTCACGCGTAAAAATATTCTTATAGAACTTAAATTGTCGTCTATTAAACATGAATATCTTGTATTTTTGCACTTCTAGCATAAAAAATACGCAAGTAAGATCAAAGCTTCAATATTTGCTCATAATTTTCACTTGCTTGATTCTTCTGAAACTTAAATAGTTAAATCGTTAAACATTAAAATCTCCTATTTTCACACTTATAGATACATTAGTAAGATCAAAGCTTCAATCCTTGCTCATAATTTTCACATGCGAAGATATTCTTACAAAACATTAATAATCGTTTATTAAACATCAACGTTTCCTATTTTTCCATTTCTAGTATAGAAAATATGCTAGTAAGATTAAAACTTCAATTCTTTCTCATAATATTCACGTGTGAAGACATTCTTGCAAAACTTAAATAATCTTCTACTGTATTAAACATCAATATCTCATATTTTTACACTTCTAGTATAAAAAGCACGCTAGTAAGATCAAAGCTTCAATCTTTGCTCATAATTTTCCTTGTGAAGATATTTATTACAAAATTTAATGTCGACTATTAAACATCATTCTCCTATTGCGCTTTTGGTATAAAAATATGCTAGCAAGATCAAAACTTCAATCCTTGCTCATATTGTACTTTTAAATAATCGTCTATTAAACATCATTCTCCCATTGCACTTTTAGTATAAAAATATGCTAGTAAGATCAAAACTTCAATCTTTGCTTATATTTTTCACATGGGAAGATATTCTTACAAAAACTTAAATAATCGTTTATTAAACATCAATATCTCCAATTTTCTCACTTCTAGTATAAAAACTATACTAGTAAGATCAATGCTTCAATCTTTGCTCATAATTTTCACGCGCGAAGATATTCTCAAAACTTAAATGATCGTCTATTAAACATCAATATTTCCTACTTTTGCACTTCTAGTATAAAAGATATGTTAGTAAGAACAAAGCTTCAATCCTTACTCATAATTTTTCACATGAAAGAGACATTTATTAGAAAACTTACATGTCGTCTATAAACATCAATGTATCATATTTTTGCACTTCTAGTATAAATAAATATGCTAGTAAGATCAAAGCTTTAATTATTGCTCATAATTTTCACGTGTGAAGATATTCTTAAATTTATAGTTTCAGTTTTTAAAGTGAGCTAAAGATCAATACTAGATACATGGATTAATATAAAAGTTAACAATTTTTAAGGTGGGCTAAAAATCAATACTAGATACAATTTAGTATATTGAGTTTTACTGCATGATACATATAAAATATTAACTTTTGTGGGTGGGTCATGGCCCACCTTACCCTTCACATAGCTCTCAGCCACTGCGTGTGTATTTCCTGGTGAAGAAAGTTTATGCACATGCGAAGATAAATGTATTTGCACATTTATAAATGTTCATGTATTTACTAGTGAATAAAGTTTATTCATATGCGAAAATAAATGTATTGCTCATTTATAAATGTATATGTATTTACTAGTGAAGAAGGTTTATTCACATGCGAAGATAAATGTATATGCTTATTTATAAAAGTATATGCTTATTTATAAAAGTATGTATATTTACTAGTGAAGAAAGTTTATTCATATGCGAAGATAAATGTATATGCTCATTTATATATGTTCATGTATTTACTAGTGAAGAAAGTTTATTCACATGCGAAGATAAATGTATATGCTCATTTATAAATGTACAAGTGTTTACTAGTGAAGAAAATTTATTTTACACGCGATGAAAAAAGTACATGCTCGTGTATAAATATAAGTGTATTCAGTAGTGAGAAAGTTTATTCACACACGAAAAAAAATACTCTCTCCGCCCCAAAATATAAGTCCATATTTGATTTTTCAAAGTTTTTTTTTTCTGACTTTGACCGGAATTATTTTTTTCGTGCTATATGATACTTGATGAAAAAGTATACCAATGAAAATATATTTGAAACACAAATCCATTTATATATTTTGTATCAATTATTATATAACACGAAAAAAAATAATTACGGTCAAAATATGAAGAGAAAGACTTTGAACAGACTTATATTTTGGGACGGAGGTAGTATATATATATAGGTATTATGGCATCTTTGTCTAGAATATAAATTCTTAAAGGTGAGAGATATCAGCTATACGATGCTTAATGTTCACAACATAAACACTCCTACGCCTATTAGACAAAATTTCATAGGAGCAGCTCCAATTATAGTAAGTATGAAATGTCCTTTCATTTTCAATGTAAATCGCATACAAATGAAGGATTTCTGACAACCTAGTGCTATTTTAGGAAGAGAGAAACATATTTTGAGCATTTCGGGCATATTTTTGAATTTTTTACGGATACCGTGCTTCCTACATTAAACTCCTTTGTAAGTGAAGAAACTACTTAAAATATAGTTTGTTTCTTTGACTGTGGGTATCAATTTGCATACGCCCATTTTGTGATCATTACTTTCTCTTATCTATTCACATTACATGTTTTACATACATACCTCATATTTTTGATTGTTGGATGATTCTTGTATGCCTGGGACAAGAATCACCATCGCCTCCTCAGAACACTACCACCTCCGATAAATAACTAACAATAACGAGAGAAAGTCTTATTGGTTAACTCGATAGTAATATTACAAAATATATAAGGAAGAAAACAATCATAAACAGTAAAGCAAGGTATGCCTTACTTACCGCTGACTATCAAGATTTGCAGAGTCGAGCCCCGGATTTCAAAGGCGAATTTCATTTTCACACCACCAAACCGGTGACTCAATTGAGTTCTCTCGATATTGCATCCAGTTTAAGTTTCCTCGATCAAGTTTTAAGATCCATGAAGAGACTGCAGACCAATTTTCATATCACAATAAGTTAAATTCTTAGAGGTGGCAATTATCACCCATTTATTTTATATATAAAAGGGGGTTGACTTGCATCTACTGGGTCAAGTGTAAAATTATGCAATTCTACACCATATGTGTGAAGATTTAAAGAATCCCAATTGATAAGCGACGAACACATTATGGAATTAAATAGATACATGGAGGACCTTAAGAGTTCTCATAAACAGTATCATTTTTGTAATATTACTTTAGCATATTCAATAAGATATACAATAGAGATGATGTCATATCAATAAAACCTACAATGAATGATAAGTGAAGTTATGGAGCATGAACAACAAATCACCATTAGCATAGAGTCTCATAAGCTAGCTAGTTCCTAAAAGCAAATACTTAAAGAACAATTTCTTGATCGATAACCTCAAAATGGGCATCTTCCTTCCTCCTTTTGCAAATGTGATACCTTCGATGTAAAGTTCTTTTGCAATCAACAACATTGATTTATGTCCCCAACCGCTTATGTATTTTGGCAGGTTTATGATTTCCTATTCAGCTATCTACATGGTGAAATCCTCAAAATCATATTGCATAAGAAGTCTCATCGTATTTTGACTTGTTTCCTATATTAACTAAATTGTTTTCTCGACCAAAACTCATTAAATAGTAAATGGGTCAAATCTACCTCACAATTTTTTCAGTAGCTTCTAATTAACTGATGTCACAAGCCGGACGCCTTATATCTCAAACATAGTAACAACCGACGATGCAACACGAATACAATATCTCATGTTAAATGTACACTTCTTTTTTCTCTGTTTTTGAGAAAACGGGCTATAATCTACCATTAACAATTGCTAAACTTTGATGTATAGCACATCGATTAGAGGTGACATTTATTTTTTGTTAAGAATTTAGCATTAATATGACAAACTCGCACTAAACATTCTATATAGACTTCGCTAATTCATTTTAGACCATAAAGAAGCTTATCCTTATACAAAGAAGAAACATTAGAATCTAGCCACCTAAATCATTGAATGTAGACTTGCCTAAATGACCCGTCATTAGAAGACTTTGCAGTTGCCAGGTATATCATAAATTATCCAGTTAATCTATCATCAAAACATTTGAATCAAAACCAATGGAACCATCAGGGGGACTATATTGTACAAACCAAAAAAGAGAGAAGGTAACACTCATTAGAACCTCCATCTTTTAACAAGTATGAAGTAAGCGGATGAAAAGGCTAACCCGACTTCGACTTGTTTCAACTGAACTGCTGTTCCGCTACAACCTGCCCATCTATTATTTAGTCTTGGATGAGAGACTTACCACCATGCTAATCTAATTTTCTCTTCACCATTCACTTCTAAAGGTTGTCAATGACGAGGTTCATAATCTTCACATCACACGGTCAACAATAAATGCAAAGCAAAAAAAAATAAAAAATATATATGGTGTTCGATTGACAAACTTAGCTCTATTTTTGTTGGTATAGATAATGCTAGTCAATATGAACTAACTAGCAAATTAACTACAATAAAGCACACAGATTCACTTAGAGTAAAGGTGACCTTTTGACCCATTTCATATAAATGCGTTAATATTGGTTAGCTGAATCAACGTGAAGCATATCAGATGGGTCAATTAAGGTCAGATAAGAATTGCAGTTACGTGCATAAAACCTCCGAAATCATTTCATATTTGAAATTTATAGATCATTATTCATATATCAATTCTGCAACCATATAAAAAAGATAATTATTTTAACATATCAATAAACTGATTAAATAGTGTTTAATGGTTTGTCCAAAACCGACCTATCTACATAAACAGCTTCATACACGTCTTCTAATATGGATACATTTCTGAGAGTGAAAGTTATTATATATTAAATGATCGGTTTAGAATACTCCCAAAACAAATTATTGAGTACGAAAGGCCCCTTCAAAAGGGGAATTAAATAGTCCATTGTTTTTCGGTATCGCCACTTAACTTATTTCGATCATTCCTCATGAACAGGAGGCGATAATATAACGAACATCAGAGAGTATATAAGGTCCATCAACATTGGTGATCACTGCAAAAGTATTTGCTCTATACAGCATGCAAATGAATGGAGGATTATAATAGGGGTAAATACTTATGTGGATGATGAAAAAGAGAAGAAACGAACAAACTGATGGAGGGACATCATAAGAGCTACCAAAAATAATAAGAGCTCAACATTTAGTACTAAATTTATACCACGAATTCAAAACTACAAGTAGAATATTTCAAAAGACTGGAAAAGTATTTGGTGATGACCGAGAAGGTGTTTGAGCTCATGGAATGAACAAGAAGATATTTAAATGCTATTTTTGCCAGATGCTTGATGATTCCGTCAAATGTAAGACGTGTGCATATGGGTGGATAGTCAAAAGAAGCTGAAGGGAGCATGAAAAAATCGTCAAAAAACTTAGAGCTAGGGATTAACCCGCCTATCCGGATAATGAAAAATAGATGAAAAGAGCTTACTAGTGGATGGACATCATAAGGGCTACCAAAACAGAACAAGCACACAATTATTAAGTCTAAAGCAACTAATAGATAGTAATGATTTATACCATAAAAGCACAACACATTTATATGCTCGTGGTGTGTTTGAGATGTATTCATTCTATATTTCAAACATCAGAAATGCAATGTCCTTAACACATTAGAATGCACTTGACCACGACGCCAAGTGAAAGAAATACAACCCTCCAAAAAGGAATTTATGATATTATAAAGAGGAGTGTCCGGTGTTCAAAAGTAAGTCAATCCGGACTAGAAACCCGGTCCGCGCTTCGATTTAGCTTTGATTCATAAACCGAGGTAGCAATATTCGGGTTGGGCAAAGCGGTCAATTAGGGACAACTCGATAGCGTACTAAAAGGCGGTGAGCAAGGTTGACCACTAAAAGCTTTTTGTCTTTCTTTTAGATATCTTATAAACAATTCACGTTGTAAACATGATTTGGAAACTATATTCTTGAAAAATAATCCAAAGTTTTTATTTAAGAAGTTTAGCGGGTTGTATGCATAACGAATTACACTTTGACCCATTTGACACATTTACTTTTTAACCTTTTTTTCTTTAACCCATTAGGCCCATATCCATGACCTGAATTGACGGATTCACAGGGAAGGTGAATACACCGCCTCTACACAAAATCAACAATAGTCAGTCAAACGATTAAGGAGTATTGTTCTCCTGACATTGGCATTATAAATGCCATGCTGAAAGTTTACGGACGGAACGATATGTTTTTTGAAGCCAAGGAGCTATTTGAGGATACAAAGAAATCTAATGGTCATAGCGTAACGCGGCTGCGTGATGGTCCTTTTGTTAGTCCGATGCATACACATATGGTGAAATGCTTAGAGTACCTATACGCTCATCAATGGGAATACATTGATTATATTTATAAAGAAATGGTCTTTTCTGGGTATCAACTTGATCAACATAAACACTCATTTTTGCTTGTTGAAGCATCCCGTGCTGGAAAGGTACATGCTAAGAGCAAACCCTTGATGCACATGAGTACTATGAATGAACAGTTGAGTCAAAGAATTTTACTCGAAAGATGAAAGAAAGCCATGAGCATCTATATGATGTTAGAAAGAAACGAATAATGTCTCGATTCATAGGGAAAATCGTCAATATATAATAGACCGCTTAACCCATGTATGCGGTGACATGAACATAATTATCTGCATTGCCTTCACATTGTGGTAGACAATAAATGGTAATAAGAAGTGAACCACCTACTTTTCTATCATCACAGATACTTAAATGAAGTGACCAATAACAGAAGGGAAGGGTGTCGCGATATATATAGAAACTTGAAACCGACATGCCAAAGTTTGTGAGAACATAAGAAGCAATGGCAGATATCAATGATGGATATTGCACTAGAAAGCATCCCTTCGAGGACATCCCATAAAACTGGAATGATATTGCACTAGATAGTAACAAGATCGCAGACCACGCATTTCTTGCAAGAAAGACCCATACACTCATGTATCATGTAACATGCAACATGTACAGAAAGCCAAAGATACACTTGTTTCACATTATAATAGTCTTGTAGAGACGCCAATGCCTACTTGAATTGAGTAGCCAATCTACAATGGGAGAAGAATTACTTTGGTCTGCTATCATACGGAAGTGGACTCAGAACCGTAGTATTTCACAAAAATTCCTTTGACCGCAAAGTCTTTTATTGAAACTAGAAGAATATGTATCCTTCAGCTTAGCTTCGGAGATGGAAGTACTTCCCCGTGTTGTGTATGCTTTAGATGCGGATTTACTAGATAAAACTTGCAAGGGATGACTAAATTTCATTATAACAACTTTGGTACTATCATAGCATCGAAAACCCCTTGACAAACACAATGGGAAAGACCCTAAAACATCTCAGAAGTTTTAACAAATACAATTTTGCACTTTCATCTTTAAACAAAGCTTGAATTGGTGGCAGAGACACATGCTAATACTTGATGCCCGTGATACCTCAAAAGATATAAAATTTGAATCATCCCTATTCTACCGTCCATAAGAAGCTTCTAGGGGAAATTGGCACTCATGCGCATGAGAGATAGCATGAAGTGATAGCAATATGCAAAGAATACCAGATCTACCAACCGATAACGCAGAAGAGTTTAAGATTAGCATAATTGCATTTATGTTATACTTCCATAATTTACATCAGAATATATTCTATGCATGACAAAGACCGTGAAATTATGATTATCCTATGGACAATATAGGACGTAAATCAAACTCTCATTTTGAAACAGGTCGCCAAAAGGGTAGTTTATTACATAAGAAAGTAAATGGCCTTACACAGTGATCTCATTTGGCTCTCATGATTTCCGTAGAATAGTAAGTCTATCTCTATAACGAACTTCGTGAGCCACTAAGAGTGACTATCTCCAACTGAATAATACCCATATTCGCAATAACAATATGATAACAGCACTTAAAATATGAAATTGTTCAAAGTAGTACAGTTGAATCAAATATCATGGACATATGGAAATAACCAATTAAATATGTGGTAAGATATATTCACGAGAACTATTCGAAAAAGACTTGCAAGCAAGTCAATGTACCAATCGTGAAGTCACGACACCTTAAGAAGAATGGATTAGCAGAAGTAAAACTAACAACAATAGTTACAAAGAACAGCATATTCACTTTTTAAAGGGCTAACCAAGTGAATTATAATTATGTAAGACTAATTTAATTAAACCTTAATCTTACCCCTAGTCACTTACAACTGCTAATAAGATGGACTCGGACATCTCTCGCCATAACACAAGGAAACACACTTGCTACTTCGCAAGACCATGTACCACAAATCATAACAATAAACCCCAAGCTGCCGATGCAATGTCACACGACCCTAATATATTATATTATCACCATCTCTAATCGAGCTAGTTTTGGCCTATTTAGCTCATGATGCAATCATTCCTTCCCATTGAAGTATATTGTCATCTTAGACATCAACTGTTCTCTTCAAGCAATGAAACTTATATTTAACCACAAAATCATCTTAAAACATATAGATTGCAAAAGACCGTCTGTCTCACCTCCTATGTTATCCTAGGCTCCTAGCAACCTATCCGGTAAATCAAATCCCACTAATGTCACAACCACAAAGATACTCAATGTAGAATATTCATGTATGATCTACTCATATGTCTATTAGCTTCATCATTACAGCTTTGTGTATAAATACGAACCTAACATAACATTCAAGAGAATGGAATTCCCAACTTTTCATTACAAATATATCATCTCGCACGATTCTCACAAAGATTGAGGAGAAACAAAGAATACACTAAGTTCCAAGAAAACAAAAGGCATCCCTACAATGATGTGTAACCTAATCAATAAAATAAAACAGCTTGGAGTCTCCAACTATATAATTAAATAGACTATTAGATCTGTACTCAGATTATCTATAAGCAAGAAACCTCCCATGGATCCATGGACATCATCTGCTATATTATATGAGACATGCCTACTTACAAGTTATATAAATAAGAGCATCTTGCACAAATATTATAACTAACTACAACTTCTTATATTTTCCTAAAACGCTTCACGCCGAAGAAAAATATTTCCTATATTTTCACACGCAAGATGCTTTACTAAAACTTTTCACGCCAAGAAAAAATATCTCCTAAATTTTCGCCGAAGAAAAATATCTCCTAAATTTCACACGCCAAGATGCTCTTTCTAAAACTTTTCACACGCAGAAAAACATCTCCTATATTTTCACACGCAAGATGCTCTTATAAAACTTTTCACGCGAAGAAAAATATCTCCTATATTTTCACACGCAAAGATGCTCTTACTAAAACTTTTCACGCGAAGAAAAATATCTCCTATATTTTCACACTAGATGCTCTTACTAAAACGCGCAAGAAAGAAAAATATTTCCTATATTTTCACACGCGAAGATGCTCTTACTAAAAATTTTCACGCGCGAAGATACTTTTAATAAACTTAATCACTGCTATATTCTACTTTACCAAAACAAATGAAGTCGCCTATAACAATCAAGACCTAATTCGTAATCTATACATTAACATGTGACATATCTACAAATAAAACAATGATAATAACTTTAAATGCATAATAATTCACAATTAGACAATTAAATTTGATCAAAAAAAAAAGTCACGAAATTACGCGGTAATCTTATTTGAAAAGATTGTCTTATTCACTTATCTCAGCTTCAATTTTGTTTCTTAAGCTTAATTGATGTTGACGGCGGTGGTTTGAATGGTTGTTATGGTGATGGTTTGAACGGTGGTGATGGTAGTGGTTTGAACGGTAGTAATGGTGGTGGTTTGAATGTGGTAATGGTGGTGGTTTAAACGGTGGTAGTGGTGGCGATTGGTACGCTGTATGAAGGTGGTTGGATTGGGAGTGAATGCATTTGTTTCACCTCTAACCGTGAGAAATGCATGGTTTTTTTAATATAGTGGGTGTGAGGATTGTAGTTACAAAATACCCTTGTTAGTAAAATAGTCCGTAAATTGTAAATTAATTTTTATTAGATCTAAAAAAAAAATGAGTAATAGATGGAGGCTAGGATTTTCCTCGCTTCACAAAAAATTAGACTTCACAAGAACACCCCCATATATATATATATATATATATATATATATATACATTATATATAAGAGGAGGCATGCCACGTCATAATGTCATTTGGCATCCCATAATGCCATGTCATATTTCCATGTCATCATTGTCCCTATATATATATATATATATATATATATATATATATATATATGAGGCATGTCACGCCATATAACGTTAGCGTCAAGATCCTGCATAACGCAGTACGCCATTTCCATGTCATTGTATTTATGTGGCATTAATGTGGCATTTTTTTGTATTTATATGGCATTAATGTGGCGTTTTAATTAATATATGTACAATTTTATTTTTTAATAAATTTTAAAATTGCTTTGTTATTTTTTTAATGTTTTTGTAATGTTAAATTTATAAAATTCGGTTTTATTATTTTTACAATGCTAAAATTCGGGAATAATTAAATTTATAATTGTAGTTGGAGAGAATCGAACATGGGGTGTTATCAACATTACTAAATGTGATAACCACTAGACCAACACATTTTTTGTATTATATTTTACAACTCCAAATCTATAAACCTGCCCAACCAATTATAATTTAAAACTTATCCACCATAAATATACGGCATTTAATTTATTCATGACACAAAACCCTAATTTTTCCTCAACCATCTTCCCTAATGATCGGTAATTTTTATTTTGCTTCTTGAATGCTTTATTATGTTCATGATTGTTGTATAGCTTTTGTGCATATTATGCGTGTTTTCAGGTACATAAAGTCACGAATTCTTGATGATATTCAGTCTCAGGTATGATTTTCTGCCTCCTATGTTCACAATTTTGTTTTATTTCTTTGCCTATATGGCTATTGCTGTGCGTTTTTATTTTTTGTAGGCTACATGGAAGTTCATCCAATCACCCATGTTCAACATCAAGTGCTGATACATCATACATGCATATTAGTATGAGCAGGTAAACTGTTTTTCTGTTGTATATTTGTTGTTAAGTTGGCTTAATGTTTTTTTTGTTTTTTGTTTTTTTTTTTATTATTAAGTATTGTACTTGTGATGATAATTAGCTAATGCATGGAAAAAATGATTTACAAGCCATGTCATATCATACTGAATTCAAAAGGTTAGTTTACTTTATTCGAAAAAAATTAAACCAACTGGTCTCAAGCTTTTTTAACCATGCTGCTTGCCAAGGTGCCCTTTTGGTCGTTGATGCAACCCAAGTTGTACATACAAGCTCAAACAGTAGCAAACTTTTACTTAGCGTTGGAATCTGATCTCACAATAATACCCCTCATAAACAAATTTGATCAACCAACTGCTGACCCTGACCGTGTCAAAACACATTTAAAGACAATGTTTGACCTTGATCCGAGTGATGTACTTTTGACTTCATAAAACTGGTCTAGGTCTTGAACATGTACTTCCGGCTGTTATAGAACGAATACCTCACCCACCTGGAAAATGTGATTTGAATCTTCATATGTATTTGATTTGAATCTTCATATGTATTTGTTAGATTCTTATGATGTTTGTTTACAACTACATAGATACTTTAGGGGGCCTGAGCTTTTAGTTGATCTCTTATTTAGACATGTGGAGCCTTGGTTGCATGTTTGCTGGAATGGTGAGGTTCTCTACCCCAATAATTTTGATGTATATATTAATGGTATTGTTGACATGCTGCTGTGACTCGTGTTTTTTCTCATCAATTTTTCATCTCTTCTTGTGTTGATGTAATATGTAGATTTTCCGGAAAAGTAGTATCTCCTAACTAATCATGGGAGTGCTTTGGTTCGTTTCTCTATCTGTATGCTAACTAAAACAACATATATGGAAGGCACATGATACGTATAACACCGCAGGTTGAATTTTGAATTTCGGATTGATTACTTAAACAACATATTAGCATATTCGTATTTTTTCCCCGTTATTTTGATTTTATATAAGCACTTTTGAGGTTCTTAGAACAATAAAGTTATTGTTAGGTGTTGTTATGGTTTCATGTCCCTTGGTGGTGATCTTGCACATGCGAGTGTCTGCTCTTGATTTATATCTTTAGTCAAATGTTGAAAGAATGCGAGTTCTACTCTTGGTGCACACATATAGTTCTGCAAGACAAAATGAGCCGGTGATAAGTCGTGGATCGAAGGTCGGCTCAAGAGAGGAGGATGGTGAGTCGGTGACATCACTGCTTAAAGTTATGTTCATGATTAGTATGCTAAATAATACGAGTAGTAGCTCAGGTTTACAACATGAGAATGATTTTGGGCAAAAGAAAATGACAAGTTTCGATTTTGTTGCTACCTTCTTTGCTTTTGTTTATTTGTCCTTGGGTGATATATTGTAGTAAATTATTACAAAAATGAGAAAAAAATGAGTTTTGTTGAGAGGAATGAGACTAATTTTGTGGTGTTATATGCAGGTTTCATTCGGGTTCCAGGTGCGGTCAGATTAAATTTGGTATTGTGGATTGTACTTTATACTTCTTGAATGATGAAAAAACAACCAATTACACCTTTGTATCTATGGTTTATATTTGTTCAATTTTAGTATTAACTTTGGTTCATATTCATTTTAGATTTTGCATTCACTTATTGATCAGGAATCATGCTTTTTAAGTCTGAAAGTATCCCTCCATTTTAGCATGATGGATACATCAAGTTAAGGTCGTGGACTGATAACTCATTGGAGTATGGGTAGATACATATTGTTTACGTTAGTTTGGTGACTGGGTTGCAGTCCAAAGTGTGAAGACATGGATTTTAACTGCATACATGGAATCATTTGCTGCGGTTGGATAGTCGGCAATTCCTAAGTTTGCAGCGTTTGCTTTACATGTTCAGGTTATGCCGCTCCTTCACTTCAAGTCCAGGTTTTATGAGCTTATTTCAGCTGGTAATCCACTGAGTTGTAATTATTTATTTATCTTTAATTTTCAACCCATATTATCCATTTTAAATTTCAGCATATAATCTGTTATAAGGTATTAGGGGTTAAGCATGCTCTATTGTTTTAAAAAGCTTGAGCATGGTAAGGTAGCTGGTATTATTCAGTGAATGCCTAATTATGAAATTACTTATAAGGTTAGTTTATCTCTATGTTATGTTGTATTCAAGCACTGTGATGTATCACAACAACATCCTTATATACTTATTTTCTGTAATAGATGGACACGCCATTGAATCCAACAATAGAGCTTTCCAGGTTGGTATACGAGCACAAATACGAGGAGGCTTTTTACTACTGCCCTGCAAAGCAATCGGGATTGCTTCTGGTTATGTTCTCAGGTATTTTTTCTGTGCAAAGTTTTTTAAAACGTATTAAGAAAAAGAATTGATATCCGAGTCTCGACACTATTTATATATTATTACCTGGGTTGCAAACCACTGTGAAGATTGACAAAGCTAGGTTTATTATATCTTTGGTGCATAAAAAAGTATCTCACATAGTGCATATCAATGAGTTTTTTTATTGACCATTGTACTTTTAAAACTTAATTAACAAAAGGAGTATTCTTAAAAATATTTAATTTATAATAGTATTTATATTCTTTCATTAATAAAACAATAATAAAAAAAAAGAACGGGAGCATTAAAACCTAAAGAGACCATCTTCCTCCTCATGCATTGCTATAACATAACCTCATATTCTTAACGTGATTGAAGTTCAACCCTCATTTTGCCCTGATTGTCACTGTCATATTCTTAACATGATCAAAGTGTCATTATGTTTCATTATAACAAGAATAAAGAACTTGCCTTAGTCAGTCTATAGAACATCAACAAGAAAAGAACTGAAAAGCTATCATTTTGTAGAATGAAACTTCTGTTTCATGCACTAATGTACATTCAAGGCATAATATAATAAAGTATATTATCTGATTGCTGTAAATTAACCAATCTTATGGGTCAAGGGTTTAATTCAATCGTTGCAATACATTAACCATGTAGTAGTTTGGCATGGAGATATGAAATTTGTAATAGTTTTAAATATGGAATATGTTTTGACCCATTTAGTGGTACAAATGTGACTGTAAGCCTGCAATAGCTTTATAATTTGGATCAACCTTTTACTATCTTATATTCATTTATTAATGCAAAAGATGTCATAACGGCTAAGAAATTGCCTCTATATTTTATATCATACGATCCGAAGACAACGAACTCCATTCATCGATACATGAAGTTGTGTTTGGCGACAGCGTATTGTACAAAATCCGATCCAAACCCTGGTTATCAGTTATCACATTGCCAAATTCCACTCTCTACGTAGCCAAATCCGAAACTTGATCCTCCTTCTGGTCTATTTTTCTGGCGACCTGATTATGCCTTTTGGTATATTCTTGAGTCATTTGATTCCAGAATTCCGTCCAGAAGATATCCTCACGTATATTCCTTCACTTTTAGCTCAGATTCATGTATTATTTTAATGATTTTGCATGAAATGGTTTGCTTCTTTATTGTATGATACACTATAAGTATAAAATATACAATATATCCACAATTTGTTTAAGATAGTTACACATTATGACGGGTCAAACGGGTGAAAGTCACCTAAAATGTATTTTCAATGCACACTAACCTCCATTTTATACAAACATTAGGTTACTGTTGTAATTGTAAAGTTTTCGTTTAGTTATTAAAAACATTCTTCCTTAAATAGTTTACAAACTAGACATGAGTGTATCCATTTCAATCCAAACCTTGTTTGACCAGTCACCCATCCTGCTCATTTTCCCACTTCTGTCCATTGTGATGCATGAACAAGTGACATCATAACCACAATATCTATCTCTTTCATCATTCTCGTGAAATTAATATCGACTATACCTTTAGATGGTTATGCTGATAGGCGATTAGGTAATTGTAATATGAAACATTCAATATGAAATTTGCAATATTCATAGGACATCCGAAGACGAAAGCTGGTGCATTTTTTCATGAAAAAAGCATTCGGCATGATGCATCCGGGATTTAGTATTTACTAAAAACTCAGTTTAACCAAGTGTTTTTTAGTCTATGATTCCATGTTAAAACTCTTTTATCCGTTGTTCCATGTCATAGGTCTGAGATTTATTTAGCCATGTCAAAGGAAGTAAGCTAAGTGGCCTATACATGTATCTAGCATATTTTTTTCTCAGGTGACCAATTCTCGGTAGTAATGCAATTATCAGTGAACAAGATTCGAAATACAAGCACCTGTCTACATGACGCTAATGCTATATTTTAAAGGTGACAGTTTGCATCAGTTTCCTTGTGAGTGATTTAGTTTGGTTGTGTTTGTTCTCAAATTGGTAGAGTAAAATAAAAAATAAAAAACTAAGGGAACAAGTCAAAGACAGTTAAAATTTGAAAGTAGCCCGAAGTACTTTTTGTGCATGCCTCCTAAATCGTTTTTATTTAAAGTTTTATAAGGTTGTTGTAGTACTATCTTTTTAACAAATCTGAACATCTTCTAGGCATTTTACGATATATTGAACATATCACATATCTAAATCTCATCATTAGTAATAGTTTAAAAGAGCAAAATTTTTAAGATACTGTCACTGCACAAGTAAGCAAAATATAAATTGGAAAAAAAAAAAAAAAAAAAAAAAAAAAAAAAAAAAACAAACAAACAAACAAACAAACAAAAAACTTATGTATGTAAAATCGTACAAATTAACCTCCATCAAAAACATTGTTTGCTGACTTTGAACTTTTTGTCCTCATACTCGATCAATTACTTTGCTTTTGCATCAATATCCCAGGCACGTCTCAAGCTTTTTGGAGGCCGAAATCAAAGTTTTTAAAATGTGGCCTTTTTATGAATAGGGTTTTGTGTAAAAGTTATACACTATATATTCGTATATCAAATGGTATTACTATATTCTTCTTGATTGATATCTAATCGACTGTGAAAGAGAATAAGCCCTACTAACGATTGAAGAATGTTTATATATAATTCTGATTTTAGGCTATCTTGCTAGATCATGCACAACTGATATGTACCTGATACTTGATTAGCGGTTCTGCATTTTTCAAAAGTAGTTGACGTTGCATTAGTGAAATGTTTTTCCAAAAAGAGAAGTTCACGTCTGTGTCATTTTAACTAAGCAACATACGTTATGAGAGGTCTTAAAGATTTTTGTGCTTCAAACAACCTGCAGCAATTTAGAAACCATAAAAATACACATGACTAAAAGGGTAGTACTACTTGAAGAGAACATGATCAATTACATACACATAAAAATTGTTGCCGACAATTTTATCTTTTTTCTTCTGGTTTCTTTCCCCCTGCAGATAATTTTGTACCTCCATCAAATTCATTACAGGTGTCTCAGATTGAAAGCAAACTAGCGAATGCAGTTGAGTCACTGAAAATGAAGCAGGATGACATGGAAAATATTCAAAAGGTGACAAAACTCACCTCAAAACTTGATCATTAGTTATAATTACTAAAACCTATTTCCATGATAATGATACAAATTATCTTTATCTTTTTGCCTTTAATAAAAAAGATCATAATAAAGCAACTGAGCTTATTTTAGTATGAGAGTCGAAAAAGGTCATGGTTGTAATATACATGTAACTTGCAAAACTGAACCTTTATTATCTAAATGGGTATCAAAGCTTTCTAATGGTTAAATATGAAAGCTCAGCTAACAAAGAAAATAATTATTTCTAATGGTTACGATTTGGTTTATTAATTGTCTACGTGATACAAGGTAAAGATGTGGTAAGATTATGGGTTTTTAATGCCGTATGTAAGAACTTGCACTTGAGATTCATGAAAGGAAGCTTGATTACTTTATGTAGCATGACTTTGTAGGTTTCTTGCTTTATGGAGGAAGGTAACCTATTCACTACTTTGTGCTATTATTATTATTTATTTTTTTGTTGAAACTGGAAATTTTTGCACTTTCCTCTTTTGACTTTTTGTAAATTGTCATGTTCAATGCTGTAAATAGGAATGTTTTTCTATAAGAGAGTGTTTGGTATTTCTCTACATGAAATGTTTTTCTAACATATTACCATTTTATACCATTTCATGTAACATATTGGTAGCTCAAGAAGCAGCCGGTGGCCTTTGGAATGTTTCTGTTGGCGAAGATCACAACGTTTCATACTGTTTAAGCGTTTGTCCTAAACATATTGTTCAATCATTTTCATATAATTAAAACAGGTTAGTCTTATTTTCAGGAGGCTGTTGCATAAGCTGGTGGTATACAAGGATTAGTTGATATGATTTTCAAATGGTCTAATGATGGTAATGGAGTCTTGGTTTATGCCTTTATTTCTATGTCACAAGTTTATGCCTTTCGTAATGTTTCAGCAAAAACTAGAAACTAATGTTACAACTTGGACATTCATCGTCTCGAACATTCCTCTAAACGTATTTCCATGAGATGCAACAGGTATGCTTTGACGTTTGAGGTCAAATGCATCAAACTTTCAAAGTCAAAACTGAAGAGTTTTTTTTTTTTTTTTTTTTTTTTTTTCCTGTAAACTTAAGGATCAAATGGTGATATGTGGTATGCCCATAACAAGGGGAGGCATTAGAATACTACTTTAGTGTTTATTTGAGAATCTACTAATTTATATTAATGTTATCTTTCTAACTTGCAGTTGTGTTTATACGATTTTAGTTATGGCTTCAAGCAAAGTTGGAAAGGCTATTAGTGTGGTAAAAGATCAAACAAGTATTGCATAACAAAGGTATTGCAAAGGTCACAGGAAATGAAGCACTTCATCTCGAGTTGCTCATAATAAAGCCAATGGGCCATGACAATCAACCAACTAATGATAAGTATATAAGGGGTATTATTAACAGCACTTCTTACTCGAGAAGTTAGGTGAGCAGATTTATGATCCATGTTTAGCATACTGTGAAGTTGGTTTTAACTGCTTTAACTTTCATGAATTAATATGGTCAGGAAATTGACTCATTGTGTACCAATGATCTCGATGTCTTGAAAGGCGGCTATAGCAAAGGATATTGCATTAAGCTATGTTGTTACAAGGTCGTTGACGATGGAAATCCAAGAATGTAGAAGGAGCCAATTCTTGTTTAGCTACTGTTCATTAGAATATGGGTGTAATCCCAAAAAATTACCATGAGGAGGTAATTCCTAATATGCAAAACTGTTATGCAGGACTTTAGGTGGCAAGATGGAACTGGGTGGAGGGTAAAGGGTCATAACGAGCTTGGTTTAAAAGGGTCATTCGTTTGTCCATTTATTATTTATTTATTAGTTAATGCCGTAACTATAATATATGAACAAAATGTTATTGCAATAATATAATCATTGGTTAAAATGATTTAGGAAGTTATCGATCAAAGATAAACTTTGTGCAAGGTTTGACCTGATAGACCCTTTTAACTGTTCCCTTGCGTTATTGGTCGTGACTTTGCTCATATAGTTGCAGAGACCCATAAGCTAGGTGAAGTTGCATTCCATGATCTTTGCATATAACTTGCAAAATTATTTAAGCATTATATAGCCTCACATTGCTCATATACAGGTTATAAACAAAAGCCATTACTAAATGATGCATGAGAGAAGATTATTGCATGGTTAGACAATATCAAGAAATGGTTCAATAGATACCTCCAAGATTAGATTGAATATGCATCGTATCATGTAAAACAATGTTGTTGTGTTTCGAACACATGAAACGTTAAAGAAGCTACTCCGTAAAAGTACGAATAAACAATAAAATTAAAACTTTGATATTTTTCTACCCTTTTCTGTAAGCACATAAGTTTTCTAATTATTTTTGTAAAAGATAACAACAAACCATTGTGGTCCTCTTATCAGATTAACATTCATAACTTTTTGTTCTTTATTCAATATATAAATATTTTACGATGTTCGTACTTCATTAACTGTTGCTTAATTTAATCCTTTGACACTTTTTCAACCATTTTTGTACCCGTCCTCTTTCGCAATAGTCAAATAACCAACACCATCACAAGTAAAATTATAACACATGAAATCTATCGTCCTCTGCAAATCAATGCAACATATCAGATTTTTCATAAAAGACACACATACAGAACTATTATAGACACAACTAATATAACATTAACATTTGCTACATATTTTTGTTGTGTTTATTTTTATCAAAAAACAAAAAAAAAATAATAATAATACAAAAATAAGAAATTAATATTTTAAAACAAGTCAGTTAACTTACTTTCTTCCCAGAATGACAAAGTTCGTTGCATTCTCAGCAAACTTGTGGCCCCCAAAAAATGAACATCTGTGGTGGGACTACCATCAGTATCGAAAGCCATTAACCTCAAAACATTAACTGTTTCCTCCACAAAATGTAGAACTTGAACATCCCTATCAAAGTTTTCACGAGCAAATTCTGTCCACTTACCACCCGTTAACAATATCTATTCATTAATTTTTTTCACAATTCGAACTTTCAACCAACGTGCACTTGTCAAGTACAGATCCGTGTTCTCATTAAAACACTCTTCTTTATATATCTCAGGAAGTTCCTACAAGCGTTTTAATTAATTGTTATCGTACGTTGTGAGTTTATTCAATTTCAAGTGTGCATCATGTAATTATTCAAGAAATATACCTGTGTTTCTTGAAAAGAGTTTAAGTTCATCGGCATTACAAATTCAGTAGGCATTTTCCCGCAAAGAAATTTTACGCATTTTATAATTATGTTTTAATTAGTGCTTTATTAATTAATGTCACAAGAATATAACGTACAAACAAATAAACCTCGAACATTAAATAATACTACTCATTATAAAAGATCACACGTACAAACACAAACTAATTATTATCATCATTTATCTTCCTAAATTCATGTAACCTCCGCTCTACATTGACTACAACTTAAACATTATTACTCTTATTAATTTGTTACATACTTGCGCAAAATCCTGATGACAAACACTTGGTGTGCACAAACTATCATCAAAAATTATTTTCATTGGAAATCAAAATTCTACAACAAAGAATAAAAAACACACAAAAGCACAAGTAATATCAACAAAACTGATTGAAAAAGTAGCAAATCTGAGATCTTTTTATGCACTTATTTTCTTATTTATTCTTACAACATAATAATCAACATAAGAAGATTATGCACCTTAACTTAATCGATCAACTCATGCAAATCCTAACTAATAAACACATACAAATCTACAATAATTATCTAACATAATATTATCAAAGGTGAATACCTATATCCGTTTAATTATAATCGCAAACCCTAAAATATTTACATTATATCAAACTAACATATTATTCTAATTGTAAAAAAAAAAAAAAAAAAAAAAAAACAAAAAAAAAAAAAAAATCACGGATTGAGAGAGAGAGGCGATTGAATATGATCGGACGAGTTTGGTAAGTGGTTGTGTGTTTTATTTTTGATAATTACTTCTATTTGTTGTGTGTTTGTTAGTGGTAGATTGTTATGACGCCTCACTCTTTTTTGCATATCTTGAGAGGGTGACTCTAATCATTATGGAAAGACGTAAATGCATAACATAGCTTACTCATAACCAGTGTGTTATTTTTTTTGTTCATTTGCATCGGCTAAATTAAGTAAAAGTTACGTTATTTTTCATTTACATTGCTTCACTCTTTTTTTCATAATGTTAACATCTTTCATCGTATTTTTCACAAAAATTTACCTTACTTTAAACTCTATAACTTCCATAATTTTCACGGTTTCATAAGAACAATCATTTGCATGGTTTTAAATTTATTCCCATGAATTTCGCGGGTTAATAAACTAATGTTAGTATAAGTTGCATAATTCATCTAAATTTGGTAAAATAACAACTTGAAGCACATATATACAATAACTAAATAAACATAATTAACAAAAACAAAATAATAATAATAAATGTTAATAATATTATCAAATGTAAAAGATGTTCATGATTAATATTGTTTAAAACAAATGTTAGAAAGTAGTTACATCCTTTTAGCCGTTCTATGGATTATGGTAACATCAATTATAGTTCTTAACCGTTTAATTTAACTTTTAATAACTTTTTACTATATATTTGTTCTACTAAATCCTAAAAATAAAAAACAAAAATCAAGGTAAAAAAACACAAATCAAAATATTTACCTGCTTTTAGTCGTTTAATGAATTATGGTAACATCAATTATAGATCTTAACCGTTTCATTTAACTTTTAATTACTTTGTAGAAAATATTTGTTCCACAAAATCCTAAAAATAAAAACCACATATTGTCATACCCGTCCATGGACGGAGTTTTACAGTATATATATATATATATATATATATATATATATATATATATATATTTATATATATATATATATATAGTTTAGAAAGGTACCGCAATGCGTGTGAAGGTACCGATGACTATTTTGTAGCGAACAAATGTTTTGAGGTGGTGATGTGATGAGATGTAGATAAATGGTGACAGCGGAGGCTTATAAGTATAGTTATATGTGTTTGCTTACCCGTTTAGTGAATTCGTTCACTTATAACACTTAATGTATATGTGTTAGTTGTAAGTGTTTGTTTGGGTAAATATCCGTAACTTTCACGCTACATCATTATATTATTCCCGCATATAAAATACCCTCGCAATCTCTTAGCGTCAAACATACTCAAAAGTATATGATTTTGACGAATCAAGATTATATTGATTGGAATAAATGAAATAAAGGTTAAAGTTGTAAAAATTTGAATTAAAATAAAATAAACCCACTAAAAATATAAAAACTAAAACCTCATAAAAATATATTAAAATGGATGTTGAATTAAAGAGCATAAAATTTTAGAAAATATGGTGAAATTAGATTATAATATAAATAAGTAGATAAAAAGATATTTTAATTTGAACATAAAGATGAATTTTTAAAGTTGAGAAGTGTGACATATGTCATTTTATAATTGGAGCTCCTTATCTTAATTTTTGGTGGTTAGGAGTTAGGCTTGGTGTTTGTTAGAAGTTAGGCTTGGAGTTTGTTACAAGTGACACATGCCATCTAATGATTGGAGCTTCTTATCTTAATTTTACATGCATTATAATATATCTTTTCATAATAAGCAAATAAAAAAGTCTGAATTTTTAAGCCTTCTAAGTTTAGAAGGCAAATGCATATAAAGTATATATATATATATATATATATATATATATATATATATATATATATATATATATATATATAGGGAAGAGTTAACGATGAGATCTTAAAGTTGTAAAAATAAGATCAAATTTAAAAAACCACTAAAACATTTATAAATAACAATTTTAGCAATAATAAACATAAAAATAATATTTTAATAAAAATTAACATTTTCGCAACTAATAACCAAATGATACATGAGTTTGGATTAGTGATACACCTGATACACATTACACTAATAAATATTTCAAAACCTGATAGACATACAAAAACCTGATACACATTACACTTCTAATCAAAGTGTATCACCTAGATTTCATAAAATTTTAAAAATAAATCTATCGAAAATTTAACAATTTTAGTTGTAGTTAATAAAAAAATATTTTTGTTGTAAGGAGAGTCTCGTTTGTCAAATTTTAGTTTGATCTTATTTTAACAACTTTAATATTGATCTTATTTGATCTAGATCTATATAGGGAGGTTAACGTGAGATCTAAAGTTGTAAATAAGATCAAGTCTAAAAACCACTAAAACATTTATAAATAACAATTTTAGCATAATAGTATATATATATATATATATATATATATATATATATATATATATATATATATATATATATATATATATATATATATAGAGATTAACGTGAGATCAAACTAGTAGTATATATATATATATATATATATATATATATATATATATATATATAGGGGAGAGTTAGCGTGAATCAAACTTAAAGTTGTAAAAATAAGATCAAATTTAAAAAACAAAAACATAAATAACAATTTTAGCAAAATAACATAAAAATAATATTTTAATAAAATAACATTTTCAACTAATAACAAATGATACATGAGTTTGGATTAGTGATACACCCGATACACATTACACTAATAAATATTTCAAAACCTGATAGACATACAAAAACCTGATACACATTACACTTCTAATCAAAGTGTATCACCTAGATTTCATAAAATTTTAAAAATAAATCTATCGAAAATTTAACAATTTTAGTTGTAGTTAATAAAAAAATATTTTTGTTGTAAGGAGAGTCTCGTTTGTCAAATTTTAGTTTGATCTTATTTTAACAACTTTAATATTGATCTTATTTGATCTAGATTCTATATATATATATATATATATATATATATATATATATATATATATATATATATATATATATATATATATATAGAATCTATATCAAATAATCTAGATCAAGCCTAAACGCAATCCAATTGTAAATGCAATCTAAAATTTCATAAGCAACATTACTCTCTAACAACAAAAAATAAATTTTTTGCTACAACTAAAATTGTTAAGTTTCATAGATTTCTATTAAAATTTACGAATCTAGGTGATACACTTTGATTAGAAGTGTAATGTGTATGTGTTTTATATATGTATCGATTTTGGAATACTTATTAGGTAATGTGTATCATGTGTCACTAATCCAAACTCATGTATCATTAGGTTATTAGTTGCTAAAATGTTAATTTGTATTAAAATATTATTTTTATGTATTATTGCTAAAATGTTATTTATAAATGTTTTAGTGGTTTTTAGACTTATTTTTACAACTTTAGGCTTGATCTCATTAAGTATAATCTCTCCTATATATATATATATATATATATATATATATATATATATATATATATATATATATATATATATATATATATATATATATATATATATATATATATATATAAGAGGAGGCATGCCACATATAATGCCACTTGGCATCCCATAATGCCACGTCATAATTCCATGTCATCGCATTTTGTCCACCTAAACAACAACTTAAGGTATTAAAATCGGATATTTTTAAAAAATAAGGTGGATGGATTCGAACCCGGGTCTGTTTCTCTAGAAGAGAGCACCTCAACCAATGGAGTCAAATCATCAATTGTGATACATGATATAAACTAAAATTGATATCTAATAAGAAAGGTCTGCAAACTTAAAACTAAAGATATCTACCTTCTTCACATAACACAATTCAATCAATGAATACCCTAAACCTTCTCTTTTTTCGAATCTAAAATTGATTCTATCTTAAAAATCAGCCACCATTCTCTTAAAAATTAGGGTTTTCATAACTAAATTTACAATCTTTGATTCCTATTTCAACTATTATGTGATTCTTCGTGATAGGTAATATGATAGACTGGATCATTAAATTAATGTCATTTATTGATTCAGCTTTTTAATTCGATCATGGGTATTCTTAAATTATGATTTTGGTTATGATTTCTTTTGATTAAAGGTAATAATTACATTCTTTATTTTTAGGTTTTTTAATATTTTAATTTTGATCATGAGTTACCGATGACGATTACCAATTAAGGTGCTCGAATTGGCGTCTGGAATTGATGACGAGTATGTTGATGATCAAACGTTAATACTACGTACATCATTTGTGACATGCCGATTTCCACAATTTCCGCAATTGGTAATTATGTAGTTTGGTTACCAGATCCTGCAGTCAAATTGGTAAATGTATTAAATAGTAATTGTACTTTTACTTGCTATGTTTGACATTTGGCTGCTATTTATCTTTTGTTATATTATTATTTTCATCCATTAGAGGTAAAAACAATATTTATATTGAACCACTAGTAGGAAACCCGCGCATAGGAGCGGAACAATAATTTTTGTTCAATAACTTGTTTGTTCATGGCAATATTTATTTCACGTAACATCTTCGTCAAATGAAACACCATACCATAATATGAAAATTTTATATATCCTCGTTCATGTCAAGAAAAGTAGAATAATCCCTCAACTAATTATTTGAATACAAAATTACTAAATGCATATCAGCGCACTCAAATTAGAATACTCATACGTCTTAGATTATTTATCATTTAACACTTTTATACATCACATTTGAGGTATAGAGTCCATCTTGACGGAACTGTTTGGTAGGCTTCAGTTTGCACCACTATGGCTTCCTTTGCGACAACCCATCCATTACTTTCCTGCTTCGAGGCGGGTGCACATCCCTTGAAATAAATTTGAAAGAAAACAATGCATGTCAATTCAAGCCTGCCACATAAAAGGCATAAATATAGGTAATGCCTAAAGATACATAAATTCGAAAGGACCATCTCGCTCGAAAGCTTGGATTGCTAAGAAAGTAACAATAAACAGGCATCTGTAGCAACATGTTTTCAAAAGCGACAGGAAGCAATACTTATTCTTTGGTTTTTAGGTCGCAAGGTTCAATGGGTCAATTGTCAAAAGTCGCTCAACGGTAATTAAAAATGCATAAACCCCATCAGAACGTTGTTGTTTCAAAAACAAGATTATTTATCGAATTTTATAGATTTGTTTCCATATTGAACACCTTAATTATTATAAATAGGAAACTTTAAAAGGAGTGTTTGTGGGCGGGCACAACCTGACCCATACTAAAAAGTTATCCGTTTTGACATGTTACCTAACCCTAATATGTTACCCACCCTAGCCAAAACCACTGTCAGTAAATACTAAATAGATGGCTTTTCAGTATCCTTTTATATTTGTGTTGAAACATGTAGGAACTTACCTTGGAACAAGTATACACGATTAGACTCATCCAGTTCCAGTTTTCTAAAGAACTGTTATTTGTTGCTTCCTGTAGATAGTTTAAAAATGGAGGCATGAGCAGCATTTCATAAAGCCTTGATTCACCACATAGCTCGCATCTTCCAGGATCTCCTGCTTCTTTAGTCGCCAAAAGCGGCTTCCCACCATATGAGTATCTGCAGAGGAGATAAGTTAGAATATGAGGATATATTGGACTTTAGTATTATTCAGAAAAGCCATTTTTAATGCATTCACCACTTAATTACTTATTTCACATCATCCCATTATCACATGACAATGACACTATTATAAAAAGTAGAGGCAGTAAATTTAATCCAGTTACACACAAATGGTTTAACTTGATGGGTCATATGGCCATGCTAAGAGATTTAACTAATAAGGAAACAAGTCAACGGGTAGAGCGGATGAAATGGGTCGGGAATCATCTAAAATGTGTTCAAATTCATACACCCTCCTAGTCTCCTAGATCACCATATCAGAAAAACTTTCTAACTAACTAATACTTATAGCATTCAACTTTTCGAGACATTAGTTATTCATAAGTTCCACACACGAAAAGAGTTTTTTTCGGAGACACTACTGCACTAAGTTGTTGAAAATTCAAAATTTGTTGCGATTTATACCTGAAACAGTGAAACATTGCTCTGGGTACACATCCAATCGTTTCTTGAACTTAAGATAGGTTCTGTCAGCATTGAGAGCTTTTTCATATTCATAACTTTCACCCTCCATGCTTCCTCGGATGCTTGCTCATTACCATCACTTTGGTCCTCCTTGATATTAAGTGACGAAATGCTTGTACACAGAGAAGCGACATTCTTTGAATAATTCTCCTCCTGAGTGTATATGTAAAAGCACGGTAACATTGCAACCAATAACAGAACATGGTTTTATTCAAACCATACAATAAAACAATTAAGCATTCAAATCAGAAAGTTTTTGAAGACGAAGAGCACACCGATTGTACATCAAGAAAAAAATAGCACAAATATATGAGATCAAAGTATGACAATTTGCATGTGGCGGTTACTTAATACATAAGAAAAATACATGACTATTTCTCCCATTCTCCAAATTAAGCAAGATTCTGGATGACAGACTTTATATTTTGTAGTTTGTCATGTCTTATGAGTTACACGCTCAATAGATCTTGAAATTTTATCAACCAACAAGTAATAGCTCTAAGTTTCGTAATCCAATAACAATAGAATGTATAAGTAATAACCTACCTGTTGGTCTCACAAGAAGGTGTCATACAAGCTAATATATAAAGCACACGCTCTTCTACTGTCAATTTCTTGCTTGAAATAGGAGCATATATACGAAAATTAGGCAAACGAAATAGGTATTACAACTCACAGTTATGACGAATATATGCTTTTAAACTACCATAATGTCATGATTCACTGAAAATTAGGCAAACGAAATAGGTATTACAACTCACAGTTATGACGAATATATGCTTTTAAACTACCATAATGTCATGATTCACTGAAAAAGACCTTTTCACAAGTCTGATCTCCAAGCTGCATTAGAGTAGAGTAGCCGGTTTATCCGTTATAACCACCACTTGTCCCTTGCTGATCTCCGCTTGTTGCACCTCCTGGCCCAAATCGCCTAGCAGCAGCTCCGTACCCACCAGGGTTGGGGTTGTAGCCATCGTTCCTACCATAGTTGCCATAACCATAGGCTTGACCTGTGTAGTCAATTTCGGTGGTATACCACTGGTATACCGGTGGTATACCACTGGTATACCAGTGGTATTTCGTATTTCGGAGGTTCAAAAATATTTCGCTCAAAATTTCGTTCCCGAAATATTCGGCGAAATTGACCGAAAATTGACCGAAATTGACCGACAAATCCGGTCAGCACTCCTCTAACTTCAGATCTAGGGTTTGTTTTTCATATTTCCGCCTCTTTTCAGACAAGTTACCACTCCGCGACTTGTAGCTTCAAATGAGCACTAAATGGAACACATTTTTGGGGTTTCAGTTTTCTTGATATTGTTCTAATTTGAGCACGAGTTTTTTTTTTTTTTTTTTAAACAGAGAGAACAGAAGATGGTAGGAGGGTGATGAGGAAAAGTGGGGGCTGGGTTATTGATGATGTGTAACCTAATGTAACCCTAATAATATAATACTATGTATATGGCTCCATTAAAAACCTTTTAAAATAGGCCCAACAAATAACTTAATGGGCTTAATAAAAAAGACCCAAACTTAATTAAAATCACACATATTTTATATAAGACTTATGTTGTATCTTGCACTCTTAATAGCTATATAAGACTTATGTTTGAATAATAAAATTACCGAAATCCCAACGAAATACCAAAAATTTCGTGTCTCGGTCCTTGTCCGAAACACAAAAATTTCGGTCATTAACTACACAGGGCTTGACAACCATTCACAGAAGCTCCAATTGCAGATTGACTCGGTGCAGAACCATTACTTCCATAACCTACATTGGGACCATAACCCAAATCCTCGAGGCCTCTGGGTGTCTTGGTCAAACATTATCACTACATCCGTTACATTACCATAACTTTTAAAGTACTGACGGAATTGTTATTCTGTCAAGGTGGAAGGCAACCCACCAACAAATATCTTTTTGTTCTGTAATTTCCCGCCCACTATCACGGTGCGACAACATCAACCTCCTAATCAAAGGCAACTTCACCCAATATCCCAACAACTCCTTATCCAAATAGCCATATTATACAGAATATCAATCCCATGTATCCTACAATAATCAATCTTATTATTAATAGATTTCAACAAATAATGATCACCTATAGCATTATCACAAGGACCAGGCGGCGAACCCGTAACTAACAAAATTCGCGCTTTTCCGTTAACAACACTCGGAAAATCCTGGTTTTGACTCAACCCAATTTTTCTCTCCTCATCCCAGTTATCTACGAAAACAAACTAACAACTTCTAAACCCAGCTTTACGTAATCGATACATCTAAAAACAGAAACAGTTGTTACATATAAGCAAGGCTTAATTTTTGGTTAAGAGTTAGGCTTGGAATTCTTTCCATAATAAGCAAGGCTTAATTTTTAAGCCTTCTAAATTATAAAGTAGTATAGATAACAGCAATCGATTATGCTAGAATATAAGCAAAACAATCCAATGTTAGAATATAAGCAAAGTCAAACACACCTGGACAGTGTTTAAGCTACCCCAAACACCCGCACCTGAAACACCCCTTGAATTAGATACTGTATAGGCAGCCAATAATATCAAACTCAAAGCATATAGATCTTAAAAAAACAAACAAACAAACAAATCAAGAAAGTTAGCGGCTTCCCGCAGATGCCGGTGACTTCCTGTGGTGAACGACAGATCTGTTGATTTTGGCGACTTTCGATTGGATATAGCAGTTAGGGTTTACGTAGCAAAATTAGTTGAAGGTGATGGTGATTACGGTGGAGGTTGTTGGTGATGATGGTTTTTGGCAGATGGCGGTGATTGGCGGCGTAGGTGACGGTTGTTATGGCGGAGGAAAATGGATTGGGAAGAGATGAGAGATGTTGAGTTTGTGTGTGTTTTGAAGGTGTACACTATGGGTGCTTTTGGTTGGCGGTATGTTTTGAAAAAAGGAATTATAATATGTAGGAATTGTAATTTGAATGATTTGTAATTCATTTGGTTGGAATATGTTATAATTTTATCTTAATCTTATCTTATTTTAACTATATATAAAGCATTTAGGACTTTTATTTTTAGAAGTCTTAAAAATTTTAAGCTTACACACTTGCTATTATTAGTAATTTTTAAAACTAAAACTTTAAAAACACACTAATTGCATATTAAAACTATGACATTAAATTGAATGCACGTTACAATAATAAAATATAACTAATATAATGAATTTAATATGTTTAAATAGTTAAAATTAATAACTTTCGAATTTGCATATATAATAATGGCATATTAATTCTTCATTCTCATAACACAAAAACACAATTTCTAGAAACTATTATCTTTCATTTCAAGAAATTGTTAAACAATATTCGGCAAAAAAAAATAAAATCATAAAATCGTTAAGCACAATTCACCTCCGAACCGCTGCTTTGCGCGGGTACCATGCTAGTTGTAATTGATGTATTCTGTCATTACGCTTGCTTGGATCTCAACGTAATTTAATTCAAGAAAACTAATAAAAAAAGCTTAATAATAATAATAATAATAATAATAATAATAATAAAATAAATATTAACATAATAATGATAATAATAATAATAAAAATAATAATATTATTATTATTTTATAAATATTATTATTTTAATAATTATATTAAATATTTATTTTTATTATTATTATTTTATTTTATTTATTATTATTATTATGTAAATATTATTATAATAATAAATATTTTTATTATTATATTATTTTATCATTATAATTATTATAAAAATATTATTATAATGAATATTTATTATTATTAGTATTCTTATATAAATATGATTATTTTAATATTTATAATAAATATTTATTATTATTATTATTATTATTATATCATTATTATTTCATTTTATTATTATTATTATTATTATTATTGTTATTAATATTATTATATAAATATATAAATTTTATTATAATAAATATTTAGATATCTAATAATAATAATAATAATAATTATTATTTATTATTATTATTATATAATAATAATTATTATTATTATTTATTACTATTATTATATTTTATTATTATCATTATATTATTATTATAATAATATTATTATTATTATTATTATTATTAAACTATTTTATTTTTATTATTATTATTATTATTATTATTATTTTAATATTTATATGCAATATTTATTATTATTATTATATGATTATTATTATTTTATTTTATTATTTTATTATTATTATATAAATTTTATTGTAATAAATATATAAAACTATTATATTTATAATAATAATAATTATTATTATTATTATTATTATTATTATTATTATTATTATTATAATTATTACTATTATTATTATATAAATTTTATTATTTTAGTATTTATATAATAATGATAATAATAATAATAATAATAATAATAATAATAATAATAATAATAATAATAATAATAATAATGAAGTGAAGTTTTATAATAAAAAAATAATAATAGTAATAAATAATAATAATAATAATAATAAATATAAAATTCTGAATTACAACGTAATTCAAAACTTTCTATCCAACATCCTATGTAATCTGAATTCCCTCCTTGGATGTAATTGGAATGACTGAATTACAATTACAACGCAAACCAAACAGCCTACGTAATGTAATCTGAATTACATTCCCTCCATTCTGCGAACCAAACAGACTACGTAATGTAATCAAATTACAATTACATCCAATTACGGCGGATTACGGCGAACCAAACACCCCTATGTGTTTTCGGAGGTTTATATACGTTGGAGATATTAGTAAGCTGAGAAAAAAGGGAGTGAAAATATTTTAGACACGTGGCAATACTTGATTGGTGTTACTTATCTTAATTTGAAATGGGACCCACAATTAAAATGCATTATATAATAGTATAGAAGTATAGATTACAGGCAAATAATGGGACTGCTTCTGCAACGGTATCAATGGTAAGCCTTTTTATTCTTATCTCATAATGAGATTCATAGGCGAATACATTTTAAAGCCCATGGAAGTAAACACATATTGGATCAATGAATGTTTATTGCATTCTTCCCTTATTTGTTGTTTCTATCAATTTTTGTAATCTATATATTTTATGTGATACTGTAGGTACCAAGTGACGAATTTCTTTGCACCTAACAGTCGTTTTGATACTCCTGATGATCTTAAATCAATCAATTGATTCTTATATTTGTTTGTTTAATTGGTGTCTCGGACTTGTGTGTATTAGATATATCTGTTTGGTACTCTTATAAAGCTTCTTACGGCTTATCCATTTGAGATATTGGTCGATTGTTGTAGATTAAATCAAGCTTAATAACGCCATTTCCTTCCCGCGCTTTACAAGTTATGGGCTTTAATATTCGCATATATTGAACGTTCAAAAACTTATAAAACTCCTGTTCTCTCAAAGCATGGCACAAGAGGCTCTATCATATAAGGGTCTGGCAATGATTTCAACAGAAATTGTTACCCTCTAGAGGGTGGCCTCCCTAGGTCAGTGTTAAATTTAATGTCATTAAATTACCCCTATTTTATGTTCCTCGAGGCAAGAGTTATGTTTCATTCGTTTCTTTTTACCAACTCCTTTCAATTCGAGCTTTTTTTCAGTCACTTTACATTTTCAACGCCTGTAAGAAGAGTCGAAGCGTTAGTAGTTGATGGTGTGAGAAGGAGGGGTAGACCCAATCTCAGGTGGGAGGATAGACTTAAGCTCGACATGAAGGAGCTGCTCTTGTCCGAGGACATGACCTCAGATAGGAATTTGTGGAGAGATAGAATTAGGATTTGCGGGTAGTTCAGGATAGGTGTTAGGTGCCCTTTTTTTTTTTTTTTTTTTTTTTTTTTGCCTCTGCCTTAGTTTAGGCCCCTTGCGTGTTTTGCTTTTGCCATTTGTTGCCCCCTTAGGTTGCCTTTTTGCCTTCGCTTTAGGTTTCGTCTTCCTTTGTTTTGCTCCCTTAGGTTACCTGCCTTTGCTTTGCTTTTGGTTTACCCTTAGGATGCCTTTTGCCCTTAGGGTTGGTTTTGTTTACGGTTTGCTTTGTGTGCTTTTTGTTTTGCGTTTGTGCGTGTTTGGTCTGCCCCTTTTCGCCTACTTTTTGTTTGCTGCCTTTATGCCCTTTTGCTCTCTCTTCTCTTCTTTATCACCCGCACACGTGCACTAGCCGGAGGTCTCATTGGAAGCAGTCTCCTTACCCCCGGGTTTATCCCTGGGGTAGGGGTAGGCACTGTCTACATTCTACCTCCCCCATACCCTGCCTCGGCGGGATTGGGTATGTTGTTGTTGTTGTTGTTGTTGTTTCAATTTTTTTTATGTCAGTTATATCATTTACCCGTATTACTACTTTTTAAGTTATTAAAACACCTTTCTTCTAAATTCTTACTATAGGGACCTGTAGTTCTGTTCTTCTCTCCATAAATATTTATGGCCGCTGTCGTTTCTTTGAATGAAGTTTAGCTTCCATTTTTTCTTTAGTTATCTCTTTCAGTTACATACAAGCTTATCATGATCATGGGTTTGCCATTTTTTCCTTCTTCATGATGTATGTCGTATGTGTAAGTTTTTTAGTTGGGTTCTTATTAGACTCGTTAGCTTATATGCGAATTGAAGTTTTGGAGCGCCATTAAACAACATAAACTATATTAGTAACAGGAACATATAGACGTTTGACAGAAATTGACTGGCCTAAAAAAAGGCTGCTAGGATGAAGCGACTGGTATGGATCCTTTATTGACAGTAACCTTTTCATGTCTGGATGAGGTTTCAGTTTAAAATTTCACTCTAGGAAATAGCTTAAGCATATATGTATGTACTTTTGGTCATAAAGGCTACAAGAACTAAGTTGGTACAAATAACTTTTGTTTCTAGACTTTTTCATGTTACAGTATTGACTTCTTGAGATCTTTCATGGGTTTTGTTTACTGAATATATGATTTGCTGTTAGCCATAAGCCATCTTGAAAGAACGAGAATATATGAATGATATGCCTTCACATATTCTGTGTATTTTTTCTGTCGATACATTACTCATGCAATTGCAATAATTAGCCTTCTTTCTATTCTATCTCCATCACTGCAATTACTGATCTCAGCAATTATGGGATATTAGACCGAGTCAACAACACGTGCTTGCCTTTAAATATTTTTCATTTATATTTTCTTTATTTGCAGCTTCATACCAGAATACTTAAGGAACACCAAATGACGAACCTTTAAATATTTTTCATTTATATTTTCTTTATTTGCAGCTTCATACCAGAATACTCAAGGAACTCCAAATGACGACGATCCAAATAATACAACTGTCAGTAATTGTTTCATTACCAGAACACACCTTACATTATGAAACAGAATTCTGAATGTCTGAAGTTTTTCTTTGCAGGTATTTGTTGGCGGGTTGGATCCTAATGTTACCAACGAAAATTTAAGCAGGTGTTTAGCCAACACGGACAGTTAGTCCACGTAAAGATCCCTGTAGGCAAGCGGTGTGGGTTTGTTTAGTTTGCTGAGAGGTATGTAACTCATGCAAAATTTGATTCGCGAAGGAGAATATATTACCTTGTGCTAATTAATATTTTATGCGTGCATATGCAGAAGTTGTGCTGAGGAAGCATTAAGAATGCTACAAGGAACTTAGTTTGGTGGACAAACTGTGAGACTTTCATGGGGTCGTAGTCCTGCGAGTAAACAGGTTTGTTTATTAGTCAAAATGTAATTATATACATCATTTATCTATACGAGTGACGCCAGCCGTATTTAATTATAACGCATCCCTTTTTTTGTTACATACTAATGTCAAAACACTTGTAGCAAGCATATATCTCTTACTTGTATGCTTTGATATATCCGCCCATAAAGTAGCCAGAGAACCTGATTCACGTTTTGAATTTGTTCAGCCTCAGGTAATGCAAAGCTAGTACAATGGTGGATATTATGGGTATGGACAGGGATATGAAACTTACGGATATGCGCCAGTTGCTCAAGATCCTGCTATGTACTATGGAGGCTATGCAGATGGATATGGTGGTGTAACACCCCCAAAATTATCGCAGCGGAAGATTGTGTCACTTGGGTATTACTTCATAGTTCACAGCACAAGTTACAGAAAACGACTCTAAATGAGACGTTTTGAAATAAATTATCATTCGATTAAAATATCAGAGTTTACAAACCGGTCCCACAAGTTTGTACAAGTATAAAAAGTACAACATAAAAGTTGTAAAGTTTTTCGAATGATAATATATGCATTGTCTTCAAAATATTTTTCCGTGCGCCTTCACATGCCATGCCAGCTAATTCCTTTCGAACCTGAGATACCATGCTAAAAAGTGTCAACACAATGGTTGAGTGAGTTCATAGGTTTGTAAGCAAAACAGTTGATCACAAGATATCAAGTTTATCATAGTAGTAGGCTACGCCCATAGTGCGTTTGATTGCTTAACCGGTCAATACAAACGATAAAAACCCCATAGGTTTGAAAACAGTAGTGGACAATATAGTTTATAGTATAATTGCAATGTGTACAATTATCTTCTTGAAAGTTATTATTGCTCTAAGCTCATGGCACTCACGACTGACTGTTGTATATATATCACCGGACGATATATATAGATAAGTAACTTGCCCCGGGTAGGTATTTTGCCCTATACCTAGATAATCTCAAATATAGTGCGCCTTGTTATTTCCGATAACATAGACGGGTTCGTCAATTCCGATAGGCCTATCCACAATATTTGCGCTCACTCCTAGTGATTAGTGGTCCATGATGTTGGGGACTTTTGGCATAAACAACTTAGTGGTATGCAATAATACAGTCAAGGCATTCAGTTTTCAAGTAATTGTCCATAATAAAGCATTTTAGCATGTAGTAAAAGCAGTAGCATGTATCTCCCCCAAAAGAGTTTATAAAACAGTTAAACAAAAGTTGGGGCTATGAAACTCACAGTAGTAATCAGCAGCGAAGTGTAACGATATAATGTTTATCAACGGTAGAGTATGACAAGATCACGATCTTTAATGATTACCTACGAAAGGATAGTAATCGCGTTTTAGTATAGTGTACGAAATAAGTGTACAAGTATATGTAGTATGTTGGCTTTCAATATGATGTTGTACATGAATCTTAAGTTGATTTATCCCCTTAAGTATTGTTTAGCCTATAGCCCTTTTATAAATAACCTCGTACCATCGTTCGGGCTATCAAAATCAAGAGGTCGTGTAGTGAACGTATGAGGAGCCAGGACACTTTAAATCGTAAATCCACAACTCGTCGATACGACACCTCGAAGAGGCCTCTTATGATAATGAAATTCCTTCTAGTGTTGTACTTGTCATTTATAAGTGAGTATTTGACGAGACAAATGTTGTATAACACATGTGTCGTCTTTCGTCAAAGACTATTTGAGTGGCGACGATATGATGATATTCAAGGTCATTCTTATGGTTGTGTATAAGTTTAAAGACCTTAAGACAACAGCCTCGGCTTAACCTTGGCTTCGTTTCGGTCTCAAAGGATCAAAATACACTAAGTTTCCATGACCATGGTTGTTTTCTAGTCGCAACAGATCCGTTTAGTATTTTCTGTTTTTAAGACTTTTCGTTCACTTTCAGCTTACGTGCTCCCGAGTTTTTGAAGAAAATTTCATTCCGAGCAACTTTCGTGTTTTACACTTGTGCTGATTCGGAGCAGAAAAGGGTTTAAATCACGTTTTAAAATCGTTTCAGCAAACTTTTGACTCAATATCAAGTTTTCATCTAGCCATCTTCTTTTAGCCATAACTTTCTAACCATAAGTCCTTTTTAAGTGATTCAAAAGCCCAAGCTTTAGTTTTTACTTCCTCTAACAGCTTCTCAAGCTTAATCAAGTCCAAAGTCCAAATTTTACTTATATCAATTGTCTAATAACAAGTAATTACTTATATTTCATTGCAGAAAGTTTAGCTGCACATTCAGCCCTGCCAAAACGACCATAAGTTGAGTTCTACAACTTTTTTTGACACGCGGCTTTCGCCAAACTTCAAGTTTATGTCTTAGCTACATTTTATAAAACTGAGTCGACTTCCAGAAATGAGCAGAACCATGGGCTTTTCCCAAATGAAGTCTGGTGTGCAGATTTTGACATGTTTTACCATTTTGGCTCTCATTTACTCATCGGGATGAGTTATGAGGTGCGCCACCCGGCGAAACGACCATAAGACATAGATCTACAAGCTTATCTTAATGAATTAACCTCAAAGTGTACTGATATGATCAGTTTAATCAATCTTTGGGCCTGTTCCAGATTTCAACTTACAAAACCCACCTAAAGCTTGTTCTAGCTTCTTTTCATGTTACAAACTTCATGTACAACATCAATCAAGCCATATTACATATACTACTTATATCAAATTTACATCCAATAAATATTATTACAACCATATTTAATGATAAGAAATATTAGACAAACTCTTACAAAGTTGGGTTGAGTAGTTACAAATAATCAAGCCTAACTTCATTCAATCTTCAATCCTTGTCTTCAATCTTTTCACCCAACCTTGTTTAGCCTTAGAAAATCTTTGTTATAACCCTTGTAATATCCTCATAACCTCAGCCCCTAACCTCTTGTATAACTCTTAATTCCACCAAAGGATCATGAAAACAACACAAGGACTTGTTGTAACATCTTGATCCTTCAATCTTTCATGTATAACTTAAAGCTTGAATTAAAGTGATGATGGTGGTTCGTACATATGGGAGAGAATGGAAGAGTTCTTGTGTTCTAGATAGTTAAATGAGATGAGAAGTTATAAAAATCTAGATATTATGCTAAGTCTTACAAGAGAAGTTTTACAAAAGTCTTGCAAGTGTAAGAGTGATTCATCACCAAGACATTAATGGTCTTGGTGATTCACCACTAATATGTCGACCATATCACTTATGTGATGATATATTTGGAGTTTTTCTGATATAACTAAGTTACACAGTGTCGTTTGGTCCCGGTAATTACTAATGTTAAGCCCTTAATTCCTAAAACTTAAAACCGGATAACGTAAAAATGTAATACTTCCAAAAATGTCCAAACTTATCAATATACTCCAACTAAGTATATTAAAGTTGTGATAAGTCTATTTGGGTGCGTCTATGTTGTTAAAACCTAATAACGTAGGTTTGAGCACGCGTATTACGTAAAGAGTAAAATATTTACGTAAAAATAACAAAGTGCTAATAGTTCATATAAAATATGACTATTGATAAAAATAGAGTATTTTGAACACCTAGACTTATCGTAGTCTTGTGTTGACCGCGAGGAAAGTTTACACGATTAAACTTTCGTAATTATTAAAGTCACAACTTTAAATAATTATTTACAGCCAAAGGTGAACAAAAATGTTCAGAGTGTAATAATTCAAAGTAGAGTGGATTATTTAACTTGGGAAATTACTGGTTACTACCAGTTACAGTATTTGCTTTTACGTTACGGTAAAATTCAAATAGTAAAAAGTCAAAGTCAACTTTTAAGAAGTCAAAGGGTAAAATAGTCATTTTACCTTATGAAAATTTACGGGTTGCTACAGCCTCCACCAGTTACGGAAATCATGTCCTCATGATTTAGTTCGTGTTATGAGTTAATGATGTTCCTGAGAAGAGGTGAGGGTACTTTTGTAATGGAACTTCGTCACAAAGTTCAGTGAGTGTTACCTACTAACGGTAAATTTGAGTTCATCTTCACGTTCCTACGTGAATTCAGGACCTCTTCTAGAGTTCCATTGAGTGTTGACAATAGGCATGCGACTTTTCTTAAGTCGTTTGACCTCATGGTCTGTGATCTCAGTAGATTTTTCGATAAGATCAAACGTAAATCAATCTGGATCCCTTCCAGAGAAATAGGGAGTGTCTCATCAGTATAACACTTCTTCAGAATGCACACATGAAAGGCGGCGTGTACACTGCCAAGTTCGGGTAGTAGCTTGAGTCTGAAAGCTACCAGGCCAATTTTTGCTAACATCGTATAAAGTCCGATATATCTTAAGTTTTGTTTTTCTAATTTCCCCGAACGAATCATACCTTACCGCAATGAGGCTTTCAACGAAACCTTAATCCTAGCATGAAATTTTGAAAGTTAACGCTTACGTCAGTGTAACCTTTCTGGTGATAATGTGTGGCCTAATATTGTGGGGTCAGGAAGTGAATCTTGTACTAGATTCCTTATAATGATTTTGTGAGCGACAAGCTCAGAAATTCTAATCAGCAATTGTGCTAAAGATTGCAAAGTCAAATATGCCGCAAGCATGCTTCTAGACAATGCTTTGTCAAGGTAAAATGTTGTTGCTCAATCTATTAGTATTGAGAATACTCACAAGATTTCTTGGACTAAGTTGAAGAAATTATAATTCAAGAAGTATTGCCCTCGGAATGAGGTGCAAGAAATGGAGATGAAGTTTTCTTGCTGTCAGTGGTGTTGATATCACAACTTATATTTGTCGCTTTCAAGAGTTGGCAATAGTGTGCCCGGTGACGGTCTCAACCAATGAGAAGTTATGGGTAAAGTTCATCTGAGAACTTCTACTCAGTATTCAAGAGAATGTAGCTTGTTTGATCACTCACACTGGATGAAACAATTCAGATGTCTCGTAACCAAGTGGATCAAGTTATGCGAGCTTAGACTGCTCAAGGATTTAACAATAGCAGAATAACAGTAGTAACAACAATAATAACAAACGGTGATGGGATGTGGAAAGTGAGAACATTTCGAGAAATAGTGTTCCCAAAATAATAGCCAACAAATCGGAGAAGCTCATGAGAAAGTCTATGTGATGGATGATGGGATATCGCACCCAGTTTGTTAGTTCGAGACTGAACTAAGTCCATTAGCTCAAGAGTGTAACAGCTCGTTAGCTCAATAATATGGAATACTTTGACTTATGTGACTCATGCATAATCAAATTTGTGGCAACCGAATTCTGTTCTTGAAGCATCTGATTCTATCAGGTCGGGTTTCAATTATGTTCTTGAAACATCTGATTCTATCAGATCAGGTTTCAACTATGTTCTTGAAACATATGATTCTATCAGATCAGGTTTCAACTATGTTCTTGAAACATCTGATTCTATCAGATCAGGTTTCAACTATGTTCTTGAAACATCTGATTCTATCAGATCAGGTTTCAACTATGTTCTTGAAACATCTGATTCTATCAGATCAGGTTTCAATTGAATTTAACCAATTTTGTTAGCTCAACAACCGGTTCATGTTTGTAAGGATTTGTAACATCAAAAGTGATAACTTAAGAATGAACTTAGGTTGTTCAAATGAGGTCTTAAGATTTTTTTTTTGCTGAGTGGTAAAACACTATCGTGTTTTTTTTAGATCTTTTTAAAGAATACTAGTGATACTCGAGTTCGAGTTCATACTCATGTCATATCGGATACAAATAAGCCCACTCATTTATAATTCATTACTTGCATAAAGAAGCGTCCCAATCTATGCAAGTAAGAAATCATAAACTTATGGTTCGGCGATTTGAAATCTCTTTATTTAAATGAAAAGGCGTCCCAGTCCATTTAAATAAGGATATTCCAAATCATCCTACTTAAGAATTTCTGACACAACACTCATACTAAATCGATGAGTTACAAGGTGGTGTATTACGAGACTTCGTAAGTGTTCCAAGAGTATGGAATGAATGTTCACACTCATCTTCGAAGATGAGGAGTTAAATAATCAAAGAGAATTAACATAGTGTTCAAAAGAATTGGTGAGTTCATAGTTATGAAATAGTTTTCTCACAACGTTTGAGAAATACCAGTGAGACCATTGTGCACACACACAATGTCTGAGAAATAGATAAAACTATTGTGTATCTCTTAATGTCTGAGATATATGTCTAAGTCAACTGTGTATCTTACGATGTTTGAGATATAAGGAAGACCATTGCATACTTACAATGTCTTAATAGTAATGAGACCATTGTATCAACCACAATGTCTAAGAAAGTTTCATAGATCACAAATGTATATGATCTGGAATATCTGGTTGTGCCATAACGCCTTGGAATGGCATATATAGTTATGTTTAGTCAATCGTTTATATAAACAGTCTTTATATAAAGAATACGGTATTGTGATAAGCAGTAGGCATGGCGCACGGAATATTGAAGACAGCAATGAGTGTTACCGCTTAAACATAAGAGGCAGCTATAGTCTAGGTTTAAATGCAACCTGGTTCTCTATAACTGAAGCTCTGATACCAATCTGTAACACCCCCAAAATTATCGCAGCGGAAGATTGTGTCACTTGGGTATTACTTCATAGTTCACAGCACAAGTTACAGAAAACGACTCTAAATGAGACGTTTTGAAATAAATTATCATTCGATTAAAATATCAGAGTTTACAAACCGGTCCCACAAGTTTGTACAAGTATAAAAAGTACAACATAAAAGTTGTAAAGTTTTTCGAATGATAATATATGCATTGTCTTCAAAATATTTTTCCGTGCGCCTTCACATGCCATGCCAGCTAATTCCTTTCGAACCTGAGATACCATGCTAAAAAGTGTCAACACAATGGTTGAGTGAGTTCATAGGTTTGTAAGCAAAACAGTTGATCACAAGATATCAAATTTATCAAAGTAGTAGGCTACGCCCATAGTGCGTTTGATTGCTTAACCGGTCAATACAAACGATAAAAACCTCATAGGTTTGAAAACAGTAGTGGACAATATAGTTTATAGTATAATTGCAATGTGTACAATTATCTTCTTGAAAGTTATTATTGCTCTAAGCTCATGGCACTCACACCGGACGATATATATAGATAAGTAACTTGCCCCGGGTAGGTATTTTGCCCTATACCTAGATAATCTCAAATATAGTGCGCCTTGTTATTTCCGATAACATAGACGGGTTCGTCAATTCCGATAGGCCTATCCACAATATTTGCGCTCACTCCCAGTGATTAGTAGTCCATGATGTTGGGGACTTTTGGCATAAACAACTTAGTGGTATGCAATAATACAGTCAAGGCATTCAGTTTTCAAGTAATTGTCCATAATAAAGCATTTTAGCATGTAGTAAAAGCAGTAGCATTAGGTGGTTATTTCCTATAGGAGTTTTGGTATGTGTATGTAGTGTTAGTTTAAACGCTTAGTGGCATGTCACAAGTGTTTAGTTGGATGTTCAAGCGTTGCTTGAGGTTAATGTGGTACTTCAGCCACATTCCATTGTACTTAACGATTTTTTTTGGTGTAATATAATTTACCGGGTGGAATACCCTTTACCAAAAAAAAAAAAGCAGTAGCATGTATCTCCCCCAAAAGAGTTTATAAAACAGTTAAACAAAAGTTGGGGCTATGAAACTCATAGTAGTAATCAGCAGCGAAGTGTAACGATATAATGTTTATCAACGGTAGAGTATGACAAGATCACGATCTTTAATGATTACCTACGAAAGGATAGTAATCGCGTTTTAGTATAGTGTACGATATAAGTGTACAAGTATATGTAGTATGTTGGCTTTCAATATGGTGTTGTACATGAATCTTAAGTTGATTTATCCCCTTAAGTATTGTTTGGCCTATAGCCCTTTTATAAATAACCTCGTACCATCGTTCGGGCTATCAAAATCAAGAGGTCGTGTAGTGAACGTATGAGGAGCCAGGACACTTTAAATCGTAAATCCACAACTCGTCGATACGACACCTCGAAGAGGCCTCTTATGATAATGAAATTCCTTACTAGTGTTGTACTTGTCATTTATAAGTGAGTATTTGACGAGACAAATGTTGTATAACACATGTGTCGTCTTTCGTCAAAGACTATTTGAGTGGCGACGATATGATGATATTCAAGGTCATTCTTATGGTTGTGTATAAGTTTAAAGACCTTAAGACAACAGCCTCGGCTTAACCTTGGCTTCGTTTCGGTCTCAAAGGATCAAAATACAAGTTTCCATGACCATGGTTGTTTTCTAGTCGCAACAGATCCGTTTAGTATTTTCTGTTTTTAAGACTTTTCGTTCACTTTCAGCTTACGTGACCCCGAGTTTTTGAAGAAAATTTCATTCCGAGCAACTTTCGTGTTTTACACTTTTGCTGATTCGGAGCAGAAAAGGGTTTAAATCACGTTTTAAAATCGTTTCAGCAAACTTTTGACTCAATATCAAGTTTTCATCTAGCCATCTTCTTTTAGCCATAACTTTCTAACCATAAGTCCTTTTTAAGTGATTCAAAAGCTCAAGCTTTAGTTTTTACTTCCTCTAACAGCTTCTCAAGCTTAATCAAGTCCAAAGTCCAAATTTTACTTATATCAATTGTCTAATAACAAGTAATTACTTATATTTCATTGCAGAAAGTTTAGCTGCACATTCAGCCCTGCCAAAACGACCATAAGTTGAGTTCTACAACTTGTTTTGACACGCGTCTTTCGCCAAACTTCAAGTTTATGTCTTAGCTACATTTTATAAAACTGAGTCGACTACCAGAAATGAGCAGAACCATGGGCTTTTCCCAAATGAAGTCTGGTGTGCAGATTTTGACATGTTTTACCATTTTGGCTCTCATTTACTCATCGGGATGAGTTATGAGGTGCGCCACCCGGCGAAACGACCATAAGACATAGCTCTACAAGCTTATCTTACTGAATTAACCTCAAAGTGTACTGATATGATCAGTTTAATCAATCTTTGGGCTTGTTCCAGATTTCAACTTACAAAACCCACCTAAAGCTTGTTCTAGCTTCTTTTCATGTTACAAACTTCATGTACAACATCAATCAAGCCATATTACATATACTACTTATATCAAATTTACATCCAATAAATATTATTACAACCATATTTAATGATAAGAAATATTAGACAAACTCTTACAAAGTTGGGTTGAGTAGTTACAAATAATCAAGCCTAACTTCATTCAATCTTCAATCCTTGTCTTCAATCTTTTCACCTAACCTTGTTTAGCCTTAGAAAATCTTTGTTATAACCCTTGTAATATCCTCATAACCTCAGCCCCTAACCTCTTGTATAACTCTTAATTCCACCAAAGGATCATGAAAACAACACAAGGACTTGTTGTAACATCTTGATCCTTCAATCTTTCATGTATAACTTAAAGCTTGAATTAAAGTGATGATGGTGGTTCATACATATGGGAGAGAATGGAAGAGTTCTTGTGTTCTAGATAGTTAAATGAGATGAGAAGTTATAAAAATCTAGATATTATGCTAAGTCTTACAAGAGAAGTTTTACAAAAGTCTTGCAAGTGTAAGAGTGATTCATCACCAAGACATTAATGGTCTTGGTGATTCACCACTAATATGTCGACCATATCACTTATGTGATGATATATTTGGAGTTTTTATGATATAACTAAGTTACACAGTGTCGTTTGGTCCCGGTAATTACTAATGTTAAGCCCTTAATTTCTGAAACTTAAAACCGGGTAACGTAAAAATGTAATACTTCCAAAAATGTCCAAACTTATCAATATACTCCAACTAAGTATATTAAAGTTGTGATAAGTCTATTTGGGTGCGTCTATGTTGTTAAAACCTAATAACGTAGATTTGAGCACGCGTATTACGTAAAGAGTAAAATATTTACGTAAAAATAACAAAGTGCTAATAGTTCATATAAAATATGACTATTGATAAAAATAGAGTATTTTGAACACCTAGACTTATCGTAGTCTTGTGTTGACCGCGAGGAAAGTTTACACGATTAAACTTTCGTAATTATTAAAGTCACAACTTTAAATAATTATTTACAGCCAAAGGTGAACAAAAATGTTCAGAGTGTAATAATTCAAAGTAGAGTGGATTATTTAACTTGGGAAATTACTGGTTACTACCAGTTACAGTATTTGCTTTTACGTTACGGTAAAAGTCAAATAGTAAAAAGTCAAAGTCAACTTTTAAGAAGTCAAAGGGTAAAATAGTCATTTTACCTTATGAAAATTTACGGGTTGCTACAGGTGGGTACCCACATGTCCAACAGCAGCCGCAACCACAACCACTGCAACTACAACAATAGGGGTAAGATAAACACAACATCCAAAAATGGAAACAACATCGTCCTTTCCCGATCTGCCAAAAACAGATTCAATGTTTATTGAACTGGAGAAACCATCGTAACATATTAATAACAATGATTTTGTCTATAAGATTTGCCTATCCTGTTTTAAGCGAGTGGCGTTTTAGATATTCAACTAATGGTCCAACAGACTTATTTAGTTTTGTGCCAAGTCAAACATTGCATTTAGAGTGGGAGAATTTCCACATGTCATGTTTGGGTTGTAACACATGCCCTTCTGAAGTGTAGCATCAACTTGATCAAACATGGATATGTGTTTCTATATCAAAGTGTGGGACCTGTATCTCTTTTCATGTACCTAGGTATGTAGTCTTGTTTACTTATAAACATTGATTGGCGATTTTAGGGAGGAAAGTGTGGTATTTATGGTGTCAACTGTGCTGAATGGATAATGAGCATGGAGGTACTTTATTTCACTCATTTTTTATATATATACTCACTGCTAACAAATCAAACATAAACATATAATCTATTCTTTTATTCTAATACTCGAAAATTATAGCAGGCATGCAATGCTCATGGTTTGCACTGCATACCATTATATGATACCCCAGACAAGTACTATCTTTTTTTATTTCAGTGATTATTCTTATGGATTTTCACCTTTAACGAATTCATGTCTTTTTAATTATCTTGTACATTCTCAGGACTAAAGTAATATGATTTTGTTTCATGCAGGTGTCGGTGCAGTAGAATTCATCATAGGTCATGCTGAAGTTACAATCGTTTTTGTAGGAGAGAAAAAGATCTCTGTGGTAATTTGTATTATATCAATGACTATTATCTTTTCCATTTTCATCCATTAAATTTCACAAAGTTCTATCACTAATATGGTTTTGGCGATTTAGGTGTTGAAAACATTCCCAAAAGCTGGAAAATATCTGAAAAGTAAGTTGACTATCATGTCCACTTTTTAAATATTCACCCTTATATACTAATATGCATAATACCGCATTGAGAATTTGTATGACGGTCCTTCAGATGATGTTTATGCTAACGCTATTCAAAGTGATTCCAAAGTGATTCCAGCATCTAATGCGAGTGGACGCTTCTTTGTATTTGGCCGTGTGTTTTCTGGTAAAGTTTCACCTGGTATGAAGGTAAGAATAATGAGTCCAAATTATGTCCCAGGTGAAACTAGAGATTTGAATGTGAAAAATGTTCAAAGGACTTTAGTTTGGATGGGACAGACATAAGTAATTTGGTGTCAGGATGAAATCAAGATCACCTCTGGTTTCTAAACTAGAACCGGCACAAACTGTGTTGACCGATGATGATGAATTTATGATCATTGGATGTGTCAGGATATGGGATGTCATGTCAAATGAAGAAGCAGTGGGCTTTGTCCGGAGACAACTAATGCAACACAATGACTCTCAACGGTGTGCTACAGAACTCAATAATCAAGCGCTACGCGTACACACAAGCGACAATCTCACAACTATTTTCATTTGCTTCTCTTTTCGCATGGAGCCTCCCAAGCCATGGCGTCCAAAATGTGGCTTCAAAGAAAGTGCACAGTACACACGAGTCCGAGTCGATATTGTCCAAGACAAAAAACTGGTAGAGATTTTGTTTTCTTTATTATTAAGCTCCCTCTTGCTTCTCCTGCTGCTATGGTTTCTAAATAAATTATTCACTGTGTTAAAAAACAGTTGCACCGTAAATGGTTAAAAAGAAGAGAACAAACAAGATGGAAGGAACAAGATGGAAGGAACTAGATAGCTGATATGAAGACAGGCATTTGGATGGTATACTTGCTGTGAAACAAGCCTTTCGATATAGGTACATGAAATTACCCACTGGTGATAATTCAAAATTACGTTTGATTGCTGAACAAGAGTCGACAGATTGCCATCGACCGTTGATAAATGAATTAATGATAACATAATAACATGACTTAATGGTATCCTGAATGTGATTTCGAATGAAGAAGCGGATGATGTTTGGAGGAAACGTTTCATGAGTTTTTGGAAGAGGCTATCAGTAGAGGATGCTCTGAGGTACTCCCTTCTTTTATCATATATCTTTTTATAAGTTTCTATATTTGATTAATGTGGTATAGAGCTTACCACTTTCTTTCAAACTTGAAGGTGCATCGTTTTAGGCATTACTTCTTGTGTACATTTAAGTCATTAAAAGATGGTTTTGTGTCGTGTTTGTGTAGTTTGTAACCTGTATCTTTACATTATGATATACAAATATAACATTTATAGATATAACATGTTAGAGTGTGTTTGGGATTGCTTATATTTTCTATGAACTATAACTACCATTTAGCTATTTTAGGCTCTTTTGTTACTCTTTAGTATCTGTCATATTGCACACATTATATAGTTCTTAATGTTTAAATGTTATTTTAGTTGCAAGTATCGTTCATATATGCATGGTCGATATAAATAAATGGCTGAAAAATACCGGGGGTAGTTCGTGTGATCATAATAATCGGACACACACATTAACCAGATGCAAGTGAACCAGCAACTTTAGTTTTTTAATGCGTGATTGCTTTTGTGTTTGTGAAGTTTAAATGACATAGTTTTGTTGTGGATTCTGAAGTGAGCATTGGACTATGATTTAAGAATAAGGGGGAAAAATTCACATTATGGGACACCCACAAATCCAACAATGCCATCCTCGAGTGGTTCAGCCGTTGCGTTGCAAAAGAGCTTCTTGATTTTGCTAAAGGTACTTTTCTTTTTTTTGTAGATTAAAGTGACAAAAAATGGAATGAGGAAAAAGTTATGGACTTATGGTAATCAAAGGATAAGTTTTTGCTTAGTTCTCTTTATAACCATCTACTTCCCCTCACAAAAAGGGTTGGAATTTGATATTTCAAAGTTACAAGCATATGTAGGATAATTAGAAATATAGAATACCAATTGATGTCAAGAGATGTCAAACTAAGAGAGTAAGAGTTTCATTAGAAAGTTAGGATAACCAGCTTTCAACAATATCTAAGCCGGCTTAGGTTGGCCTAGCAGTCTCAGTGTGAGATGCGGTCATGGGTGAATGAGATTCAAGTTGGCTGAGTTTGCAGTGGGATAGAGATATTCTTAAATTGTGAGCAATAGGATGTAATCATTGCTGTGGTCATGCGTGTAAAAGTAACAACCTCTGTTGTTCCATGTGACAGATCATCATGACTTTAATTTGGCGAATTACGTTTGATATATTCCTTTTATTGACTTTTCAGGTACTGATACAATTGGGGGAGTTTGACAGGCGTTTGACAGGCGGTAATTCACGTGTCTAGATGCATCGTCAATGATGGAACCTGTTATTTGTGTCCGTATCTTATATATATACTCTAAATCTTGCAGGACCACCATCAGATTATAAATTCATGGGTGACTGTACGTGTGTCTGTTCTCATTGTCACGCCGGATTTTGGTTTGCAGAAAGATCAAGTCACTCTTACAGTGGGTCTGGACTAAAGTATCATCAATGTTGCTTGGGTGGTCAGGTTGCTCTAACGACGCCTTGCAAGTATGGTGACAAATTGTGTTTCAAGACATTTTATAGAAAGGGATATGTATATTTCACAATATACAAGATATTAGTTGTCAAGTTTACAAATACTAAATTACAACCGGTCAATAAGAGAGACATTATAAAATGACCAGCACAATGGCTTTTTCCTGGTTTCGACCGAAAAAAATAGAGTCGCTAACTATTTTCACTCAATCAGTGAGCCAAACCTCAAAGCGAAAGTGCAAATTGAATTGTTAGTCAACTATAGTAATCAGTAGCTTGGAAAAAAAGAATTATGGATGCCGTACCTTGCTTCGTGATGATAAGGTAGATGATCTTATGAGGGTGTATAAGCTCTTCTATCAAATTCCCAAAGGACTGGATCCTGTTGCTAATATGTTCAAGCAACATGTTACTGCTGAAGGAACAACTTTAGTCCAACAAGCTGCTGATGTTGCGGGTAAGAAGCAGTAAGAGATTGTATATGTATATGTTTTCATGTTTATATTTTTATTCTAATTAGTGTTTTAGATGTGCATTTTTTGTGTCTGAGTTTGTGTCAATCATGTTCGATTGTTGCAGATATCAAATACCTGAGGATTGGTACCGGCACCATATTAATACACAGGTTAGCGCAAAACGACTACAAGCTGTATTTCAGTTCCACGGTTACAGCTTTATTTTGGTCTTTGATGAGTGTAAGTAACATGATTGAAATTTCAAGTTAGCAAGTCATATTTCAAGCTGAAGGATTACGTGCGCGGCACAATGTTTTGTAAACGCTGAAAGTTGAGATCGTTGTTTCAAGTTGTAATTACCTGCTGAAGGAACCAATGACACTTTAATCGGTAACACTTTGATTCTGGCATATCACACATAACACCATATGTGTGCTTCATTCACGACTTCGTGTCTACGACAAATTAAATGCAAAATGTCTCTCTTATGCAAAAATACAGTGACATAATATTGGTGTTACTAACTAATCATTGTCATGCATAAAAAACTCATACATGAAAAAAAAAAAACATACTAATATTTATTGGATTCCAAATGAAACAGGTTTCCAACTATGCCAATAGCATTATGAAAATAAGTAAATACCCATGATCCAAAATATGCAACAAAGTTTACTTAAATTGAACCAAATAACTTATGTGTGTCTTCATAAACTATGCATATTTTGTCATGAATCCTTGGTCTGCTATGCATTCATCCCCCTCGTGAAATAGCACTAGATCACTTCGCCTTCAGCTTTCAATGATTCAATAAACTGGTTCCCCTTTCGCGATTTGCCTAGCTTCATACCCGTTCACTTGTTTCATTTATTGAATTCTAATACAATATGATAAAAAAATACAAATAGAAGGTCATTGTTTGTCATAATTGCATCTCCAAAGTATAGAATTATTAAGATTATCAGAATACTACTTGCATTATGATAGAGCATAAAGGTTTTATTGTGAACTGAACTGAAGTAAAGCTTGCTATATGTGATGACATTAGGGAGAAGTCATAATTATACTGATGTTGCGGGTGTTATACAACTACTTTCAAAGCTTCCATCTGCAAGTATGGTCCTTCTTTCTTTAGTTTTTGTTGACTTCTTACTTCAAAATATGTTTGTTATGGGATGTTTACAGATAGATCACTCGATTGTTGAGATCTTTGGAGGAGGATGTAAAACTTGCATTACAGCGTGGGTTTACCCAACATTGGCCGTTGGAAATGAAGCCCGGTTGTTTGCCTTCAACAATGGAACATAAAGTGTTGTGATTTATAAGCTAAATGCTTGGAGTGTGAAGAAAGCTCAAATGAACAACATTGAAGAAACTATAAGGTGTACATACCAATAATCTGATTGAGATAGTTGCTGTGTCAAATGCATTTAAAGTAAAATTTGCATTTTTAGTACCACTTTATAAGTCCATACTTATTTTGAAGAAAGGTTGAACACGGGTCTAAATTTTATTCTTTCTTCCGAGGTGAGTACTTTAATGGTCATTTACTTTCGTATCAGGTTAATTTCTATGTTTTGAAATTTGCATTTTCTTTTTGTATCAAGTGTCATTTACTATTATGTATAGGAATTAGGAGTACATGTTTAAGGAGCAATAACAAGGTAACATGGAGAATATGCAACATTGTGGCCAAAAAGCCGCTCCGAGGTGGCAAGACCAAGGGTTAGAAGTAAATATGTATTTGTACCGTCTCTATTTTACTTTAAATTCACGAAGGGAAGTTCTCTTGTGTTTCATAATGAAATTGACATACATTCTTTTGTACAAAAATTTATAAATTACGAATAGCTTTAGGGATATAATAGGAATTTAATTTGCATACTTAAGATTAATTTTGAGTAGATATGTTATGACGAGCGCATTCCTTACTTGTGATTCCGAATTAATCTGATTTAGGGAACTTTGGCAAAATTTCTCATATTCAATAAATTTATTTTCATTGTGTATTTAATATAAAAACTTCTTATTTTTCAATAACTTATTTTTTCAACGATATTCATAAGTGTAGACCGCTCATTGGGCGGGCCAATTTTCCACATGTCCATTTTTCAACCATTTTTTTACCACCCTTCTTACGCTATACAAAAAATATGTCAACGATAATTATAAGTCATGCGCGCCCATCGAGCGGACTTATATGCCCGGGAGGGCTTATAAGTCATGCCCGCCCAATAGGGCGGGCTATGAAATTTTGATCAGGCTTATATCCCATCTGTTTCTAATGATTAAAAGATCCCAATTAATATTTTAGATACTGATAAGAAAGGATGGGATGATATTTACTTCCGTTGGTGGCCTTTCATTACAGCAAAACATATGTTTTAACAAGGCTTAGAGAATTTATGATTTCAAAAAACATGCAAAAAGGCGACACGAGTGATTCATACTCTAACCCAAGTTTACTGCTCTTTTTACCGTTTACATTTGATGATATTTACAAGCGCCGGACTTTTTTGTGGCTTTTATCTAAGGGCGTCGTATTGAAGGATCATCGTGGAAATAAGAAAGCACTTTGCGTAGACACCAACTCATTAGTCAACAAAATACTTACCTACTTTTAGCCGTTTTAAGGATTATGATTACATCAATTATATATCTTAACTATTTCATTTAACTTTTAATTACCTTTTAGTATATTTGTTCTACTAAATCTTAAAAATAAAAATCACAAGTCATACCCGTCCATCGGACGGGTTTTGCCACTAGTATAAATGTGTGTGTATATATATATATAATCTATATATTATATATAAGAGGAGGTATGCCACATATAATGCCACGTGACATCCCATAATGCCACGTCATAATTCCACTAAGCAACACATGCCCAATCATCACATTTGATGCCACCTAAGCTATTATTTTCGAAATAAAATTGTAAAATATGACACTTACATTGTTCGAACTATGGTTGTTTGAAAGAAAAGCATGTATGTTAACCACTGAAGCAACATGTTTTTTCTGAATATATTTCGCAAACCCTGATATATAAACTCCTACAATTATTTTGACTCCTCATCTAAATGTGATTCATTATAATGAATTACGATTCATTGTAATCTGCAATTCATGTTTTCTCTCAGAACCCTAATACGGAGTATCATGTTTTCTTATAATCCCTATTTTTCTCAAAACCCTAATAAAATTCATTCATTCCAAAAGGTAGATTTCTATAACCCTAGAGTTTCTTGGACATAAAGCATCATCCAACTTCTTGCTGAGTCACCAAGCTCCAAACTTTTTACTGAGACTCAATAAAACCAGAAGATTGGTGAAGGAGGTCTTGATCGTAAGTTTACTTCAAGTTTCAGTTATTGTTTATGGTTTTGATATGTTTAATTCTTTCTCTAATCGTGAATTTATGATCTAGATGAATTCTGGTGTCTTTAATTTACCCTTTTAAGTCTCACATGTATCTCAAATTTGAATTTTGTTTCGTGTAAAATTAGTTGAAAGTAGAGGACAATGAGGTTAGGATAACCCATTGATTAACCGACCCATAATTTTCATATTATTATTCGAAATATCAACCTGCCGTCAATTTCTACAAATCAAGATCAAGTCGTTTTTTTTCTCAGCCCTAGGTACGCCTCTTTTTTCCTAAAAACCCTAATGGTCTCTGTTATAATTTTTACATATTGTTGGTTTCTTAGCGTAAAGACGTTAGGAAAGCATTTATGTGTGATTGAATTGAAGCATTAGCTATTGTGGATAATGTGTGGTGTTTTAGTTACGATAAATGTAGCATAATGATGTTAGGATATGATTTATAAGTGATTAAATCTGCAGATATGATCGAGTTATATGTAGGATATGCAGTTAATTAGGATAGGACTTTTAGGTGTTTTGGCAGAACTGATTTAGTTTGTTCACGGACACAATATGTAGAAATTAACTAACAAAAAGCATACAATGATGATGATATTGATGCTTTCATGAAGGGCACGTATCATCAAGGTTAGTCACTTTTTTTCACTCAATGCTCTTCATCCTAATGTAAAGCCTTATTTGTAAATTTTTCTAGATCGTAGCATTTGTTGTACAACCTTATTTAATGTAAAGCCTTATTTGAATATGTTATATGAAGGGCACGTATGTTTTTCACCTCCATCATGTTCCAAACCCTTGTTTTTCAACCGCCAGAATCATCACGTATCATCATCGAGGATCTTGACCCTAAGGTAATCACATAAGCTATTTTTTTTATGAATGATAAATACTTATAATGTTTATGTTATTCTCATATGTGCATTAGCAGTGGTGAAGAAGAAGATTTGTATTCATCTTATCGCGATGATGATTCTATTGATAAGGCGTCTCATCATCATATATTGGCTTACTATAAAGGCTCCTTAATCAAGGTATTCCATTCTATTCGATAATTACTAATGACATAATATTGGCTTTTCATGCATCGACAATGTTTTTGTTATTTGGCAGGAGCTCAATTACAGTCGTACACTTCATCAATATATACTGATAATGAAGGTCTTTGTGGTGCTGCGCTGCCAAAGAATTGCTCCAATCACGAGCCAATAGCCACAACAAGCAACAAGGCATTTTTTAACTCACATTTATTGACAATTATTATCAAAATATTGGACAGTTTAAACTTGGGTTGAAGGGAAAGTCGCGCGTTGCTCAAGCCTTTGCAATGTTATCTAGACGGAATTGGAACACAGAGAAGCTTGCATCAGGTTTAGTAAAGTCGTTTATGACCCACCCTGCTGTGACTTCATCTACATATAAATTTGGTGCGTCCCTAAATTCGAGTAAACAGTTTCTGAATTCGTATAGTTTTGAAAAGTGCAAAGCACATATCGTTGCGATTGATCAAACTTTGTAAGATGCGCGTGTTGGGAGAGATGAGTAACGGGTTTAAACGTGATCAGTTTAAGATGGGTCGTTTTATTCGAATTGAAACAGGAATTGATAAGCTGGTAGAGTATGTTACTTTGTGCTAATTATTATTCTATATTCTATTTGTGCATATGCAGAAGCTGTGTTGAGTAGGCTTTAAGAATGCTGCAAGGAACTCAGTTTGGTGGACAAACTATCAGACTTTCATGGGGTTGTAGTCCTGCAAGTAAATAGGTTCGTTTAATGATCAAAATGTAATTATATAGCTAATAAGTAGCCACATAAATTGATTCACGTTTTCAATCTGTTCGCCTCAGGTTGAGCAAAGCCAGTGCTATGGTGGATGCTATAGGAAAAAGCAATAGTCAGTTTCTCTTTTTCTCACATGTTAATATGCCTAATACTTAGATGTGACAATTTTGACCATTTGCTTAGGAATGGGTTAGGTTTTATATCATTAAGGTCAAATAAGAAAATTAATGGAATAGATAATGGGTCAAATGTGTTTGAACCAGTTAACATGTTGAAAGTAACCTGAACCATATTTAGCACATGCAACCTGAACTGTATAGTATATGTAGTAATTTAGCAACCAAATGTTTTGTCTATTATACTATACCATTATAATAATAGTCTAAATGTTTGCTTAAAACAACTTAGAAGGTTGCATTGAAAAGTACAGACTCCTACGCAAATTCATTTGACTCATAAACTAATAATCTATGTTGTCAACTCTACTAACTCTGTGTTATTGAAACAGGTGATATGCAAGCTCGAACGCCGTATTGTAGCTTATCATGAAGCCGGTCATGTTGTTGTGGGGTGGACGTTGGAACAACACAAAAACCAAAGACACCATACCTGATAAATCTAAGCTATATAGTGACGAATGCACTGCCTTTATATCAAATCTCAATATGAAGGTAAAGTTCCTTTTTGCACCGTTATAATGTTAATCTGTTCTAAACCATAATCAAATTATTTCTAGAGCTTACTGAGATACTTGAAGCTATCACAACTTCTTATAGTTGAACTTGCATCTCACATGATAAAATATAGACGCATTGATACCATAATGCCAAACAACGCTTTTCTATAAGAAAATTCACAAATAAGCATTAAAAAAAATCACCGCCAAGCATTGACAGAACACGAGAGCCATAATCTCCAGAAATCTAGATAGAACCCAAGTGAGATACATTAAAAACTGTAAAATCTTTAAAATGAAATGATACAATTGAGAGGGGGAGCAGAAATAGTGCGATGCACATGGTGGTTACTTTAATACATGGTTTGGTAATGATTCAGATGCAACAACAACAGTGGTTATTGAGTACAACGAATTTTCAGTTACAGTAATTTGGTACTGATTTGGATGCAAGTATCTGCAGATGGGTAGGCTGCAAGATGGGTAGGCTGCAAGTATTGTGTATGAGAGTTATTCTCGCTTCTGCACTTTTCCATGTGAAGACAGTTTGGGACATGGGGTTATTTTTTTTTGGTGCAAAGGTGAATGACTTATATTAACTCTAAAGAATTACAACATAAGAATAGGTATCAAGGTTTGGACAAACCCAAACCTAATGGTTTTGGGATAATGGTTTTGGACATGGGCTGTTTGGAATAGTGGTTTGTCTGGCATATACATTACTCTTTTTGTGATTTAAACACTTGTGTTGGTAGTTAAGATTGTTTCATGATTTCAGGTCCTAATAGGAAGGATTTCAACTAGAGCACAAACGATCTGAAAAAGGTGACAAAAATTACATACGCTCAAGTGGTTGTGGTGTGTATGGCTTCAGCAAGAAGGTAGGTTTCCTCTCATTCCCTCAAAGGGAGTATGCAATGTAGATGACCAAACCATACAACAACAAAACTGGGGCAATTATCAACACTGAAGTCGGGGAATGGGTAAACAAGGCTTATAAACACACTGTCTCACTTGTGACAGAACACACAGACAAACTTTCTTAGATTGCTGAGATTTTGCTCCAAAAAGAAGTCCTCCACCAAGACGATTTGATTAACGTCTTGGGTACACGCCCATTTAAAGTGGCCAGAATGAACAATTATGACAGATTTAAGCTCGGATTTGGGGAGGAAGATGGAAAAACTGGAATAACTGAAGAGGGTAGCCCAAACGACGAGAATGAGTCGCCACCCCTCGAGCATCTAAAGAAGACGAGTAAGAGAGTATTGAAGGCCATGTTCAGGAAAAAGAGTACCAAAGCACCACCTCAGATTCATGAAGAATAATACTTTGATCCAGATATGGTGGAGGAGCTTATGGAGGAAGGATCTATTATCTTTGTCGAACGGTTAGTATTCTCTAGCATATTAATATCTCACAGGTTCATAACCATTGTAATGGGTCAAAACAGGTTTGGGTTAAATAGGACAGGTCAAAAGGGACCTGGTCAGATTAGTTTGCCACTGTGTCCCAAACACTTATTGTCCGTTTCTTAGAAATTCTTATAATTGACTAATGTGTTATATTGATCACAAAAACTAAAAAAATATATATAAATGTTTGAGTAAAATAGTATAAGGAGATTTGTATCATGTATGCATTTAAATAACAATTGGCGACTCTCCACCTATCTGACCCACTCCCCTTTTGGGTGTGTTTTACATTTTACTCGTTTGAGATAATATATTACTAAAACCCATTCATAAGTAAATGGGCCAAAATTTCCCTGCCCCGTCTATTAGCATATGGATTGTGCAGGCCTAACTCATTTTATTTCTTGTTGCAGATTGGATACCAAATACCCGCTCTCCAACGTTTTCATGTTGTTTATCTGCGTTGTGTGTCAAATTAAAATGAAACCTGGAGAAGGCAGTTCAATACACCATGCATCAGCTAATACGCCGGGAAAGTTAAGGCCATGAGATGGTCCTTTCCTTTGTCTAAGCTGCCAACATAAGAGAGCTGCCATGAAAGAGAAATTATCATCCATAAGTAAGATATTGTTTCTCATATCCTTTCTCTTATGCATTATTTAGAGGTGGTAAAATTGGCGGGTTAGTCGAGTTGTGTAACAGGATGATATGGAAAACTTTTGGTGCAAGTTAAAACGATTTAGTTTGGGTTGGGTTGGTCCAGAAACAGTTTTTTATTATAGGATTTTGCTATGTTCTACATATTTTAATGTGATTATTGATGCCTGTAAAATTGGTATTATATCAAATTAGTTCTAATTTATGGCTATTGTGTGCAGGAAGAGAAAGCTAGCTGGTTGTGGAAAATTCCTCCACCTAATAGTAGAAGACAAGCGGACACTGGAGATGTTGAGGATGGCAAACCAAGGGCTGTTCGCCGTAAGACACAAATGATGTCTGTGAGTGAACGACTCTTAAAAGGCAAGTTTATTTATTTTTATTTCTATTTTTTGTGTCTGATTTGAATGAGTAAAACGTTAAACTTGAATTATTTACCGTTGCAGAGTTCTGTTGCCTTATCTGCAAAAAATTTATGAATAAACCGCTTACCACCCCGTGTGCACACAATTTCTGCAAGTCATGTTTGCAAGCTACATTTGTTGGTCAAACTTTTATTAAGGAGAGAAACTGTAAAGGTAGACTTACATTAAGGGCACAGAAGAACGTCATGAAATGTCCATCATGCACCAATGACATTTCTGAATACCTTCATTACCCACAGATATAACAAGTACCTATGAAAAGTAGGCTAAAAAGAAGATTCCCAACAACGTTAAGCCATTCGATGATTAAAAGAAGGCTAAGAAGTTCAGGTGATCGAACACGTCTATCCTAATGTTAATATGAAAAGTAGTTTCATTTAAGTCACTTATTATTATTTTGTTCCTTTGCATCCATGTATTAAGAGAAGACCAATGGCTAATAATATTGAAAAAGTGTAAAGGTTGTTACTTCACTTTAAATTAAGCAGTGACACTAATCAGATTTGTACTAGCTATTTTTAAGCAGATTAGAACTTTAAGATAACAATCCCAAATACTCCCTTTACCTCATTATTGAATACTCCAAATCTACTTATATTGTAACCCTCTGGACTGACTTTTTTTCCAATACACTTTGTTTAGATGACAGACTTGCCATTTTTTCTCTACTGGACTTTTGTAATTCAGGAACGTCATGGTTTTAACAAGGTACAAGCAAGCTTTGTGTTTATTTACTATCTTGGGTTTTAGGGGTGATGGAATGAAGAACTGGATATCTCAGTTTAAAATTAAGCTTTGAATCACTGCAATTATCCATGGACTTTAATTGACCCATTAGCCCAATAAGCTTCTTCTACTGGTATTTTATTATACTCAGTATGTTCAACTATACGTATTTTATGTCTAAAACACATGTGATTGTCATTACTCTAGAATAAAATATGAGTTTCTTTCCATTTGCATTTAGATCTCTACTTGGTATTAGGGGTGTTTGGATTGCTTAAGACTACTTATTAAAACTGTTTATTTACTTTTATGTTTAGATAATCAACTCTAAATACAGAAGTTTACACATACATACTTTCACAATTATTTGGTAAGTAAATACAACTTTCTCTGATAAAATGTATAGAGTTTCATAAAGGAAATCCTAGAAACCGCTGAGCTTTATTCAATATAAGATTCCTTGGTTGGCATTCCTGGGGTAAATGGTTTGTCAGCAGAGCAACGTAAGAGGCTCACAATAGCTGTGGAAGTTGTCGCTAATCCATCCTTTATATTCATGGATGAACCTACAACCGGAATGGATGCTAAATCAGCTGCCATTGTGATGCGGGCTGTGAAGAATATTTTTGAAATAGGAAGAACAATTGTCTGTACTATTCACCAACCTAGCATCGACATATTTGAGGCTTTTGATGAGTCTTTGTATTGAATAGATTCATGTTAATGATCTAATAATGTTACTATTAAATGAGAATTTAAGTTGTTGCATTGTTTTTCGATGCAATAGAGAAGCAGGTGTTTGGTCTCATGCCCATGAATTGCCCAGACCATTGCTTGATCTTCGATAACAGATTCCGTACTTACAGAGGTCAGTCTTCTTATATATACATATCAAATTTTAAGGTTACCTTTTTATTGATTTAAACATGTTTGTCACAAGTGATGCATCCTAGATCCTAAATTCAATAATTATGATCACAAAAGGCTTTAGAGGTTATATGCAATTATGCATTGGAAAAGGTCCGAGACCTTAGCCCATTTGACCTACTCCCCCTTTAGCTAAATTCATCGGTTTGACCAGTTACGGGGTAAACACAACTGAAAGCGAGTTACTCGGATTTTTATCGTCTTAAAGCATTCTTGATTCCTTTCACACACGTTTTAGACAATAACATAATCTTTGTAACTTTAATTTACAGATACAGGCATACAAATATTTAACACATGTGTGTATCTGCTTTCTCTACTTGCTCTTTTCTCGTGAGCTATATGATATGAATCATATATTGTGGTTTTCTCTAACTCAAGTATGATATTTTGGAATATGTTGTGATCAAACGGCTGGTACAAGGTGGTCATGAAAAGCTAAAAGATGATGGTCTTAACCTATCAGACTGGCTTCAATCTTTGGCATCATTTTGGAGTCATCTGTGAGTAATCTTCTCTTTTATTATGTTTCTTGCTGCCCCCTTTTTTTATATCCTACTACTAATATAACTCAGGATCCTTAGATCTTTAAGTGCTACTGGCCAGCATGCATGACCATGTACTTTCATGTCAAAATTATCCACCTTTTGTAGGCTTCTTACTTTCTGAGACATAGGCAACACTTCATGCTATAGTCAAGGTCCTATAAAGGTTCTAGCGATAAGCGTGCCAACAACAGAGAATGGCAACCACGAATGTCAAAAGTAAGTCGACCACCGTTATTAACAGTGACTTGGTAACCTTGAGTTTTGTGTTGAACCACATGGTGCATCTCGCTACGGGTAAGAATCTTTTGGTTATGGTGTGAGAAGTTGAAGCAGAATGTCACACGGCTGAGGTTAAGATGCAGGAGGCAATAAATATAAAACTCGCAAGGATAATAAGTGTTACAATGCTGAAACTAAGAACAAGTTTTTAATTTTCAGGTTTGATAATAATAGTTAATTTTTTAATTCCTATACCATTTTTAGTTATTAATTGTGGTGAAATTCATTCAACGTAGAATTATCTATCCTCAAAAAATAGTTGGATTCTTACTAATGTTATTAGTTGTTATGCATAGACATTTTTTTATAGTGTCATATGTTAGAAGGCATGTGCACACCTATGCATCCCTGTTCATATATTAATAATAAAGATCATGCATCATTGTTCAATAAAGATCTCGCCATATTAACATGGGGATCATTTTTTTACAAAGATCCCGCCATATTCTATAGCAACTGTTGTTTCTCCTTATTCATCTGTTTTTATCTCCAACATAACTCACACTACACTATGAACAAGAAGAGGGTCAGTTTCATACCTTAGGTTTAAAACCAATGCAGTGAATTGGGTTTGTAATAATGGGGTTGGTTTAAGTAAGAAAAAAAGATGCATGTTTGTCGCATATGCGGGTTTCTTGGAGTTACCACTTCTTCCTTTTCCTTCTGATCATGTATCTTTACCTGGGTGTGTTTGGATATGATTTTTATAATGTTTATTAGCTATTTCTATGGTGTTTGCCATTGTGTTCTCATCTTGAACATACCTCAATGATAATTAGTTCTTGATTATTATGTAATCAGTTTTAAATAACCTGCTTATATACCCTAACTGGCCCAAGGTACCTTATATCCTAAGTTACCTGGTTATAATATGGTACAAGTAGCAAAGTTACATAATCCCCCTTTAGATATTAACTATTACTAACAATATGAACGTATTTTTAATAATATAATTTGATAATGGCAGATCATTTGGTTCTGCATTGCCAAACATGAGAAACTTCTCCTATGCAATGGCTGCAAACGAACGTATACGAGAAGTGATCAAAAGAGTTCCCGAGATTGATTCAGACAATATGGAAGGAGAGATATTACAGCAAGTGTATGGAGAATTCAAATTCAAGAATGTGAAGTTTGCTTACCCATCAAGACCTGAATCAGTGATATTCGAAGACTTTAACTTAAAAGTTCCAGCAGGGAGCATCGTGGCTTTGGTGGGTGGGAGTGGGTCCGAAAAATCAACAGTGATTGCATTATTGCAAAGATTTTATGATCCTCAAGGAGGTGAGATACGTATTGATGGTGTAAGGATTGACAAGCTTCAATTAAAATGGTTAAGTTCACAAATGGGTCTGGTGAGTCAAGAGCCTGCTTTATTTGTAACAACTATAAAAGAGAACATACTTTTTGGAAAAGTAAATGCAACCATGGAAGAAGTGATTGAAGCTGAAAAAGCTTCAAATGCTCATAACTTCATCTCTCAACAAAGAAACTTAAAAGCTCAAATTCTGCAATAAAAGCTCAAAGGTCTGAATTCGAAATGACATGACATCACTATCAAGAATTGATGAAAGAGGGAATTCCACACTGTACTGCCAACAGGCTTGACACAAACATTTGAAAGCATTTGCAAATATTGGTCGATGCTGATCTGTGACATTCCTCGGAATAGGAAGAACTCGAGAAAGGACACCTTTAATTCTTGGCGTAAACTGGAGAACATCAGAAGTCCGCAAGTATTTGGACCATAGCTTGCAAAGCTGAATTCTGGGCAGACAAGTAAAAGTATACTTCTTCCATCATCAGGTATGGTAAGTGAGAACCATCTTATCTAAATAAATGAACATTGCAAACATGTAAACAAATAGGGATTAGAGGTAGTCTTTTTCAAAATTCGATATATGCAAGTTATTTTCACCCGTTTATAGGAACTGATTTGGACCATGGTGAGCTAGATGTTGGTTACGGGTCAGAAAATGGAAAAGATTACATGATAGTGAAGAACTCATAGGGTTCATAATGATCACTCACGAGAAGAAACAGAAGAAAGGGAATGAAATTATAAGTGACGATGCTAATACGCTCCAGATGATGCATTCGGGATAAACCTACATTTGTAACATCAAAATTATTGCCAACTCATTATGATATCTGGTACATAATGAAATTTATGTTTGGGTTGCCTCAGTTATATGGGTGTTTAGGATTACTTATAAGGGCTGTTTGGGATTGAATATTAGACGAATTACTTTTAGGGCATTATTTCTTTTTATACGATAACACTAGCTAACTAATAACCCGCTAACAATTAGGCGACAAAGTTTTCCTTTGCACTGTAACAATATTGTTTTTCTAAAAAAAAGAGCTAAAAGTGATAAATTATGAAGGCATGTAAACTAGCAATTTCAAAATCCTGATCGTCAAGTGGAATTAGCACTAAATCAGGAAGTCTAACTTCTTTGGACCTGGTCTTGTGCTTGTCGAAAACGAAGGTTTAGGATGCTGCATATGAAACTTTTAAAACAAAATTATAGCAAAAACGCATTTTTTGTTACAAATCATGTAATAAGAACTACCAAAGGTTCTTGATTTAGAAATCGGTTAAAACAAGTTGGTTACTTTTAGCGGGTCTTTGGATTGCTTAATAAGAACACTCCAGTCTGCTCACGCTTCCTAATCGATATCTACCTCACTCTTGACGGTTATGTTTTAATTGAATTTAACACTATAATTGATATCTACCTCACGCTTCCAAATTGGTGTCTTATGTGAAAACAAAATTGAAGTTGTGAAGGCTGCCGATAGATTATTAGGATTAGCACCAGATACTTATTTTGCTTTACATGACACTAAATAAAATGGGACACCACTTAGCAGACCTATGCTACCAATTCCTTTCCCTGTTTGCACTTTAAGAAAGGCATTGACATGTTACATAGATCTATTGAATGCTTCCAAAAACGTTACATAATTACATTGATATTTTAAAGGTTTTTTGAATTTTCATCACAAGTTAAACTTTTAACTAATGGATGTTTCGTTATGTCTTTCAGTCAGCTTTGCTTACTCAAGCTGCTTATGCTCCTGATCCTGAGGAAGCTTACCATCTAAAATTTCATGCATCTTAAAAGTGGAAAAAACGATACCGTAAATACAAACCTTCATTGGGAATCTACTTATTAATGTTCTGATTAATAATGGACATCCTAAAGGACATATGGGAAATTAGGTTGATAAGAAAACATATGTTCACACTATATCGACAAACATAACATAAACATTGTAGCTTTTCTTTAACAAACACAAACAATTAAAAAAAAAAGCAAATCAAATAACTTACCTGCTTTTAGTCGTTTAATGGATTATGGTAAACATCAATTATAGATCTTTACCCTTTCATTTAACTTTTAATTACTTTTTTGTATATTTTGATACACAAAATTATAAAAATAATAACCACAAGTCATACCCCGTCCATCGGACGGGTTTTGACACTAGTATATATATATATATATATATATATATATATATATATATATATATATATATATATATATATATATATATATATATATATATATATATATATATATATATATATATATATATATATATATATATATATATATATACATTATATATAAGAGGAGGCATGCCACATAAAATGCCACTTGGCATCCCATAATGCCAAGTCATATTTCCATGTCATCATAATTCCACCTAAGCACACTTTGTTCATTAATTTTGAAAAATTCGGATACTGAAAAATTCGGATAATAAGTAAATTTAAAAATAGAGTTGCCAAGGTTTGAACTTGGGATGGGAGGCAGAAATTAACAAACACCTCAACCATTGGAGCATTCCAATGGTTGTGATAAATTTTGCAACACATAATTGATATTGCATGAACCAATAAGGTCGTCAAATATTAATGTATTAGGGTTTTTATATACGAAAATATTAACTTATTAAAAAACCAAAACTGAAAATCATTCAATGAAAGTAAGCGGCCATCATCATCATAATTATCATCATCATCATCTGGTAATATTAACATCTCTTGATGCTATTAATTATACCTCATAAGAATGTCAGATGTTATATATGAATGAACACATGTTGACACTGATTTTATATTACAGGAACATATGGAATTTGGGCAGGGTATGTAACTGTTACAAGTCAAAGCTAATAAGGACCAGTTGTGACAATTACTAAAAGTCAGAGGACTGAAGATGGCAACTTTCATAATAGTTTTAGTTGGCGCCCAAAAGCTGTTACTCCTTCCTTCCATTGCTCCTTCCTCCCATCTGTATAAATACCTTTTCCATTTCATTTGTAATGCATTCTTGATTTTCAGTTACAACTTTCTCTCTCAATTCTTGTAATCGTTTGTGTAAACACATCTTACTAATAACAATCCCATTTCGGATCTTGCATCTTGTGAATAGATTCTTAATGTGTTGTTGCAATTGTTGATCACGTTTTCATTTCTTGTTGATTTCTAAACGTGTGTTACAATGTTATTCCGTTAGCATTCAGTTACACCGATTGAAGATCTTGATCTTTTGATCACCCATCACACATACATAAACTCCGGTCAAACTAGACCAACTGTCTAATCACAAATACGTCTTTATTAATTGTCCGTTTCCATTTCCAAAATACGTTAGTTAGGAACTGTGTGGTGGTTTATTGTCCTGGTGTGACTGAATCAGTGGTGGTTAAGAACAGAGAGAGAATATGGTGGAGACAAGATCTGTCATTAATGGTGCTTCTCGCCAAGAAGGTACCAATAACAATACTGGAACACAATCACTGGAGAGTATTGCTACTCAACTGGCAACATTAATGGGGGCTGTGGCTACTCTCACTACTGATATGAGGCTCATGCAACAAAGATTGAATGGGGATGAAGGCACAAGCCAAAGAAGGGATGTTCTTGGAAGTCAAATGGTGCAGAAAAATGGTCAAAATGGAGGGCAGTATGGAAGATTGTCTAAGATTGAGTTCCCTAAGTTTGATGGGGATGATGTTCAGGGATGGTTGTATAGGGTGCAGATGTTCTTTGAGATGGATCAAATTGTGAATGATGAACAAAAGATTAGGTTGGTTTCTATGCATGTGTTTGGAAAAGCTCTTGTTTGGCATACTCGGTTTATGAAGAGGTTTGGAGAGGTGATGACTTGGCCTTTGTATGAGACTCATGTGAGGAAGAGATTTGAGCCAGTTTTTGAAGATCCAGTGATGGAACTTAAGAATCTCAAACAGACTTCTAGTGTGCAGGTATACCAAGATTCTTTTGAAATACTGCTGAATAAAGTTGAATTGCCTGAAAAGTATACAGTTAGTTTGTCTATTGGAGGTTTAAAAGATGAAATTGCATATGTAGTTAGGATGTTTGCACCTACTACTTTAACTGATGTGTTCAATTTGGCAAAATTGCAAGAGGCTAATATTTCTGTGACTAAAAGTAGAAGTGCACCTTTGTTGAGTACTCCTAGGCCTAATGTGATGAATGGTAGCAATAACAGAAATGTGAATAATAATTTTAGGAGTAATCAAGTTGTGAATACCAATAAGCCTTTGCCAAATAGACAGTTTAAGAGGTTGACACCACAGGAATTAGAGGAAAAGAGAGCCAAACACCTCTGTTTCTATTGTGATAAAAAATATACACCTGGCCACAAGTGCAGTGGGCAGTTGTACTCTTTGGAGGTGGTGGGTGAGGAAGTAGAAAGTGAGGATGAAGATTTGTTGTTGACTGATGAAGGAGTTGTGAGTTCTTACACTAGCTTAATTGATGAACCTCCACTCATTTCTTTGAATGCATTAACTGGTGTGAACACTTACAGAACAATGAGGGTGAGAGGTTATGTAAGAAAGAATATGTTGCATGTTTTGGTTGACTCAGGAAGCACCCATAATTTTTTAGATCTAAGTACTGCTAAAAAATTGGGGTGTAAATTGACAAGAATATGCCCTTTAGAAGTTTCAGTGGCAAATGGTAATGTGATGAGCAGTTTGTATGAGTGTAAGAATTTTACTTGGGATTTTCAAGGTCTTTCCTACACTTCTGATGTGTTAATTTTGCCATTGGGTGGATGTGAGATGGTATTGGGAATTCAATGGTTGTCTACTTTGGGGTGGGTTAGATGCCACTTTAAGAACCTGATCATGGAATACACCTACAAGGAAAGAAAAATTGTGTTAAGAGGGACTCAACAAACCACTCTCAAATGGATGCAAGGTAAGCAAAAACATGGTAGTAAGGTGGTAACTGAGTTATCGCTATAGCTGTTTGTGAATACACTGCTACTTTGCTGAAAATGGAAACTGAGATGGGTGATAACAAGGAATTGAAGAGTGTTCTTGAAGAATTTGGGCCGTTTTGATATACCCAAAGAATTACCACCAAAAAGAACCCATGACCATACTATTCCTCTTCTGCCAAATACTTCACCTGTGAATATAAGGCCTTATAAACACCCTCCACAACAAAAGGATGCAATTGAAGCTATGGTAAAAGAGTTATTGGATTCAGGGGTGATTAGAAACAGTCAAAGTCCTTTTTCATCTCCTATAGTTATGGTTAAAAAGAAGGATGGGTCTTGGAGAATGTGTGTGGATTACAGACAGCTCAATAAATTCACAGTTAAAGACAAGTTTCCAATACCAGTGGTGGAGGAGTTAATTGATGAATTGCAGGGGTCAAAGTTTTTCTCAAAGTTAGATCTAAGATCAGGGTACCATCAAATTAGAATGCATGAAAATGATGTGTATAAAACAGCATTTAGAACACATGAGGGGCACTATGAGTTTTTAGTAATGCCTTTTGGTCTCACCAATGCTCCAGCAACCTTCCAGTCTTTGATGAATTCAGTGTTCAAGAAGTTCCTCAGGAAGTTTGTGTTGGTTTTCTTTGATGACATCCTAGTATACAGTGATAGCTTGGAGTCTCATCTCAACCATTTGAAACAAGTATCGCAAGTCATGAAAGATAATTCTTTGTTTGCTAAGGAGTCTAAGTGTGTTTTTGCTACTTCAAGTGTTGAGTATTTGGGGCACATTATATCTGATAAGGGGGTGGCAACTGATCCTAGTAAAATAAAAGCTATGCAAGATTGGCCTGTTCCAACAAATGTCAAGCAACTCAGAGGTTTTCTTGGGCTAACTGGTTATTATAGGAAGTTTATCAAGAATTATGCAATTGTGAGCAAACCATTAACTGCATTACTCAAAAAGAATGCTTTTCAGTGGGATGTAACTGCACAAAGGGCCTTTGAAGCACTGAAGGAAGCAATGGTACAAGCACCAGTGTTAGCTATGCCTAATTTCAACAAGGTTTTTACTGTGGAGACTGATGCTTCAAGGGTAGGAATTGGGGCGTTTACAACAAGAAGGGCATCCAATTGCATTTCTGAGCAAAACTTTGTCAACCAAACACCAAGCTCTCTCAACCTATGAAAAGGAATTCTTAGCGAGTTCGATGGCCTTAGAAAAATGGAGAGGTTATCTACTTGATAGACATTTCAAAATAAAAACAGACCATTTTAGCTTGAAATACCTGTTGGGACAAAGATTGACAACTCCTTTTCAAGTTAAATGGCTACCTAAATTGTTGGGATTTGACTATGAAATCTCTTATAAAAGTGGGTCAGAGAATGTGGTGGCAGATGCTTTGTCAAGGGTATCAAGTGGAGTTGAGCTAAATGCTGTTGTTATCACTTCTATTGCTTCTGATCTATTACAACAAGTCAAGAATAGTTGGGAGCAGGATGTGGGGCTAAAGAATGTTATTCAACAAATACAAAGTAGTACTTATAACAAAAACAAATTTACTATGGTAGATGGCTTGTTGAGAAGGAAGGAGAAGTTAGTGGTAGGAGATGATTTGCAGTTAAGGAGAACTATCATCCAGTACTATCATTCAGATGCTGTGGGAGGACATTCAGGTACTACAGTGACTCTGCATAGGCTCAAAAGTATGTTCTATTGGAAGGGTATGCAGAAGATGGTCAAACAATTTGTAAGGGAATGTGATGTGTGTCAAAGGGAGAAACCTGATTTAGCAGCTTATCCTGGTCTTCTACAACCCCTACCTATACCAGAAAAGATTTGGTCTTCAATCTCCATGGATTTCATTGAGAAATTGCCTAGTTCACAGGGTAAAACAGTTATATTGGTGGTGGTAGATAGATTGTCTAAACAGGCTCATTTCATTGCTATGCAGCACCCTTTTACTGCCAGTACAGTGGCTCAGTTGTTCCTTGATCATGTGTACAGACTACATGGACTACCTGAATCAATTGTTAGTGACAGAGACAAAATCTTCTTAAGTCATTTTTGGCAATCAATGTTTAAAACCTTGAAAGTGCAACTTAAACTATCTACAGCCTATCATCCTCAAACTGATGGTCAGACTGAGATTGTGAACAAGTGTTTGGAATGTTATCTCAGATGTATGACTGGTGAAAGGCCAAAAGAATGGGCTGCTTGGTTACCTATGGCTGAGTTCTGGTACAACACTAATTTTCACTCAGCCATCAACACAACTCCTTATGAGGCAGTCTATGGACAAAAGCCACCAACCCATGTTCCTTATGTACCTGGAGATAGCACAGTGGAGGCAGTGGATAGGACCATGCAGGCTAGAGAAAGTTCCTTGCAGATGCTTAAGTTTCATTTACAGAGGGCACAAGATAGAATGGTCAATCAAGCTAACAAACATAGAAGTGATAGAGTATTAGAAGTTGGAATGTGGGTGTATCTGAAGCTCCAACCTCATAGACAAGTTACCATAAGAAAAGAACATCAACCCAAACTGTCATCAAAGTACTATGGGCCTTTCATGATCATTGAGAAGATTGGTGCAGTTTCTTACAAGTTGGACTTACTTGTTACAAGTCAAGTTCATCCAGTTTTTCATGTTTCACAGTTGAAGTTGTGTAAAGGAAGTGATAATAAAATGGGAGTGCTGCCCCATTGTGGCCCAAATGGTTTACTTGCAGCTGTGCCTGTGGCTATATTGGATAGAAAACTAGCTAAAATCAATAACAAAGTTGTGGTTTATGCCTTGGTCAAGTGGGCGAATCACACAGATGAGGATGCTACTTGGGAAAATCTTAATGACTTGCTACAGAGGTATCCAGAGTTTGAAAACCAAGCTTGAGGACAAGCATTGTTTGAAGGGACATGGATTGTTACAAGTCAAAGCTAATAAGGACCAGTTGTGACAATTACTAAAAGTCAGAGGACTGAAGATGGCAACTTTCATAATAGTTTTAGTTGGCGCCCAAAAGCTGTTACTCCTTCCTTCCATTGCTCCTTCCTCCCATCTGTATAAATACGTTTTCCATTTCATTTGTAATGCATTCTTGATTTTCAGTTACAACTTTCTCTCTCAATTCTTGTAATCGTTTGTGTAAACACATCTTACTAATAACAATCCCATTTCGGATCTTGCATCTTGTGAATAGATTCTTAATGTGTTGTTGCAATTGTTGATCACGTTTTCATTTCTTGTTGATTTCTAAACGTGTGTTACAGTAACACCAACAATCGCATAATATCATGCTCATCATGGAATGCGTGGGTTTGCTAGAAAGCCTAGCAGTGGTGAGTTTGGGATCTTTTTTAATGCATGCATCCTATTGTTATATTGTGCAGCGGAAACAAATTATAGCTACAATGTGTTGAATTCCTAATATTATAGGCTATAATATAATCGATTAGGCTAAACAGCATATCATGAATTAGGAGCAAGAGTTAAGGCAAAATATTCAATTCTAACAGGTATTCCAAATTAAGAACCAAAATTTGAAAAAATAACATATATTGAAAACCATGTTTTATATATCTTACGTCTATTAATAGTGATAAAACAACTGGTTACTTGGAAGCGTAAATGTCACTTGGAACTACACATAAGTTTACTTGATCAACTTCACTTTGGTTTATTTCTCAGGAACGTTTGGTTGTGCAAGTTCAAGAAAAATGGACCCACAATGCTATAACGTCAATGAAAGCTGATGCTCTATTACGGCATTTGTCACAACACTGCCCAAGTGCAAACCCAGGTGGATTTTTCTCGAATTTTGGAACCAGTCCACAGCAAGGGACTGTCAGTCATATAAGTGACTAACTTTCGTAAGAATATTTCTTTGTTTTACCTTTTATTTCGGTTAATTCCAAATTTCATTGCAAATTTATCCAAGACGTTGACTCTTGAATCCATCAAGGAAATCACACATGTACGTTATGTTATGTCAATGGCGGAGCTAGAAGAAATTTCGTGAGAGGGCCAAAGCAAATTTTTTCCAGGAAAAACATTAGATGGGAGGGCCGAGATGATTTTTTTTAACACATGAAATCATGAAAAAAAAACACTAACGGGCTTAGGCCTAGGGGGCCGGGACCCTTACCGGTACTCACATAGCTCCGCCCCTATTCACACCCGCTTACTTCCATTGTGCAAATATAATTAAGCTTGTCTAAATAAGAATTAGTTTTTATACATAGAGAGGTTAATGCATTTGGTTGTTTTAGTACTTTTGAATACACTGTTAGATTAAGCTCATATCTTTCTTCATCTATTCTCATGTTTTGATCATTAATAGTTTTCTTTGATACGTATGATTGTTTGTAAACAAGTGTTTAAAGTTACGATCGCCTTTTATCTTTCAATATTACTACTTTTCCATACAGTGTTAATTTAAGCTATAATTCCTAACTTGGATGATGTACTAATTACTTAAGACCAATATACAAGTTCTATTGCATAATAAGAGAAGTCTCTTTTTTCACTGATTTAAATTATAATACATTTGCAATCAACTGCTGATTCTAATCTCAAGAACTAACTTTAATTGTCAATTGCAGGATTGTAGGCAACCTGGTTTTACCTTGTTTGATTGGAAGCGCTTCGGTTCCCTTTTTAGCATTTACCCATTGTAAGCCCATTATGAGAGATTATTAACAACTAGATTAAGGTTTTTTATTTCTGAAACTGTTAAACTATCCATAGGGAACCACGACTGGCTTATTGGGGCAGGTAAACTATCCATAGTTTTTATCATCAGTTTTAGTTTTTCTTCATAAATCATGTCATTATGGAACCACGTAACATTGATGATCATGTATGCATATAGGACGGACGTTATGTTAACCGCCTTTGCTTGGCAGCCGTTGTTCCCTTGGTTGAAAATGGCACGACTGGCTTTTTGGGGCAGTAAACTATCCATAGTTTTAGCATCAGTTTAGTTTTTCTTCGTAAATCATGTCATTATGGAATCACGTAACATTGATGATCATCTATTCATTTAGGACGGACGTTTTGACCAAAATAATTTAATAATGGAGCAACTTTTCCGCCATGAGTAGGGGAGGCTAATTGTGTTATAGTCTTTGCTTCCACGTGGGTAGAACTCAACCAAACTGGAACCTCACTACATGAGGTGCATTACATTCGTACAGGCAATTACAGGTGCAGTACATGAGGTACGATATATTGCACCCCCATGACAAACTTTTATACTTATGGTTATCTGATTGTTAAGTTCTTAGGATAACTTGACAAGGCTATAGGTGCCGGGCTCATAGCTTAGATTTATTGTGAATTGAATTGAACTGTGTAACATATCAAGTTGTTGACGCAAGTCTCTAACATCATATTCATCGATATGCAGTTCTTCTTTCTCCTCAGCGTTCATTTTTGGGAGGAATAACAAACGGTTAAGGCTTACTCTCAGTTGATTCAAGCTTTGGTGTGCACTTCCAGTTTTGAAGTTAGTGCTACATCTAATGGAGCAACTAGCATCTATCTTTGTTCTTATTAGGTCTTCCTGAAATCAACAAGTTGAACCCACATTAATCATTATTAACAAATTAAGCAGAAAGCATTTATCTACAAGAAGAAAACAATACCTTAAGCTCATGAATTTGATCACTAAGATTATTGACATCATCTTCTGTTATAACATTTACGATGATCTTTTTCTATTTGATGTTATTATATGAGATGATATTCTTAAAAAGAATATATTTTATTTGTTTCAGAACATATTCGCGCTCCGTCATTGTAAGTTCAACTGATACATGATTTATTTGCGTCTTAAAGAATCTAATACTGGTCTTCGCGTTAAGGTTTGTTAGTGTAATACTGGAACAACTACCACTGATCTGCTCATGTTATAGAAAGGGGCTTAATAATCTCTTTGTTTCTCTAATATGTTCCAGAAAGATGTTGTAATAGTGTTCTATTTGTTAGGACTATTCATGTCTTGTGATCTGCTCATGATTGCAACTTACGATATAGAAAAATTAACGTGTATTTCTCCTTCAAAACCAGATTTGAAATTTAACAATCATGGCTACTGATGAAGCCACTGATGCTCTTGGGATTCGTTACGCCCACGATCCAACCTTACCCGAACCATGGAAGGTTTTAATTGATGGGAGTACAGGAGCGAAGTACTATTGGAATTATTGCTTTACTTGATGAAGCCTGTACGTTGGGTTTTCTTGTCCAAAGACACACTTTTGTTAATATACTTTCTAATGCATTTATAATATACTAAATCAGAATTTTGCTAACTAATGATCACTTATTGTGTTACGAGTATGTTTCCCAAGTCAACACATGCAACATTTTCACTAAAGCTGTATCAGACTTTTAAAAGTCATGCGCGATTTGTCTAACCCAAATTGGGACGCAGTGATTTTGCGATTTCTCATTATGCTGGAGAGGTAATTTGAGTTTTGAATATCTAACAGTAAAAAGATACTAATGTTTGTCCAAACCTGAACATTTTCCTATATGTATATTCAGGTTCAATATCAATCTAAAATACTTCTAGACGAAAACAAAGATTATGTTGTTTCAACAAGCAAAGCAAAAGGCCAGTTAAAGACGTTAAGAAGGGTTAACTACTGCAAGGGTTAAGGTAAACGATGAACAAATTGTATATCGAGCTACATATGTCACAGCTCTTGCTGATGCAAAAGTATAGTAATAATTTATAATGTCATAGTCAATAGTCTTCCTGATTGAGAGAGGATAGCTTGGACCATAGTGAAGGTTCACCATAGAAAAAAGTTAGGATTATGTAAAAGTTAACCCAACAATGCATATGGATATATAATTCCTATGGGTCACATTTTTCTATTGTTTAATCAATACATTAATATTAGTTAGTCTGCTTGATTAATGCAACTTTTAGGTTCTTAGAAAAAGCATGCATACAACAATAAGAAAGAAACCTTGATAATGGAAAGGAAAGCCGATGAAGGTTGTGCAAGGTAAATCAGGTTGCGCAGGTTAAGATCCAAATTTTGTTCCTTCCAATATTTGCCTAAACAATTATCTGTAACACAGTTCTTGCACAACTACAAACTTTCCATTCATCACAAGGAAGTGTGATGAACAATGAAATCTCAAAATCGTTCCATGTGCCGCCAACCTCACTCCAACTCATCCCTTATATCTTGCTAATATATTTAGTCCCTCTTCATGACTATTTTTTCATTCTGTTTACCTGGAAAATTACTGGTCACGATGGTGCAATCACCCTTTTACATACAATTGGGTCGGATATTTTTGTCACATTTTCAATGATTTCACCTGCTTTAATGGAAAAAAAAAGAGAATGGTTTCATTTTTGAACTTTGGTCAAGTGTCATCCATTTATTGCATAACCCCACAACTTTTAATATTTAGATTGGCTGAAGTGTTTACAGCTGTACGGTTGATTGGCTTCTTTTGCAAGCAGAATCCTAGAGGGAAACAATCTTTCTTGACTACTATGATTTAAACATGTTCAGTTTTTGTTACGAAGGTTTAGTACTAAAATTATTGAGTGATTTAGTACATTAGCATGACATACCCCATGTTCTTTTGTAGAAAGCTTATTGCAATCCCTTATTCTTTAACATTCTTATAACAATTCTCTTATAATCGACCCGGCTCGGTTTGACCCGTAGAAGATCGAACTTTGAATTTGACATGTTGTCCAACCCATGCTTTCCCTATGTTATAGCTACTTTTCATCAAGTTCTGGGGTTTTTCTCTTTCATCGTTGGATCTAACACTTCATTTATGGTGTCTATGCAGATGGTGCTTCGATGTCAAGTTAGTTTATTTGAACAAACTTTTTCATATCCCTATAATAGAGACATCAAGTTAGTTTATCTAACACTTTTGTTATGGTTTCTATCCAAGGTGAGTCCGTTAAGCATCCTGAACTCAGTCTATGAATCGGCTCTCATGCCTCTGGTCACCATTTCATACATCGATCAGTTACATTTCTATTTGTAATAGGCTCACTTTTTATATGGACGTAGCAGTGGAGCCCTCTTATGGTGCTTACGATAGTTATTCCTAATTGGATGAGAAGATGCATATTCATTTATTGTGAGAGCACAAAAATGTGGCTGATTAATATCTTTCATTGCCATTTATAAGTTGAGTTTGTATTTCTAGGTGGTAGATGTTTTAAACCCTCTTGCTCGAGCGTACAAGTCCATTGGGACATTGAAAAAGGATTTAGCGGAGCTACAAGAAGAGCTTGCACAAGCACATAAACAGGTGAACAAATTTGTGGATAAGTTGGCATGAGTATATAATTATTCAATCATATGGAGTATTTATCTTGTGGATCACACAAATTTTAGGTACACATTTCAGAAGCAAGGGTTGGTGCAACTTTAGATAAGCTAGCATACATGAAGACCTTAGTCAATGACAACCATTTGGAGGACAAAAACACGGCAACATCAGAAACAACAACTTTATCTCGCCCTACTAATACTCAACCTTTAAAAACGGCCAAAAGTAAAGCTGGCATGAAAAGCATAAGGGTGTTTGGTCCATAAAGCGACATAGCAGTTAAAGGGTGTTTGCATATGTCTGTATCAATAAAATAAGGGGTGTAGTGTGTGCATTGGGCATTTACATATGTCTCACTAATGGCGTATAGAAAAGGAACAGTAACGAGTGATATGCCTCTTTTCTCTTTCGATTAATAAGATTCGTCTAAGTCCATCATATAATTACCTCTGTGAAAATCATTATTCTTTGGATTTAAAACCTCAAAGGAGCCTTATCTTATCTTTACGTAAGCTTCATTTCAAACCATACAAAAATGGCCCATTGTAAACTCAACCCGTTTAGACTGGACCAATCTTGCCTGCTGTAATAATGATGTTGAAACTCTGAATGTGTTTTTCGCATTTATATACTCATAAATGAGCCGAATGGGGTTATGCTTTATTTCTAACAGGTCGAATTGGTTAGTCTAAACTCTAAAAAATATAACTAAAAAAAGGTAACGGGTCAAATATGGCGGAAGTCATCAAAAGTGTATTCAAAAGCATAAAAACCACGTACATCACTTTTTTAAACGAAAGCTGTTTTAACCGAAAACTATTTTGAAAAATTTCCCCTCCCACTTATTGATATATAGGTGCTTTTTTTGTATTAACATCTGCATACATCTGATTTAGAGTATGATCGGTGTTCTACAGTGACTCCAGTAAGATCCCCCAGGTAAGTGATTGATGCCCTGAACGCGAAGGGGGCCTGGCATAGATATTATTCTTTCTGAAGTTACTCTTCCCATGGCTAAAGGCTTCAAGATGTTGAAATACATTATGAGAGTTGCGACGAATTCCGGTGATCAGTAAGACTATTGAAATTTATGTTTTCAGTTACTTATTTTGTTCTTCAGGATCTTTGGAGATTGTTTTATGTTCCTTGTGGGGGTTTTTTTGCAGTGATGTCTGCTCAGGATGAGGTTATTGTTGTTTTCAAATGCTTGAGGCTTGGAGCAGCTGATTATCTTATGAAACCCTTGTGAACGAATGAGTTCTTGAATTTGTGGACACACATGTGGAGGAGAAGACGCATGGTGTGTATCAGTTGATTAAAGAAAGACATGTTTCCTTTGAATCTATTGTTACAACCCACACTAATTATAGTATGTTGTGTTATGTTACTGCTTTATTAATTCTACTTTCAACAGCTTGGCTTGGCTGAGAAAAACATCCGAACTTTGAATTGATCCAATCCACTCAGATCATAGTGATGATAATACCAAAAGCACCACTCTATTTTCCGAGGATGATATACAGGAAAAGTCATGTAGGAGTTCCAATCCATAGATCTCTTTGTCCATTCCTCAGGAAGTTATGGTGCGAGTTTTTTAAACAGAAAATGGGAGTTACTCGATTATTATTTTCATTTGTGTATTAAAAATAATATATCATAAGCCAAATTAGTATATTACTAGCTTTACATTTCGAGAATTACGTGTCATGAAAATTATTAATCAAACATGTATTTAATTCTTATACCTCCCTTCCCTTGAATACAGGGATCTTAGAACAAGCTTTATTTTCACTTAAGCAACAGTTGCAATAAAAGAAGGTGGTAGTCTGGCTGCAGGGCGGGTTGATAACATGGAAGATGAAAAATAATCCAGGACACATGCCAACGGTAAATAGCTACTTACTTAAAACTTTTAAGTATGGCTCATTGTGATTTTACTTTGCTATTATTAATTCAGGTGTGTTTCGGAGTATTTTAAATTCTGAATTCAGGGTGGTTGGATTTGTCTTTATAGCTGAATACATGGGTGTTTGGAACTATTTTTTATAGCAAATTTTATAGAAATTTCTGTCTTCGTGTGTTTTTTTAGGTTATGTTTTATGTGTGAGTGGTCAATTAGGTTAAGATAATATAGTTAACTAAAAGAAAATGGCTCAACAGGTCGAGCGGATTAGAATTCGATGTGCCCTCCAAGTTTTCCATCGACGGAGGCTGTAAAGGAAGCAAACTATGGTTATGAGCAGCAGGAGATGCCATCACTTGCATAATTGTGAAAGGTATAGGGTATACATACGTTGAACCTATTGCACTACTGGTACCTTCCTATCTTATCATTTTCATTGGGTTCCAGGTCACTGCATCTACCAATGGCCTGGCCATCACCTGTATTGGAATGAGAATGTGATTATATCTTTGCTCAAGCAGGAGAACTGGTGCACCATGATATCAAGAAAACTTTTAGCTAATAGTTTCTTTTGTATTGTTACTTTATAATAAAGTTCTTGAAAATATATTGGTTACATGAACATGAAGAGTCTGAGCTGTGCTACACTGCTACTGACAGTAAAAACAACTATAGAAGGCTACCTGAACTACCAAAACTAACCCAAGCACAATAGCTAAATGAGCTATCCAATAGTATTTAGAAGCTTATCTGGCTCACTTTTATGTAACTGTCACTTAACACAGAGAAAAGCCTTCCAGTAAAATTTTATATACACTTACAATAAAATAGCGTAGTTATTTTGAAAAAGTTAATAAGAATGTTCTTAAAATAACAATTTGATTCCACTTCCCTTCTTGCACTATTTGGTGAGAAACTTAAACCTACTTTTTCATCATTAATTCAAGGCACACGCATGACATACATGCATTTATGGAAAAGAAGCATAGCTGAACAATTTTGACCCGTTTAACCACGAATCTGAGACAATCTAATGAACCAAACACATTAAGACGTAAACTTTAAGCTTCATTTTATGTATTAAAAGGTAACATTGAATCATAAATAGGCTTCAGTGGCATGGAAAGAGTATGAGATTACAGGAAAGATATAATGTTTCGTCGCTTGCTTAGATGTTTTTAGATATTGTTAGAATAACATGCTATGCTCTGTAGTTTGAAATGTCAACTGAATCTCATTTGCTGTATTTATTTATTGTCAAGCTTATCATGATTTGTTTCATTATCATGGCAAGCAGGGTAAGGTTACAGACTATAAAAGAAGAAATCACGGGTCGTAGTGTTTGTAGTGGTGGGGGACACAGTTAAATCGACTACCTTTTTTACCCATTTACCTGAAAATGGGTCGATTTCGAGTAAGAATTTGTCTCTAAAGTATTAAATAGGCTATATAAGTAACAAACGACTTAAGTATCTTATTTAATATACAAGGTAAGACCGGAACATTTTTTTTTAATTTGAGATTTTATATGAGTAACAAACGACTTAAATATCTTATTTAATTAGGTGAGATCGTTGATGATGGGAGGCTCTTGTGTATTGGGTCTCTGTGGGGTTGCATGTGGAAGGATTGATCTTTTTTATGAGCTCAACATTGCTTTATGATCCTTTTGAGAATTATGAAATGACATAGGAAGCACATCATTCAAGAACGCCACCACCTAAACACAATAATGCAATGCAAAAGTCTAGGTATGTTGTTCAATCTTTATGCTTCTTTTTTTAATGCTCTTGTCATTGGTGGTATACCAGTTTCTTACATTGGGTAAAAGTTAATGGGTTGTTACGGGTATGTTTATTTCTAATGGGCCAAATTGGTATAATAGGAAAAGAGATAGCTAAAACGATTCAATCTAAGTGCTTTAGAGTATCTTAATAAATTATTTGATGTTGTCTATAATTTTGTAGCATGTGGTTTTAGTTGGACGAACACTGTTTACCATTATTGATTTTGCAGACAAGATACTTTCAAATACTAATATGGGTGCAATTAAAACTCAACAAACATGTCGCAAAAATACCAATGAGACGATAACTACAATTGCCAAACACTATTTTTTTTTCAAACAACTGTTTGCAAAATATAAGGTCGTGCATAAGCGTTTTTGTGCATAAGTTAAAGCTGTAATTTGTGCATAATTTTCATGGAAGATTCATCTTTATACATTCTTAAATGGAGTTGTTCATTTGCTAAAATATATGTGCTGAAAATTCACTTATGTTGTCTTTTTAACAACTGTTAGTTTGCTAAATTATTTTGTGCATATTTTGTAGCTATCATGTTCTTACATTCATGTTAAAATGTTGCAACACCAGCAGAATAGTATCTACTATAATCATACTTTATTCTTCAAGATTTTGATTTTGCTTATTAAATTTCTTTACCATGCTTCAGGTTCTAATTCGAGGCTTTCATGTTATAACATCGTTCTTCTTTTTTATTTACAAGAAATTTGAAAGTTAATCACATACTTTCTATTTTATAGGTTATAATGCGGGTAGATCAAGAGCAAAAGGTAGCGGAAAAATGCTCACAGATATGCTGAACAAGATGCTACACTCGAAATACCCATTTGAAGTGCTTTTGGTTAATTTCTAATTACACTTTTACATAACTATTATTCAATTCGTTTAACTTTTAATTACTTTTTAGTATATTTTGTTCTACTAAATCATAAAAATAAAAACCACAAGTCATACCCGTCCATCGGACGGTTTTACCACTAGTATATATATATATATATATATATATATATATATATATATATATATATATATATATATATATATATATATATATATATATATATATATATATATATATATATATATATATATATATATATCTATATTATATATAACAGGAGGCGTTACACGTAGATAATGCCACATAAACGCCACCTCATTGCCCAGTAATTCATTATCAGCCATGTCACCACATTGTTGCCATGTAATTTAATTATTTTCGAATTTTATACAACTTTTTTATTTTTACCGAAATTATTTATGTTTTATTAGCAAAGATAAAATGTTTAAAAATTGTAATTTAAAAATGTAGTTAGTATGTTTCGAACCTTGGTCACTCTCCAAACTTAACCAACATCTCTACCACTAGAGCAATTCAATTTTTGTTTAATATTTAGCAACACAAACTTAATAAATGCAAAAACAAAAAAATGATAAATATGTGTAACATATACAGAATAACGTGTAACAAAACATATCTCTAAATATTCTCCAAAAAATTAAAACGTGTAAGTTTGGTTGTTTTTCCTAAAAAAAAGATAAAGATAAGTTTGGTAGTTATTTATTGTTATCTTAACGATTTTGTTTTAGGTTTTACATAATATTACAGTATATATACAACATTATTTATTGTCCAACCTCATAATAAGTCGAACAACACTGTCAAAACCTCATAATAAGTCGAACAACACTATCAAAAAAATGCAGACGCAAAGATCTTCACAGAGGCTTTTAAAAGCTAATGAAACTAATTCATCCAAGAAGGAACAGGAGGAAAATAAAAAAACTAGAATGCATTCAGGTTAAGTGAATCAACATATATAACAATTTTTTTTTTATCTTTAAATCTTATTGATTTGTTAGACACTATTGTGTATGTTTTTATTATTTGTTAGCAGGGAAGCAACCAGAAAATAAAGGTTTTCCACAGAATCCAAGAGGTATGCTGGATATTAAGAATTAATGATGGATTGTTGTATAATTTTTTCATTATAAGATGCAATTTACAGGAATACATGAAGCAAAAACCTACTGAATATAATTCTATTCTGTTTGAAACACATAAATTAACAAACTGACAGACACTATATATTGTTGTTTCATTCGACTCACCTGCACATTTAATAGTGTAGTATTCATATATTTTGCCTTAGTTAGCCCACTAGATGTTATAATTATATGAGTTTTCACATTATTCTTAAAGCAAACATATGTATTCAGTATAGTATTGTACCAGATGCAAACATATTATTCACCATATTATTCTTAATTATATTTTGCTTCATGTTTTCTGTAATATTATTGTACCAGATGCAAATATATGTATTCACCATCAGTATTCTTAAAGGATCTTGCAAGTAATTTTGATAGCACTTTTGCGTTCCATGTTTTCTGAAAGTAATGCAAGTTAACCAAATATATGAATACTACACTATATATTGTTGTTACCTTTAACTGATGTTACATCATAATAGACACAAGAACAGATCTAAACCAAACTAGCCAAACAGGCCCTAGGGGGGTACTTTACGCACTAATTAAGCATGTATAGAAAAATCTTAAAAATAAACTAAAAATACCATTAAGAAGACAACCAACCAAAGATCAGATGTCCAAAATTTCAGCCACAAAGGACTAATAATGAAGAAATTAAAAATCAAAAATAAAAGGAGCTTAGCATAAAAGTGGGCTGATGCAAAAACAGATTATGGAAGAAAAGGCTTGATGAGCAATTATTATAAACATTAATTTCATTGTTCTAATCAGTAGTAGGCTTAGTTAAGTTATTTTAAGTTAGTTTTATACTGAGGTAGCTTATAGTAGCTTATAGGTAGCTTATTGCTTATTTTCATGTGTTTATTACATCAGTTTCATGCCCAAATCATAGTTCCTGATATCATAAGTTGTTTCTATTATTTTACCTTGATTCTCAGTATTATTTTAGACTTTTCTGGAAATTTTCATATTTCTAAATCATTTAGAACCAATCAAAATTCATTTTAGTCAAAATTATGTTTTTAGAAAAAAAAAATCAAAATATCCATTTTATGTTGAAACAGCATATACTTTTGTATTTTTAATTCACTCAATTTGAGTTCAATTAAGCTGAAATTTTGGGTTTAGTATCTTTTGTTGGTTGTGTTTAACAAGATATTTTTTGTTTATTTTTAGGATTTTTGTAAACAAGCTGAATAAGTGCTTAAAGTAGGTGATTAAGGGCCGTTTGGATATTGAGATTTTAACCTTAATTTGTGCTCAAATGCTTTAAACTTGTGCTTTTAGGTTCTAATCAGTTGAAGTAGGCTTAGTTAAGTTAGTTTAAGTTAGTTTTATACTGAGGTAGCTTATAATAACTTATATGTATCTTATTGCTTATTTTCATGTGCTTATTACATAAGTTTCATGCCCAAATCATAGTTCCTGATCTCATAAGTTGTTTCTGTTATTTTACCTTGATTCTCAGTATTGTTTTAGAGTTTTCTATAAATTTTCATATTTCTCAATCATTTAGAACCAATCAAAATTCATTTTAGTGAATATTCTGTTTTTAGAAAAAAAGTCAAAATATCCATTTTATGTTCAAACAACATATACTTTTGTATTTTTAATTCACTCAATTTGAGTTCAATTAAGCTGAAATTTTGGGTTTAGTATCTTTGGTTGGTTTTTTTTAACAAGATATTTTTATTTTATTTTTAGGATTTTTGTAAACAAGCTGAATAAGTGCTTAAAGTAGGTGATTAATGGCCGTTTGGATATTGATATTTTAACCTTAATTTGTGCTCAAATGCTTTAAACGTGTGCTTTTAGGTTCTAATCAGTTTTAATATATCAATATGCTTAAATGGATCTTTTGTTATAATTTCAAAATTCATTTTAGTCAAAATTATGTTTTTAGAAAAAAAGTCAAAATATCCATTTTATGTTCAAACAGCATATACTTTTGTATTTTTAATTCACTCAATTTGAGTTCAATTATGCTGAAATTTTGGATTTACTATCTTTGGTTGGTTGTGTTTAACAAGATATTTTTATTTTATTTTTAGCATTTTTGTAAACAAGTTGAATAAGTGCTTAAAGTAGGTGATTAAGGGCCGTTTGGATATTGAGATTTTAACCTTAATTTTTGCTGAAATGCTTTAAACTTGTGCTTTTAGGTTATAATCAGTTGCAGTAGGCTTAGTTAAGTTAGTTTAATTTAGTTTTATACTGAGGTAGCTTATAGTAGCTTATAGGTATCTTATTGCTTATTTTCATGTGCTCAGGAAAACAACAACTGAGGAAAGGTAGTCAAATGAATTCAAAAGGTATGTTGGTCATTAAGAAATAATAATACATTTGTGTATATAATTTTAATTTAATGCATACCATGTTATTTGTGATAACTTTACAGAACCAAACAATGTTGAGAATGATGTTATTATACTGGATCGACCAGGTACGTATGTATTGTTAGTATGTTATATGTATATAAACAAGTTATGGTTGTGGTTTTATAATGTTTTAGTTTATAGTGCATAAGATATGTATGTTGATCTAGTTACAGAAACAAACCATGATGATATCAATGAGACAATATTCAATCCATAAGGTATTTTAACAATAAAAATGCACGTGTTAAAATACATTAATTTTTCATTCAACCTTGAAATATAACATGTTTTTCTTTGCAACAGTTTCACAATCAATAAACAAAGACACTTCTATCGACATGTCCATCTTTGAAAGTGACACACCAGGAAGAAACAATGGATCTCATGCTTTAAATTCAAGACGGACAAACAAAGGTACAAATCCTTCAGTTTCAGAACCAACAAACAAAGATACTTCTATCGATATGTCTATTTTTGAAAGTGACACACCAAGTCGAAACTATGGTTCTCATGGTTTAAATTTAAGAAGGACAAACAAAGGTACAATGTTTTTAGTTTTTGTGTATTTTTTTTCCATATACTTAATACTTTAATTATGCGTTGATTAATTGTTGTTAGGAAAAGGATATGCAACCAATAAGTTTGGCAAGCAACCGTCATCTTTTGATGGGAATATATCTCATGATAACTCTGAAATACCCTCCATGTTTGAAAGTAACACACCAGGAAAAAAAAATGGATCTCATGCTTTAAATTCAAGAAGGGCAAACAAAGGTACAAATCCTTCAGTTTCAGAACCAACAAACAAAGATAGTTCTATCGATATGTCTATTTTTGAAAGTGACACACCAAGTCGAAACTATGGTTCTCATGGTTTAAATTTAAAAAGGGCAAACAAAGGTACAATATCTTTAGTTTTTGTGTATTTTTTCTCCATATAGTGAATACTTTCATTATGCGTTGATTAATTGTTGTTAGCAAAAGGATATGCAACCAATAACTTTGGCAAGCAACCATCATCTTTTGATGGGAATCTATCTCATGATAACTCTGAAATACCCAAGTTTACATCTTCAAGGGGACGCAATATAACTGATTCTGAAAGGCTATCTTACATTAAATATCAGCCAAAAGATCCGAGAAGCGCATTTTATTTGCCATCAGGAAGTATACAAAAAGGTACAATGTGTTGTAATTATCGAATCTACTCCAAATTGTTTTTATGTTTCTTTGTTACTTTTATTCAATAAATTATGTTTTAAAAATGTTAAAATTGAGTCACAATATAAAGGTTCTGCAATAGGTACCCCAAGTTTTGGTTATCAAGAAAATGAGACAGGATTGCATACGACTCGGTCTAAAAGAAGTTTAACAGGTAATTTATGTTTTCTAAATTAATAAACACAATTATATTTATATTTATATGTATGTTACAATTCATATTATATTCTATGTTTAAATAATGATTAACCATTTATTTACAGAAGTGAATTCACAACCAAATAAAGGGTTTGAATTAAACAGTTCCTCCTTTTGTAATGATTCACAAGGTTAATTCTTAATATATTGTTAATGCATTTTAATTTATATAACTCAAAACATATTGTTAATACTTATACATGTTTATTTGTAGGTGGAAAATCAGTAACAAAAAACCGTTTTGGAATTCATTCTTCGTCGTTTGAGAGTCGTTCAACAGGTTTGATTGTTTATTTTTTGTTGAATATACATTGTTGTTATTATTAATTTCCTAAATTCAATTTTACAGGCATGAAACCACAATTAAAAAAAGGATATGGAATGCAAAGTTCATCCGTTGGTAATTTCCCACAAGGTTGATTGTTTATTTGTTTTTCACTATTTGTTTAATTTTGAATGGATTTGTAATTTTAAATGTGTTTTTAATAATTCAGCACAAAAGATGAATGAACTAAGGATGACTCATGTTAAAAATGTCAACCCTATGATCAATAACATGGCAATTAAAGGAAGATGTATCTCCATTTGGCATTCACATAAACTTAACGAAGAACATGACCCATACAGTCTGGATTGTGTTTTTCAAGACGTAGAGGTATATATATGTATATTCATTTTGAAACTTATAAATATTATTTTTTAAAATATATATATATTATCTAATTGTTTGAATAACATTTACAGGACGAGAGAATTCAAATTTACATAAAAAAGGAGTTCATGTTTAAATTCGAACCTCTACTTCAACAGGGGCAATGCTATATGATCTCTAACTTTGGTGTGGCAGAAAATGGTGGAAGATTGCCTTTGTTACCAAACAGGTGGAAAATTTCCTTTTTTAAAGAAACAAATGTCACAAGAATTGACCAAATTGATGACAACTTTGTTGGATTCATAAATGAACCATTCACACGTATATTGGACCCAAACAATTAGTACCATGAACATGATTGTGTTGGTATGCATTTTATGCTTACATATAATGCTAAATTGTTTTATTATTTAAAAAAAAAATTAAATACTAATACACATGTTACTGGATAGATGTGATTGGAACGGTTGTAGCTGTTGGTAATATCGTCAACATAAATAGCCATAGTGGTCCTAAAATCCGGCGAACAGTTGTCATTGAAGATGCTGAGTAAGAAAAAGTTTATTCATTGTTGTAAATATTTATTTAGCAAAATATTTATATATAACCACGAATTCATATAATATTTTGCAGATCTTATACACTTGATTGCACTTTCTGGGACAACTGGGCACTCATGTGGAATGAATACGCCAACAGGCTTGAAGATATTGGTCATTTAGACATCCTTTTTATGCTAGGAAAGATTAAATATTGGGAGAGTAAGTTTACGAACATGTTTTTTTTAATTTTATAATACATTAAAGTATAATTTATGCTTTCACTTATGATGATATAAAAAATAACAATTGACAGATAAACCATCCATGCATAATGCGTTATTTGGGAGCAAGATATACATTAACAGGAAGGGAAATGATTTTGAGACCTAATTATGTGTCTAAAGACATGCCTAAACATACGTGGCATGATCCTGATGGTTTGTGGAAAAGTGGGTCCCCTGACTGCAGCCATCAAGATGATGCCACGCAGGTTTAGGCATGAGTTTAGGCATATTTTTTAGGCCTCCCAATCATTACTCTAACAGGAAAATACCTCAATTATTGTCTTTTCGAGAAAGGTAATTTATTTTACATTACCAAATATGAGTTTTAATATAGGGAATGTCTAACCAATGCCCTAAGGGCATTGGTTAAGATTTGTCTTTTTGTGATTTTTAATAACTATTTATGTGGGTCCCCGTCTAAATATGCAACTTTATGTCAACTACAAGGACCATTTATGTAATAAAAAACCACAAGAAGACAAATCTTAACCAATGCCCTTAGGGCATTGGTTAGACATTCCCTTTAATATATAATTAATATCATAAAAATACCAACAAAAAAATAATTTTTATATGAAACAGCTATGAATCTCAAGAGGGATATGATGCCAGCGAATTCAAGATTCAGGTGCATTCACAAGACAGGCATGTAGTAACACCATCAGAATTTATGCAAGGGTGTGTAAAGAGATTGGTAGGAATGATTCGTACAATTGAACCGGTAAGATTGCAATTATGTTTGAGCATTTTGTATACATATTGATTCAAAATAATATACAACTATAACATCAATATCTAAAATAAATGTACAAAATGCAGCAAACATGTTGTGTTGTTTATGCAACTGTGCATAACATCCAATATCAAAATGGATGGGTTTATACAGGCTGCAAAGAATGCAACACAAAAGTGACACCAATAGCATCAAAAGGTAGAATAAATTCTAGAAAAAAAAATCAATTATGGTTTTGCAAAAGACATGGGGAAACATATGCTGTTTCATGCAGGTATCAAATACATTTTTATATAATTAGTTACAAGATATGTACATGTAAACTTTCAATAGACCAAACTATAATCATTTTGTCTTTTATGTAAAGGTTCAAAATCATTGTGCGCATTGTAGACGAGAGTGGAACAGCACAAATCGTAATTTTTGACAACAATGTGCATAAGATGACAAAGGTGACTGCATGGGAGATCATGCAAGAACATGGCATCCATACAGATGAATACTTCCCAGATGAGCTTAGTGAGATTATTGGAAAACAATATCTATTCAAGATTAAATACACGGAATTTAACCACAACAATAATAGCCATATATACCGAACTGAGAAAGTCACTGATGATGTTGACACAATCAACCACTTCAAAGATGGCTTCCTAAATGAAGAGGTATTTATTATTTATTATTAAAATAACTTTTAATCATGAAATTAAAAACATTAAATTTTATTTGTTTATGCCGTTTTATAAAAAAATTGTTTTTTTTACAAACCAAAATAGGATAATGAAGAAGACTTTGAAAATGATGATGATTATTATGAGAATTATGGACATGACCATGAAAATAATGAAGATGATTTTGAAAATGGTGGAGATGAGTCTGAAAATACGGATGATGATTTTGCAACTGGCAAAGGTGAGTTTGAAAATGGTGGAGATAAGTTTGAACATGCCAAAGATGATTCACATAATACTATCCATGATTTAGAAGACAATGACCATGATTATGAGAATGATGAAGATGAGTTAGTTCATAGAGAAGATGAGTTAGAAGATGCTGAGAATATGAATATAGAAGCTTCAAATAATGTGCAACAGGTATCATATACTACATTATTGACTGTGTGTAACACGCGGATATTTTTTTAAAAATACTTATTCTATTTTATATGTTAAACATTCCAGAAAGATGACGATAATGGTTCAAATCCAACTCAATTTGTTAATGAGGTATTTACATTATATATTCATATATACTTAAACAAAAACATAACTTTTTTTTTATCTTATTGTAAGTAATTTATTTGTTTATAAATCAATACAGGATACTGAGGGTGAAACCGATATCGACATCAGGAACACAAGAATGAATAATGTGGATTCCTTAACAAGTAATGTTAGTGGTGGCATTGGGGAAAAAAGACCTCGGGAAATAGTAGACGAATCAGCACATGAAACAATTGATGACCATCATGCACAACAACATAAGAAGATGGCATCAATAAATATCTCAAAGGATGGTTAAGATAAATCAGCACTTCACCATCTTCATATTTTGATGCTTCATTTTTCAAAAACAGTAAGTTTTAAACTTTTAGGTTTTTCATTATCAATTGATATACTCAGATCTTATGTTATTGGATACTTTTTATTTTGCATATGAACGATTCTTCTATGGATAAATATTTTTTATTAATTTTTTGCATAATTATATTTTATATCCTTGATTCTTTACTATTTTTTAACATAAATATATTTAAGCAGTCAGGATTAAAAGATGAAAATCGTTATCGGTTTAATAAGAATGCATAAAAAATAATCCATTTACTTTGACAAACTATTCTTTTATACACTTTACTAAAATTTAGGTTGTTGGTAGTCTTAACTTTGAAGAAATTTTGTAACTATCATGAAGTTTTTAAACTACGCCGTATTCCCTAAAGAAGACCAAAATGAACGGATTGGTTAGGTAAAGTAACAGGTCTAAACATGTTTTGGGTGGATCAGCGCATATTTAGTACTTCTGTACATCTAAAAATGGATCAGGTTAAACCGACCAATTTAATGTAAAGAAAATGTTTTACTACCATAGTTTGTTGTTTAGTCACACAAGTGAAACTCAAAGGAGGATATAGTTTACTCTTTGCTTCTGAAACATCATTGCAAAATACCTATGACAATGGTGCTGTGACCTTAAAACTACATTACCTTTTTACAAAAAGTCAAAATCAATTGTTTCTATTAATTTCTGAATATCAGTTTAGCAATAACATAGCATAAGCTATAACCTAGGTTTAGAATTAGTATACATATCTTATTTAGGTCTTATTTCAACTTATTACATTATTTAGAATAAGTTAGAAGCAATCAAATGTCAACAAAGTCAAATTTCAAGTTTTGCTTTAAAAGTCAAAAAAACATTAAACAGTTTCAAATGGTGATCATGGTGTCGTGTGCTACTGACCTGATTTCGGCCTTCCCAAGTTTGACAACCCTTCTGATCAAAGTGAGTCGGATGCATTATTTAATGATTGATCGTTTTATAATCTCATGTGTAACCTCTTATCATTAAATGAATACATGTATACAACAACAAAGGACATGAACTTCATAACGAGTTTACCACAGCTTCAACAATCATTCCAAAAGGAGCATCATATCAGGAGTGGTTACAAAAGGTTGCTTGCTCTGTGCCAAAATTGTTAAAAAAAGATCTTCCAAATAATTCCTAACTGAAAGCATATAAATGTAAGAATTGGAAGCCCTATACATGTGCCCATCAAAATCAAAAGTGATATATCTTTGTGTCCAAGCATAAGATGCAATGTTTCACCAAAGGCTACCAGCATCCCTCCCAAGGAGACGATTAACGGCAAAAGGCTAATTTACTAGGTAACTTGGAGTTAAAATCTACTTCTGTGTAACGTGATGTGAGAATGGAGAGAAAATGACCAAGGCAATGGTGGCACTGCAGAATGACAGTTACTATGATTTCCATCCCAGGTGTAAACCAGTAAGCAAGAAGACGGTTCTAGATTTAAGAGTGCCCCACCACATTGTTGTAAAAAGACCCCAAATGGTTGTTGATTTATTACCAGGAACGCCACAAGATCCATACTATCAAACAAACTGAAATTGGCCAAAGAAGTAGTTGATTAAGTTGATAAATGAATTTCAACTTTTGTCACTATGCGCGCAACCTGTGTTCTGTCTGCACCACTATGAGGTATATAATTTTTTTCTAAATTTGATTGTTAGTGACTGGGTAAACGGTGCAGTTATGAGATTTAATGGATGTTTTACTCATTTAGACATCTACAATTACTGGAAATATCCCCCGTTTATATTTCATAAGCTCTTTTTTCTGGCTTATTATCATTGTTCAGTTAGGTTCTAGGCAGAGGAGTATGTTTTCAGTTAAAGCATAGTTTAGAATGATTTTAAAAAGTTAGGAGCTTTCTCAACTTCTAATGATCCCTGCTTATATTTAAGCTTATTTAACACTAATAAACATTTTAGAGTTTGGAAACAAACAAGTAGAGATACATGACATGATCCTGAAAAATATGATATTGAAGAAAATTTGGTTTAAGTTCTGGGGTACGGATGTGATGTAAAGTGTCACACCCCCAAAATATTGCAGCGGAACGATAGTGTCATTGGGGTATGATGTCATAGCACAAAGTATGGATAAAGAAAACGACCTCTATAATGAGACGTTTTAAAGAGTTTACCATTCGATTAAATAAGTTAAAGTTTACAACACATGAGATTCCAAAGTTTGATAATACATAAAGGTTTACAAAACATGTCGAATGGTAATAGATAAAAACACTAGACTCCAATGTATGCCATGAGACCCAAAAGCTCCATGAAATGCTATCGCCTTACAACCTGAGATAAATATGCTAAAAAGTGTCAACACAAAGGTTGGTGAGTTCATAAGTTTGTGATAAAATGATCTGAAATACTTTGAGAAATGTTCACACAGCAAAGGCATTGTAAATCCACTCAGTTCCAAGTTCCGCCCATACAAAACTTGCAACCTGTGTGTTCACAACCCATTGCCTAAAATAGAATGACAATCATGAATATGCGCATTAAGGTAGTTAAAAGTATAAATGTCACCACAAGGGTCTTCCAACACTCGTGTTGGGATGTATCCATAAAAATGGCCTTCCAACATATAAATATTGGGATGTTTGTAAATTAATAGCCTTCCAACAACTTAATTTGGAGCCACTAATTCTTGTATGTTTGTAAATTAATAGTCTTCCAACAACTTAATTTGGAGCCACTAATTCTTGTATGTTTGTTCCAAATATGCATATGAAATCAAGTATAACCCAATCAAGTATATAACGCAATCAAGTGTAAAGTATGAGTAATGTTGTTTGGCAAAAGAGTTTAAATGTTTGGATAAATAAGCATATATCTCGCCCCAAATAGTTTATAGGAGTTTAAATGAGTTAAAGCGGGGTATGAACTCACCTGGTATGATTGATATGCTAACAAAATGAAGTGCACTAAAATGAGGCTCGGAAACTATCCGCGACCTAAAATGAATGTTATGACTTGAGTTATGATATGTTGTCGTGAATGCGTGATACAATGTTGTGCATGCAACTCCATATGATATCCATACCACTTGTACGTTTTGGAAATAATGTTTATCGTCAAAATATGTTTATGACATCCCGTCATATTATAAAATACTTTACAAGTATTTACGTTGAAATGATATCCCACGATAGTCATTTAATGATTTATTGTGAAATTATAACTTTTCGTCGTAAAATAATGTCGTTGAAATTTTCATGAAAGTGACTAAAATGGCCTTGAAAAGTTAGTCGTAAAATGGTGCACGTCGAGTGTTAGGAAATGAACTCAGCGGTTTTGGGAAGCTTGTATCATTATCTCAAAGTTTTAGTGTTTAAGTTTACATCCTAGAGGTCTCGATCACAAAGAAAAATATAGGTTAAGTATTGCACTTTAGGCCAAAAATATAGTTTAAAGGATGGTTTTCGGCCAAGTTTGAGTGACTATATGTTATTCGTTACAACTCCGCTCAACAAACGGTTTAACACTTTGGAAAATATGCTAGGCGAACTTACTTTTACTAGAAGACATCACGTTATAAAAAGTTCTACATCATTGTTAAAAACGTCCGCCAACATGGTCCTTTAGTTGCCGTAGTATGTTTTTAATAAAGAATATATTAATTTTGCTAATAGAATAAAGTTACGGCAACTTGGTTTATCGCGTGTAATTTAATCGTTACAAGTCCGTTTTCCACGTTTTCTACATCCTTAGATTCGTGTCAAAGTATACTAATATATTTTTGATAAGTCGACACAATTTATAAAGCTTAAGACTCATTTTTGACTCGTAAGAAGTGACATTTTCATGCTGAAATTTCTGAAATTAATAGTTTTCCTCGTCAAACTTGAAAAATTCATAACTTCTTCGTTATAGCTCCGTTTTAATCCGTTCAAGCGGCCACGTTTTCGTTTAAAGTGTATTTTCTAAATATCTAGCCCAAAAAATATTTATCTACTGTCGGATTTTCCCAGAATTAAAAATACGGACAGACCCTATTTAAAACGTGTCGAAATGAGTTTTTCTCGCGTCAAATCTATTCTAACCCATTCAAAACAACTTCGAAGCTATTCTAATCCTACCATACACCTTCTTAGGGTGTCATGGTTTCCTAGACATCACCAAAACTAATATATAACAAGGAATAATTATAGGATGACTTATATATATTCATAACTCTTGAAAATCAATGAAAAAGTGGTACAACATCATATGACTTGCATGTTTTTGCTCAAATATGATGAAATGAATATGAAAGATGAAAAATAACCATGAGATGCTTACAAGAATACTTGATGAGGTTTATGAGAACAAAGGTTTTTCCTAATCACTTGAGGTTTTTATTGCAAAACCTTTGCAACAAATGATACTAGTGTATATAAAAACTTGTCTTGAAAACTTGGAGATGATCCTCCTTTTGGTCCCTTGGCTGCCGAATTTTGAGAGAGAAAAGAGATGGAAATTGGTCTTTGGTCTTTTATTTTTGCAAAGTCAAGTGAATGTGTGAAATGGATATAGTATAATACTTGTATAGCTAGATATTGTGCAAATATCTTTTTGTGATTCACCCCTTGTGTCGACAAGGGGTGCTAGTCACCTTTTAATATGTTTTTTTTTTTTTCTAAATTGTATAAGTGTAAGATTTCTTGTAAGAGATTTGAAGTTAAGTGGTAAATTGTAGTCATTTGTAAATATTTAGGGTAGCGTTGGATAAAAATAAATTTTTCACGGGTCAAGATAAAATATATTTAGGTCATAAAAATTATAAAAATACATTTCTTGCAAAATTTGAGTGAAATAATAATAATCGTGTCGAATTTAGGAAAAACGTCGTAATTATATAAATACAACCATTTAGTTACAAAATAAATTTAAAACATTGGGTAAACTCATAATATTATTTTATAAACTTAATATGAGTATAAAAAAAATATATTGAAATAATTTTTGGAAGTAATGGATCAATTGTTCAAAATAATTAGTTACGCGATAACGTTTATTTAATATGAAATTATGCGTTTAATGTGAAATGCAAAACCCATGCATGACTAGTATGATGAATGTAGAGTTTGAGAAATGACAAAAAATTGAGAATTGTGACATTCTTCCCATGTCAGAGGAATCACGTCCTCGTGATTCAATCGATGATACATAAAGTTCTACCCTAAGGTTTCGCGAAATCAAGTGTATGGTCAAAGTGTTTATGCCAAAATTTATGCGTCTAGGGAAAACGTACCAGTTACGCATTGCGGGCTGCCTCGGTCCCTATATAGAATGCTCGAGGTCGGGGTGGACTGATATTGAGTACAGGGTTTGGGTTATTTCCTTCAATTGCTAAAGCTAGGTGTTGGTTACCTTGTGGTTGCCTCTGCGTTCCATTCAACTTAGGACAATTATTCCGGAAGTGGTTCGGGCTGTTACATTCAAAGCAAGTCCTTTGGTTATTCCTCATGTTGCCCACGTTAGCCGGTGCTGCCTGTGTTTTACACTGTTCCTTAAAATGGCCGTATCGATTGCAATTTGTACACAAGCGGCAGGGCTTGGTCTTCGGATGATGATAAGCACATTTAGCACACTTGGGATGTGTACCCGCATACTCCCTTTGTTCAGTACCAGTTGCCACAAAAACTCTTGCCCTTTTGTTGTCTGCTACCACGTCCATCTGCTTATTCGACCCACTCGCTTCCTTCCTCTTGTCACTGCTCTTCAAAGTACCATTTTTAACCATCTCGTCGTGGTTCCCGCCCTCGTATTGCACTTTGTATTGTAGACGGCTCGGTCGTTTTTAGATTCCACGGATTTCGGCACAAGACCATATATGTACCTCGATATTCTCTTAGACTCAGGGGTAACTAGATGAGGAACTAGTCTGGCTAACTCATGAAATCGGTCGTGTAGGCTGCGTGACCACCCCTATCATGGAGTGGTGATAAAATTCATCTTCCGTTTCGCATTTCATTGTCCGGGCAGTACTCCTCTTTCAATAACGCCTTGAATTCGTCCCATGTCATACATGTAGCTGCTTCTCTGCCCCTAGCCTGTAGTTGTGTGTTCCACCATGTCAATGCCTTCCCTGATAGCAAGCAAGCAGCATACTTTACCCTCTGATGTATGGCACAATTGCTGATGTCGATCACTGACTCTGTCTTCTCTACCCATCGGGTATACGCCAAAGCTCCTCCTATACCATCAAACTCCATGGGTTTGCATGCCGGAAATTCCTTATATGTGCATCCGATTCTGTTGTTGTTGTTGTTGTTGGTGTTGTTGTTGTTGCCACTGCCAACTACATTGTTGGTTTCACCAGTACCGTTCCCGTGGTTTCCCGAGTTATTCATATGGTTTCCAACTTGTGTGACAATAGTGGGAAGCAAGATTTGAAGTTTTTGAGCGATGATGGCGCAAAATCGGGTTTCGGTGTTGTTGTCATTGTTACCCACGTCGCTACCGCCTCCTCTACCTCCACGCTCACCTGTCCTTCCACCCCTTTGTGCCGCACCACCTCGGCCAAGATCTGCGTGTTACCCTCTTTGGTGCCATGATCTCTGCAAGGAAAGGACAGTTGAGTTCCCAATGTCTATACTTAACGTCCTCAAACATAATACCACGCCACAAATTGGTTCCTAGGGTGTGCCCACACCGATCTACGTATGCGTGGTCGCATATGTCCACGTGGGTTGTGACGCATTTATAATTATGTTGGCCACCATAATTATAATTGCCTCATTTCACACGTGTACATACCACCAAGCATACATGTCTCGGCGATTGTTGTTACTGAAATAGGTAGCCATTCTATCATCCAATTCTAAACGGTGGAGGAGGAATTTAGGGTAGGTATCTAGGGAGAGTCGCACTTGGTGTATAGGAAATTCCTTTAGGTGCTAAAGTCACTACGAGGTTTAGTCGCCAGCAGTTCCCAAAGTATCCTCAAGAGAACTCCCATCCTCGAGCAAAATCATCAAATCTATACAGCTATATAGTAACACTTATTTAGCTCGATCTCGCATCTCATCAAACAAGAACTGTCACGAGATCAAGTTAGATAAGTGCTCATTACTGAGCTCCATATCTTTGATGACCCAACTAGATTTTGGGACTCCCCTATTGGTACAAGGAAACTACGTTATCCAATGAGGTGGTTCTAGAAGAAATACTTAAGAAAACATATGCGCACGAAAAGTGTGTAAGGCGATAGGAAAAGAAAGGATCGACGTGAAAGCGGTTATAGTCTAGGAACTAAAATGCAACCTAGTTCTCTATAACCAAGTCTCTGATACCAATCTGTCACACCCCCAAAATATCGCAGCGGAACGATAGTGTCATTGGGGTATGACGTCATAGCACAAAGTATGGATAAAGAAAACGACCTCTATAATGAGACGTTTTAAAGAGTTTACCATTCGATTAAATAAGTTAAAGTTTACAACACATGAGATTCCAAAGTTTGATAATACATAAAGGTTTACAAAACATGTCGAATGGTAATAGATAAAAACACTAGACTCCAATGTATGCCATGAGACCCAAAAGCTCCATGAAATGCTATCGCCTTACAACCTGAGATAAATATGCTAAAAAGTGTCAACACAAAGGTTGGTGAGTTCATAAGTTTGTGAGAAAATGATCTGAAATACTTTGAGAAATGTTCACACAACAAAGGCATTGTAAATCCACTCAGTTCAAGTTCCGCCCATACAAAACTTGCAACCTGTGTGTTCACAACCCATTGCCTAAAATAGAATGACAATCATGAATATGCGCATTAAGGTAGTTAAAAGTATAAATGTCACCACAAGAGTCTTCCAACACTCGTGTTGGGATGTATCCATAAAAATGGCCTTCCAACATATAAATATTGGGATGTTTGTAAATTAATAGCCTTCCAACAACTTAATTTGGAGCCACTAATTCTTGTATGTTTGTAAATTAATAGCCTTCCAACAACTTAATTTGGAGCCACTAATTCTTGTATGTTTGTTCCAAATATGCATATGAAATCAAGTATAACCCAATCAAGTATATAACGCAATCAAGTGTAAAGTATGAGTAATGTTGTTTGGCAAAAGAGTTTAAATGTTTGGATAAATAAGCATATATCTCGCCCCAAATAGTTTATAGGAGTTTAAATGAGTTAAAGCGGGGTATGAACTCACCTGGTATGATTGATATGCTAACAAAATGAAGTGCACTAAAATGAGGCTCGGAAACTATCCGCGACCTAAAATGAATGTTATGACTTGAGTTATGATATGTTGTCGTGAATGCGTGATACAATGTTGTGCATGCAACTCCATATGATATCCATACCACTTGTACGTTTTGGAAATAATGTTTATCGTCAAAATATGTTTATGACATCCCGTCATATTATAAAATACTTTACAAGTATTTACGTTGAAATGATATCCCACGATAGTCATTTAATGATTTATTGTGAAATTATAACTTTTCGTCGTAAAATAATGTCGTTGAAATTTTCATGAAAGTGACTAAAATGGCCTTGAAAAGTTAGTCGTAAAATGGTGCACGTCGAGTGTTAGGAAATGAACTCAACGGTTTTGGGAAGCTTGTATCATTATCTCAAAGTTTTAGTGTTTAAGTTTACATCCTAGAGGTCTCGATCACAAAGAAAAATATAGGTTAAGTATTGCACTTTAGGCCAAAAATATAGTTTAAAGGATGGTTTTCGGCCAAGTTTGAGTGACCATATGTTATTCGTTACAACTCCGCTCAACAAACGGTTTAACACTTTGGAAAATATGCTAGGCGAACTTACTTTTACTAGAAGACATCACGTTATAAAAAGCTCTACATCATTGTTAAAAACGTCCGCCAACATGGTCCTTTAGTTGCCGTAGTATGTTTTTAATAAAGAATATATTAATTTTGCTAATAGAATAAAGTTACGGCAACTTGGTTTATCGCGTGTAATTTAATCGTTACAAGTCCGTTTTCTACGTTTTCTACATCCTTAGATTCGTGTCAAAGTATACTAATATATTTTTGATAAGTCGACACAATTTATAAAGCTTAAGACTCATTTTTGACTCGTAAGGAGTGACATTTTCATGCTGAAATTTCTGAAATTAATAGTTTTCCTCGTCAAACTTGAAAAATTCATAACTTCTTCGTTATAGCTCCGTTTTAATCCGTTTTTGGCCACGTTTTCGTTTTAAAGTGTATTTTCTAAATATCTAGCCCAAAAATATTTATCTACTGTCGGATTTTCCCAGAATTAAAAATACGGACAGACCCTATTTAAAACGTGTCGAAATGAGTTTTTCTCGCGTCAAATCTATTCTAACCCATTCAAAACAACTCCGAAGCTATTCTAATCCTACCATACACCTTCTTAGGGTGTCATGGTTTCCTAGACATCACCAAAACTAATATATAACAAGGAATAATTATAGGATGACTTATATATATTCATAACTCTTGAAAATCAATGAAAAAGTGGTACAACATCATATGACTTGCATGTTTTTGCTCAAATATGATGAAATGAATATGAAAGATGAAAAATAACCATGAGATGCTTACAAGAATACTTGATGAGGTTTATGAGAACAAAGGTTTTTCCTAATCACTTGAGGTTTTTATTGCAAAACCTTTGCAACAAATGATACTAGTGTATATAAAAACTTGTCTTGGAAACTTGGAAATTATTCTCCTCTTGGTCCCTTGGCTGCCGAATTTTGAGAGAGAAAAGAGATGGAAATTGGTCTTTGGTCTTTTATTTTTGCAAAGTCAAGTGAATGTGTGAAATGGATATAGTATAATACTTGTATAGCTAGATATTGTGCAAATATCTTTTGGTGATTCACCCCTTGTGTCGACAAGGGTGCTAGTCTTTTAATATGTTTTTTTTTCTAAATTGTATAAGTGTAAGATTTCTTGTAAGAGATTTGAAGTTAAGTGGTAAATTGTAGTCATTTGTAAATATTTAGGGTAGCGTTGGATAAAAATAAATTTTTCACGGGTCAAGATAAAATATATTTAGGTCAAAAATTATAAAAATACATTTCTTGCAAAATTTGAGTGAAATAATAATAATCGTGTCGAATTTAGGAAAAACGTCGTAATTATATAAATACAACCATTTAGTTACAAAATAAATTTAAAATATTGGGTAAACTCATAATATTATTTTATAAACTTAATATGAGTATAAAAAAAATATATTGAAATAATTTTTGGAAGTAATGGATCAATTGTTCAAAATAATTAGTTACGCGATAACGTTTATTTAATATGAAATTATGCGTTTAATGTGAAATGCAAAACCCATGCATGACTAGTATGATGAATGTAGAGTTTGAGAAATGACCAAAAATTGAGAATTGTGACATAAAGTTCCATGCAAATCTGTTGTAAGTATCCCTATGTTTACGAAACTTTATGATGACTAAAAGTGGACAAATGGACGAATCTAGAAGGTTGGGTAGCAGGTATGCTTTCTTTTTGCTTATGTTGTATAAAAATAAGAGCTTTACAACCTGTAGATACAAATGGATGTAGCTAATAATGCTGGTCAATCTTTTATCATGCGACTTCCTGATGATTGTTTGAGTTTCATTTTTGATAAATTTGATTCGAGTGTTGACCGAGAATCTTTTGGTTTAACATGTCATCGTGTACTTCATATTCAAAATATAAACCGCAAGTCATTGGAGTTTGGTTGGTCATTCTCCCAGTAAAAGTCATTGGTTTAAACTGGGGTCAATATTAATGCTTTCATTCTTGATAAGTTGATTAAACGTTTTAGACAGTTAGAATGGTTACCATTATGTGGATGTGTAAATCTTCCAGATTTGGGCTTAATTCATTTAAACATATACAAAAATATTTCAACATAATAATGACCAAAAATAATTAACAATAGCTCATTTCAAATCCAAACATTAGGTTTCAAAATAACGTTTTGTAACAGCAACTTGGCTCATTTCAACATGTACAAAAATGACCAAGTGTACACTGACCACATTCTCACCTTTTACATAAGCCACTCATGTTGCCATCAATCTTATTTATTTTCTTTCACTATAGGGTCCATACTACTTAGCTGGTGGAGCAGATAAGTCATTCGGAAGACACATTTCTAATGCACAATATAAATGATAACAACAACAACAAAGGACATTTGATTATAACGAATAAAAAGATACCCAGCTGTTCATATCATAACCAATAGGAAAGCTAAGTTTTTCATTCACTTTATTTTAAGAAAAATAAAATTGACTACTAGCTCTTCATATGCTTGACCGGTGGAACTGCTTCTCCATTATGACAATAAAAAAAAAACAAGATAGATGTTTAGAATAAGATGCATTCCAAATATCTAAAATTATTGAACATAACCTACTTATCATATGATTAGTAGCGTTTTTGGAGCATATGAGGAGGTTATATGTAACTGAAAATCACATATTTATTATCCATCATACAGTAGTTCTAAGTTACTTGATCTGTGTGGAACTAATTGGTATCTTCGTCACTTCCACATGTTACACATGTTACAAATGTAGTCGGAAATGCTTAAATTTTGGATGATATCATGCTTATAAAGCTTGTAAAGACCAGTTTTATAATATAACCTACTGAAGCTTATGGTAAAAAAACTTAAAGAAACATCTAAAAAAAAAACGTTTATTATAACTTTGTTTTATAATTTCTATAATTTTTCCACCAAACGTTTAGTGCTATATTATAAAAAGTAAAAACCAATTTATAATTTACACGTAAAAAAAAATTAAAAAAGGTGTATGTATAACTTTTAGATTATTTCCTAAATAAAAGATAAGATAAGTTTGTTAAATATATATAATTATTATCATAAAGATTTTATTATTATTTAACCTAATCTATACTATCTATAATAGAAAAATGGTCAAATTGAAAAGTGAAAAGTCAAGAAAGTGAAATGTGAAAAAAATTAAAAAGGAAATGTTGAAATAATTAAAAAGAAAGTAATTTCAACTATTAATACCTACATATGTTTCAAAAGGAAACTATTAATACACATCGAAAACCGGGTTGACCGGGGACGCTTCAAACCCGGCGGGTTGACCCGGTTTAATTTGACCAATTTTTCGACCCAACCCATCGGGTTGATCCGGTTTATATTGATTCGTTTTTTAACCGGAACGGTTCAACCAGTTGAATCTCTCGGGTCGAACCGGGTTTCAAAATATTATGTTAATCCCCAATTTCTCAAACTTTTACTATTTTTCGTTTATAACCCATAAACTTTTTTTATCACTAAAACTATCTCATTGAAAAGTACAATAAAATTTTCACAATGTACAATTTAAACAAGCTACAACATAATTCTAAATATAAAATAATTAAACATACTAATTAATATTATTTTTAAAACACCCTAAAATAAAAAGTACATGTTGTTATAGACATTATACAAATTAATAAAACACACAAAGCTTCATACAAGCTAACAAGTTGATGGTACATATAGTTTTGAAAATCGGATCGGACCAACGGGTTCAACCGGAAACCGGTGTCGCCACCAGTTCGGCTAACCAATAACTGACCATCCGAAAATGAACTAGAGATGACCCATTGAAACCGATACAAACTGGTGAATCGGGTCTCATCGAGATCTATTTCTCCGGTTAATCGTCACAGGGTACCCGCCCGCGCGGGGTACCCTGTTACACCATATATAAAGGAAAACCAAAAGTAAAAGTGAAAATTTGAAACTATTAATACATATTGAAAGCTGGGTTGACCACGGGACGCTTCAAAACCGGTGGGTTGACCCTGTTTAATTTGACCCATTTTGACCAAACGGACGGGTTGACTCGGTTTAAATCGACCCGTTTTTCGACGAGAACGGTTCAACCGGTTGAACCACCCGGGTCGTACCGGGTTTCAAAACATTATGTTTAATCCCCAAATCTTCAAACTTTTATTATTTTTCGTTTATAACCCATAAACGTTTTTTAACACAAAACGATTTGTCGCTATATAAATATATTATATATATAAGTTTTTTTTCAAAAACGATTATAATGTTTTACAATTAAGAGAAAATATGTGTCCGTTAGTGCACATTTAACTTTTCAATAAGCTAAATACGCCCATTTCAAAAAGAAAAATGGGGCTAAATGTGCCTAAATCTTTTATAAAATAGCCAAAATTAGCCAATTTTTTTATTTTTTATTTTGGGCTAATCACATTCATGCTAATTTTGGTACTTGCATTCTTCTTAACAACGGCACCATTAATCCCATCCTTGTTAGTTTTACGCGACAAGTAACGTGTGTTGTTAGTTTTATCTCATAACTGATGTAATGTTCACTTTCATTTTCATTAAATGTTTTTATATGTTGTTTGATAGATGTTAAGAATTTTGTCTAGACTTTAGTTATCGTATAATACAACCGTTTGCAATTGCTTTTCATCGGTTCACGTTCTATTTTAAACGCTACACAAAACACTCACCACAGTATCACAAATCATTAATTATCTGACGCTAGAAACCGCTGCCGCTAGGCGCGGGTACTCGTCTAGTCTTACACTATATATACATCATTATTTATTGAACTCTATCATAATTTATAGTCGACTAAAAATTAACTTCACAACATGCAGCCACATAAAGACTCACATACGTTTGCAAAAACCAAGGAAAATAACGAATCCAGGAAAAAGCAAGAGGAAAAGAAAAACACTACAATGAACTCAGGTTAAAAATATATATGTATATAATGTTATTCAATTTTAGTTACTCTGTTATTTAAACAAAAACAAGTTTGTTTCATCTTAAAATTTGATATATTATTGTTGTGTATTTGTTGATGATTCCTTAACAGCCAACATACATCTGAATAAAGGGACTCATCTACAATTTCAAGGTATGTTGGTAATTAATTATTTTCAATCCGTTAGTGTATAGTTTATCTGTTAATGATATTAAGAATTAATGATGGATTATTTTTGCTATGTTCATGTAACAATAATATGGTTATAACAATTGTGTAGTTGGTGACTTACCCATGCATGTGTATAAGTTTGTAGTAGTTTTTTTTTTCACTGACCCTCACATGCTTCCTTTAAATACCGACCCCCTATATATTGATGTTTCATTCGACCAAAAACCTGTGATGTTCTATTTTTTTAACCTTTTTATTATTTTGGCTATAATCGACTTCTTTTTCTGTTCATGTAATCATAATATACTCATAAGAATTGATAATAAGGTTATGCATGCGTAGGTCTATTAGGTTGTTAATGTGAAACTTAGTTAAATGGGTTGAAAACATAAGCCGGGTTAAAAGCTGAACTGGTTAAAAAAAGTTGCTTAATTTTCTTTTTGTGCAATCTCCTTTATCAAGATTAAAGATACGTTGAAGTATACTATAGAAACCATTACATGAACATCAATCCAATAACGAAACCAATTTGGCAGTCACACCAGCAGTGCAAGTTTTTCCAAATAATACCAAAACATTGTTAGGTCTTCTGTTGTGCCAATGAGTAACACATTGTCTATCCTTACTTGAAAAGATAAAATATGTATTCATGCACGCCTCTACCATATTAAAACATAAGTTCTGAAACTGACAGACCCTACCTTTCTTTCCCTCTCTACTCCTTTAACTTATAATTTCTTAAATATTCTCATTGTAAAATTCTGTTTTAAAAAAAAAGTCAAAATATCCATTTTATGTTCAAACATCATATACTTTTGTATTTTTAATTCACTCAATTTGAGTTCAATTAAGCTGAAATTTTGGGTTTACTATCTTTGGTTGGTTGTGTTTAACAAGATATTTTTATTTTATTTTTAGGATTTTTGTAAACAAGCTGAATAAGTGCTTAAAGTAGGTGATTAAGGGTCGTTTGGATATTGAGATTTTAACCTTAATTTGTGCTCAAATGCTTTAAACTTGTGCTTTTAGGTTCTAATCAGTTGCAATAAGCTTAGTTAAGTTATTTTAAATTAGTTTTATACTGAGGTAGCTTATAGTAGCTTATAGGTAGCTTATTGCTTATTTTCATGTGCTTATTACATCAGTTTCATCCCCAAATCATAGTTACTGATCTCGTAAGTTGTTTATGTTATTTTACCTTGATTCTCAGTATTGTTTTAGACTTTTATTGAAATTTTCATATTTCTCAATCATTTAGAACCAATCAAAATTCATTTTAGTCAAAATTATGGTTTTAGAAAAAAAGTCAAAATATCCATTTTATGTTAAAAAAGCATATACTTTTGTATTTTTAATTCACTCAATTTGAGTTCAATTAAGCTGAAATTTTGGGTTTAGTATCTTTGGTTGGTTGTGTTTAACAAGATATTTTTATTTTATTTTTAGGATTTTTCTAAACAAGCTGAATAAGCGCTTAAAGTAGGTGATTAAGGGCCGTTTGGATATTGAGATTTTAAACTTAATTTGTGCTCAAATGCTTTAAACATGTGCTTTTAGGTTATAATCAGTTTAATTTGAGTTCAATTAAGTTGAAATTTTGGGTTTAGTATCTTTGGTTGGTTGTGTTTAACAAGAGATTCTTATTTTATTTTTAGGATTTTTGTAAACAAGCTGAATAAGTGCTTAAAGTAGGTGATTAAGGGCCGTTTGGATATTGAGATTTTAACCTTAATTTGTGCTCAAATGATTTAAACGTGTGCTTTTAGGTTCTAATCAGTTTTAATATATCAATATGCTTAAATGGATCTTTTGTTATAATTTCAAAATTCATTTTAGTCAAAATTATGTTTTTAGAAAAAAAGTCAAAATATCCATTTTATGTTCAAACAGCATATACTTTTGTATTTTTAATTCACTCAATTTGAGTTCAATTAAGCTGAAATTTTGGGTTTACTATCTTTGGTTGGTTGTGTTTAACAAGATATTTTTATTTTATTTTTAAGATTTTTGTAAACAAGCTGAATAAGTGCTTAAAGTAGGTAATTAAGGGCCGTTTGGATATTGAGATTTTAACCTTAATTTTTGCTCAAATGTTTTAAACTTGTGGTTTTAGGTTCTAATCAGTTGCAGTAGGCTTAGTTAAGTTACTTTAAGTTAGTTTTATACTGAAGTAGCTTATAGTAGCTTATAGGTATCTTATTGCTTATTTTCATGTGCTCAACAAAACAACAACTAAGGAAAGGTAGTCAAATGAATTCAAAAGGTATGTTGGTCATTAAGAAATAATAATACATTTGTGTATATAATTTTAATTGAATGCATACCATGTTATTTGTCATAACTTTACAGTACCAAACAATGTTGAGAATGATGTTATTATACTGGATCGACCAGGTACGTATGTATTGTTAGTATGTTATATGTATATAAACAAGTTATGGTTGTGGTTTTATAATGTTTTAGTTTATACTGCATAAGATATGTATGTTTATTTAGTTACAGAAACAAACCATGATTATATCAATGAGACAATATTCAATCCATCATGTATTTTAATAATAAAAATTCACGTGTTAAAATACATTAATTTTTCATTCAACCTTGAAAGATAACATGTTTTTCTTTGCAACAGCTTCACAATCAATAAACAAAGACACTTCTATCGACATATCCATCTTTGAAAGTGACACACCAGGAAGAAACAATGGATCTCATGATTTAAATTCAAGAAGGACAAACAAAGGTACAATATCTTTACTTTTTGTGTATTTTTTCTCCATATAGTGAATACTTTCATTATGCGTTGATTAATTGTTGTTAGGAAAAGGATACGCAACCAATAACTTTGGCAAGCAACCATCATCTTTTGATGGAAATCTATCTCATGATAACTCTGAAATACCCAAGTTTACATCTTCAAGGGGACGCAATATAACTGATTCAGAAAGGCTATCTTACATTAAATATCAGGAAAAAGATCCGAGAAGCGCATTTTATTTGCCATCAGGAAGTATACCAAAAGGTACGATGTGTTGTAATTATCGAATCTACTCCAAATTTTTTTTTATGTTTCTTTGTTAACCTAATAGACCTACCTATGAATAACCTTATTATCAATTATTATCACTATATTATAGTTACATGAACAGAAAAAGAAGTCGATTATAGACAAAATAATAAAAAGGAAAAAAAAAACAAACATCAGAGGTTGTGGGTCGAATGAAACAACAATATATAGGGTTTGTCAGTTTGTGAACTTATGTGTTTCGAACAGATTAAGGGTAAAAACAAACATCAAAGGTTGAGAGAGCTCTAAACCTTAGGGTGATAATGTGTACGGAAAATAACAAGTAGCATAACTTTATTACATATATGACCAAATAAGTTGTAAATTTAGCTGTTTTGTAACGTCTTTTAAAATCAAATAGGGGTTGGTGTTGGATGTGGACGACATACATTTGTTGCATTTGTGAATATTGGATGTTATTATGTGGTTGGGTTTCTATTAGGTGCTTTGTTAGATTTCAAATTTCACCATGGTGCTCAGTTAAAAATACTATTGTTTTATATATCCACATTGATATCATTCTTAACCACAATGATGGTTCATGCAGTGACAAAAAAAACACATGACAGTACTCCATGTTCCATAAAAGATGCAAGGAATAAAGTTACACAAATCATTGATAACTCCGATGATGAGCAGGTAAGATATATAACATATGTTTGTAATTTATAAAAAAAATCTTACACAACAACTAAATATTTTAAACGTAATTGTATAATGCAAAACATTTTAATTTTTTTTATTAATTGTAGCATAATCAGTTTACAAGGAAACTTCGAAGGCTGACTAAAAACATCAAAATTTGCAATGCAAATACTATTGACATTATTTCATCGGATGATGAAAACAAATCGAGACCTATAAGGAATCCAAAAATCATTCATCTAACTTCATCGAATGACGAGAAAACAGAAACAAAAAATGGAGTCATTAAAGCTTTCAATGATAATGAAGAAAAACACATATTGGTAAAATTCTAAAGTAATACATGTTATATAAATGTGAACAAAAAATATACTTATATGTAGTAATATAATATTAATTTTCCATGTTAGATTGCTGATGAAGACGCACCAATTACTTTTAAACGTGCAAAAAGAAAACAACATTCTTCAACATCGACACAAAAAAAATATATGCTCATTGACGAGGATACAGATGATGTGAATTTTAGGAATAATGCAATTCCTAAAGATGGGGTTTGGATAAATATTAATGATCTACCTGAACAATTCTATGATTTAAAGGAATACAAACCAAGATATGTCATCCCGATGGCGATATCATCGAACTCTCCAACAGGTACTTTAATCATAAATTTTTTATTAAAAAGTTTAAATTTTTAATTGTTTATAAATATTTGTAAATTAAACTTATAAATATATACATATATTTATAAACTTTACACAAGTGATTCCAAATACACAGTCGTTGATGAGGAATATGATACAGATGAGTTAGATAAACCAAACATTAATGAAGACGACGTGTGGGATGAAATGGTTGATATTCATGGTAAACTCCACGGAAAAGATGTTAATATGAATTACATTGATGAAGAAACTTGGGAAGTAGATTCTGATGCATATTGTCGTGATCCAGTATCGATCTGATGATATATCAAGTTTCATTAATGACAACACAACTGATTATGAAAGCACTGAAGATACCAATAGCGAAGACTCCTTTTGATCAACCCCAAAAAGATTAATCAGCATTTATGTTTTTAAAGTATTTTATTTCATATAGTACTAGAATTTAAAGTATTTTATTTCATTAACTGATGTTACATCAACTATGAATACGCTTTTTATTGGCACTTTTATCAGGTGAATTATATTCACATTCCATAAAACTAAGTTTGCATGTTTCATACGTAGTTCTAAAATAAACCATAACTATCTTTTTATTGTTGTGTGGTTATTTTGTATTACTTCTTTCAACAGCAAAGCATAATATAATACTGACTTTAAGGTAAATAAAAGGAAGCCTCTTTGTTATTGTGCTTTGCTGTTGTGTAACACAGTTGCTTTATGAATATGGTTTTTATTGACATTAACTGATAAATGGAAATTTGAGGTTGGTAATTACATAAAATCAGTAGCTTAAATTGCAAAAAGTAAAAATTCCTTTTAATTTTCATATCAGTTATATTAGGATAGTTTAAGTTTGCATGGTCTCAGTTGTAGTTTATAAAGTTGTTAATCTAGCTTATTTAGGTTATATTATAGATTATTATTACATTACTTTTCATTAAAATAGGATAAAAGTTGCAATCAAAATTAATTTTAGTCAAAATTCTGTTTTTAGAAAAAAATCAAAAATTCCATTTTATGTTCAAACAGCATATACTTTTGTATTTTTAATTCACTCAATTTGAGTTCAATTAAGCTGAAATTTTGGTTTTACTATCTTTGTTTGGTTGTGTTTAACAAGATATTTATAGTTTATTTTTAGTATTTTTCTAAACAACCTGAATAAGTGATTAAAGTAGGTGATTAAGGGCCGTTTGGATATTCAAATTTTAAGCTTAATTTGTGCTCAAATGCTTTAAACTTGTGCTTTTAGGTTCTAATCAGTTGCAGTAGGCTTAGTTAACTTACCTTAAGTTAGTTTCATACTGAGGTAGCTTATAGTAGCTTATAGGTAGCTTATTGCTTATTTTCATGTGCTTATTACATCAGTTTCATCCCAAAATCATAGTTCCTTATCTCATAAGTTGTTTCTGTTATTTTACCTTTAGTCTCAGTATTATTTTAGTGTTTTCTGGAAATTTTCATATTTCTCAATCATTTAGAACCAATCAAAATTCATTTTAGTAAAAATTCTGTTTTTAGAAAAAAAGTCAAAATATCCATTTTATGTTCAAACAGCATATACTTTTGTATTTTTAATTCACTCAATTTGAGTTCAATTAAGCTGAAATTTTGGGTTTTGTATCTTTGGTTGGTTGTGTTTAACAAGATATATTTATTTAATTTTTAGGATTTTTGTAAACAACTTGAATAAGTGCTTAAAGTAGGTGATTAAGGGCCTTTTGGATATTGACATTTTAACATTAATTTGTGCTCAAATGCTTTAAACTTGTGCTTTTAGGTTCTAATCAGTTGCAGTAGGCTTAGTTAAGTTACTTTAAGTTAGTTTTATACTGAGGTAGCTTATAGTAGCTTATAGGTAGCTTATTGCTTATTTTCATGTGCTTATTACCACATTTGTTTCAGTCCACACAATCACTTTTACAAGCTCAACCCAAATCAACCTGGTGATAAGTAATGAGTGTATCTCTATTTGATATGTATATGGTTTCATGAAATTATAATAACTATCAAGCTTTGTGTGGATTTTGTAGTTAACTGGTCGAACCAGCTCTGCCCCCCTAAAAATGGATGACCAGAAACGGTATCCATTTCGTATTCATCAAAATGGGCTGCTGTAAGCTTTATATTGGCTTTTGTATATTTCTCTTGGTCGCGTATCTTATTGAAAAAATAATATTACTTATTAGTGAATCAATTTCTTTTCTTTTTTATTTGTTTAGAGTAACACTCTTCACATAAGTCTTACCCTTTTGGCCTTTGATATGAAGTACATATTTGCATTTATTCAACATAATTATAGCCGGTGGAGGATTATCAAGAGCAAATTAAAATATATCAACCAATATTGCTTTATCAGCAACATCTTTTCTCCCATTTGGTACATCTATAAGCTTAACACACGTCCTTTGGCAACCTTTTCTTAACCGCTTCGGGAAGCCATTAAAGTCTCCATATGCAGAGATCATATTAACAGCTCTTTTAGTAACAGGATGGACATGTAACGCCATTCTTATATTGGCTGCCACATCTTCTGTGCGTACGTGACTAAAACAATACAATTCTCCATGCTATCAAAAACAAAGACTATACAAGGTCTGCAATAAAACCTGATCATACTTAGTATATGCTAAGTGTGATCAGCGCACAAACTAGCTAAATGGACAGGTTTTTAAGTGCTTATAAGTGACTCCAAAAATTCAACAAAAATAATTTTCTAAACTTAAGCAACAGAACTTGAATATCCCAAAATTTCAATTACTTTGGATCACAAATGAAGCTATGAAAAATTGACAAAGTTTGGTGAAAATCAGCTTTGACACTTTTGACTTTTGTTGACAGAATTGCAATTTTGACCAAAATGAACATTGAAATCAAAAAGTTCTTAAAAGCTCGTTTAAGCTCTAATGTTGGTTTTATAAGCTGTTAGCCAAGCTAACTTCAGGTTAAATTTCGATTTGTGCCATAAGCTGTAGTTTATAAGCCTTGAGAATAGCTCAAAGTTGCAGTGACAGCCTGTTTTGTGATCCACTTCAATACCAAAAATACAACCAAAAAGTGGTGTTTTCACATTCGATGTGACATGGACTGAGATCAAATCCGTCAAATGTAAGTAGTTTTACGCCAACCTGTTACATAACCCACCTTTATTCACCTGTAAAGAAAAAAAATTCAACAACCACAAGATTAAGATTAAAGCTCACATAGAAGTTTCTGAATGGTTGAGAAGCGGATAAACAATGTCGAATAATGGTAGTTGCTAATTAATGTCAATTAATAATCAAGGCATCATATCAGCATGTCACCCTCCATTTTACCGGCTTACAGGCACATTTGTATTTGGAAAAACCCATGAAGAGACTTTTTGTGATTTATGATTATGAGGCTATTAGATTGTCATTGGCAGTATCATGAAGGCCTATGCCATATTTTAAAGAACCACAAAATTAAATGTTTAATGATAAAGAAGAAATTAACTGTTATGAGATATAAAAACTTAAGGTAAAGCCATTGGTTGTAGTAACTAATCATAACATTTGTGTTGGTGTATCAGGAAGCGCAAAAACCTGTTGGGGAAAACATATGATGTAGCCCAAGTTAATGAGAGTTAAAACATAACAATTAGCAACCAATCTGACACCGATTAAATGTCATTAAGAACAAAAATTAATTTGCTACACACCTCATCAAAAGACTCTAATATGTCTATGCTTGGTTGGTGAATTGTGCATACATCAGTTCTTCCTGTGTCCACAGTATTTGTTACTGTTTGCATGACAATGGCGGCAGCTCTAGCATCAAAACCAGATGTTGGTTCATCCAAAAAGATGATGGATGGATTTGCCACAAACTCTACAGCTAACCTCATCATACTCAGTATATGGTGAGTGTGATCAGCACACAAACTAGCTAAATGGACAGGTTTTTAAGTGCTTATAAGCGACTCCAACAATTCAACAAAAATCAATTTTCTAAACTTAAGCAACAGAACTTCAATATCCCAAAATTTCAATTACTTTGGATCATAAATGAAGGTATGAAAAATTGACAAAGTTTGGTGAAAATCAGCTTTGACAGTTTTGACTTTTGTTGACAGAATTGCAATTTTTACCAAAATGAACTTTGAAATCAATTTGTGGATGGATAATGATGTGAAATTATAAAAATATATCAACCAATATTGCTTTATCAGCAGCATCTTTTCTCCCATTCGGTACATCTATAAGCTTAACAAACGTCCTTTGGCAACCTTCTCTTAACCGCCTCGGAAACCCATTAAAGTCTCCATATGCAGAGATCATATTAACATCTCTTTTAGTAACAGAATGGACATGTAACGCCATTCTTATATTGGCTGCCACATCTTATGTGCATACGTGACTAAAACAATACAATTCTCCATGTCCCAAAGTACAAAAAATTAACCCTCAGACACGTTACGAAAAGACTTTTTACATACCGATAAAGAGAAGAGTTGAAATATATTTCAGCAAAGTCGGCATTAAGTTGATTCTCAGCAGCCCAAAAATTCACCTCCAACAACCATGTAGCAGGATTATAACCATTCGTAATCATTGATACTCCTAAAATACCCTATAGCAACCAATGGGGATAAACAAAATTATCACCATAAACCTAGCTCCAATTAAGAGTTACCAATGACACTCACTTCAAAATACTCTATCAGCTTGTGTGAATGTTGACCTAAGGGTCCAGCATAAACAATTTGTCCTCCCATCTTCATCAAAATCAACTGCAAGTTAAACATAACAATCAGCAACCAATCTGACACCAATTAAATGTCATTAAGAACAAAAATTATTTTGCTAGACACCTCATCAAAAGATTCAAATATGTATATGCTTGGTTGGTGAATTGTGCATACAACACTTCTTCCTGTGTCCACAGTATTTGTTACTCTTTGCATGACAATGACGGCACCTCTAGCATCAATACCAGATGTTGGTTCATCCAAAAAGATGATGGATGGATTTGCCACGAACTCTACAGCTATTGTCAGCCGTTTTCTTTGTTCATTTGAGAGACCATCTACTCCAGGGAGACCCACGATAGCATCCCTTATAGGATTGAGCTCCATCACTTCTATCAACTCGTCTACAAAAAAACAACTTAAATAAAAGCTAACCATAAAATAGGTGAGGTTATGGTTTTCTAAGAAGAGAGCATTATACACTTGGAGATAAGCATTGCCTTAAGTCTGAGTGGCATTTTCCCACTGGAAGAGAATTATTGTTATGTTACTATAGAATATAAATATTAGCAAATACCTTGCGTGACCTTGTATTTACATCTGAAGATACTCGAACCCAAGCCGAATATAGAAGAGATTCATGAACAGTTGCATTTGGTGTGTGAATATCATTTTGTTCACAATAACCACTGACACGAGCAAATGTTGCTTGGTTCTTTGGGAAACCTAAAATAAAGATGCTTCCTTGGATGTATCCACCCGTCTTTCGACCAGCTAGCGCATCCATCAAGATGGTCATTCCAGCACCACTAACTTCTGCAAGAGCAGTCAATATCCCAGACCTGAAAGCACCAAAAACATCTTTAAGCAATTGAAGATGATCACCTTTAACTCCTCTAGCCTTCATTTCCTGGAGAAAGACAAGCGAATTTTATAATAGTAATAAAATACGTCAGCATGGTTAATCATCATTCATCCACTCTCAGCATAAAATATATAAAAAAAAATCTTTATCACCGTCTGTCATACAAAGGCTTTCTTGCATTGGTACACTGGTGAAGGTATGGATGAGATGGAGTTCACTGAGGCCAATAGCAACATGAACTATCTTAATAATGGCAACAATGCCACCATAATGCCTACATAAGTAGAGTTGTACTAAAAGGTTGTAGTATATCAGTTCATTCTACAACTTTTAAGACAAATAGGAGTTTGCTGTGCCAGAGGTTGTAGCCCAATTCCCAACAATTTTTTTTTATTTATACTAATGCATCCTGTAACAAAAGATAACCAACCATGCAATTCTTATAATTATATTGTCATCACGGTTATTTATTAAAAAAGTAAATTACTTTGTTCCACTCACCTTTATGGCCGACCATAAACCCTAAAAAATAATTTTAAGAAAATATTCTTATCCAAAAATATAAACACTAATCTAATAAATATATATCAAAACTTAATAAAATATATACCATCATATAGACACACGTTTGAAGAACAATAATGGATCCATGTATACCTGCAAACATGCGACATTCATCACATGAAAAAATGGGTTCACATGATTCTTTAACAGATTCAGCTGGTCAACTACCTTCACATGCAGCTACACAACCAATAAAACATAAACCAAAAGGAAGAAAACAAAGAGGAAGACCACACATGTTCCCATACGATATAGGTAACCAATTATATTACACAAATAAGTGTTAATTCATCAAAAAAATTCTAAACAGTGACTTTTTATGTATGTATATGTTTATATTTTACACAGGTGACTATAATGAGACAAATATTCGCCGAACGGGCAAACAACCATGTGAAAACACATCAAACGCTGGATCTTCAGGTAAATTAAACATTGTAGATGCGTTCAAAGGTAATTTTATATACCTATCTTTAAAATATTATCATCAAAATAAATATATTATTAAAGTTTAATGTGTTTGATTGTTAGCAACTATGAACAATGATCTACTTCCAAGACGTACAGGGAGACCGCCAAAAAGTAATACAGCAACAGGTTAGTATCGTTCACGTTAAGTCATAAATCATACAAGGTAACCTATTTTGTATATCGTAAGAGATAAAAACCAACATATGTAGGGACATCTAATGAGAACTCTGTTGAACCTGCTCGGAAAAGGGGCCGACCATTGAAGAACCCAACCCAACCATGTAATGCTCATTCCAATAAGAACATCAGCAAATACATAATTTTCTTTTCTAACTCTCTAATATTTCATTTTTTTTTAAATTGTTTACAGCAAGAACAGAAACAACAACTGATCTTGAATGCAACAAATATTTTGAACGGTCATGCAAACGCAAGTCACAAAGGCTTAAAGAAAAAACAAGAATGGTTAGACATAAACGTTTATTCAAAAACCATGGCAGTCATACAGGTCTTAATGATGGAGATGTCACACAACGAGATTCATTTGTTGGGATATCAAACGGTAAAAACAATACAATTTTAATAAAAACACACACTCATATTTCGTGATATGGTAATTAATGATCAACTATACTGTGCTATTTTGTATATTCACAGATTACATTGACCTTGGAGATCCGGATATTGAATGTGAATCGTGTCGCGCATTATTATGGAATGCAGAAAGCATGGTAGGAAACACACATTCTACGACACAAAAATATTCACTTTGTTGCGGTAGAGGAAAAGTAAAATTAGGAGATCAGGTGGAGCAGCCGCCAAAACTCTTGATGGAGCTTATTAATGGAGAACACCCAAAAAGCTCTATGTTCATTGACAATATCGCGCTATAACTCAATGTTTGCATTCACATCAATTGGCGCAAAACAAGACATGTCGATGGCGATGGGCCGGGGACCGTATTGTTACCGTATTCAGGGGCAAAATTACCACAGAATGGGTACTTTGCTCCCCGAAAAAGGAAAAGCACCAAAGTTCGCGCAACAATATATTTATGACAAAGATAACGAGATACAACACAGGATCAACGGTGTCAGGTAACAAGTTCTAAAAAAATAACTGCTGTTAATACATACCGGTGTTGGTCATACTACTAAATTTATTTCAATTATTTCAATGATTAAAAATATTAGTAAAATTAACAAATTCTGAATTTCAAATACAGCAACGAAACGTCATCATCTACAAAAAACAATGTCATTGACCACCAGCTAACTGTTGAGTTACGCGACATGCTCGATGAAATCAATCCGTTAGTGTGCCAATTCAGAATGGCTGGCGAAATATTCGTCAACGAAAAGCAAAATAATAAATATAAGTTAAGACTTATTGGTACAAGGGAACGTGACGCAAGAGATTATAACCTTCCAACGGCAAACGAGGTAGCTGCTCTAATTGTAGGAGACTTTGATTCATCAACTAATCAGAGAGACATAATACTACACACGCAACAAGGAGGCCTTAAAAGAATCAGTGAGCTACACCCTTCGTACCTCGCACTCCAGTACCCACTGTTGTTCCCTTATGCCGAGGATGGTTATAGGACAGACATATATCACTTTGGCGTAACTGACAAAACATCAACAGACAAGAGAACTCGAGTAACGATGAAAGAGTATTTCGCATACCGCTTGCAAGAAAGGCCAAATATTTTCTCAATGGTGCTAAATGCGAGGAGACTACTTCAACAATTTATTGTAGACGCATACACCATGGTCGAATCTGAAAGGATGCGCTACATTAAAAACCAAAATAAAGACCTAAGATCTGAAACTTACTCAAGATTAGCTAAATTGGCAGAAGATGAAAACTCAGGAGTGAAGCTAAGAGGTAAAAAAGTAGTGCTGCCATCATCGTTTGAGGAAGCCCAAGGTATATGATGCAAAACTATTTAGACGCAATGACGATTTGTAAGGCTTACGGATACCCCGATCTGTTCATAACATTCACTTGCAACCCAAATTGGCCTGAGATCCAACGTTTTGTTGATGAAAGGGGGCTGAATTCAGACGACATACCAGACACAATTACAAGAGTTTTTAAACAAAAGCTTGACAGCCTTATGAGAGAATTTAAAGATAAACATTACTTTGGGCACCTAAAAGCAGGTAATTACTTCTCCATCTAATATTACATACACAATTAGCATATCACTTTGATTAAACTTTTTAACAGCAATTAAATTAAACTTACATTACAGGTGTATACACAATCGAATTCCAAAAGAGAGGCCTTCCTCACGCACACATTATGTTATTTTTGAAAGAAAACGATAAAATAACACAACCGGCACAGATTGACCGAATTATCACAGCAGAAATACCAGACAAAAATGAAGACCCTGAATTGTATAGAATCGTTACAGATCACATGATGCATGGCCCGTGCGGCGCACAAAATCCAAGTTGTCCGTGCACAGTCAAGAACAAGTGTACAAAAAAATTCCCAAAGGAGTTTAACGACAAAACTTTCATCGACGAGAGCGGGTATGCGATCTACAAAAGAAGAAATAACGGGACCACTATAAAAAAAACGGTATTTAAAACGTTGAGTGGTGCAACCAGGTCGGATCAATAAAATATTTGTTCAAGTACATTAATAAGGGGCCAGACAGATCGACAGTAGGATTGGAAGACAAAGACGTTGACGAAATAAAAGAATACTACAATTGTAGGTATCTTTCGGCCTGTGAAGCCGCGTGGAGAATCTATGGATTCGATATACACTACAGGTTCCCCCCCGTCGAAAGACTACCGTTCCACTTAGAAGGAGAACAATCGGTACTATTTGAGGCCACCGAAAGCATTGATTATGCATTGGAAAAAGCATCGGTTAACGAAACAAAGTTCGTCGCATGGATGGAATACAACAAGAAAAACACTGATGGCAGAGACTTACTTTACCACGAGTTTCCAAAGCACTACGTATGGAAGCAAGAAGAAAGAATATGGGCAAAAAGACAAAAAGGCACAGCACTAGGACGTGTACATCATGTACCCCCTTCGTACGGAGAATACTTTTATTTACGGGTATTGCTAAACAAGGTTAAAGGAGCTAAAGATTGGAGTGATTTTAAAGAATTTGAAGACGTAATATACACAACATACAAAGACGCCTGTCAAGCACGTGGTCTTTTAGAAGATGACAAGGAATACATAGACGGTCTGATGGAAGCAAGCTACTGGGGTTCGGGAAATTACCTACGTAGATTTTGTGTCATGCTACTTATGACAGATAGCATGTCAAGGCCAGAGGTTGTTTACGATAAAACCTGGGAAGTGTTGGCCGTAGATGTTGAGTGTATCGAACGGAAGAAAAAAAATGATCCAAGTAATAAATTCATTTAATTATCACCCACATAAACAATATATAAATTCATGTCTATCAATTGTATAACTTAAAATTAAAAAAAAAAAAAAAAAAAAAAAAAAACAATTTCCAAAATGTTGTCTACCCTGTTAAGGGGTGTTAAGGTTTTAAAAGTATTACCAAAAGCTTAAATTACAAGTCCAAGTTTAAAGAAATAAAAAAAAAAATTCTGTCAAAAAACCTTGCGCAGAACACCAGCTAAACTTTTCCAAAATTCTTTTTATTACATCCTCACATACCCATTTTAATATGCCTTTAGTTTAAATGCACTTAGTATCACCTTATCTTAGCTAAATTTGCATTCAAAAGATGCCTAATGACCATTTTTCTGCTTGTGTTACAAAAACCATCTTGTCCAAGTGGCTTCACTTTTTGATTTTTAATTACATTATTATTAGCCCTTTTAATCTGAAATATGTTAATCATCTTATTCAGTTGGTTGTCTAGCTGATAGGATTTTTTATAATTTTTAGTAATTGCTTATTCGTAGCTTAATTTGCCCTTGAAATAGCCCCATTAGGCTGTTTTGATACTGCAAGACAGAAACCTCCATTGCATCCCTTAGTTTAGCTTATTTTAGATTCCAGTTAGTTTATTTAGGAACTTTAGTGCTTATTAGGTAAAACTTCAAAAACTTAATAAAATACCAATAAACATGAATCCAAAGGGTAGACGGTCATCTTGTCCAAGTGGCTTGACTTTTTGATTTTAAATTAGATTATTATTAGGCCTTTTAATCTGAAATATGGTGAGCATCTTATTCAGTTGGTTGTATAGCTGATAGCATTTTTTATAATTTTTAGTAATTGCTTATTCGTAGCTTAATTTGCCGTTGAAATAAACCCATTAGGCTGTTTTGATACTGCATCACAGAAACCTCCATTGCATCCTCTTAGTTTAGCTTATTTTAGATTCCAGTTAGCTTATTTAGGAACTTTAGTGCTTCTTAGGTAAAATTATAAAAAAAAAAAAAAAAAAAAATGGTCTTTAGTGTTGTCTACCCTGTTAGGGGTGTTTGGTCTCACTTTTACTTTGCAAGTCAAAGTGGTCTTAAGGTTTTAAAAGTATTACCAAAAGCTGAAATTAAAAGTCCAAGTTTTAAGAAACAAAGAAAAAAAATTCTGTCAAAAAACCTTGCGCAAAACAGCAGCTATAGCTGCTGTTCCAAGTGATTTTTAACGGCTTATTTTTCATCAAAAAAATGTCAAAATGGTTTTTCTTATATCTTTACATGGCTATCTCAATATATGTTTAGTTTATTTGCACTAGGGAGCCTTTAGCTTAGCTTAATCTGATCTAAAAAATTGTACATTGCCCATTTTTTTTCTGATTCAGCAGCATACTTGCCCAAGTGGGTATTCTTTTTGATTTTTCTTTTGCTTATTAGGAATCCTTATGCTATGAAAATTGGTAGACATAATCTAGGCTAGGTAGTGTAGCTATTTCATGTTTTTATGAAATTTTATTGTAGCTTATACGTAGCTTAATCTTCGCCTCAAACTAGCCCCATAGGACTGAAAAAAATATATATATATATAAAAAAAAATGAAATAGCAATAAACATGAATCGAAAGGGTAGACGGTCAAACAAAATATGAATATTATCAACTACGACCTAACAAATTTTTAACCTTTTTTACCAGATTTGATTCTTACAGACGAGGAGAGAAAGAATATTTGCCTAACATACATCGAGCACATGCTCTTATGTAACAACAAAAGCTTGAAACAAATCCCAAACATGCCATTCCCTCATGAAATGATGACAATGGGTGATTTCAACAGATTGGTGTATGATGAGTTGAAATACGACAAAGAAGAGTTACAAAAACAACATCAAAACCTGTACAAATCGCTAACACACGAACAGAAAAACATACATAAAACTGTAATGGAAGCCGTTCAACGGGACGAAGGAGGAATGTTCTTTGTTTACGGATATGGAGGAACAGGTAAAACATTCCTTTACAAAACCCTATCTGCTGCATTAAGATCAACAGGCGAAATAGTCTTAAACGTTGCTTCAAGTGGTATCGCATCACTTTTGTTAGAAGGCGGAAGAACCGCCCATTCAAGGTTCGCTATTCCAATTAACGTAGTCGAGGATTCAATGTGTCATATTCCAGGTGATAGTGACTTGGCCGAGTTAATCAGAATGTGTAAACTGATAATATGGGACGAAGCCCCCATGACACACAGACACTGTTATGAAGCATTTGATAGGACATTGAGAGACATTTGCAGGACAGACACATTTGAACCCTCAAACCATGTTTTCGGAGGCAAAGTGGTCCTATTAGGTGGAGATTTTCGCCAAATACTGCCGGTCGTTACAAATGGATCCAGACATGATGTCGTGCATGCGTCAATAAACTCTTCATATTTGTGGCAACATTGCAACGTCATGGAACTAACAATTAACATGAGACTAGAAAAAGGCACAAACGCATCCGAAAAAAAAGAGATACAAGATTTCGCAGATTGGATATTGGATATTGGATATTGGCGATGGAAAAAGCGAACAAAAAAGTGACGGAGAATCAACGGTGGAATTCGAAGATGACATGCTGATCCCAGATTCTAATGATCATATAGGTACAATAATTGAAGAAATTTATCCAGATCTCAAAGACAACCTTTATAAGGCAAACTTTTTCCAACAGACATCCATCCTTGCACCAACTCATGAGCTTGTGGACATGATAAACGATCAAATGCTGCAACATCTAGAAGGAAAGGAAAAGACGTACGACAGCTCAGATTCGATAGGTGTTATAGATACGGACAATGATTTTAACGAGTCACTTTACACTGACAATTTCCTAAACAGCATCAAAATACCTGGTCTCCCGCAACATTCACTAACATTAAAAATAGGCGCTCCAATAATGTGCATGAGAAACATAGACCAGAGAGGAGGTTTATGCAACGGTACAAGGTTGCAAGTAATAAGGATGGGTGTGAATATAATCGAAGCAAGGATTATTTCAGGCGGAAATGTTGGAATGCTTTGCGCAATACCAAGGATGGTCTTAAGCCCTACGGATAATAAGATGCCATTTAAATTAAACCGTAGGCAATTCCCAGTTGTATTGTGCTTTGCAATGACCATCAACAAAAGTCAAGGACAAACTTTAACAAAAGTGGGATTGTTTCTTCAAAGACCGGTATTCTCTCACGGCCAACTCTACGTGGCAGTATCAAGAGTGACAAACAAAAAAGGATTAAAGATTTTATGCTGCGATGAAGAAGGGAACTACGCAAAATCTACAACAAATGTCGTGTATAAAGAAGCTTTGTTTAGAATTTAATAAAACAGAACATCGTTAAGAAAATCACATAGTTTAATGCTTTTTTGGGTTGCAATTTTAACCCTTTATATTGTGCAAATAAAACACAAACATTTATTATCTTTTGTTTCACCAAAAAACATTACCTTAACCATATTTCGATCTTATTTTAAAAACAATACTATTCACCCCTTCTCTTCCATTTTACACTGCACCTTACACTTACCCAGGTTCGCTCATCACTCCAATGGCACTCTTTCCATTTCATTAAAAAAGACAATAATTTACAAACCATCAAAATATAATTATACATACATAACAACCATACATAATCACCAACCATAAGTACTTATAATATAAGGCAATTATCAATAAACTTCATCAAACCTTTCCACACAAAATACATACCAACTATCCATGTTATTCACCTTTGAAAAAAAAAACACATATCAACACATGTCAAACACCGGCATCATTACTCGAAAATATGGGTCTACCGTCTCATTGGTATCTTCAACTAAATATTACAAGTCATGCCCCCTCAAATCATTGAAAAAACCTTACACGCTATAGTAAAATATGCCAACGACAATTAAAAGACGTAACCAAAATTACATATACCAAAAACATAAGAACAAACAATACATCCATGTATAAAAAAAAATTAAAAACTTAATCACAAATAATCAATTATTACAATTAATCACAAACAATACATCAATGTATTAAAAAAAATTAAGAACATAATCACAAATAATCAATTATTACAATTAATTAACAACCATCTATTATTAAGCAACTAAATATTACAAGTCATGCCCCCCTCAAATAATAGAAAAAACCTTACACGCTATACTAAAATATGCCAACGACAATTAAAAGACTTAACCAAAATTACATATACCAAAAACATAAGCACAAACAATACATCCATGTATAAAAAAAATTAAAAACTTAATCACAAATAATCAAAATATGCCAACGACAATTAAAAGACGTAACCAAAATTACATATACCAAAAACATAAGAACAAACAATACATCCATGTATAAAAAAAAATTAAAAACTTAATCACAAATAATCAATTATTACAATTAATCACAAACAATACATCAATGTATTAAAAAAAATTAAGAACATAATCACAAATAATCAATTATTACAATTAATTAACAACCATCTATTATTAAGCAACTAAATATTACAAGTCATGCCCCCCTCAAATCATAGAAAAAACCTTACACGCTATACTAAAATATGCCAACGACAATTAAAAGACTTAACCAAAATTATATATACTAAAAACATAAGCACAAACAATACATCCATGTATAAAAAAAATTAAAAACTTAATCACAAATAATCAATTATTACAATTAATTAACAACCATCTATTATTAACCAACTAAATATTACAAGTCATGCCCGCCCATTGGGCGGGCTTAGAAGTCTAGTATATATATATATATATACCCGCCCATTGGGCGGGCTTAGAAGTCTAGTATATATATATATATATATATATATATATATATATATATATATATATAATTGAGATCAAATGAGAACTTTTTTAAAGTTCTAAAAGTGAAAACCCAATTAAAGGATGACAAGTGGAATTTGGTTATTAAAAATACAAGTAGAAGGGTATTATAGATATTTCAATCTATTTTTACTAAACCTAAATAGTTACTATTTACCATTATATACACTTCCTTTCAGTTACAACTTTACAAGCCTCCATCCCACACAATACCCCACCATACGCTGCTCTGTCCCATTGAACGTTTACAACTTCAAACAACAATGGTCTACAAAAACCAACAATAGTCAACCTATCCAATGTCTAATAAGCAACGAGAGAAAGAAATAAAAAGTCAATGAATTTAACAATATATCGATACTACAAATTGTGTATGAGATGGGTTTGTGACCAAACTTCGTTGGCGATTTGTATTATGCAGATCGGAACGCTAGCCGTTGTAGCCATGTGTATCACCAGTTGGCGGTTGTCGCCATGTGTATCCCAGTAGCTAGAATAGTGATACACCAGTTTTCCGATAGTTCTTTTGTGTGTCGTTAATGGAGAGATTTCTTCGACGAGTTTTTGAGTTCCAAACAGTTTGTGTATGAGATGGATTTATGACCAAACGCTCGCTGACGGTTTGTAATGTGCATCTGGGTTGTGTTTAAATCTTATTTGTAATATATGTGCTTTAAAATAAATGGAATGGATGTGATACGTCACTCGTAGCAATGCTCGACCAGTTGCAAGTTATATTAGACTACAATCACTTGTTAGTTGTTTCACGGATAGACTTGGTCATCTCGATCCACCGTATTTCGCACACACGAAGACTAAGTAACATTTAATTATTTCATTAGGCCACGTACATTCAATGTTCCTAAGACTAGTTAGCAGTTATAGATACATGCTCCCATGATTTCATGGTTTTAGTCACGTTCTACTAGTGTCTTGCAAGTATTTGCAATTATTTCCCTTACAAGTATTATAATGTATCATTGAAAAATGGAATAACGAATGAAAAAATAAAGTTAGTTTGAAGTCTTGTATCTTTACTTTTTGGAGTCTTTCGCTCAAATCGGTCTCTTAACAGGATGTATCAGTTGTTAGGACATGTATGTATTTTTTTAATTTTTTTTTACAATGGACGTATCAGTGTTTGACGTGTACGAGTGCTTCACTAATTTTCTCGGTTGTGGTTTCGTTACGTATCAGTGATACACTATGTGCTCGTGATCATATTATGTTGATGTACCAGACTAGTAATTTACTGTATAGCTAGATTTTGTTCTTTAAATAAAGGGTAAATTGTCTAAAAAGGCATCGAAGTTGCCACATTTTCCTTTTCTCGGCATCAAACTTTTTTTTTTCCTATTGTAGCCCTAAACTTGCCTAATTTTCCTTTTGTAACACAAAATCACACTAAACCCATAATTAACCTCCCTAATCAAACTAAACGTGTTTTAAGCTGATTTTGTGTCTTTTGGGCGTGTTTTGAACAAAAGTTGTATCCTTAGGGGGATTTGTTGAAATTTTTACAAAGCTTAATAACTACCCCCAAATTCCCCCAATTACCTCATACCCGTAATACTTCCAAGCCCTAATTTCATAAAAACCCCAAAAAATTGACCGTTTTCCTTTGCCATATTTGATGCTTGTTTCGTTAATTCAGGTAAACAATGTTATGATTTCTTTGTTTTTTATCTGTTTTGATCAAAGTTTTAACCATGGATAAAACTCTAATTTCGTTTTTTCTCAATTATGTGCCAGAATGATACCAGGTACGAATTTGCACCAATTTGATGTACACAATGATGGATATTTTATGCATTTGCCTCTACACTACGCGGATGGGGTGATTCTTAACATGTGTGCTCTAAGGATGCCCTATCTTAGATTTGCTGAATTCTTGGAAGAAAAAGTAGGTAATTACTTTCAAGGTTTGTATTATAAGGTCCCTCATGCTGAATTAGAGAAAGGTTTAGTTAGAGTAACTAATGATAAGGAAATAGAACACATGTTTGATGTTGCTCAGTTGTTTGGTAGGGTTGAACTATATCTTGATCACAATGATATGGATCTGTCAGAGTATTTAGGCCAAGCAAATACCACTTTTATGGATGAGTCTGTTGCTAAAGCAAAAGGCTCTCCCAAAAAGAGGTACTGCAATGACTTTTCATTAGATGAGTTGGTTAATTGGGCTGAGATGGAGGTTGAGCATACTAGGAAGGTTAATGAACCAGAGGGTGAGAACACTAGGACTAGTGTAGAGGGTGATGAAAGTATGCCTAGTGTAGAGGGTGATGATTTGTAGCCTAGTGTAGAGGGTGAGGATTTGCAGACTAGTGTAGAGGATGAGGATGTGCAGACTAGTATAGATGGTGATGATATTAGGCCTAGATCAGGTGTGGATAAGGGCAAAGGGAAGGCTAGTGTAGTTGAGAACATTGATGTAGAAGATCCTACGGTTGCACATGAGGTGCAATTACAAGATGAGGTAGTACAAGTTAGATTGTGGAGGCCTAGTGAACAGGTGGATGATAGTAGGCCTAGTGTAGAGGGTGAGGATTTGCAGACTAGTATGGATGGTGATGATACTGGGTCTATATCAGGTGTGGATAAGGGCAAAGGGAAGGTTATAGAGGATGAACCAGATGGTGAGTTTGATGATGTCTTTGATAGTGACAATGACAGTGGATATGGTTCAGATAAATCAGTTGACTATCTAAGTCCTGGTGAAGAGGAGGTTATAATACTTAGGAAAAGGATCAAAGCCAATAGATTGAAGGAAAGTGAGTCTTTGCCAGAAATGAGTGAACCAACTCCAGCAAACACTGTCCTCCTAATAACCATAGAAGTGAGACTATGATGGAACATGATATGTTCATGAACAACTTGATGAGAAGGTTACAGCCATCTGAAGGCAATTCAAATGAAGATCCTTTTATTTGTGTGGAGAAGCCTGTTGACAGATATCCAGTCTATGATGAAACTAGTCATTGGAGACTGAGGCATCCAAAGGTATTATCCTAGTTTGTTTTTCAAATACAGATATTGTTTATGAATTTTGGTTAAAAACATTTGTTTTATTTGTAAATGCATGTTGGTGAAAAGTATGCCAATATTGGAAAGTTTAAAGAGTGTTTAACCTACTATGCTTTGGCAAATGGCTTTTCCTTGTGGTATGAGAGGAGAAACAGTAACAAGGTTGTGGCAAAATGTGGACAGAGACCACAAAAGTTGATTGATTCTGACAAAGGTAAACAAAGGAAGAAAATTAAATATCCTAGTGTTAGTTCAGATGAATTACCTGCCTGTCCTTGGAGATGTTATGTTAGGTGGATGAATAATGAGAAAAAAATTTCAGATACAGTCTTTAATTGATGACACACATGTGTTAGGAACTTCCAATTTGGTTCATTATTAAACTATAAGTGGATAGGAACAGTATTTGGTAGTAAGATTAGGGCTAACCCTGGCATTAAGTTGAATGCTATAGCTGGCCTAGTGATGAAAAAGTATAAGTGTAAGGTATCCTCAAATCAATGTACAAATTCTAAGAGGTTTGCGTTGACAGAGTATGAGAAATCAGTGGATGAGCATTATGCATTGTTGAGATCATATGGAAGGGCAATTTTAGATTCAAATCCTGGGTCCACTGTCAAATTAGGAGTGACTGTCAACCCTGATCAGAAAACATACTTTGATAGGTTTTATGTATGCTTTGTTGGACTAGCAGAAGGTTGGGTGTAGGAGAGTAATTGCCTTAGATGGATGTTTTTTGAAAAAACCAAACCATGGAGAAATCCTTACTGGTATTGGTAGAGATGGAAATAACCACATTTACCCAGTTGCTTGGGCAGTGGTTAATGTTGAAAACAAGGATAACTGGAGCTGGTTTTTGGAGTTACTAGAAGGAGACTTGGAATGCACAAAAGGACAAGGTCTAACTCTTATGTCTGATCAACATAAGGTATGCTTCTATCAATACTTTGTTGTTAATTGCTTAGTATTACAAATATTATAACTAGATATGCTTGTGTATAGGGTCTTATTGAAGCTGTGAAGAATGTCATGCCATATGCTGAACACAGGCAATGTGCCAGACATATATATGAAGGTTTCAGGAAAGTATTCAGTGGGCTGGAATTCAGAGAGTTGTTTTGGTCAGCATCTAAGGCTTCCTATCCACAGTTGTTTAACAAGATCATGGAGAAGGTTAAAAGGGCTAACCCAAAGGCTCATCAGTGGCTTATGGACAAGAACCCAAAAACATGGTCAAGAGCATTCTTTGAAGTTAATAGAGGATGTGAAGCAGTGGAAAATGGATTCAGTGAATGCTTTAACAGTGTCATTCTAAGTGTTAGGGACAAGCCACTGCTTACTATGCTAGAAGCATTGAGAGTCATAGTTCTTGATAGGATGCACAAAATGAGGGAAATCAGTAAGAAATGGAACCCTGGGGTTCGTCCCAACATTCAGAAGATGTTGGAATGGTTAAAAGACCAACAAAGGTAAGTATCAATTACAAATTAAAGTTATTTCACTTATGAAATTGTTTAAATTGTCACTAATAAGTTTGTTTTATTGTAGGTTTTGGCATATTATCCCTGCTGGTGGGAATGTGTTTGAGGTCAGATCAGGGAGTGAGGCATTCACAGTTAGTGAAGCAAGTAGGACTTGCACATGTCGAATGTGGCAGTTATCAGGTATACCTTGTGTACATGCAACAAAGGTAATTCTATACATAAACAAGGTACCCGAGAGCTATGTGCCAAGAAAGAAAAGGATCAGATCAAAGGGTGAAGGTGGTAGCTCAACTAAAGTATCTAAGGTAGGTGCTGAGATGACATGTTCTATATGCCACAAACCTGGTCACAATAAAAAAGGATGCAAAGAAAATATTGTGTCTGGGTCAAAAGAGACTGGGAATGTGTCTGGGTCAAAGAAGAAAACTTGTGGGTCAAAGAGTAAAAATGTTGGGTCAAAGGAGACTAGTGGGTCAAATAAAAAGGCTTGTGGGTCTAGTGGAACTGGTGGGTCAAAGACTGGTAGCTCAAGTGGGTCAAAGGTATTATCTTACTTTTATTTCAACTGCATACATTGTTTCATACTTTTGTTTTTAACCATTTGTTGTATTTAGGCCAAGCAGGTTGGTGGGTCAACTGGGACAAATAGGAAGGGGTTGAAAAGAGGATGCACATCAGCTTATGCAAGATGGTTTGGTGACCAAGATGCAGCTGAAGAACAACCTCAAGTTCAAACAGATGAACAACAACAAGCTCAAACAGATGATCAACCTGAGGTTCAACATGAAGAAGACCCACAAGTTAACCATGAGGAACAACCTCAAGTTGACCATGAAGAAAACCCTCAAGATCACAATGAAGAACAGCCTGAAGTTCAAACAGAGATTGAAATGACTGCTACTCAAGTTGAACACATGCAAGCTGAAATAGATCAGACTCAAGAACAAGTTCAGGTACAAGTACAAGAACAAACTCAGCAGAACCATTTGCAAAAAAGGATGACTAAACTGAAAGTAAGAAGGCCTAGTGAAAGAATCCTGAAATTGAAGTTAGCTAAACAGTTGGACGGCCAGGGCAGCACTACAGAGTCTGCACTGGAAATAGATGATGCTTGAACAACAAGGAACTCCATGTACCCTTTTTGTATATCTTTTGTGGGCAACTAATGTAAACTATGATAACTTAATTTGGGTATGTAATATGTGTAGATAACTAATGTTAATAGGTCATGACCATCAACCAATAGCCCATTTTGTAAATCTTTTGAGGGCACTAACTGATGGTCATTGTGGTATGTAATATGGCTAGAACAGATACACTCATGATAGCAGCCACTATTGTTACAAGTTTATGTAATGACCATCTCAGCACAAGCCCATTTTGTACATCCTTTGAGGGCAGTAAAAAGATGGTCATTGTTAAACTACTAAGTTTAATGAAATATGCAGTGTGTAACTATGCAATATGCGATTTTACCATTGTTTATAGGCATTACTATTTGCAGTAAATGCACTTGTCATCCTTTATGCAGACATATATATGAAGAAAGTTGACATTGTCATCCATAGGCTATTTGCAGTCAATGAAATATGTTTTTTATGCATGATCTGCTCTAAACCGTCAAGTTATCTCACTCAAGTCTGCCACTTGTGAATGGCCGACCGTAAGAAACTTAAAACAGCTCAGAAGCAAATGCAATGAAGATCAGGAGAGTATAGTGTTTCCCCAGGTCGTTAAGTCCCAACGAGCTGTGCGAGAATAGTCAAACGTATAGTGATCGAGAGATTTGAACGGAAAAGAGGGATTGGATTTATTATAACTAAGGAAAGAGTACATAAATTACAAAGGCTTAAATGCAAATTAAAGGAAATTAAAAAAAAGATAAAAAATATTAAATAAACGCTATCACTATATTTAAAATGATGATTTTGATTTTATGTTTTTATAAAACTGGAATTAAAAACTACGTAACGTACAAATGAAAATGTGAAACTAAAGCAGTATAAACTCTAAAAATATGAAAATGATATTTTTACAAACCTAATGATAAAAGAAAATTTTTAGAAAAAGAAAATTAATTTTATAACTATTTAATTAATTATTATTAATTAAAAACTATTTTTAACTATTAAATAATAACCTAAAATACAAGAAAATATGAAATAAAGCTAGAAAAATAAAATTATGACTTGGAAAAATCTAAAATATCAAAAGATAATTTTCAAAACTATTTTTGTATTTTTCTGATTATTTTTGGATTTTTTATGAATTAAAAACTATTTAAAACTACTTAAATTACTTAAAAATACAAATTTAACTAAGAAAAATCTGGAAAAATATTTTTTTGTCTTTTTATATTTATCTTAACTTAAGAAAAATGAAAAATTATTTTTTTGAAACTTTTCTTAATTAATTGCAATAAAAGCTAATTAAAAAGGTTTAAAAACTGATTTAAATGGAGAAAAATACCAAACAGTACTGGAAAAATATGAAAAATTCAAGATAAGCTTAAAATAAAATACTGAATCTAGGAAAAATATAAAATCAGGAGCTTGTGTGTAGGAATATGGAACTGCTATGCAAAGTGCTTATGAATAAGCACTTTGAATAAGCAAATGAAAAGCAAAGACCACCAAACTGTAACAGAAGCTATAATATGCTATAAGTACCCAAATGCAACTTAAAACAACAAGCCTTAACCTCTATATTGCAAGCTTAACAGATTTGAGGTTTTGGGCTAAATACTAAAAACAGATTTTGGGGCCTGCTTTGAAGCTTAAGCACAAGCCACCAAATAAGCTAAGACTCAAATCCAAAAGTTGGATCCTACAGAAGACCTGGCTAGGTGTTTATAAACCAAAAACCAGACCATGGGAAGCTCAATTGAGCTCTGTGCAAGGGCTGCACAAACCCTGTGCAGACTCAGTGTATGCTGAGTCAATGCACAGGGCATTTGTGCCCATATTGACAAGCCAATTTGAGGCTTATAAAAAATTGACAAAATTATACAAAAATGATAATAAGCAAATAGACCAGTTGAAGTTCTTAAACCTACAATTTCATTTAATTTGGCTTAGAAATGAGCTCAAGAAAAATCATCCTAGTTGGGAGAAAAAAACTGATTGTGCAATTTGACTTTTGAAGCAATTTTGATATGTTGACTATAATGAACTTTGAGCCTAATTTATGGACTGAGCTTGATGTAATATGATGAAATGAAGCTAATACAAGCTATACCTATGACTTCTAAACTCAAAACAAGTTTTTGCTTTTGAAAATTCTAACAGATATGCAAATTAAGAAGGATTACATATGATTTTGACTTTCACAGTCTTGATACACAAATGAGTGACTTAAATGACCCTAATGTGTCTAAAGGAGGCTGAGTAAACTGAATTTAACCACTTTTAAGCACTGCAAATCCAAAAGTCAGCTAAAACCAAACACTGCTTGTTGACTGAGTTGATAACTGATCTTCCTAAATATTGATCCTAAACCTATACAGCAGTACAATCTAAGATCCAACACCCATCATATCCTAACAAAAGCAAAGTAATTACTAAAAACTACAACATACAGTGAACAAAAAAAAAGTAGCACAAGAGTTATAAGCTTGAGCTTAACAAATTACTCACATGAGGTCCAGCTTAAATGACTTTTATAAAGAACCAAACTTCATTATTCCAAACCAAATCCAACCCAAATCAAGCTCTGCAACACCCACTATCCAATTCCAAACTGCTTGAACCAAAATTTCACCAAGATTGACTTTTGTTGACCAGGAATGAAAATTACTTGAAACTGATATATGAGTTTAACAGAAGCTATAAAAAGCTTAACTAAGCTTGTCTGAACTTAAACATAAGCTATTAAAAGTTTGGATATAAGACTTTGAAAATGGATTTTCCAACAGTGAGCATGAGATTATGAAACTTAAATAAAACTTTGAATTAGAACTTAGATTTGATTACAAACACTGAATTACTTTAAATTCAATACATAGAAACTGAAAAATTACATTTTAAGATTTAAACTAAGACATTTCTAAAAAAAACGACATACATTGAAAACTAAAAACTAACTACTCTTTATCTCTTGCTTCCTCTTCTCTCTTTTATACTCCAAATGGTTTCCACGTGTCCACTTATCAAATCCCATCAATAATTTTAGCCATTGGATTACTTTTGGTGCATTTTGGCCATTGGATGGTTTTGGCGGGAAAAGTGGTTTTGACCACTGGGCTCTGAGCTAGCAACTAGGGGGGTGGACTAGGTGTGATGATGAGGGGGGTTGAGGGGATAAGGGATAAGGTGAGGTGATGGTGTTGGGAGAAGGTATTGCAGTTGCAGGCAAGTGGGAGAAGGGAAGGAGGAGGTGGCGGGTAAAGGGTAATGTTTGACTTGTGTTTGATGGAGGTTCAAAAGGGGTAAATGACAGGGGGTTCAAAATGGTATAGTGGCAGGGGTCTAAAATGCAAAGGGTCATGGTTGGTTTTAAATACAAGGACTAAACTTGTAATTTTTGAAAGACCAAGGACCAAACCTGCAATTTCTCCAAAGTTAACACAAGGGTCACTTTTGACAAGTTTCAATAGTGCAAGGACTATTTTTGACATTTTCAAATTTTCAAAGGACCATTTGTGACAGTTTCAAAACTTGAGGAACCTTTTCTGCCATTTAACAAAAGATTTATTCAAGGACCATTTTTGACAACTTAGAATATTTCAGGGACCTTGAATAACATTTTTCTTTATTTTGTTTTACCAGGGAGTGTTTTTGACAACTTTTGAAACTTGGGGGACTAAAACTGCCAATTATGCAAACTTTATACGTTTTTCACCAAATTTTGATATTTTTGCATTTAAAACACATAAAACACTTATTTGTGATATTTTTATCATTTTGATGCATTTCTGAGTGTTTTCAGATGTTTTTGCAGTTTAAATAGTACAAAAATGATGAGTATTTAGACACTCATCAATCCCCCACACTAAGATATTGCTAGTCCCTAGCAATGTTTTGAGAAAAATTAATGGATTTCATCTCTTTACCAAAAGCCATTACTTCTGGAGTAGCCAAATGTTTCAGTTCAAGTAAGAACCTTGGTACACCGATAACCAAATGATTTTGAGCAAATCACCAGCTTTCAACGGATTTGATTTGTCTTTACCAGAAGCCGTTTGCTTCTGGACTAGCCAACTCTTAGATAAATTATCAATATTATCTTTGGTGAGCTGATTACCAATTATGGTTTTGCCACTGCCTTTACCACAAGCCATAAACTTGCGGGCTAGCCAACTCTTCACTTTTAAAGATATGGTGAGCTGAATACCATACAATTTTGGGCAAATTGCAAGCCGTCAACGGATTTGAGATATCTTTACCAAGAGCCGTTTGCTCCTGGATTAGCCAATCCTTATGTGGGTTAGACATGGTGGACTGATTACCATTTGTTGTGTTTAGTACATAGTACTTCCACTAAAAAAAAAATTTAAAATTTGGCCATTTTTGGGGAAAAAGGGACTAAAATGGTACATTTATGATCAAATTCGCCAGAATTTCCCCCCCATACTTAGAAATGAATATTGTCCTCAATATTCAAAGTACCGGCTGTTATGCCGAAACTTAGAACGTAAAAAGATAACATTACTAGCTAAGTGTGGAAACACAACAATTATTCTCTTTTTAAATATTTACAATTTTCATTCATTTTTTTAGATCTATATACAACATGTGGGGCATCTCCCCCACACTAGGGTGGTACACACGGGTGAAAACCCATGTTTAACTACTGTTTTTGATTACCGAGTCGCTAGCTTGACTCGACCCGAATTAATTTGTTCATGGGGAAGTAAGTGGAAGAGACAATCTCCATCAGACTTTCATTCAAGATGTTTGTATAAACATTGAAGCACGTGAAAGTTCCACACCGATGAGATATACATAGAACCGGCTCACAAATGGTACATGGAAATGCCGGGATCAAAGATAATGTCTTCATTCCCGAAGGAGTGAAGAACAGGAGAAGTGACAGAATATATGAAGAAAAGAAAGAAAATCATGATAAAAATCATGACTAACTCTTCATCCTCAATAGGAGAATTCATAGTTTCATGAATCTCCTCAGTTAAGCTCGCTTGATCAAGACATATTATGGGTGTGTCTAGATCAAAGTAGAAATTATCATACTCTGGCGGAGATATGATATGAGTGAGTTCACCGGCGAACTCCTCGTGAAGAGAATCAATCACAAGATGTAAATCTGTGAATTCTTGTTCCACTGTAGACTCATCACTATCCTCAATCTGAGTATCAAAGAGTGGATTCTCAGAAATTAAAGTGAATTCAGAGTCGAATTCAAATAGAGGATTGGTGAGAGTTGTTTTGAATGTTTCAGGAACAAAGTGATTAATATTCTCTATTGGACTGTTGGGATAAGAAGTGAGTGAACGATCATTATCAAGGAGACTTTCAGTCTCTCCCAGATCAGCTTTGAAATCAACAAGACTATCATTACTTTGTGATGAAAGTGGACTGATGTGAGTGAGTTCATCGGTGAACTCCTCAAGAAGATGATCAGCATCAGACTGTGGGAGTGATGTCTCAACATACTCGATGTTTCCATGAGAAGTACAATCTTCGCTAACATCGGAGAAAGTTTCAAAATGATCTTTTGAACACTCAAGAGGGGAAGATGAATCACACATATGATCAGAAGTTTCCTGTGACTCTCTCGGGATTGGGACAAGGTTCTCAACACTAGACTTTATGAATTTGTCCGATTCCTTTTCAGGAACAGTGTCAAGATGCTCGTCCCCCATGTTCAAAGAGTGAGTGGGAATATCGGGTGTGATAAAAGCAGTGAGGGAGTTTAGAAGGACTAGCATACATATGTTTTATACTTTCCATTTGTTCTTCCGCTAGTAATTCCATCATAGTCTTTTCTCCCTGATTTTTCATGGAAGGAATTTCAACCGATGAACTTGATGAACCTGTACAAAATTGACGAATATCAAGGGTAACTTCATCATCATCGTCATCGGGAATGAAACGGAATCGAGAGCTAGATTTGGCTGCTTTTTCCTTTGCAATTGATTCCCTAATAGATTTTTCAAAGGCAATCTGGGAATCTAATTTAGCAGCCGCTCTTGACTAACAAAACTTCCATGGATTTCTCATTTGGATTATCTTGGGAATGTTTACATTCCTTCAAATCTTTCACTAAATCCAAAAGATCAAGGAGAAGATATTGAGGAAGTGGGTCAGCTGAGGTGGTGCTGATTCATTTGATATCTTGTGGAGGTTGGTTATGATATGAAGAGTCGTAATTGTTACAGGGAAATGGATTCCTTGTTTGACAATCGAGCTACAGATGTGGACCTCCATAATACTACAACAGTAAAAGCTGATGTGGCTGTGAGTTGTATGTGTGGTAGTCATAATTGTTATCAGGAACCCGCTCATAGACAAGCGTGTTTCCCGATTGACAATCAGAACTGGAGTGTGAACCACCACAGTACTCACAACAGTATAACTGCTGAGTCTCACAGTGTGGTAGCTGATGGAATAAATCAGTTGTGTTATGGTAGGAATAGGGATCCCGGTTATGACAGACCCGTTTCCTGATTCCACCATGCTACAACTGGGGCAATTGCCACCATTATAAGGACCACCACACCATTGACAACCAAGAGGGTGAGGATAAGACATAGAAAGAATCAAAGGGTTCCTGAGGGTAAGAAATGAAGAATCAAAAGGGTAAGAGGGTAAAGAGGAATATTTTTGGTATTTTTGAAAAACATGTTGTAAAAATAAGAAAGAAAATCTTTTTGGGTTTTTATAAGAAAATATAAACATATATAGATGGTATGAACAAGGAGTGAATATTCAAATCACTAATCTGCTAAACGTAAGATAATTAGCACAGGTCCCCGGCAGCGGCGCCAAAATTTGATCTGCTCCAAACCGTCAAGTTATCTCACTCAAGTCTGCCACTTGTGAATGGCCGACCGTAAGAAACTTAAAACAGCTCAGAAGCAAATGCAATGAAGATCAGGAGAGTATAGTGTTTCCCCAGGTCGTTAAGTCCCAACGAGCTGTGCGAGAATAGTCAAACGTATAGTGATCGAGAGATTTGAACGGAAAAGAGGGATTGGATTTATTATAACTAAGGAAAGAGTACATAAATAACAAAGGCTTAAATGCAAATTAAAGGAAATTAAAAAAAAGATAAAAAATATTAAATAAACGCTATCACTATATTTAAAATGATGATTTTGATTTTATGTTTTTATAAAACTGGAATTAAAAACTACGTAACGTACAAATGAAAATGTGAAACTAAAGTAGTATAAACTCTAAAAATATGAAAATGATATTTTTACAAACCTAATGATAAAAGAAAATTTTTAGAAAAAGAAAATTAATTTTATAACTATTTAATTAATTATTATTAATTAAAAACTATTTTTAACTATTAAATAATAACCTAAAATACAAGAAAATATGAAATAAAGCTAGAAAAACAAAATTATGACTTGGAAAAATCTAAAATATCAAAATATAATTTTCAAAACTATTTTTGTATTTTTCTGATTATTTTTGGATTTTTTATGAATTAAAAACTATTTAAAACTACTTAAATTACTTAAAAATACAAATTTAACTAAGAAAAATCTGGAAAAATATTTTTTGTCTTTTTATATTTATCTTAACCTAAGAAAAATGAAAAATTATTTTTTGAAACTTTTCTGAATTAATTGCAATAAAAGCTAATTAAAAGGTTTAAAAGCTGATTTAAATGGAGAAAAATACCAAACGATCTGGAAAAATATGAAAAATTCAAGATAAGCTTAAAATAAAATACTGAATCTAGGAAAAATATAAAATCAGGAGCTTGTGTGTAGGAATATGGAACTGCTATGCAAAGTGCTTATGAATAAGCACTTTGAATAAGCAAATGAAAAGCAAAGACCACCAAACTGTAAGCTATAATATGCTATAAGTACCCAAATGCAACTTAAAACAACAAGCCTTAACCTCTATATTGCAAGCTTAACAGATTTGAGGTTTTGGGCTAAATACTAAAAACAGATTTTGGGGCCTGCTTTGAAGCTTAAGCACAAGCCACCAAATAAGCTAAGACTCAAATCCAAAAGTTGGATCCTACAGAAGACCTGGCTAGGTGTTTATAAACCAAAAACCAGACCATGGGAAGCTCAATTGAGCTCTGTGCAAGGGCTGCACAAACCCTGTGCAGACTCAGTGTATGCTGAGTCAATGCACAGGGCATTTGTGCCCATATTGACAAGCCAATTTGAGGCTTATAAAAAATTGACAAAATTATACAAAAATGATAATAAGCAAATAGACCAGTTGAAGTTCTTAAACCTACAATTTCATTTAATTTGGCTTAGAAATGAGCTCAAGAAAAATCATCCTAGTTGGGAGAAAAAAACTGATTGTGCAATTTGACTTTTGAAGCAATTTTGATATGTTGACTATAATGAACTTTGAGCCTAATTTATGGACTGAGCTTGATGTAATATGATGAAATGAAGCTAATACAAGCTATACCTATGACTTCTAAACTCAAAACAAGTTTTTGCTTTTGAAAATTCTAACAGATATGCAAATTAAGAAGGATTACATATGATTTTGACTTTCACAGTCTTGATACACAAATGAGTGACTTAAATGACCCTAATGTGTCTAAAGGAGGCTGAGTAAACTGAATTTAACCACTTTTAAGCACTGCAAATCCAAAAGTCAGCTAAAACCAAACACTGCTTGTTGACTGAGTTGATAACTGATCTTCCTAAATATTGATCCTAAACCTATACAGCAGTACAATCTAAGATCCAACACCCATCATATCCTAACAAAAGCAAAGTAATTACTAAAAACTACAACATACAGTGAACAAAAAAAAAGTAGCACAAGAGTTATAAGCTTGAGCTTAACAAATTACTCACATGAGGTCCAGCTTAAATGACTTTTATAAAGAACCAAACTTCATTATTCCAAACCAAACCCAACCCAAATCAAGCTCTGCAACACCCACTATCCAATTCCAAACTGCTTGAACCAAAATTTCACCAAGATTGACTTTTGTTGACCAGGAATGAAAATTGCTTGAAACTGATATATGAGCTTAACAGAAGCTATAAAAAGCTTAACTAAGCTTGTCTGAACTTAAACATAAGCTATTAAAAGTTTGGATATAAGACTTTGAAAATGGATTTTCCAACAGTGAGCATGAGATTATGAAATTTAAATAAAACTTTGAATTAGAACTTAGATTTGATTACAAACACTGAATTACTTTAAATTCAATACATAGAAACTGAAAAATTACATTTTAAGATTTAAACTAAGACATTTCTAAAAAAACGACATACATTGAAAACTAAAAACTAACTACTCTTTATCTCTTGCTTCCTCTTCTCTCTTTTATACTCCAAATGGTTTCCACGTGTCCACTTATCAAATCCCATCAATAATTTTAGCCATTGGATTACTTTTGGTGCATTTTGGCCATTGGATGGTTTTGGCGGGAAAAGTGGTTTTGACCACTGGGCTCTGAGCTAGCAACTAGGGGGGTGGACTAGGTGTGATGATGAGGGGGGTTGAGGGGATAAGGGATAAGGTGAGGTGATGGTGTTGGGAGAAGGTATTGCAGTTGCAGGCAAGTGGGAGAAGGGAAGGAGGAGGTGGCGGGTAAAGGGTAATGTTTGACTTTTGTTTGACTGGAGGTTCAAAAAGGGGTAAATGACAGGGGGTTCAAAATGGTATAGTGGCAGGGGTCTAAAATGCAAAGGGTCATGGTTGGTTTTAAATACAAGGACTAAACTTGTATTTTCTGAAAGACCAAGGACCAAACCTGCAATTTCTCCAAAGTTAACACAAGGGTCACTTTTGACAAGTTTCAATAGTGCAAGGACTATTTTTGACATTTTCAAATTTTCAAAGGACCATTTGTGACAGTTTCAAAACTTGAGGGACCTTTTCTGCCATTTAACAAAAGATTTATTCAAGGACCATTTTTGACAACTTAGAATATTTCAGGGACCTTGAATAACATTTTTCTTTATTTTGTTTTACCAGGGACTGTTTTTGACAACTTTTGAAACTTGGGGGACTAAAACTGCCAATTATGCAAACTTTATACGTTTTTCACCAGATTTTGATATTTTTGCATTTAAAACACATAAAACACTTATTTGTGATATTTTTATCATTTTGATGCATTTCTGAGTGTTTTCAGATGTTTTTGCAGTTTAAATGGTACAAAAATGATGAGTATTTAGACACTCATCAATGCATTCAATGAACATAGACTATTTGCAGTCATTGAGACATAGACTATTTGCAGTCACTGAGTTTAGTATATTTGCAGTCATTGTAAATTTAATGAGAATCCCAACCCAACTGTTTTTTAGAGTTGTTATAAAATCCAATGAACCAATACCATATCCCACACATCTTCTACTCATATCTGTGTATCTAAAAAAAAATCCTATTAACATGAGTTCAGGCAAGAGGATTTTTTTCCAGCCAACCACCAGGTCTGTAACAACTTAATAATAACCATTTCCATAAATAATAACCATAAACCAGGAAATCTAACAACTTTAATACACATTTCCTTTATGCATTTACTAACATTTTTTTTATTTCGGAGATAATAACCATTTCCAGCACCACAGAAGAGACTACTGAAGAAGGTGGTTCTGAAGCAGCATCATGGGGATCTTATTTTCCACCATTGCAACACATTGAAGAGCCACTACCTATTGAATGGAAAGTTGGTTCCAGCTCAAGGCAAGTTGAAGAAAATGATGATGAGGAGGTGCCACTAACTGCAAAGCAGCTTGCCAAGCTTGATTTTGATGCTAGGCCCAAAGTTCTAGGATTTCCAAACAAGGCAACTTGTGCTGAGCTGGGCATCAAAGACTTTGTTATCAAGCCTATCAATGATGAAACTGAGACTAAGGGGAAGAGGACAAGGTCTAGGAAATGAGTGGTTTGGAACCACAACAAGTTAGTGCAGGTAATGGTAGCAGCCTCATGAGTGTTTTTATGGATTTAGTAATGTTAGTGGTATGGCTTTAGTAAGCCCTATAATAATCCTATGTAATGCAGTCCTATGTAATCCTATGACTATGGTTGCAGTCCTATGTAATATGACTATCATATCTGTGTGCATACCATACTAACACTTAACAATTCAAAACATTTACAAAACTAAAACATTGACATTCATTATCCAAAGTTAATATTTAACAATTCAAAATACTACATTAACAACTGAAGAAGAACTAAATCAGTTGGATAGTTTCATACCAAACCAAACACAAATGAAACATAACACTCCTAACATCATCATAAACAACCTATCATACAATTCCAGTTTTGACTTTCCAGCCTTCACCTCCTCTTCCAATCTTGTCTTTGTAGCCTTCAACTCCTCTTCCAACCTTGCCTTATCCAAAGCTAGAGCTTCAATCATGGATTCATTTTCAACACTTCTCTGCCTTTGAAAGAACCCATATACCAAGTCCTTGTAGTATTCACTAGGAAGGTCTTCATCCAGAATTTCATAGACGTGACATTGAGCACATTTTACAAATCTCTTTCCAGGATTCGTCCTTGTGGTTGATGTTTGGACTCTCAATTGTCGATCACACTTACAGAAACGTTCAATCTTACCTCCAACTAAACGTGATTGTGCTGAAGAAGAACTACTCATAATTAGGGTTCTTGATTTTGAAACGAATTGGGGAAAATATTGCAGCAATGGTTTAGGGTTGTGATTGGGTGGGGGGAGTTATTAAGCTTTGTAAAAATTTCAACAAATCCCCCTAAGGATACAACCTTTGTTCAAAACACGCCCAAAAGACACAAAATCAGCTTAAAACGCGTTTAGTTTGATTAGAGAGGTTAATTATGGGTTTAGTGTGAGTTTGTGTTGCAAAAGGAAAATTAGGCAAGTTTAGGGCTACAATAGGAAAAAAAAAGTTTGATGCCCAGAACAGGAAAAGGTGGCAACTTCGATGCATTTTTAGACAATTTACCCTTAAATAAATAATATAAAAAGTCATATATGGTGATGTGTACCAAGTTCTCTCATAAACAAAAGCTGGAAACTAAAACCATTACTTCCAAAATCCAAAAAATGCTTTAAAAGTAACGTTGATGGTTTATGTAATGGTCAAGTTTTGGGAACTGTTACAATGAATTTTTGTTAGGAATTAGAAAATTCCATGTTAAAGTATCGGTCACCCCAATTATGATCTAGCATAAGTTAGCTCGTTGACGTGTCGTTATTTTCGTTGTTTAGTAGTTTGTTAGTTATTTAGTAGCGTAGTTTAGCGTAGTGTAACACCGTCGAGGAAGGACGGGTCTTTACCCACTGTATACCTGATCCACAGGCCGATAGGAGGTCGTTGAGTCTGTAACTATAAATACCCCTTCCATCCATGGAAGGGGTGGTGCTTCTCATTCAATCTAATATTTACTTTGTGTAAACCTCTAGCAAGAACACCCTCTCTCTCTACTTTCTCTCTCTAAAATGGAAAACATGTATTTTGATCATCCAAGACCACCCGAATCATCAACACAATAAATATTAAGATCCTACAATTGGTACTAGAGCCAAGGTTATTGTGTTTTGATGATTTCTTGTGGTTTTGATTCGTGCTTGAAACTGTTTTGTGGAAACTGTCTTGTGGTTATAATCTTGTTTATGCATCTCGTTTGGTTCAAAAAGGTACTTTTGGTATATGTCAAATCTGTCTTTGTGTCCAACTTTTGTCAAACAGTTACAGTTACCATTTTCTGTCAATGTTTTATGGTCATGTCTATGGTCAAAGAGGTCATACTGCTTTTGAATGAGTAGATTGAATTTTTTATGATGTGGTCACTTTCTTGTAGCCAAAACTGGGTCAAAACAAGTTTTATGGGTTTATATGAATATGGTCGGAATAATGGTCGGAAAAACTCATCGGAAATATTCAAATATCTTGCTAGCGACTTGCAGTATTCAGTCCAGATATACTTAGCGACTTGACACAAAATGATAGCGACTTGCCATGAGTCTTTACTCATGGTAGCGACTTGGTCTAGCGACTTAGTCGTAGCGACTTGGTCTAGTGACTTGGTCGTAGCGACTTGGTCTAGCGACTTGGTCGTAGCGACTTGGTCTAGCGACTTGGTCTAGCGACTTGGTCGTAGCGACTTGGTCGTAGCGACTTGGTCTAGCGACTTGGTCGTAGCGACTTGTCGTTGTGACCCTTTGACTGATGCAACTTGACAGAAAGGAAGAAGAAGAAGATCTAAATTGACCACTAAACCACTAAGCCACATCAACAAACAGAACATCAAGAATTATATACTACTTCTACTTGACTTCAATTATTTGGATCCATCATAATCAGCCAAGAGTCACAAATATCACGACCTCAAGCCAACAACAATAAGACTCAAAACTCAAATATGAAATCCGCTCATGATCTCAGTGTCTCCTTTTTTCGTGGGGTAAAGCCTTCACTATGACTTTTTCAAATCCATACCTCCACAAAGGATTGTCATCATAGATCTTAATGTTTTGATTATGTCCGAATCACTGAAGTATGACATAAACCATCAATGGCTTCATCATTTCTTCTTATTCGAATAAAAGAAAAACGATTACAAGTATAAGCTCTTTCAAAACAAATAATTAATAATATATAAGATCTCGGAATTGTTTTTTTTCTCTTATGGTTTTCAATGTGTCTTCAAGCCACAAAGGCCTCACATATGAGAAGAATTAACTATCATCATCGATCCATACTTTCCTGTTAAGCTCAAGCTTCATTTATTATTCGAATGGTTTTCAAAAAGATTTATAACATGTGTGTTACAATCTTTTTGATATTTCGCTCTAATTAATTCACAAGATACGATAAACACAAACAAAAACCTACCTTGGACTATATCTCGTTGCCAACTCTAAGTGCATCAAGACCATCCCTGTGGCGTTAATGATATGCCTCAAGCCATCCCTGTGGCATCCTCTACCTAAGGATAAACGGATAGCAACGAAATCAAAGAATACGTTTTATCTAAGAATGAATGGGGATGGATCATTTGAGGTATGTGATATTAGGGTTTGTTCTAATCGGTCGATGGATCTGAGATGGAGATTTGTGTGCTTCACTGAAAGGATGTGTGTTTGTGAAACAGAATGTGGAGGCGGATTAACTTGGATAAATTTTTAGGGTTTGAAGTGAGAAAGTTTAGGGTAAATGGATGATTTTGTGTGCATTATATATCTGTGTTATTAGGGTAGCTGTAGTATGTATTGGGTTTCTCTTGCTCATGGGCCGAACATTACTATTTTGACATTAACCGTATAGTATGAAAATATGTATGGTTTATATGGGTCGGGTATTTGAACCATATTAGATCGTGGATATTTGATGATGGGAATAAACGAATATTGTTTTTGGATGATGGGAGTTGCATACATTATTTGGGTCTCATTCGTTTTGATATCTCGTCTTGATCTTGCATGTGATAAATGAACCGAGTCGAGTTGTCCTAAATTGGATCGAGTTGTGCAACACTTGATATATTTGTAGACCGAGCGCTCATTGAATATTGGTACATACTTATGAATTTGAATTCATGGCTGATAATAATTTATGGAGTGCGAGTTATTCATGATGTTATCTGTTATAGAGACTTGATGATGATGATGAGATTTGTTGAGATTTGGCATGATAATGAGTGTTGTTGTGGTATATAGTTTGGCACTCTGGTGTATGCATTTTCACGAATAATATTTTGTCACGGCTCGAATTGATTGGAAAATGTTGACTACGGGGTTGTTTGGACGGTATTTCTTATTTGGATTTGAAGTGAGTTTTCCGGGCGCGTCTACTTATCTCGCCTTCTTTCTTTCTACCATTCCGCGAAGATGACTTGTTTGGGCACTTACAAAGTGTGATAAAGACTTGGCTTTTTAGTTATGGTTGTGATTCTTTCTCGCTTAACCCACAATGTAACTATCACTTTGGTGTCTCACGCAGTTGAGGATACGTCAAGAGGTTTTGTACATTGGGTACACCGTTTCTTCTTCACAAGGATTAGTACAAGTTTAAGTAACAAATCTAGGGAATTTCACTTCATGATCAAGTTTGGCATATCGGGTTTACTTCACCATGTTGTCACTACAATAGCCGACAGAATGCGTGAATGATGTATTTACCAAATTGTTTATTGGATGGTTGTTGATATTGTGATGTTGGATAATGAACCGTTGATGAACCGCTGCATGTTCCCCTAAAACAGATATTCACCGAAACCAAAGTTGTCATAATACATTCAAGCTGACATTGTTTACGGTTTTGTCTTGATTTTGTAAAATCCCGCGAAAGAACCTATTTCTCGGTTTAAATCATAGACTTGTAAAATCCCGTGACAATGGAAACATCCTGGTATTAGTAAAGTGCATTTCCGGATCTATCTTACGGCTTATTCTTGGTTTTGTAAAATCCCGCGAAAGATACTATTTCTCGGTTTAAACCATAGAGTTGTAAAATCCCGTAATGATGGAACCATCTTGGAGAAGAGAAGGTGTAATTCTGGATCTTACTTGATGCTGGTACTACGGTTTTTGCTTCAAAGAAGGGATAAAAGGGTGTACTTCATGAATTGGGTGTGTGTTTAGATATTCATCATGGCAGTTTGGTTATTACATGGTTTTACGGGGTGATGTGCTTCCAACCTGGTCGGGATGAAAACCATTATCAGAGTTCACTTCAAACGTCAAAGGAGGCTAGATTTGAGCTTTTAACCAAAAGATGTGACAACGGAGTTAATTCGCTATTATTTATTTGAAGTTGAAGTGAAATATCACGGGCAAGTGTACTTAGTATCTGAAGGTATCGGGGATGGATGGATGAAGATTCTTCATGATCCTTGTTCGAGCTTATTATCAAAAAACGAAGACTTGGAAATCTAGTTATTCTTGGGAGTCTCTTTTCTTTTACCACGAGGGGAAATTGGGCTCTTTTTGCCACAAAAATAACTATCACTTTAAGGAGTTACGTTGTAGTGCTCAGTGTCACATTTAATTGTGGATTTTCAAGAGGTGATGTACGTCTTATACTTGATGGTTGGTTGGTTGAAGAGTATAGAGTACTTAGAGATTCAAATGGGCATGAAGTCTCGACACCGCTCTTTGTTACATATGTGCAAGTTTAAGTAACGAGTTCGGGTTAGTTTACTTCAGGGTCAAATTCATCATATTGGGTTTTCTCCATCAGCTGTCATGACAAAGGGCCTACTGAATGATAATGGGGTGATTACATGTTTTGCCAAAGAGATGATGAAAAGAGAGAGATTTATGACGTCTGTTCACATCAGTTCAGGCCTCGTACTTCAACATTATGACGTATGAACACTACAGTTCATGCCTCGTGCTCTAAAGAAAAGAAATGTGTACGTTTCAGTGCGCATTATCTTCTGAAGAAGAGAAATCTTCTCATTAATGACAATTCTCATCAACATGCTTCATACTTTTTCCATGCGCTTCAGTCATCAAGTGAACCGGGCTTCCACTGATTGTTTTCTCATTCCACTTGCTCGATTATAATGAAGATGGCGACATCATGTGCTTATTTTGCGGGAGAGAAGTGTGAATAGAACATTCGGATGATTTTCACTTATTTAGTCAAGAATGGCATCTCCGTATGCAATTCTTGAGGGGGAGAAGAAGTGTGAATTTTTTGCATTGTTGATTGATATTTGAGAATATAAATGGTCATACGGCTCTAAACTCATGCAAGAACCGAGCTTCTTCTTATCGGGTCATCTTCACATGGAGTTTTTCTCTTCTAAGAGCCGTTGGTTGACATCTTCACTCGGATTGATGAGTTTATAGACAAAGTGTTTCCGGTTAATGCTTCACGTATACATCAACATGATGATTCCGAACAATCTATCTGTTCTTGTTTGATGTGATTGGTAGTTTGGTGTTACCATCTTGTGTGTTCGTTGCGGCCTGATTGCTGATTTCCTTGATGAACATCTTTCTGTTCTTGTTTGATTGGGAGGGATTTTAGTTAAGGGGATTTGCAAGATGTAAGTTAATTGGGATGCTTTTTGGTGGGACGCTTTTTGGTGTGAGTTGAAGATGTTAACTATCTATTCCCCAACTGCACAATCTTGAAGAAGGTCGAGTCTACAGTCTGTTCTACATTTTCTGCTACATGTTAGAAGACTAAAGACGAGTTGCATTTAAAGATCTAAAGACTTCTTCTTAATCTGGGCTTCTATCTAACAGATTGTCGGTTTAGGGGAGAGCACTAATTGGGAGAGAGTTATAAGTCAGATTCAATCCCCAATTAGACTTGCTCATATTCTTTAGCAGTGACTCCTCGAGACGTTGTTATTGACTATTTCTCGTATTGGACATTTGACACAAGTTGATTACTTCGGAGTTAATCATTTATCACTTATTTGAGATTGAAGTTGACTTTCACAAAGGCGTGTTCTTATTTGATAACTTGCTCGGGCTTAAGAATTTGAGTTGAAGACTTGGTTTATCTAGTTACCAACAGTCGAGGCGGATGGTTGAAGACCTGGTTAACTATCACTATTAGGAGTTACTTTGTCTTACTCAGTGTCACACGCATATGACGGTGTGGATAATCGCAAGAGGTGTTAATGTCTCATACTTTGTTTGGGTAGTGAGTACTTAGAGATTTGCTTGAAGCATAAATTCTCTACACCGCTCTTCCATCATTAGGTGCAAGCTTAAGATACAAATGTGGGGAAGTTGACTTCAGTTTCAAGTAGGGTATATCGGGTTTTCTTCTTCAGTGGTCACTTCAAATTGTCTACATATGGGTTGATAAAAATAGTTAGAGAGAGTCTTCAGCAAGTTGATTCTCACAAGTGTTCAAGTGTTCTTCTCAACAAATTTCTAGTATATGGGCTTATAATGATTTGTTGACTCTGAAGTGTCAAAACCAACAAGGGGGAAGGAGACAAGCATCTAAACGCAAGTAAACTTGATGAACTTAATACTTCTAAGAAATTGAAGACATCCCGGGAAGACAAATGTTATTACCGCAGAGAAACTCAAGGTTTGACTCATAGCGAGTAAACTTGATGAACTTAATTCTTCTAAGTGATTGAAGATATCCCGGGAAAACATTTGTCATGACCGCAGAGAAACTCAAGGTTTACTCATCAAGGCGTTTAGTGTTCCAATTCAAACTATGTGGGGGAAGAAATGTTAGAGAAGTTTCTGAAGATAAAAGAGGTACACAGGTACGACATATTCAGGGGAGATAAATGTGTAACATGAGGGAGGTGTTATCAGTTATTCTCTCGTTGGGAATGTGGTGTACTTCGGATTCTTGAGCTTCATACACGTTCATCAGGGAAGAAAAATGTGAACATGGGAAGGTGTTTTCATTCCCCTCATGATGTGTGTTCGGGAGAGTTCTTGAGCATTATACAAAGAAACTGACTGCTTCAATTCAACTACTTGGGGGAATTGTTCTCTTCACATTTTTTTTGGAATGGATTGCTTCAGACCTCAGTGAAAAAGAAATTTGAGAAGATTATTTAAGTGTGGGATGAAACGTTGCTAGTGTTCTATTGGATGATATAACCCCGAATGGAGAATCTCGATTATCGGTCTTAAAAGGAGCAGCGGGATTTATGATAATGGTGTAATTCTCTGTGCACCTGGCTAAGGCAAGCTTGAAAGAAAGCTTCGAATCTGCTCATCTAATGGATCTTCGGTTTGGGGGAAGCTGCCAGAGTCTCTTTCAGATGGTTCAATTTCTCTCAATTCAGGAGCCTCGAAAGCTTTGGTGGTGAATGTTTAAGAGATGACGAATTCTATTTTCTACGACGTGCTGCTCGATATCCTTATCTCGGTACTCGTATCATCATCTTCTTTAACTATATCATCTTCTCTATCTTTGTATATATTTATCAGAAAAAAAATACAAAAATATAAAACCAACAAAAACAAAATACAAAAATATAAAACCAGAAAAAGAAAATAGAAAAATATAAAATCTTCAAAAATCCATAAAAATTCAGAAAATTTGAAAAAGACCAAAAATATGTTTTCTCAAGACATGTCTTCTGGTATCGATAACATCTACGGTCTTAGAAATGTCATTCAATAATGGCACGGGACTTTAGATGAAGTTCGAGCAGGAGGTGTAAATATTTCTTTTTAAACATGTCTAAAAAATATGGCTTGCAGTTATTTCAGACTGTAACCCGGGCTTCAAAAAATGGCTTGCTATTATTTCTGATAGCAACCCGTTCTTCAAAGAAAGGAAAGTGCTACACTAAACCAATTTTCAAAATATTTCGTGCACTGATCCTAAAAACAAGACAAGGAAAGTATGTCGAGGGACTGCTGTTCCTACACAAATGTTTTTCCGTCTAAAATTCTTCAGAAAAATATTTGGTGTTTTCAAAAATGGTGGTAAATGAGTTGCTTTTAAAACAATCAGATTCAGAGTTTTTGTAAAAATTGAAAACTCAATCAATGACTTCAGCGCTTTTAAACTTTTCATAAAATGAGTCATGGATTGAGGGGGATAATGTTTTTTTCAAATCTACATCATCTAACGGGCTTTCTTAATTATCCTAATATGCTTAATTAAACATGATGTTAACCTATGTTGAAGGACTAGGTGCCTAGGATATGATTGCTAGGATTAGATGATTAGAGTTTGATGAACACATTATTCCTATACATTTATATGATCTGATTGATATGTTGCATTGACTTTTATTAGTCGATTGTTGTTTGGGTGATGTCGACCACCATATATTTGTATGTGTGTTCACTGTTAGTATGCAGGTATATTGGTATAAAAGAATGTTCCCGATCCGGATCCCACAATTGAAGATGATTGGATGCCGAAAGGAAAGGGTAACTATATCTTGGGTTGACAAATGAAGAAACGGAGCTTAATTGGACTTCTATGGAGAGTTGGCATAAATGCAACGTAAGAGGTCTCACTACATCAGCAGATGGTTTTCTTCTAAGTGATTGAAGAAACGGAGCTTAATTTGACCTCAGTTGGCATTCAAAATGCAACGTAAGAAGAAGTCTCACTGCATCAGCAGACGGTTTTTCTTCCAAGCCCTACAGCAACAACATAAGCTTCTCAACCACCTAACATATCTTTGTGCAGGATAATAGTGATGATACCATTTTTTTTAATACAATTTTCAAATAACATTGTTTTGAAAAATGGAAAAATATTGGTTTTGAAAATATATTGGACTTTATTTTTGAAAAATCACCGGACTTCATTTTATCAAAACCTATGTCACTCAATCATTGACCACTGTCATCGATTGAGGGGGAGAGTGATTTAAAATAAAATCTTTTCAAACGATATTTTCTTCATAAAAAGTCCGTTTGTACAATAATAAGTGGTGATCTAAAGATTTAATGTTATGTCATGGTATGATTTTCTTTAAAACTCAAAGATCTGTCAAAATAAAAAAATTTCTGTTCTTGTTTGATTGTGAAATTGTTTTATTTTACCTAAAGGTCTCTTAAAAATTATCATACCTGACACTAACAATCTTTTAATGTCTAAATCTGTTCCACTATCAGAATTAAACTAATCTGAACACTGTTTTCTCCCATGTTTTCTAAACCTAGTTAAATCACTTGGGATCCAAAATCTCAAAGGATTTGATATTTTTTATCGGGGGAGAAAATGTGATTTAAATATGAAATCTGATAAAAGATGATCATTTTGATTCAATTGTGCAGGCTGCTCTCTCATATGTGCTAAACGCTTACGAATGTCGAAGCACATTGTGAGGGGGAGCACTTCAAAAGAAAATAAACTATCGAGGTACAAAAGATTTTATGTTTTAACATAAAGTACCTTGATTGAGTTTTCAAATGGAGTTTCAAATGGTTTCTAAATGGTTGTGTGATCATGAAAGTTCTTTCAAAAGACCTCTTGCCTCTATGTGATAAAATGATTTCAAATATCCTATGCACATATTGAGGGGGAGAATTTTACCAAGAAAATCAAATGGCTTTTTCGTACGAAATTGTGATCAAGAATTTGTTTCAAAGAACTCTTGCCTCCATGTGCTAAACAATTTCAAATCATATGCACATGTTGAGGGGGAGCATTTCTAAATGATCAAAACTATTAAGGTACAAAATGCTTTGATCTCGTATCACAAGTACCTTGATTGTTTTTCCAAATGATTTTTTCAATTGGTTTCAAGGAAGAATGAACTGTACCTAAAGACTGACCATTTTACTTTATGTATGGAGTTATAAGGATGGTGAGGTTAGGTATTCGTTCCTACGATCCCGCTAGAACCGGAGGGATCTACCCAGGGACAATCCACTAGAAAGTGTAGAGTCCTTAGGTATGATGAAAAAGGAGAAAAGTGAGATATGGGAAGAGTGCGGACTGAGATAGAGCTAGTACTGGAATAAACCCAACAAGGTTCTAGTTATGAAGTCTCGGTAAGCACTGAAGGGGTTGAAGAATGAAAAAGAAATGAAATGAGAAAATGGTGAAAAGAAATAGCCCTCCAATAATTCAACCTTAGGGCAGAAACCGGGTTCAATACATATGCTACTGGTTGTTACCAAGGTAACACTGGTATTGAAGACAAGACGTCATGGACCCAGTGAAGCACTGCACTACAACTTCCCAAACTACTCAAGTTCCTCTTGAAAGGGCTTGTTTCATTCTCACGGGGAACCGACATTATCTATCGACTTTCTCTTAGAGATTGTTGATATTGAAGAAGGAGACCCTCTCCCTAGTCTCCGGCAGAGGAACCAAATATGCACGATTGAGTCTAGAGCCAAGAGATCATCCACAATATCTCATTAGGACACTATATTAATGAAGACTTGCTGTTTCACACAATGTGGAAAGTAAATATATATTGAGAGTCCTACGCATTATCCTTGTGGTATTGCCAGAACATCTGAGTGATATGTAAAAATATTCACGATGAAGATGGAAATCCTTCTAGAGCCAACATCAAACGAGCTCTTGGTGGGTGACATGTGAGATTTTGCAAAAGATCAAGCTTGTGACAACTGGATAGAAACAATGGGGAGATTCACTCGTGAATCAACCTTGGTCCAGGAATGGAATTGACGAATACTTTTGGAAAAACCGTTCGATGTGCAAATCTTCTTTTCTCTAGCACGTCGAATGTGTATTCATTTTCAAACACAAAAAGTATTTTGATTGAAAATTGATCTTTCTCACAAAACCTTCGTCGTATTGCAAAACTCTTTCTTCAAGCAATACGCGATTGTTTTTCAAATCATTTTTCATCAATCAGTGAATCTCAATTTGCTGGTTCACTCACTCCGTGTTGTCTTCTTTGAGATGTTCCGATTTGAGAACGGCTAGAACGCAACATGAAACCTTGTCAAGGAGATTCTTAGGAATCCTACCGATCACAAAAGTACTTGTACTGATCAACGGGGAACCGTGGGCCGTGTACCTCAATTCAACGAAAGTGGTCAAAGACACTTTTGTGTGTTTTATTGCTAACTGTTGTTTGCAGGTACATTTGGACGATTGCAGCTGATCATAATTGAGGAGTCAATCCAAAGCCGCATGCTCACAAAGATCCACACTTATTTGAAGAAATCATGACTGGTGCATATCTACATAACCTGGCTCTGATATGTTCATACTATGCTTCGCTTCGCTGCGCAAATATCATGAACCAGTAAGGCTTCCGCTACTCTGACGGAAAGATGTCATGATTCAAAAGTGTGAGCATGTCGGTCCGAAAGTTACAACTTCACATGATGGCAACACAATAAAGGGTGATCCGAGATTTACCGGGTGATGATCTCAAAGAAAGCTCAAAGATCATCAAAGATGTGGATCAGTTAAAGGCCTCCACTAAAAGTACAAATCGATGCGGACTTTGAAGAATCGCTACAAAATCACAAAGATTGCGGAAATTGAAGAATTGAAGTCTACGAGCTCAAGAACGAAGTCAAGAATAGAATGCTAGGATTCGAAATGTAAAATATGGGGTGACCTCCCTTAGGGGGAGATTGTTAGGAATTAGAAAATTCCATGTTAAAGTATCGGTCACCCCAATTATGATCTAGCATAAGTTAGCTCGTAGACGTGTCGTTATTTTCGTTGTTTAGTAGTTTATTAGTTATTTAGTAGCGTAGTTTAGCGTAGTGTAACACCGTGGAGGAAGGACGGGTCTTTACCCACTGTATACCTGATCCACAGGCCGATAGGAGGTCGTTGAGTCTGTAACTATAAATACCCCTTCCATCCATGGAAGGGGTGGTGCTTCTCATTCAATCTAATATTCACTTTGTGTAAACCTCTAGCAAGAACACCCTCTCTCTCTACTTTCTCTCTCTAAAATGGAAAACATGTATTTTGATCATCCAAGATCACCCGAATCATCAACACAATAAATATTAAGATCCTACAATTTTATACAAAAACATAAACTAAATCTTTTATAAAAAAAATTAGCTTGAAGAAAAGGCATACACATTTTCAGAATTAATGTAATTCTAAATGCTATTAAATGGCCCTAAGCATTTATTTTTATGGTACATAAAACCCCCAAATTTAAAGTTTATTACAAAAATGTCATCCATCTAGTATTAATATCATCTAATCTCAATTAGTTGATCTAATGGTCCAAATTAGTTCTTATTTTTACAATTTTAAATTATCTCTCACATTATATATATATATATATATATATATATATATATATATATATATATATATATATGTATATATATATATGTAGGGAATGGATCGGGTGCGGATTAGATTTTAAGTAAGGATGGTGCATGATAATATCACAACAAATATCTAAAAAATAATAATTCAAAAAGACCAAAAAATTAAAAAAAAAAAAAAAAAAAAAGGACAACAATTTATTAAGAAACGCTGAAAAATTCAAATTCAAAAAAACATTTTCATGTCAAAAGGTATAATGATATTATGAATTTTGTTAATATCACCGTAATTATCAAGTTTTCTTAATATCAGCCTAACTAGCTAAATAGTAGTTTCACTAAAGCTAGCAAAGAGTTTCACTAATGCTAGCAGTAGTAACTAAACTAGCAGTGATATTAAGTTTTTTTCTAATATCAAAGTAAATTTTTAAGTAAAATTGTTAATATCACGTTATTTTTACATGTTTTCTTAATATCAAAGTTAATTTTTTTAATATCACCGTAACTTTTCTTAATATCGTAATAAAAAAGGCAGTGATATCAAGTAAAATTGTTAATATCACAGTAGGACTCATAATATCGTTAATATCACGGTAGGAATCATAATCAAAAAAACAAAAAGTGCTCATAAAAATCTGAAAAAATAAAAAAATGTAAGAAGATAGGAATAGTAAGGATCGCTCAAAATTAAAAAAATCGTTTACATAATCAATTGGTACCGTGAAGGTTAGCGCAGATCTTGATTTTTTTACAAAAAGTCAAGATCGACCTGAAATGGGCTACTGCCCAGATCAATCCAAGACGTCCGCACGAATTAAAAAAATCCAAGACTTGATCCTCACTATATATACATATATATATATATATATATATATATATATATATATATATATATATATATATATATATATATATATATATATATATATATATATATATATTTATAGTGTAATGTTATTTTCAGAACCAAATATATTGCGAGAACTGCGAGAACCGATCTAAGCCATTAGATATTTGATCAATGGCTAATATGGTTTGTGACATTTTTGTAAATTAAATAACTATTAGAGAATGTTTAATAAATTAACTAAGGGTAAAAAAGGCATTTCATTTTAGCCTCTAATTGTAACTGTCCCACGATATATGAGGCTTAGATGGATCAATTCAAAATGAATAACCTAATATTATATTATCATACATCATACTAGTTATAATACCCGTGCACGCACGGGGTTTAGACATAAAATTGTAAATAAATATTAATTTTACAAATGCTATTTTAAACTATATTGTCTCTTAAACTTACACATATCATATTTATTTTATTGTCTAATTTTGTTCAAACTTACAATACACTTTAACTAATGGGCCCGATAATGCTACTACTTCACCGAGTCTTTTACTCTTTTTAGTAAAGTATCAGTCTCATATATATTTAAGTAAGCCCAAAATTGAAATGGTGGTCATCGGTTTTAAAACCTTAGGTGTAACCTAAGAACTTCTGAAACTCAAAAACCTGGAGTTTATATTTGAAGTATCGATGACCTAATTTTCATAGGCAAACACCTATCATCTATAGATTGTGACTTCACATTCCTAATCATGAATCCGGTCACCGGTTTAGATACTCCATCGAAGGGATTGCAACCAGGAACCGGTTTAACACCTTTAGCTACCAACACAGGCGAACCATATGGTATATTTCGACATGTATAGCTAGATTTAATCGTCCCCAATGGTTCCACCAGCATAAGTTGCATCTTCCTTGATGGATGCTTAAGGCAATACATCGTCCTATAGAAAATAAAAGAAAAATATGTCAAACGCTAAAAAATGTTTACCGAAAGCATAGAAAAACCATAATGGATAGACAGGTTAGGACCATGGCACTTTATATTGGTCCCCTTTGGTTGGTCAACCATTTAGTTCTTTAAATTATGGTTCTTACACATAAGCATGTCAATGATTTTCTGTACTAAGAGATATGGAGGCAATGAGCAGAGAACCATGTGACTAAATTAATCACCAACCCATCAATTCTTCAAATTTGCACTTAAGTTCGCCAAAGTGCAACAAAGCCTCACGATGTCAAAAACTTAAACTAAAAAAGTCCCGTGTATGAATATTTCCTATATAATAACAGAATTAAGAGAAGCGACAAATATGATTTGACTAATGAACTTATAAGCAGTCCCCAATTAACAAAATCATTGTTTTTTCATAATACATGAAACAACATAAACCACTAAGTAGGAAAGTACTTCAATTATTAATACCTTTAGCATCAATTCTTCGAATTTGCACTTAAGTCCAAAGAATTCACAATCAACTCAATAGACTTCACCTCTTCAAAAAAACTCCGAATGCATAACCAACAAAGAAAAATGTTGATCAATCACCAACCCAAAACACTTGGTAACATTTTCAAGTGACAGAAGAGACTCGACAGCTTTCACCCCATTCAAACCCAAACCTTTAGAACTTACACACGCTTGCGGATACTTCTTATACTTGACCAACCACTTCTTCAAATACCTTACAAAACCCATAATCTCCACACCATTTAACTTCCCAATACACGCCGGAAATATCACATCATCAACATTCGATGACGATACCAAATAACGAAAAAAAATTTCCCTGCTCGTAAACTCATCATAACCCATCATCAACACAACCGCAACATCCTTAACCAAACTCATCTTCTTCTCACCTAAACTCTTATCACTACACATCTCAATAACCGAAACCGTTTCTACATGTGTTCAGATAGATTTTTCCTACAAAAAGAGTTCACGGAAACATATTAATTGAAAAGGAACTACATTAAATAGTAACCAACTTTAGTCTCCTTTATATTTTTCGTAGCTCTGAAATGCATGGCCACAATAGTGAACCATCATTAGGGTGCTGACATGTGAAACTATTACCGTCACAACTGTTGTCATCAAATGCTGAATTCATGCCAAAGCTTTCATGCTTCATAGTAGGTAACGTATATGTTCTAGTAGCAGGAGATTTCTATAAAAAAAACAAAGATTAGTTCATACTCTAGCATTTCAATTTCCAAGAATCGCAGATTCTGAATATCGTTGCAGAATGTATTATAAAGCTCTAAAGTTATACTCTAACTTATATATGAAGTATCTACATACAAAAAAATAATTAAAAACTAAGGACATGTCACATTGCACAAAGTTGAACTTCTAAACATCATACTTTGTTGTGTATTAATACACATGTTGGTTTATAATCAAAGTTATGTAATACTTATCGATATATCTGCTGTGTTCAATAGTCACAGATGTTTACGGTGTAATTCAGTGTTACCATAAGCTTGGCCTACAGTGCAATGACTTAGCTCCTATCTATGGTAAACAATAGCTGTGTCAAATAGCTTCTATCTATATGTATTGAACTAATTTGCAATTAAAATTTACTAATTTTTCAATCATCAAAAAGCCTAATTATCATACCTCATAATATAAAAGCTGAAAATAATTTAATGACTACAATTCAGTGCTTAGATGACACTAATTTACCAACTCGTAAACAATGGATTGCCTTTATAACTTCAACAAAAGCTCATCCAAACACTCCCTTAGATTGACACATCTGATTATCGTTTCAATACAACAATAAGCTAGGTATATGACAAAGTTGGAAACATTTCTCAGGACCTTCATAAATCAAAAGCACATTACTCTTGGTTTTATAATTAGATAGATACATTCATCGTCAAATTTGAATCTTGTAGACTTCCTCCAAGTTGATTCAATGGCTGGATGAGGTACTTATAGGCAAGAAACTATCAATAGTTTGCACTCCTGATGAGAATAAATATTGGAGTATAACTTCTTTACTATACCATTCTTGTCTTGTCAACATGTTATAAATGACATTGCAATATGTATGACAGAAAGTAATGCGCCTGTCCAAAACAAACTCAATGAGAAACATTTATGAATTACATATTGTAGATACCATCACATGAATCAAAACACATAAATATATACGTTGCTTGAAAAGCACACGACACATCATAGACTTCCAATTATATAGCAAAAAGAACACATGGGCTGCAGCTACTCAAATAAAAACAATTCATGGTCTCATGGATTGCAACTAATCAGCTATCTTCATAAATAAATGTGTCTAATTTAGAAGTCTTATTCACAATTTTTGAAACAACTAAGCGGTTTCCTACATAACAGCATATGGACCTCATTTTTGTTAAATGAAAAGATTCTTGCATTTGTGTTTCTTATAGATACATTAAGATTATTCAAATCAAGACAAATACATAAATGACCAAATATGATAGTTTGTGAAAATAAATTTAAAGACTTATTGCGAATAGAAGTAAAACTTTCTCAAAATGTGTTACAGACTTACAGTAAAAAAAATAATAATAAAAATAAAAAAATAAATAAAAAAATCCAAACAGCCCCGTAGTGATCCAGTAGATGATTACTTGTGCTCAAACAGGTAAGAATCTAACTTTTAGAAAAATGTTAACATCCCCAACTAAACTGATAAGTAATAATAATCTGTCTACTTAAAGAACATTTTTTCTCTTACAGTGAAATAAACAAATAACTTGTTCAAAAAATCAAATCCATGTAGCCCCTCATACCAAATTTCTTATAGCAATTATTAAACCCAAAATATACTATAATAATGCCTACTGTTTTGTACATGAATGGTTATGAAAATCCAATCTACATATGAGGCACTTACGTATTCCAAGAATATCATCAAGAAGTCTGTTATTTGTTACCCCACGTGATTTATGATCACCGTAATTTGACAAAGGCTTGATCCTAGTGTTGGATATGTGATGGAAAAGAACTAAATCGCTGTTTCAATTGGTCACTGTGATGTTTCAGAATTGATTTTTTGTTCGTCCAATCGTTTTATTTTCTCGCAAAATAGACACATTGATTTTTATACGCAATTTGTTTGTAAAACGAATTCAAGCATTGTTTGACTATTTGGATTCAATTTTGACTTTTTTTTAACCAATCATATCGTACGATTTTGCTTACGTGTCAAAATAAAGCAATTTGGTTGGTCCAATTTTTTTTCCAATAAGAATGAATTTGCAAAATCACTCCGAAATGATGTAATTCTTTTATTATATAAAAGATTCTTTATTTGCCGTCATCTTCAAATAAGATGTTTGCCGTCATATAACCGAACTGGGCTATTATTAGTCTCTAACAAAGGTAATATTATTCTTTCATTTTCTTTATTCGGCTACACGAATCGAAACGCTAGCCTATTTGGGCAAAGCTAAAATAATATCATTTGTAGACTGGCATGGTGATTAACTTCTATGACTTATTTTAACTGTTCATACGTAACCGTTTTAGGTGTTTTGATTTTCATTATGGAACAAAGTATCTAAATATTTAATACTTTATCACTTTGCCAAAACCTGTAACTTTCAAATGTGAGAACCATGACTTTGTAGCATTATAAATTGTATAAGATACATGACGTCTCAAATCATGTTTAATTTAGATACTTGAATGATAAACTCATGTTGCTATAAAGTTATTATCATTTTAAACAACATATTTAAATTCGAACATGATGGAGTTTTTATTCTCGAACATCAGCCACGGAAGTCATATATTAGTAACTGTTGGTACAAGTTAAAAGTTGCTTCGCCAATCTCTTTTTAAGTGTTCAAATTATCTTAAGAGGTTGTATATTTGGCCTATAAAGAAAAAAGTATGATACTTAAGTGGCCTTCACATACATCAACTCTATTTTAAAGTTAAAATTTTCTAGGAGGTAGTATGCGTTAAGATATACTTTGGGTGAATTTCAACTTGCTTCATCGCTTTTGAATTGACCCGTTTGAGACACAAAGTAAATCGACTATAGACATTAGTTTTTTATGATTATTGTGAGTGATATGCTTGATGATTGTACTAATCTAGATACACACACCAATTTTGACATTGGCCACTGATGTCAACATGGAAGAGTTCGTTATGACTTCAGATGAGTTCTCAGGGGTTGACATTAAGGCTATATGTACTGTTGGTTTACATGCTTTAAGAGAACGCCAAATGAATGTTAGTTAATATCTCTATTTATGCTTGACCGAGAACAATACTTATTCAGGTACTACAAAAAAATTTATAACTTAAAGCTGTTGAGTTTATGAGATATAAAATACAATAAAACATAAAGACATCAAGAGTACACAGCGGAAGACTTAAGATCATAACAAATAAATTAATTAACTGAAAGTATGCGTAACGTACCTCTTGCGAATGTCAAATCCCTCGAGCAAAGCAAAACAACCCTCGAGCAAAGCAAAACAAAGAAGTACTTATTGGTGTAAGAATAATGTCTTACAACCACGTTCTTGTACACACGAATTAACCAACGAATCAAGCGATTGCTAGATCTAACACAAGTCCTCGTTTAAGAAAAAACGAAACCGAACTCCCTTACAAATGGGGTGCTCGGCCGATTGTAGGACAAGAGAGATGAGAGGAGAGTTCTAGGGTTAATTCAATGCACAAGTGTGTGAAACCCTAGAACCTAACCCTCCTTATATACTAGTAGGTAAACTTAGGGAACAAGTTAGAGAATTAGGCCTTGGAGAGGCCCTATGGCCGGCCACAATAGAAAGCCCAAAGCCAAACCCATAACTTTTCCAAGTTTTCCATTTCTAGTCCTTTCTCTTTTCATTTAACCGGTCGTTAGTCATTTTTCCGTTAAATACTTAACGATCGTTAACCGGACTTAATGTGCAATAATTAATCGTAAACATAAACATTAATTATTAACTTTAATTCTCATTCGCTAATGTGTGCAATCCCGTGGTCACGAGTTCGAATCCGGACATTCACATGTTTGTAAATATATACATTTCCAACTGCTCCCACTTGGATATGTTTACAAAACGTGAAATGACATTGGTTAGCGTCTAGCAACACGCCAATGCCCCGGTACAACTCGTGTATGGTTTTCTGGAGAAAAACCAAATTTGATGATTCATCATCATATTCATCCTTTTGTTTCTAATACCATGTTAATAAGAATATGGATCTTACTCATTTCTTAATTAACTATTCTGTTTCTCGCTTTATATGATTGATTAAGATTACCAATTCTTAAGACCTTGGGTATGGCCATACAAACATCTTAACAATCCTACGAGGGGCCCAGTAGTATTATACTTCAAAATAAATTTGAAGGAAACAAATCCCATTTTGACTACAAGCAGGATTCATAAATTTCGCAACACTTCCGAAAACAACCCTTATAACTACCAGTTACGTGTAGCGTTAGATTGCTTCACAAAATGCACTACATCCATGACATATCTCTTGTATCTCAAGTCAGAGGATAAATATTCATGATATACTTAATGACAAAGATCCATAAAGTATTATCATGCGGGTGGGATAAGTCTTATACTCAATACATTGAATATCATCTTAAATTAGTCATGCTACGCATCAATATACTTTCAAGTATATTCTAACTAATACTCCGATTTGTCTTAATTCAATATCATTCCCATGTTATTGATCGACAACGGACTATTTAGAATAACTTAAGTTATTCAAGGATTTAAACATGCAAATACAGGACACAATATTATAAATGAAATTAAACGTATACCGTACTTTAATTCATTATAAATAATAATTGTTTAACATCCTTTATCCAAATACTAAATAGATCAATACATGATAATACTAGTTAATGAATTTTGCCACAAGTCATGAAAATCATACTTGTTGACAAGGCATAATTTCAATTAACTTTGATCTACAGGAATTTTGAGAATACTTATTTCAAGAATTCAATAAGTGAATTTCTTGTATATGTTTACACATATCTTGATATTGTCATATCATTCCATAAGGTGCGTGATAACCTGAACCACCCTTTTATGACAATTATCTTTTAAAACTTTAAAGTTTTAAAGTATTCTTTATTCTTTAATGTATAATGCAACTATGCTCTTAGTTGAGCATAACTAGTCAACATGGTCATCATCAAGGATACCGTGACTAGATATGAGTGTCATCTCAATTATACTAGCATCATTGTGTACAACAATATGCTCTTTAAATATCCGTAAACTTTTGAACAGTTATAGTGTAATGTCGGTGCCTACCAAAACTCAAGTTTGTTGGCAATGACAATTATGAAACAATTGTCATATAATCATCCATAGAATCTAGGAGCATCTCCAGATTGTGGAATGTGATTCTAAATCCAAACATATTCCTTTAAAATATTTATTACACTAACAACTTTCAATGTTGTCAAATCCTCTTGTAATCAAGCATGACACAACAATCTTACAACATGATGTACATGATGAATCTTTAAGCCAGACTTTAAGATCTCATTATATATCCATCATGTTCTATTAGACTCATTTATTTTACCGCATATGTTTATAGTAATAAACATATATTCCAAGGTTGTATGTCATATTTCCAAATCTTACAAACGAAGTTTCATTCCCAACTAAAACTTAATTTAGGTGGAATGTAGTTGCCCATACAACATATAAGATTTACGAAAATAATACTCCCACTAGCTTTCAGGAATACTTATGAGCTTATCTTATTTTAATCATTAAATCAAACATGGATTTAATATTAAACATAAGAATCATCTCCTAGATGCATGCATATATCCATTCATGGATTCTTGCTGTCTGTACATATTCAAAGATTATTTGAATTCATAAAAACTCCTTTGCATTACTTATCGTCCTCGCAAAAGTAATTCCAGAACAAATATTTTTGATATTCATTGTCAATGTTTCATATCAATGAAACTAAGTATGACAATTATAATCTTGATACTTCTATTTAATGTATCTAGAAAAGAATATTCAATCATAGTTAATTGCTTAAGTATGATTGATATTATTATCACTAGACATACATTAAATACATGTACAATATTGTCCATATGATTTCTACACAAAGATTTAAACCACTATGGTTTCCATCCTTTGAAGAAACTCATTTTCATTTATTAAGATAAATCAAGTATCTAAAGTTGATTATCTTTATGGACAGCATCTCTACATTCATAGTATGATTGATTTTCCACAATTTTATCATTATGATTAACAGGCTTACCATGATCCTGTAACTCATATTCCTCAGCATATTAAATATCTGAGATATCCTTACGGATCTATGAATGACAATTCCATCATATTAAGGTCTATCATTTTCATGTTTAGTCTCATCATGATATTTGCTAGTGCATTTTAGAAGATTATGTATTTTGTAATTCAATCTTTCAAGATCTAAACAAAACTCCCACTTGCCTTTAAAAATTTAAAGATTACCTTTAAATAGTTTAGCAAGTAGAGCAACAATACATTGTTCTCTTTTGGGATATTACAAAAACATTGACAGTTCCTAACATTAGTTTGTTACAACTCACTCTATAAGTAGTTTAACAAATTCTGAACTTCATTTATAAGACTTAATGTGATTCATCACATTCCATAAACAAATGGTGTCTTATTAATCTTCTAGGTTGGAGTCTTATTGAGTATATTCAATCTATACTCAATCTACTAACCTTGATAACTTTTGGAAGAAACTATAGTTATCTTGAATCAAACAATGCCAATAGATTTTGATTCTTCTAACTGAACATACCATAAAACTATGGTATTTCCTTAGAATTAATATTGTAAGATTAATCTAACAATATTTAAGATAATCATCTACTCTTTGGTTTATCATATTTACCAACAAAGTAAAACTTAATGGTACAATAGAATTACCAAGTCAATTGCATGTATTATAACACAAGTATTCTTGACCAAGTCAAAAGATATAACAGTTATAATCTCACTATACGTTATAAGTCTTTGATCAACTCATTGACTTCATGCATATGTCTTAAAACATAGCAAGTTAACGTCTTACTTTATATTCTAAGTCTTGTATTAAAAGACTTCATGTTTGTGACTTTACAAAATCATAAACATTTATAATTAAAGTAATTATGAACACCACCTCGGGGTTCAATTCATATTTCAAGTTAATATTTACTACATATATTTAAGTCATTCAACGAATACTCAAATTTAAGGTAGTATTAGATTACTTCATTTAATTATGTCATTCCATGAAATGTTCCATGTAAGAAACTGCAAAATCATCCATGCTCGTTCTCACGGCACGTGGATGTTTTACCTTGGGCTACAATCTAGTTCACGTTCTCACGTAACATAAATTGTAACTACAAGTGTTTCTTAAATATTGAATGACATAAATATTTAAAATAAAGTAGTCTTTGTTATCATCTTGACACATGTTCTTAATAGGGCAATCATACATATATAAATGTATACTTCCTATTAGAACGTTATTCTCTTACTTTACAGTCAAGAGAATCCTTTTAAATCATATTAATATGTGTTGTACCTTGCACACAATAAGATTTCTCCCACTTGTGCATGGAACAACATCATGTAGCATATAAACAACACGATACACGTTCGTTTATTTGATTAATATGATTTGTGTCATAGATATAACAAGTAGATGTAGAACTATATTTTTTTTTAGTAAGGAAACGCATTACCGACTATCCTTAAAAACATAAGTGTCTACAATTGGAAAGTAATTATCTTTGAAGATAATCTAGGTTACTACACAGAAATAAGGCTTGTAGCTCCCACTGAATTAGAAATCATTAAAACAACTTCTTATTCAATAATGCAACACAAATGCTCCCACTGGATCTGACAACATTGTAAGTGTTGCATAACCAGTGAAAACAACTTGCTTGCTTTTACTTTCCTACACCTTTGAAGAACCATACGTAATCATTACTAAGGTACTAAAAGGTGTATTCTACTATATGAATGATAGGTTATCCATCAATGTTATTAACTCGAAAAATTGGGTATGCAATTTCTTCCTCAATAGGCCTACCATCCCCATACTGGTATGTAGTACCTTTAAAGGCTAAAGCAAAACAACTAGATAAAAATATGCTAGTTTGCCTTTTACCAATTTTTGCGGTAATTAGTCTAGCTTCTAATCTAGTAACTCATATACATGTTTTTCAGTTAACCAACATTCATGTTGTTACAAAGGATTCATTCACCAAATGAGGGTAATGAAATCTTTATGGAAAATAAGTTGTGCAATTCATTGCTAAGAGTTACATTAGAATTTAGACAATTCAAATGTTCCTATTATACCTTTCTCATTCATGAAAAGGAATAGGATTGAGTCTCATGTTTCTCTCATGGAAAAGAGACTTCGTTTGTCTTATCAAGAATTATTCTCGATCAAACATTTGTTTGAATGCTAGAATGGATCAATTTACTAATCAAAGACTAAACCACGTTTACGGTTAAATGTTGCATTTATACATTCAAAAGAATTACAAAATTCAATTTTAGTATTTTCGATAATTAACCTTTTCAATAAACAATTAAATACCCAAGGTTCATATTCATATAACCAATTAATTATTATTGAAAACTAGGATCCAAATTGTCATAATTTCATCACGTCAGTTGATCTGCTAGTAATGAACCTTATACAAAATGGTAGAGCATTTGCTCAATTGCCAATTTCAATTGCAATTCCTAGATTTATGAGATTTACATATAGCCAATATCAATCGCCATGTAAACATGTTTTATCCCATCTTATGCCTTGAGTTGCCAATTCTCACTGCCTAACTCAATTAAGTTGTCCAACTTAAGAAACTGCAAAATCGTCCATGCCCGTTCTCACGACACGTGAACATTTTACCCTTTGATTAAGATCTAAGTCACGTTCTCACGCAAATAGAAAGTAATCTTAGGTGTTTCCGTTTCGTTGGATGGCATATAACTTAAATTAAAGGGTAATAGTTTTGATGTTAAATCAAATATGTACAAAGATGTCATGCATTCATCTTTGTAGCATAGTTTTATTAAAACATTTATATCTTGTTTTAATGTATAAGCTTTTCATCATCAAACTTTAATTGAGGTATTGGGTTCACCAATCAAGGAATTTAGTGTTAATTATCATCCATTATACCGTACTTTTGCATAAGTGTAAACACTTAGTGTTTCAGATAATTACCACCGAAGTGGAGCATGGAATTAAAACTAATTCGCCCTTAAGATGAGCTTGCACATTTAATGGCTTACTAAGTAGCTCCCTTCGAACTTACAGGGGGAGGACTGTGCACGCGCTAAAGCACAACCTTAGACATCCTTTCAGTGTGACTTTGCGCACTTCTTTAAACCCCTTTTATTAGTTCATTCTCATGGGTGAGCCGTTCAGACCATTTGTACCAAAGTCATCAATCAATTAAACGATTATGATTACTAGTCTTAAAATACATGTTTCACCATTGTTTAGGTCAGTTTATTTTTCTTGTAAAATACCCTTGTTACACATAACAAACAAGCAAGTATTTATAAAAATAAACAAATAAACAATGAATGCATAACAAATAAAAGTCATGCATATCAAATAGCCACATGCAAACGGTTTGATAAATCCTATTAATAACCAATTCTAGATTTGATAATATGCATATATTTAATTAAGACTTTCACCCGTTTTCATCTATGTACAAGGTGAACCTCATGCATCGATTCATCGACAAGCAAGTCAAAATTAAATACATACCACATAGCACATAATTGATTAAATTAATAATTATTGAGGTCTTCCCCAATTTTAGATCTATAAAAAATTAGTGTATATCACTTAAACATGAAAGACATACAATAAAGCAAATCCATGATAAAACATGCAGATAATTATCATGGATATAAAATTACACTTAACAATTAATGCAATTAATCAAAGTTACGCATATACACATAAAGTTGCATGCATCTTAGGGTTTCTAATCCAATTAAAACAATAGTTTACAAAACCCTAATTAGGGCACCAAAAATAAACGCAAAATTAGGGTTTAGGTTTTGCAAACCCTAGATCTAAGAATACAAATAATAACACATTCATGTTTATTTTAATTATGTGTTTCAGTAATTAATTACTTGTTATACAAGGCTCGTGATGCCACTGTTGAGTTTATGATATATAAAATACAATAAAACATAAGACATCAAGAGTACCACGGAAGACTTAAGATCATAACAAATAAATTAATTAACTGAAAGTATGCGTAACGTACCTCTTGCGAATGTCAAATCCCTCGAGCAAAGCAAAACAAAGAAGTACTTATTGGTGTAAGAATAATGTCTTACAACCACGTTCTTGTACACACGAATTAACCAACGAATCAAGCGATTGCTAGATCTAACACAAGTCCTCGTTTAAGAAAAACGAAACCGAACTCCCTTACAAATGGGGTGCTCGGCCGATTGTAGGACAAGAGAGATGAGAGGAGAGTTCTAGGGTTAATTCAATGCACAAGTGTGTGAAACCCTAGAACCTAACCCTCCTTATATACTAGTAGGTAAACTTAGGGAACAAGTTAGAGAATTAGGCCTTGGAGAGGCCCTATGGCCGGCCACAATAGAAAGCCCAAAGCCAAACCCATAACTTTTCCAAGTTTTCCATTTCTAGTCCTTTCTCTTTTCATTTAACCGGTCGTTAGTCATTTTTCCATTAAATACTTAACGATCGTTAACCGGACTTAATGTGCAATAATTAATCGTAAACATAAACATTAATTATTAACTTTAATTCTCATTCGCTAATGTGTGCAATCCCGTGGTCACGAGTTCGAATCCGGACATTCACATGTTTGTAAATATATACATTTCCAACAAAAGCTTAGTTATTCATGTTGCTCACGTAGACATTTACATCTACTGACTGTAAATGGCATATAGCATGATGAACCACAACAAATGAAGGAAAATGGTAACCCAACTGATCCAGGGGCGGGCTATTCAATTTGACTGAGCATTTATATGTACCTACATTTCATGTTGGTTATTCGATTATAACTGATGCTCTTGATGCTTTATACGCGAAGGTCTAATTTTAATTTATTGATGTTAATTTGATAATGTGCGTAGATGTTATGGCTTCTCATAGTTGGGAAATGAATTACTGGATTTTTAGGTTAAGTTTAAGGGTGTTACGACGGTAAATGTTATTGGTGATAACAACCTTCTTACAATAAAAAAATATGTTAACAATAATTATAAGTCATGCCCGCCCATTGGGCGGGCTTTGAAAACTAATATATATATATATATATATATATATATATATATATATATATATATATATATATAAATATATATATATATACTAATTATGTAAACCCGTCCGATGGACGGGTATGACTTGTGGGTTTTATTTTTGGGATTTAGTGGAACAAATATATACTAAAAAGTAATTAAAAGTTAAATGAAACGGTTAAGATCTATACTTGATGTTACCATAATCTATAAAACGACGAAAAGCAGGTAAGTACTTTGATTTGTGATTTTTATTTTTAGGATTTAGTTGAACAAATATATAGTAAAAAGTTATTAAAAGTTAAATTAAACGGTTAAGAACTATAATTGATGTTACCATAATCTATAAAACGGCTAAAAAGAGGTAACTACTTTTTAACATTTTGTTCTAAACGATATTAATCATGAACATCTTTTACATTTGATAAATGTAGGAAAGAAGACCGAAATACACTTGTTTTCTTGGTTGGTGATTGGATTCAGGTGCAGGGTGTTTTGGATTTGAGCATTGGTGATAATATGCTATTTGATCTTGTGTGTAGCAACATAGCTTATGATGGTTCTTTCTCTTTCCATGTATCCAAGTTTGTTTGACTGTTTGATTATGTAGTACGTTGATATTGTTTTTTGTGTTTTGGCAAGTGGTTATATGTGTTTGTGACTTGCTAAGATGACTGGTAGTTATTTAGTGGGCTATGTATCCTTTTGTACTAATGTATATTTAGTGGGCTATGTTTCTTTTGTACTAATGTATAATGTATTTTGGGTGTATCAAATGTCACTTATGATTCATGGTTTTTGCATAATCTTATTATATAGTAAATGGTCATAGTTAAAAGTTAAATGAAATAATGGTCCTATGGTTTTTTTTATTCATGAATCAGTTATGCAAATGTGCATGAATAAAAGTTTATGTTATCTTGCATATGGCCAAGAGCCTTGAGGATGTCCATAATGTGAAAGCATTATGAATTTTTGTAATTAAGACTATCGTACAATATTTATGGTATTTCAACTTAAATAGTTAAGAGCAACGTCATGTAGATATTGAGGAATTTAATATCAAATGAGAACTAATGGTTCTTTATTAACAAATATAGAATAATGAGAAGTTCCTAAAGCGATGAATTGCAAAGTAATTGATCGGCGTTGTCATCAAATGAGAAATAAAGCTTCTTTATACACCACGTTTGTTGTTGAGTTTACGTATTTTCCATCTTCGTCACAACACAAAAAATTCAAACCCTTTTTGCTTTTAACTCTAGATACAGCGACGTAAAGTTGTCCATATGAGAATACTGGACGTTGTAGAAATATCCCAACCTGAGTCAATGTTTGGCCTTGACTTTTATTAATAGTCATTGCAAAACACAGGGCAACCGGGAATTGTCTCCTGTTTAATTTAAATATCATAGATTTCAAAGAAGAACAATTCTATGACATTCATGCTTGAACAAAAGTAACCTGGCTCCTAAAGATCATCACCAGATTCTTGTGTCCTATAGATCAAAAAAAGATTAACAAATGGTTAAAATTATAAATTATTTTGTGATGCTATAAAGTTAAAATACCATGGGACATGCAAAGTGTTTGTCATCCAACTTGGAATAACATCCAAGAGTCCCTACAACGTAAGCCTATTAGCATCAACCTTGAAAAAAAATTAATATATACATAACAACTTCACTTAGTCTCTTAAAAAGCATGGAAGAGTCTCATTTTGAGCACTTTGCCTTACTTCAATTCTAAATCCTACATACAACAAAATATAAAATAACAACTATTTAGGAAGGGGTTATTCAACTCACTAAAATAACATGTACTAACCTAATCTAAAAATAACTAATAGTCATATTCAAAGGGTGGTTTAGTGGTTTCATGTCCATGGATGAATTAACGGTTTTATATCTTCCAAATTGTATGCTTCACATTATACCTTTATTGGCTTAAAAGGACATAAATAAAATACAACCAGATATTATCATCTTGAGGTGAGTCAGTATCAAAAAGTAACTTGGCATATTGAAGAGATAAGTATGAAAAAGTAAGAAATATTGACTTTTGAGGCCAAACAACAAATTTCAATAAATCTTTGTAGAGCATGATCATGTTAGACATATACTTTAAAGTATTGGTAAGCTTATGCCTAAAGGCTTATGGGTCTTAAAAATTCCCCAATCCAATGGATTCTGCCTATTAGCTTTTTTATTTCCCAAAAAATGATATATATACCTTTTGGCTTAGGCTTAAGTAGTCATGTACAAAAAAACCCGAAACCAAAACTGAAACCGAAAAAAAAAAACGTAACCGAAACCGATCAACAAGCTAATAAGCACCTTCAAAGTTCTTATTAGCTTTACCAATATACAATAAGCTAATAAGCGCTTATATTAAGCTTAACCAAACACCCCCTAAGATTAGAAAGTTTTTCTTGTATTGGGATGTCAATAATGGTCATACTACTTGAACATTTAAAAGCTTGTGTTATTTGCCTATAATCCAATAAAGACCAGTCACCGGTATAAGCTTTAGTAATATCTGTCTTTGAGACCGCTCATCCAATTATAAGCAAATAACACCGGCTTATATCAATTAAAATAGAAAGACTCAAACTGGTATCCCATTGCATTCACTAACAAAAGGTGAAAAATTGAGCGTCATAATCAAGTCTACTGAAACCTCCAAATAAAGAATGATCAGAGTACTCTAGGTTGAAACACCAAAAGTGATCAAATTTATAATTATCGGGGATGCATAAACTCACATATGAAGAACTATTTACATTTGTTAATCCACAAGAATGTCATTTTTTCAGGGATGCAGATGCAGCAGATCAATACATTCATATAGATACTCTTCCAAATCAGTTTGTTCTTGGTATGTATCAGACTTTCAGTTACACTTTCCAAAATTTGCAAAAAAGTTCAATCAAGTCCAAACTACTTAAATTAGTTTGAAATGAGTCTGGACATAATTTTTTTTTCCAAAATTCAAAATACAAAACACAAAGGGAATATAGTATCAAACGCGACTCTTCTGATTCAAATATTAATTCCTTGACTTGACTTGTTCTTATTTCATACCTCTACCATTGTAGAAGTATGACCAAATCGAGAAATGTAAATTGCAGACCTAACATACACTGAGGATAAAACCTGCAACATGCACAACATACTCATTTGTCTAAATAGAAAAAGAGAACAACACTCGAGAGCTGCAGAACAAAAAGCCTAGGTATGCAAAATCCCCTAGTGTTGTCCCGAAGCGGTCATCAGATATATAAAATGATCGGGTAAACCGAACAACTTACCCCTAGACCCTATTTTCCTGAACCTTGTATGAACCTCTGAGTTAATTCTGGTTGGGTTACATCTGATGCCCCTAGTTTACTCCATTGTATCTGATTTCCACATTGATTTTTTAGAGATTTTAGTATATCTGATTATTCTTGGGCGTATTCCTTTGTTAATCATTGAGGTCAACTGAATATTTAAATGTAAAATGTATGTTAACCTCACATGTATATATATATTCTACTTTAAGAATAAAGAGGTTGCTATCAATGAACCAGTTGAGAGAGAAGGACAAATAAATATAAATAGCTAAAACCTCAAGATGCATCAGGTATTGTAGCACTTTCCAGAAAGACTTTTCAGATAAATATAGAGGTTTTCAGTACCGCGTGTGATTTAACTTTCACGAAAAATTGTGCTCACCTCAAGTTCTCCAATAGCTTGATCGTTAACTTCCCCATTAGGGAACCTATCGATTAGGAACTCCGTCATCATCATTTTTGACTGCAAAAAAACATGTTTAGTGTATGAATGTATGTATATCAGTGTGTACGAATTTAATTTAACAAACATTCAAACAGCAAGACCAACACGTATACCTTAATGTCCAGATATTTACCATAATGGAATCTTCAGCGCATGCGAACTCCAGAATAGGTAAGTACACGAGCTAACGTTTCTCCAATAATAGTGGATTGTAAATTACCTATATGCATTTCCTTGGCTATATTTCGAGGAAAAAAGACTATAATTGCTTTTTTAATAGGGAGTTTATGTGCCCATGTGTTTATACTATCCTCTATCATCTTAAAAATAAAAAAAAGTGACAGATATTGAAGTAGACAAGAATTAGGGTCAGAATTGTAATGTGCGTTTTAAAACACATGGAAAAGAAAATACCTCATCTATCCATGTCCTAGACAATTTAAACTTCAGAAACCCAAGACCACCTACGACGCATTTTTCCAGCACGCTAGCTTGTGAATAAAAAGCTATTGCATCTTTGACATCCTATAAAAAAAGAGTAAAAAAACTAAGCGGTATATATTTCAAAATTCATGAGATTTCACTCACAAGAAAATATTACCAGTCCAGCATGTTTTGGTCCATCGAAGTAAGAAAGGCTTCTTTTTTAGGCCATATTTTCAAGACGCTGGTGCTATTACCAAATGCAAATTTGTGAGTTAGTACTCATATCATTCAGAAGAAAGTAAAAGGGCATAAGTATGTATGAGAAGGAATCACTACTACAATCTCAGCTATCCAAGTAACATAGAAGGTTCATAATCTAAAGATATAAGTAACTCTTATAGCTACCTTATCATTTGTTTGTTCTGCTTTTTTTTCACTTTCTCATTAAGGAAAAGATATCTCTTTCACAGTAGTTGCAAAGTTTAGCTTTTCTCCTGAAAATTTCATGTAAGTCTTGTAAAATTAAAATTCCATATTGGAAACTAAAGTAGTTTTTTTAGTCGGCTAATTCGAATTTCGAAAAGGAAAGAAAATTTTAAAATAAGCCCACTTTGGTCAACTGGTAATGCACGATCAAACTTAAGAAAGCTTGTCTTTGCGTGAAATGTTCTCTTTCCTGAGACTTTGTTGCAAATGAGATGATGCATGATAAACCTTATTGCGTTATTTCCTGCATGAAAAGCTTTTAACAACACAATTTCTATGGAAAATATAATTTCAATTTTGGCCCATTTCCTATAAATGGGTTACTTTGGGTTTATAACGGGCTCAAATGGGTTGAAAGTCGTTCAAGGTGTATATAAAAGTAACTTGGCAGCCTCGTAAGTGACCTTAATATGAAAAGAGATTATTTTTTAAATTATGTGGGTGTCTCTATCATATTTTGCACAATAATAGTTTTAAAAAGTTCAAGAAAAAGAGAAGTATTTGTGGGTTAATAAAACTCATTTTGACCCTTGATCTGCCCACTGCCCATGTATTGTTAATAACATTTAAAGCAATGAAATTTGTGACACCATGAATTTTTGCCTTGTTCTTAGTAACTTCTGCACATTATGTAGATGAACATACCCTCTTTCTCCAACTATTGAATATTAGCCTCCTGTGCCAGAAAATAGAGTTATAACATTATACTAAGATGTGTATAGATTACATGGATCACCAAAAACCGGAGCTTATAAATATCAATTGCTATTCTTGCATGATGTGTATAAACCAAGCAAAGAAAAGTAGATATGGTCGATCACCTTCTAAGTATGAGTCTTCACTTATTCTTTAAAACATCCTTGGACCTATAATCAAAATTCTAATGATCTTTTAACCAAAAAGAATTAGTAAACCAGAAACAGAACATATTAAGCTATCTTCATATTACACTCTTGTTTATTCAACCTCAAAATTCACCCATCTTATTTATTTTTGCATTCAGAGCCATTATTACACAAAAGAATTGTGAGGGTTTCTAACATTCATACAACTCATTACAAAAAAAAATCAACAAACTCTACAAACTTCACCGTACCATTTTCAATATTGACCACCATGCTGCATACTTGTAACCGCCAAAAAGAATGGTACTCTGTATCTCTTTTACAAAAACCACAACGTCACTAACAAAGAAAACTGAAGGGGTCACCAGCTGGGTTGTCTATTGGGCCACCTGCTGCTAGAGAGTCTGCAATTCTAAGTGCCATTGTTGCTCGATATGATGCCAAGTCAGCAATCTCCATAAGTGCTTGAGCGTCATTTCGTTTAGCAATGGCTGCCTCTTCTGACCTCCTTGCAGCTTCTTGTGCTTCATGCACATTAATATAGGCCCTTTTAGTATCTTTCAACACTTTGTCATCACTCACCGTTGCTATTTAGATATTAAAATCAAAGGGTTAATAAGATTTGAAGATATCCGGGTTTTCAAATCATATATTAGAAAATACACCAACGCTTTAGTAAAGGGGCTCGAATATACACCTTTCTTGAAAACAGTCGATTTTCTGCAAAGCACGTTTGCTCGCTAGTCTTCAGATGCTCGGTTTCTTGTGATCAGCAGTATTTCTAGTAGCACTTTCGACTTTATGAGGTTTGTTACACTGTCATCAAATCTTACAGTTAGAAAATCCCACTTGTTACAAACTTTAAGAAACTCTAATCTTAAAAGATTTGATTTTTACCTGAAAGACTCCTAGTCGTACACGTGAAGAATGTTTCTTCTTCCTTTTAGTCATCCAATACCTATACACATCTTCTAAAACTCCCTTTGACGCAATATCCAGACACTAATCAATGGCTGATGCAACATTAGAATAATCAATTGGACTACGATATATTCCTCTCTCAAAAGCAGCAACTGCTTTTTCAAAAATGTCTTCTGAGACCTCAAAATGTTTACTACTCAACTTCTTTAACCATTTTTCATCATCAGAGTCCATATCATAAGTTGGGTAACTTTTTTCCAATGTTGGAGTAACGTCATCATTTTTTGAACTGATATACGATTCAGGTTGCAAAAAGGGTACATATTCCGCCGCTTCATACCCTTCTACTTCCTTGATAACAGGCAGGGGGTACTACACCTTCTACAATGTCCCGCAACTGGTTTTTAAAAGACCATCTTTAAGAACTTTTACTGGAATTGAATCATGTACATGTTCTGTTCTTTGAGAAGAATCGTTTACAAGTTCTTTTCTTTGAGAAGTCTTATCTACACGTGAGACCCTCTGCCTAGGCTGCAACCCTATTTCTTTTGGTAGCTGAATCTTTCGGTCTGGCTCAACCTTGTTATCCAAGAACATGAAGTACGGATGACTACTTACCATAGCAGAAATATAAGCATACATGACGATATTAAGTGCAACACCCAAGAAATCAATCAGGTAGATTGTCATGTCTCCTTGAAGCCACAAATGTGCTACCCAAACCACCGCAACAAACAAAACCAAAGGGATACACTTAAACAACTGATGTCAAGCTTAACCTGAAAGGTGAGTGATTACATGGTCGAAGTATAACTTCTATTTAAGAAATACACTATCTATAATAACCAACCTAGGTGTAGTGTAGTTCTAAACTTTCTACATATAAGATCCAACAGACCTTGCGTTTCTAGTTCTCCTGTTGATGCCACAGATGGTCTAGGTATCGGTATTGAAGGTGGAATAGATGGTGTGTGACTTGTAGCCTGGGAAGTTGGATGATGGATATCAGCCATGGAATAGTGTGGGTTTTGGCTACTCGACATGGGACCCACTTGACGAAATAAGGAGATAAACGAGCAGGGGATCGAACCAGATATGAAGTAGGTTGTTGGTTCATGAAATGCTGTTGGCATGAGTTGAAGCGGGCTGAGGGAATATGTCGGCCGTTACTCATATGTTGCGAAGCTGGTAGAACTGGAACTGAGTGATCATGTTGGCGCTGATTCTACCAAAAAATATACATTAGTAAGAAGTCAAATATGAAAAACTCAAAATTTAATATACTCTTAACTCCAACCTGTTATAAGCATAACAAATGGATTGAAGTGAGACTACTTTTTTTACCAAAATTGAAAGAAGTTGTAGGCATATAACTATACAACAAAATTGAACATATAACTATGTCTAAAAATATTAACCCTTATCTTAGTTTGTTTTGGGACCATATGCATCAACAATTTGCTTAATTTTATTATACCCATTTTCTATCGCCGTTGACTCTTACGATTGTTACTCAACATGGTCTGCGACACATATGATTCTCGCACCAATTAAAGCACCAATGCTTCACTAATATCAAGCACTCGTTAAATAGTTACAACCCATATGTCACAACGCATACAAAACCACCTTAAATAAAAACTTGTCAAGCTGAAGTTTGCCCCTGATAATGATACCAACATCCAATAAATCAACTAAAGCGTAATCTTTGGATGAGTTACGCAAAATGGGGTCCACGAGATATAGATGATCTGATCACGGCACTGCATAGATAATAGCCACTTAGGAGGGGCTTACCAAAATAGTTTAAAAAAAAATTAACAAACCTGCCGTGTCTCACTGACAATGTCTTGTAGTGATGAGTCATCTTGTAAACATGAAAACAGTGTCTCTAAGTTTGAATTAAAGATCAAACAATGTTATTGATTGATTTGCACTGAAGAAAAATGAGTATGTATCATGTACGCACTGAATATGGACTGATTTTGCATTCTAATGCATGTGAAAGAATCTTCTGGTAGTTTTTTGTGCCTACTTGATTTGCAGAGCCACAAGCTTTACAATTATCTATACTTTTCTGGAAAAAAAATATAAAAATTATTAGAACTGCAACTTAATACTACGTATTAGTTTATTTAACCAAAACATATGCAATATCACGTACAACTTTTACCTGGATGTGTGTTTTGATTTACAGTTCTTGAGCATATTAGGGTTTAGAAAAACTTGTGGAACCGAATATTAGGGTTATGAGAAAATTAATATAATGAATGAAGCTATAATTAAGGAATAGATTTGGTTAGTTTTCTAGATTTAGAATTAGTGGGTTATGTTTGTTTGGAAAGGTTTATATATTTTTGTTTGCAAACTATAAACCAAAAAACATTGTTGATCCAGTGGTTAGCATGGTTGTTACTGTTATGCAATGTCTCAAGTTCGAATCTAGCAACATGATTTTTTGGGGAAAAAAATCCGAATTTTATGAAGCAAAAAAACGGATTTCAACTAAAAAGCTGCTGTGGCATAAAATTATAAATTTAAAATTATAAAAACACAAAAATCAAATCAAATTTAAATAAAAAAATGTCACAATTAAAAAAAAAAGCCACATGTATTCAATGATGACATGAAAATATGACATGGCATTATGGGATGCCAAGTGGTATTTTATGTGGCATGCCTCCTCTTATATATAATGTATAGATATATATATATATATATATATAGGGAAGGGATCGGGTGCATTCCAGCTTTTAAGTACGGATGGTACGGATGAATATCAGCCGCACGATCAAGTGTCCATCTGATCTACGTTAAAAAATACGCGGTGGCATTTTCGTAATTAATCTATACTATTATAATATCAGTGTAGATCTGAATAACAAAACATATAAAAACATAAACTAAAAAAAATCTAAAAACAATGATTTCATCAAGTTTAAGATTTGCAGAACTGAACGAAGGTAAGTTTCTTAATTTCAAATTTAAGAATTTTTTTATGATAGTTAGTCTGATATTAGGGATATATGATGATAGATAATCTGATATTAAGAATATTGCTATTCTGATATTAACATAATTAATTTTTTTCTTAAGATACTTATTCTGATATTAATTTTAACAGAAGATTTCTAATATGATATTAAGATATTTCCATTCTTATTAACATTTTTATTAAATGAATATAGCTAATGTAACATTAACACAACAAAAAATTCTTAAAAGTTTTATTCAGATATTAATTGTAACTTAAGATTTCCAATATGATATTAAGATATTTTCATTTTCGTTTTTATTTTTATTCTGATATTAACGGTATCTGATGAGAGCTAATCTGATATTAACGAATTCCCTTTTTCTTAACATTGCCGTTTTCATTTTTATTCTGATATTAACGGTATCTGAAACTGAAGTGTATAAGGTTCTGGTGTAAATATACTGATAAAAAATTTCTTAACATCAATTGTAAACTGAAAATTTCTTATATGATATTAATAAATTTACTTTTTCGTTATCATTTTTATTCTGATATTAAAGGTGTCTGATGAGAGCTAATCTGATATTAACGAATTCCCTTTTTCCTAACATTGTCATTCTGATAATAGCTATAAGAAAATTCTTTTTTTCTTTATGTGCTTATTCTGATATTCATTGTAAACTCAAGATTGGTTATATCATATTAAGATCTTTAATTTTTTTCATTATAATGTTTATTCTGATATTAATGGCGTTTGATGATACCTATTCTGATATTAACGAACTTTCGATTTTCTTATCATTGTTATTCTGTTAATAATTATAAACTGAAAAACGGCATATTATAATAATTGATCTTAATCAATTATTAAGAAATTTCTTTCATTTTTATAAATTGTCTCTGAAAATTATAATCATAGGTAATCTGATATCAATAAATTTTCTTAAATATCAAGTTCATATTACTTACTTAATAAATTTGATAAAGTAGTTAATTCATATGATTTCTATTATTACAGATAATTTGATAATTAATTCAAATTAGTACTAGTAGCAAAAATAGTATCTTAGTACTAGTAGCTGATAGTTAATCTGATATTAAAAATTCTTAACTATCAGCTTGTTATATTCAAATGAAGGAGAAGAAAGGTTAGTTGATGAAGAAGAAAGTTCAAAAGTGGATGATTTTTTGTCTGATTATAAGCAAAAAATGCGAAAATGCTTGAGTCAAGTTAAACAAGAAATTAAGGCTGCAAATTCTTTATTAACTGAAACATTAAAATATTTGACATGCGGCAATTATCCTTATGACACAACAAATATATGTGTGCTACGCTACCATCTCAAAAAGCTAGAGAAAAGAATGGAAGTAGTTGAAGATTTTTCTATTTGTGACAGTCACATTTACTTTGATTTGCTAGAATACGATAAGGATCAGGTATTATTGCTTTATATAATCATAATAAAGTTTTGCATATGCTATTACAAATTTATAAAAAAATTTGATATACTATCTATTTCTTGTATAGATTCATGAAACTTGTCTAGACAAAGTAAGAGCGATAGTTGATGATGCTGCTTTGATGATTGTAAAGGTTGTTAAAGAATTTGGTTTGCCACCTGATGAAATACATCCAAATTATATGGGAAGCTCTTTGCAAGATAAGCAATGAAATTAAAAATATTAGAGATCCAAATTTTTTTACATTTGAAGATGTAGAAATATTTGATAAGTGTGCAGAAGAGGCAACAAGAAAAAAAATGGTCAATGACCTTATTCTTATGTGATATTAAGAAATTTTGTGACATTAAATATTGTTGTTAGTCAGATTTTAATTGACCTTATTCTTATGTGATATTAAGAAATTTTGATATTATTTTTGATGATTTAGAAATATATTAAGAAATTTATGATTTTTGTAATATAGATTTTATTATTCAGAAAGCAAGACTGTCTTATTATAGTAAACTATATGGTACTCCCATTTTTAATATCAGAATAGCTTTGGTGTAACTAAATATTACTGCTGCTGCAACAAATTTTTCTGCTGCTAATAAAAATTGTATTGTTCTCCTAGTTTTAATATCAGAATAAGTTTTAGTGCAAGTAAATGTTACTGTTGCTGCAACAAATTTTTCTACTGCTGCAGAGAAATTTTTTATTGGTAATTCTATTTGTCTAGATAAATGTAAAAAAAAATTGGATCTTTAATATCATTTAGAAATATTTGATAAGTATGTAAGAGGCAAGGAAAAAAATGGTCAATGATTTTTTGAGAGAAAAGGTACTGTTTTGTGACATTAAATATTGTTGTTAGTCAGATTTTAATTGTCCTTATTCTTATGTTATATTAAGAAATTTTGATATTATTTTTGATGATTAAGAAAGAAATTAAGAAATTTTTGATTTTTGTAATATAGATTTTATTATTCGGAAAGCAAGACTGTCTGATGATAGTAAACTGTATGGTACTCCCATTTTTAATATCAGAATAACTTTGGTGTAACTAAATATTACTGCTGCTGCAACAAATTTTTCTGCTGCTGCAAACAAATTTTTCTACTGCTAATAAAAATTATATGGTTCTCCCAGTTTTAATATCAGAATAAGTTTTAGTGCAAGTAAATATAGAAATTAAATGTGACAAATCATATTAAAATATAAATTTAAGTTATCATTGATTTTCATAGCATAGAATGTAAAAAAAATATATTAATATCAGAATTACTATGACTTGTTGAAATAGATATATGCATAATTGCATTTTACATTACACAGCAGTTGTTTTTCATATTGAAAGTCATACATAAAAAGACATCAAAAAATAAAAAAACATTAGCAACTACTTGATTGTCATCTTCATCGTAATTATAAACTCATTCCTTGATCCCACTTCCTTCACCCCAAACCTCTTTTGCTTCATCAACTGTGACTACTGCAAAGCATGATCATATAGCATCATTTTTAAGCTTTGTTGATGAAACTGGAAAAACAAAAATGTTCAATGACATATGATTTTGATTGAATAAGGTTTTAAAAGCAACAAAAACTGCTTCTGACTTTTATACAGATTATCATACACCATTGATTATTCTTGTAGATGAAATACTTAAGGGTTTAGGATTTAGGGTTTTGGGTAACACTTAGAAAGACAACTTGATGATTTGTAAGAAAAATTGTTTACTTGTAAGTTGTTTCACTTTCAATATTCGGTAAAATATCTAGATTTCATATATAAACGAAGCAAAAAAATAAAATTATACAGCAAAATGATCATCAATCTTTTTGAATATAGATTGAAATTTATTATGAGTTGATTGCTTGGTCTGTTTTTTTGTGAGATCGGAAATGGTCATATTTATAGAGGAAAAATAATAAGTTTTATATGTACTATATAGAGTAATGATTGGATACCAAATTTTTTTATTGGTATATATCACACAAAATTTACTTAAAATTATAAGTGAATAAAAAAAGATAATTAAATAAAAAAAATATTATATTAAGAATTATATTAAAGAATGAAATATAATATTCTTCATAACCTATTACACACTCATTCATTTCTATGACAAAACACATTACAAAATTTGAAACACCAACAAACCAAAAATATTCCTTTTTTTTTTACACATATTTTTTCCAAAAATATTCTTCATAACATTAATGAAATGGTAATGATCAAATTTATATTGTAAAAATTTATATTACAAATTACTATGATATTAATGTCATATTAAGTTACTGTGATATTAAATAATTATTTAACACGGTACATCAAAGTTGTTTTAAAGTAAAACATCTTTATTAAACTATGAAATTTACATACTCTAATAATATTAGAATAAGTTTAATATCACAGTACATCAAAGTTGTTTTTAAAGTAAAACATCTTTATTAAAATAAACAATACAAAAATTAATATCAATTTTTTTTATTTAATTAAATTAAAATTATCATCAGATATACTTTATCATTTAATTATAATCATTAATGTCTTGTGTTAAATACACTGTGATATTAAATAAAAATTAGAACAAGTAACTCTGATATTTAAGTATCTGTTTGACTAAAGAAACTATAAGAAAAATACAAGTAGGACTTTTGATACTCTGACATTAACACAAATATCATATATTAAAAATATGAAATTAAAAAAATATATTATACTGCTGTAAAAAGAAAAATTACTACTGCTTACACCATTTGGTATAAAAATTATAAAAATAACATCATATTAATTTCATAATATATGTATTTAATAACATAACTAAATTAAAATTATTTAGTAAATTTAAATAAAAACAAAAATATATTTTAAAAAAGCAACATAATTGAAAAACTATATTAAAATTAAATGTAAAACTTTGACATTGATTGATATTTTAAGTCTCGAGGAAGAATTTTTCATCACTATCTGACATGTATGTCAGTGTGTTATGCATATATCTTTTTCAAACAAAGTCATATATTAAGACAACTAACTCTGATATTAAGGAAATATTGTATATTAAAAAATGTGAAATTTAAGTAACATCTTGTTATCTAATTAAATTAAAATTATATTCATTAATGTCTTGTGTATTGTCAAAATCAACTTTAAAAGATTAGAACAGACAGAGTGATATTTTGTGTCTCGAGGAGATATCTTTAACCACTATAAAAATCAACATTTCTAACATTTCCAACATTTCCAACATTTCAAACGTGTATTAAAGATATACATTTCCAACATTTATGTCAGTTTGAAATTACTTAATAAATGTATAATATGCATAGTCAAACAAACAATGATATTAAGACAATTTTATTATGTATACGTCATAGAAGATTCAATTATAAAATTTTCTCTGATTTTTTTGTTTTTTTGTTTTTTAGACTCTGATATTAAGACAATATCATATATTAAAGACAACTAATTTTGATATTAAGAAAAATATCATATATTAAAAATATATGTTATTTAAACACACTGTGATATTAAAATAAAAAAAATAACAATTAACTCTGATATTTGAATATCTGTTTGACTTAAGAAACTATAATAAAAATACAAGTATGTCAGTGTGATATTAAATAAACTATTAAGACAACTAACTTTGATATTAAGAAAAATATCATATATTAAAAAATATGAAATTTAAATAAAAATTTCAATGGTAATTATTCTGATACTTTATCTTCTAACACAGTTTGATACTAAAATAAAAAATGGAAACAACTAACTATCACATTAGAAAATGCAATTATAAATTTTCCTTTGATTTTGTTTTTAAATACGATGTGAAGATTAATATTTTGTTTCAGAACTCTGATATTAAGACAATATAATATATTAAATACAAATAACTCTGATATTAAGGAAATATGATATGTTAAAAAATGTTAAAAAATGGTATCATTTACTAGAAAAAAAATTATTTACTAGAAAAATTATTTGTGATATTAATAGATAGAAAAAAAATCTAAGTGTTATTTACTAGTGCTCATTCAAGTTTTTTATATGTTTTTTTGATATGATATTATTGACAGTTTAATATCACTGTACAAGTGTACATCAAACAATTTGTTTATATAGTGTTTCAAATTCAACCCTTATCCAGAAACGATCTACTAAATATCAAAAACCTAACGTAAAACCTCATTTCCATAACTCAAAAAGACAAATCCAACTTCCAATAATACCATGCTGATCAATCGTATTAGCAACATGCCCGATATAGTGATCACTAATATTTTGAATCATTTGCCTTTGTTAGAAGCGGTGAGAACCTCTAGTTTAGCGCGAAATTGGAGGTCTAAGTGGACATTGCTCACCGATGTCATAATTGATGAGGATTTCTTTTATTATTTAACATATGAGTTTGATGCGAGGCTTGTTACTAGACTCTTAAAACAACTTATAGGTCCAATAAGAAAGTTTGTCTTCTCTCAGAGCCAATATCAATGATTGGAAGACACAACTTTCTTTATGAAGAGATTCTTGAGTGGCTTTTGTTTTTATGAACATGGAACGAGGAGTTGATTATTACAATGGTATGGTGACCCGCCATTTATCCCAACCCAACTTTACTCTCGTATCGAATTGAAACATATGGTACTTCATTTTTGTTCTATGTCTACTTTGGAATATTTTCATGGCTTCCCAAATCTACTGAGCTTAGAATTAATTCATGTAAATTTCCTAAGCGGTACAGTTTGGGACTTTATTGCTGCTTGTCCCTCACTTGAGTCTCTTAACATGAACCGTTCTAGTACAAACGAGATGAGACTATGGGATATTGCAAAACTTAGGAATTTGAAGAAGTTGGATTTGATATTCTGTCTTTATAATGTTGTGACGACAATCACAACATCCGATATCTTTCAACTGACGAGACTACAAAAACTTGAGACTCTTTCTTTGGAATTTGGTGATTGCACGGTAAGAACAATCTAAGTTTTACAACTTATAATTACAATGTTAAAGAAATCACTAATGAAATTTAATTTTTAAAACTTGTTGTAGTTGATACATGAAGCTAATTCTAGGATGAATGATCCTTTTGTATCATTGATTAACCTTGAGTTGTCCGATGTCGATTTTGGGAATAGTCTTATGGTAGAGTTCACCATTTTAATGATTCGGGCATCTCCAAATTTGAAAATGTTGGATACCAGAGTAAGTGTAATGTTGTATTGCATATGTATCAAATAAACATTACTAAATTGCCATGTTTCGTATCTCAACACTATTTCATTTTTTCGTGCCGCAAAACACGCTTAGTGTTTTACCTTTGGAAAATTTTTCTAATGTTGTAGATAGAAACACATTCACCATGGCCACCATGTATCCGTGGTATTTTGATATTTTCCTAGAACAGAGCATGAATTAATTTTAATAAAGTGTATACTTGCGTGTTCCCGGTCGCTAAAGACAATCAATATCGTGCAAAGCGATAGGAGTCATGATAGGAATGAAAATATCAAAAACAATGAGTTATTAGGAAGTCATTGAAACTCGAACGAGCTTCCCCCACAGCCATGGTAGATTTCTTTGAGTGATTTTAGTTTATTTGTTGGTTGAACAGGCTATGACAATTCATATTGTAATAATATTTGGTTTTCAACTTTATGTTCTTCTTCATCTTAAATTCTTGCATTGAATTTGAATTTTAAATAGTATCATAATATCATAATATATGAATTGATTAATCTTTGAAATTTTACTAACTCTAATATTAATTGAAATTTTACTAACTCTGATATTAAGAATTTGATACTGCTGCTATAAGCTGTTGAAACACACTGTGATATTAAATAAAAATAGAACAACTAACTCTGATATTAAGAGAATATTAATATGTATACGTCATAGAACATCCAAAATATTAAATTTCTTTGATTTTGATTTTAAATATTTTGTTTCAAAACTATGATATTAACAGAATATCATACATTAAGACAACTAACTCTGATATTAAAATCTAATTTAGTTTTTAAATAGAAAGTGATAATTAATATTTTTTTTCAGAAAATCTGATATTAAGAAAATATCTTTATTAAGAAAAGTAACTCTGATATTAAGACAATATTAATTTAAAAATAATATTTTAAATAACTATATTTATGAAATATGATTATCTTGTGTATAGTCAAAATCAACTTTAAAGATTATCTGACATATATGTAAGTTGGAAATTACTTTAATTTCTTTGATTTTCTATGACATATATGACAGTTGGACATAAAAGTAAATATTTTGAGTCTCGAGAAGATATTTTTCAACATTATAAAATCTGACATGTATGATAGCATGTTATGCATGTATGTTTTCACAGATAGTCAAATTACTTAATGAATGTAAATTTCTTTGATTTTGATTTTAAATACTTTGATTCAAAACTATGATATTAACAGAAAATCATATATTAAGACAACTAACTCTGATATTAACACAACTAACTCTGATATTAAAATTTGATTTTGTTTTTAAATAGAAAGTGACAATTTATATTTTTTTTTCAGAAAATCTGATATTAAAAAAATATCTTTATAAAGAAAAGTAATTCTGATATTAAGAAAATATTAATTTAAAAATAATATTTTAAATAACTATATTTATGAAATATGATAGTTATATTCATTAATTTCTTGTGTTTAGTCAAAATTAACTTTAAAGATTATCAACTTTAAAGAAATTAAATCTTTAATTTCTTTAATTTTCTATGACATATAAAAATAGAATAACTAACTCTGATATTTGAGTATGTGTTTGACTAAAGAAAGTAAAAGACTTTCTTATAAAAATTATCAAAATTATAAAAATAACAAATTTTATTGAAAAAATAAACAGCATTTAAATTTTATAAGTCAATTAAAATTATTTAGTAAATTTAAATAAAAACAGAAATATACTTAAAAACAACATGAATTAAAAAAAGCAACATTATTGAAAAACTATATTAAAATTAAATGTAAAACTTTAACTTAAATTGATATTTTAAGTCTCGATGAGCAATTTTTCATCACTATTTGACGTGTATGTCACTGTGTTATGCATCTATCTTTTCAAACAGATACTCATATATGTATGTAAGATACTAAATTTAATTTTATTTTAGCTCTTTTTGAATATAGATTGAAATTACTTAATAAATGTAAACAAATACTCAAATATATATGTCAAAGGCAAAGCTAAGTCTGATATTAAGACAATATTAATATATATATACCTCATTAGAACATGCAATTATAAAAAAAAAATTGATTTTGTTTTTAAATAGGATGTGAATATTAATATTTTGTTTAAGACACTCTGATATTAAAACAAAGTCATATATTAAGACAACTAAGTCTGATATTAAGGCAATATCATATATTAAAAAATGTGAAATTTAAAAAAAAAAATCAATGGTAACAAATATAATAATCACTATAAATAACATCTCACATATATGTCAGTTGCAAATTACTTAATAAATGTAAACAGATACGCAAATATGTTAATTAATACGTCATAGGTCAACTAACTCTGATATTAAGAGAATATTAATATGTATACGTCATAGAACATCCAAAATATTAATACGTCATAGGTCTTAATCATTTTGTTTCAAAACTATGATACTAACAAAATATCATATATTAAGACAACTAACTCTGATATTAAGACAACTAACTCTGATATTAAAATTTAATTTTCTTTTTAAATAGAAAGTGATAATTAATATTTTTTTTCAGAAAATCTGATATTAAGAAAATATCTTTATTAAGAAAAGTAACTTTGATATTAAGACAATATTAATTTAAAAATAATATTTTAAGTAACTATATTTATGAAATATGATAGTTATATTCATTAATTTCTTGTGTATAGTCAAAATCAACTTTAAAGATTATCTGACATATATGTAAGTTGGAAATTACTTTAATTTCTTTGATTTTCTATGACATATATGTCAGTTGGACATAAAAGTAATATTTTGAGTCTCGAGGAGGTATTTTTCATCATTATAAAATCTGACATGTATAATAGCGTCTTATGCATCTATGTTTTCAAAAAGATACTCAAATATGAATGTCACATAGTTAAATTTAATTTTATTTTAGCTCTTTTAGAATATATTTTTTAGTGTGATTCTGAGACAATAATATAATATTAAATTACTTAAATATTAAATATGAGTGAAATATTTAAAAATGAAATTTTAAATTAAAAATATTTATTTAAATAAATATTCCAAAATTAAAATCATATTTTTTTAACTAAAAAATAATTAATATTATTATTCTTAAGTTAATATTAAATTAGATATACTTTAATATTTAACGTCGAAAATTAACGTGCAAAATAAAATTTAATATGATATTAAGACAATAATAATATATTAAAGATTAAACACAATATAAACACAATAATATATTAAAGATTGTCAAAATTAAACACCAACCTTTAAAAGGTTTTGATATAAACACAATATAAAGATTAATATTATTATAACTTACTTTGATATTAATACTATATTAAAGTAATTAAAAATAAATGGCAAAATTAAAGATATAAATATTAAAATAAAGTTTATTTTAAAATAAAGTTTATTGTAAAAGTCACATGCCATGAATAAGCCTATATAGTATATATAACATTGATATTGAAAGTAATGTTTCATTTATCGACTTGTCGTGTTGAGAACTATTTTTTCAAAATGAGTAATGGTTTCGTGCCATTTACAAACGTACCTCCATCAGTTATCATTCATATCTTACAATCTATGCACAATTCAAGTCGTGATAGGAACCATTTCCAGGAGACAATAGAAAGTTTACCCAGTATACCATCATATTTAGTTCATTTTATCATGGGAAGGTACCACGAAGATGCTCTCCAACTTGAAGAACAAGATATAGTTGAGATAATTGGTGTTTCAGAACAAAATATGATTTTTGATGGTTCGGGTTTGACTAAAGAAACTATAAGGAAAAATCTTCATGAGAATATAATGCTTGACAAGGTTGAAGGCGTTTGTGCGATTTGTTTAGAAGAATACAAAGAAAATGAAAGCATAAGCACATTGATTTGCAGCCACGAGTTTCATTCAGATTGTATTAGAGGTTGGATGCTACACAAAAACATTTGTCCATTATGTAAAAGTATCGGACTGAATATCTAGAAGTACTATTTAATATCACAGTAATGTTAATTCTTAGTAATGTTAATTCTATGTTATTTTACTTCACTTATTCTTATAATAAAATTATCATGTTCTATTTAATAAAATTAAAAGTTTATCTTAAAACGAATAACAAATATAACAAGAACAGACAACTAATCTTGTAAAATATCTTCAGTTAAGACACCGATAATTTTAATCTTCATATAAAATCTTCAACGACTTCATATATGGCTGAATTTGGTAGTTTTTGATGAAGAACATACACCTTCAAAAAATATTGTCTTCAATCTGATCATGATACATATTTGTAGTTTGGAATAACTCATCACCTTCCAATAACCAAAATTGGATAATAATGTTATCCAAAAATGCTTTGTTAAAGTGCATTTGATACGAATGTTATCAACAAATGCTTTGTTAGAAAAAGCAAAGTTGAAAAGTTACAAATACTTTCGGTAGAATATCTAGATTTCGATTAAAAAAATAAAGAAATAAAAAAATCTTCCAAAGATAATAAATTATCGATGATACGAAAAAATAGATTTTTAATATTTAAACTATCATTATATTAAAGTTGCAAAAAAACATGAAATGAAAATTAAGAAAATTTTTGTTATTTTTTTCTATGTGTGATTGATGAAATATTTATAGGCAAAAAAGACAGTCATTTGTACAAACGAATATAGAGAGCCCTTAAAAAATAAATAATATTTAAAGTACAACTGCTTACTTTATTTGTTCATATTAAAATATTTTTATGTTTTTCATATTAAAGGCTATGTACGTTATTTTTAAAGTACAAGTGCTCAGCTCTAGTGGTATTTTTTATTTTTATTTTAGACTGTTTTTTCGTAAATAATATTCTTAATAATAAAAAAAAAATACTAGCTGCATAATTAATAATATTCTTAATAGTATATTAAAAATTATATCCGAGAATCAGGTAAAATATTTTTCATAAGCTATTTTGAGTAATGCTATGGCCATCTTGGACGTTCTTACATTTCTATCACAAAAAACTGAGCAACAAAGGTTATCAAAACACATTTCAAAATTTGAAACCAAACAAAAAATATTCTTCATAACCTATTTTGAGTAGGTTACTCCTTCATTTTTTTCTCGTAAAATCAATGGCAATGGTAGATGAGCCAAGAATGCATCATTGTAATATTATATTATTCATAACATTCCTTTTCGTGTTCGTCTTTCTTCATAACAACCATATCCGAGAATGCCAAAGGAATTGAGACTCTGATCCTCCTTTCGAAGGCGATGGTAGATGCACCAATAATGCATCATTATACTATTATCAAATCTGAACTATAAGCAATCTCTATCTGGTGTAGATCATCTTTTGGAGAGATTGACATACCAGTTGACATTCTAGATGCTTAGATTTGATAAAATTCAGTAAAATATTTAGGTTTTAGTGATAATATAAATAAATACTCTAATTCCTCCATAATCAACAATAAGAGGTATAAAAATAAACTGGCCTTCATGAGTAATTAAAATATGCATTTCTGAAATCAAAAGAAAGAAGAAGAACATATAATCAGTCTAAAGAATTAAATAAACATAAATTATAAAGTTGTAAAGAAAAACACAAACCTTTTTGTTGAAAATAGCTTACTTAGATAAACACTTCAAAAAAAATCTTTTCTTAAAAAAGAGATGCAATATTCCTTTTTTTTAAACAATTTTTTTTGAGTACATTTTTGAAGTGGGAATGTTCAAATTTATATTGCAAAATAAGGATAAGGTTGTTGCTCAAATTTATGTTTATCGTCTAGTCTTCTTACCCATGTGTCTTTTTTCTGACATTATATATTAGGTAATAAAAAAATTAAGTTACTGTGATATTAAATAATTTTTAAATACGATTCGAAATTTACATACTATTATAACTATGAAATTTACATACTCTGATAATATTAATAGAATAGTTATTATAAATAATTTTTAAATATTATCTGAAATTTAAATACTATGATATCATTTAAAAGTGTGAAATTTTCATAGTAATATAATATTGAAACTTAAAGTATTAAATTTGCCGGTTCTAAGAAAAAAGATGAAATGTAAATTAATTAAATTTGTAGCTAAAAAATATTTAAAAAAGTCTAATATCACAGTACATCAAAGTAAAACATTTATATTAAAAATAAAAAACAAAAATAAATATGATAATTATATTCATTAATGTCTTATGTATTGTCAAAATCAACTTTAAAGATTATCACAGATAAAGTGATATTTTGTGTCTCGAGGAGGTATCTTTAACCACTATAAATAATATCTGACATATATGTCACTTCGAAATTACTTTTAATAAATGTAAACAGATATTCAAATATGTATACGTCATAAGCCAACTAAAAGTCTGATATTTAATACATTATTAATACGTATACGTCATAGAACATGAAAATATTAATTTTTCTTTGATTTTGGTTTTAAATATAACAGCTAACTCTGATATTAAGATAATATAATAAATTAAGAAAAGTAAGTCTGATATTAAGATAATATCATAAATTAAACAAAGAAAATTTGATATTAATACAATATTAATATCTTGTTTCAGTCATTCATTTTATAACAACTAACTCTCATATGGCTTAGAGTACTCTTTTTAATACTGCTAATCGATAAAATGAAAATTAGCAAACTAAAGTGTATACTTGCGTGTTCCCGGACGCTAAAGACAATCAATATCAGGCAAAGCGATAGGAGTCATGATAGGAATGAAAATATCAAAAACAACTGGGAGTTGGCTAGGAAGCTGTTGAAACTCGAACGAGCTTCCCCCACAGCCATGGTAGATTTCTTTGAGTGATTTTAGTTTATTTGTTGGTTGAACAGGCTATGACAATTCATATTGTAATAATAATTGGTTTTCAACTTTATGTTCTTCTTCATCTTAAATTCTTGCATTGAATTTGAATTTTAAATATTATCATAATATCATAATATCTGAATTGATTAAACTTTGAATTTTTAATATCCAAAATATTAAATTTGTTTGATTTTGATTTTAAATATAAACATAATATTAAGACAACTAATATTTTAAATAACTATATTTATGAAATATGATAGTTATATTCATTAATTTTTGTGTATAGACAAAATCAACTTTGAAGATTATCTATCATATATGTTAGTTGGAAATTACTTTAATTTCTTTGACTTTCTATGACATATATGTCAGTTGGACATAAAAGTAAATATTTTGAGTTTCGAGAAGATATTTTTCATCATTATAAAATCTGACATGTATCATAGCGTGTTATGCATCTAAGTTTTCAACAGATAGTCAAACTAGTTAATGAAACAGATATGCAAATTTCTATACGTCATAGGCCAACTTACTCTGATATTAATAAAACATTAATATATATACGTCATATATATTTTACAAAAAATATTAAATTTGTTTCATTTTGATTATAAATATTTTGTTTCAAAACTATGATATTAACAGAATATCATATATTAAGACAACTAACTCTGATATTAAAATTTTGATTTTGTTTTTAAATAGAAAGGGATGCTTAATATTTTTTCTCAGAAAATCTGATATTAAGAAAATATCTTTATTAAGAAAAGTAACTCTGATATTAAGACAATAATAATTTAAAAATAATATGTGTTATATTTAATATTTTAAATAACTATATTTATGAAATATGATATATATACATTAATTTCTTGTGTACAGTCAAAATCAACTTTAAAGATTATCTGACATATATGTCAGTTGGACATAAAAAGTAATATTTTGTGTCTCGAGGAGGTACTTTTCATCATTAAAAAATCGAGGAGGTACAATAAAAACACAATTATATATTAAAAATTGTCAAAATTAAACACCAAACTTAATATTTTTTCTTAGAAAATCTGACATTAAGAAAATGTCTTTATTAAGAAAAGTAACTATGATATTAAGACAATAATAATTTAAAAATAATATATGTTATATTTAACATTTTAAATAACTATATTTATAAAATTTAAAATTTATTTTAAAATAAAGTTTATTTTAAAAGTTACATGCCGTGAATAAGTCTATATATAACATTGATATTGAAAGTAATGTATCATTTTTCGAGTTGTCGTGTTAAAAATAATAAACTGTTTTTTCAAAATGAGTAATGGTTTCGTGCCATTTACTGACGCAGTTCGTCAATTATTATTCATATCTTACAATCTATGCACAATTCAACTCGTGATAGGAACCATTTCCAGCAGACATTAGAAAGTATACCCAAGATACCATCATATTTAGTTCATTTTATCATGCTTAAGGTATTCAAGATGTTCTCCAACTTGAAGAACAAGATATAGTTGCAATAATTGGTGTTTCAGAACAAAATATGATTTTTGATGGTTTGGGATTGACTAAAGAAACTATAAGGAAAAATATTCATGACAATATAAACTTCTAACTTAAACATATTTATTAAAATAAATGTTCCAAAATTAATATAACATTTTTTTTAAATAATATAATTAACGTTTAAATTTTACGTGGAAAATAAATTTTAATATGATATTAAGAAATAAAATTTATTTCTTATATAATATAATTAATATTATTATTATTACAAATAAAGTGATATTGTATTGTCAAATCATTTTAGATAGTATCTGACATTGATAGCTCATATATCAGTTTGAAAAATGTCAGCTTTATAGGAATTTCGAAAGAATTACATTATTTTTATTTTAGTGTGATATTAAGTTACTGTGATATTAATTTACTGAGATATTAAATTTAATATCATAGAACATTAAGATAATTTATATAGAAAAATATTTGAAAATAAACTTCTAACTTAAACATATTTATTAAAATAAATGTTCCAAAATTAATATAACATTTTTTAAATAAAATAGCTCAAATATCATTTTAAAAAAATAATACTAACGTCAAAAACTACTCAAAAATCTATTAAATTAGAACATGTATATATTAAAATTTCTTTAACGGTACTCCAAAAAGTATTAGAGGAACGACACCGAATTGTTAGTATTTAAAATCTCTTTTGTTTGACTTATAAAGTCAACAGATTAAAAATGTAACAAAAATTCAATATTATAACAAAAGAAACACACAAAACATAGCATATCTTGGTAGGAATTCACTGAAATAAACTTTAATTAATTTACATATATTTTAATAAAAACCATAAAAATTAAAATTTTTCTACAATAACAATTGATCTTCATCTTCATATTATTCTTCATCTTCATTTCTTTTTAAAAATCTTCGTCTTCATCTTCCATAATTGATCTTCAACTTCATTTTCTTCAGTTTCTTACATTATATGAGTAATAATTTTTCAAAATGTATAAATTCATGTACTCTCCCCATTCAGAATCTGAATCTGAAGAGATTGAAACACTTATAATTATAAGAAAAGAATAAATTATAAGAATATACTCAATATTCATATAATTTTTTCTTATCACAATATGAATAAAAACATTAATAAAAAAGTGGAAATGTGTCAAGCTCAATAGATTCAGAATATTTTAAAATACTCTATACACCTATCTAACTTATTTTTCAGATTCTGCATCTCTCTTGTATTTTCTTCCTATTGTTACACATGTGTTTAACTGAAATACATGTTCCATACTAGGAATCGTCATATATAATAATAATATATATTTCAGACTGGCATACATTACATGTATTAAGAAGATACATTTTTGATAGTACCAACACAGTAGATGTAATTAGACAATACAATAACATCCATACTAGGGAATCTTGATGTCAAAACAATTACTCATTATAAAATAGCATAAAAGGGCACATATTTAGGGCATACCCACAACTATGTGGCGGCCGAAAACTATGGCATCCTGCCCAAGCCTCATAGAACCGGTTTTGAAGTCAATATGAATGTTCTCAACAAATGCTTTGTTAGATTGCATTTGAAATCTAATGTTATCAACAAATGCTTTGTTAGAAAAGCAAAGTTGAAAAGTTAGTTGAAGAAAACTTATAGGGTCCCTGAAAATATAATGATTGATAAACATTTTTTTCTTCAATAACAAATACTTTCGGTAGAATATCTAGATTTCGATTTAAAAAATATACAAATAAAAAAATCTTCCAAAGATAATAAATTATCGATGATACTAAAAATAGATTTTTTAATATAAAACATTCATTATATTAAAACTGCAAAAAAAACATTAAATGAAAATGAAGAATTTTTTTTTTATGTTTTTCTATGTGTGATTGATGGAATATTTATAGGCAAAAAACACAGTGATTTATTCAAACGAATATAGAGATCCTTTAAAAAATAAATAATATTTAAAGTACAACTGCTTACTTTATTTCCTCATATTAAAATGTTTTTATGTTTTTCATATTAAAGGTTATGTAATGCTATTTTTAAAGTACAAGTGCTCTCGATAATCGGTAATAATATTCTTAATAGTATTTTAAGAATAAAAATATTATATTTAGTTAGTATTAATTTTTTTATTAAAATACAAACATTAATATGATATTTTTTATATATAATTCAATTTAAATTATCTAACTTTGATATTAAGATAATATCATAATTAAACAATAAAATTTGACATTAATACAATATTAATATCTTCTTCACTATTCATTTTATTTACTCGATATTAATTGAAATTTTACTATAGCATATATCTAGACAGGATAGAAATACAATATCATATATCTCTAAACAAATAATTTATGATATTATATATTTGTATAGTCAAATCATTTTAAATATTGTATTGTCAAATCATTTTAAATAGTATCTGACATTGATAGCTCATATACCGCTTTGAAAAAATGTCTAGGAATTTCAAAGAATTACACTATTTTAATTTATTATGATATTAAGTTATCGTGTGATATTAAGTTACGAGATATTAAAAATAGTATCCGACATTGATAGCTCATATATCGCTTTGAAAAATGTCTAGGAATTTCGAAGAATTATCTCATATATATGTCGGCTGCACATAAAAAGTAATATTTTGTGTCTCGAGGAGGTACTTTTCATCATTATAAAATCGACATGTATAATATGTTATGTATATATGTTTTCAACAAATACTTAATATTTAACGCCAAAATTTATCTTAAGTCACTAAAGTTTTAAAGTTGTCATCCAGTTACTAACTCGATATTAATTGAAATTTTACTAATCGCGTGATATTAAGACACCTGATAGTAATACAATATCATATATTTATGCAACTAACTCTGATAGTAATACAAATATCTTGAATGTCAAAAATATACATAAAAAAAACATGAATTAAAAAAAGCAAACATTATTGAAAAACTATATGAAAATTAAATGTAAAACTTTGAGTTAATTTCATCACTATTTGACATGTATGTAAAAGTAAAACTAAGTGTGATATTTAGACAATATTAACAGATATACCTCATTATAACATGCAATTATAAGAAAAAAAAATAGGATTTGAATATTAATATTTTGTTTAAGACACTCTGATATTAAAATAGTGTGATATATTATAATGAACTAACTTTGATATTTAATCTGATATTAAAAAAATATCTTTATAAAGAAAAGTAATTCTGATATTAAGACAATATTAATTTAAAATAGAATGATAATATCATAATATACGAATTGATTAATCTTTGAAATTTTACTAACTCTGATATTAGTTGAAATTTTACTAACTGTGATATTAAGACAAAAATATTGAAACTTACTCATTAAAAATATTAAAACTTACTACGTCATAGGCGAAAATATCAATATGTATACGTCATAGAACATCCAAAATATTAAATTTATGAAATATGATGTTAACAGAATATCATATATTATGTGTTATATTTAATATTTTAAATAATTATATTTATGAAATATGATAATTATATTCGTTAATTTTTGTGTATAGACAAAATCACCTATGAAGATTATCTATCATATATGTAAGTCGAAAATTACTTTAATTCTTTGACTTTCTATGACATATATGTCAGTTGGACATAAAAGTAAATATTTTGAGTTTGGAGAAGATATTTTTCATCATTATAAAAGTAAATATTCATATAATTATAATCATTAATATGTTGTTTATTGTTCACAGATAAAGGGATATCTTTTACCACTATAAATAATATCTAATATATATGTCACTTCTTGAAATTACTTTTAATACATGTAAACAAATATTCAAAATATGTATTCATCATAAGCCAACTAAAGTTTGATATTTAAGACATTATATACGTATACGTCATAAAAAATGCAAAATATTAAATTTTCTTTTGATTTTGGTTTTAAATATAACAACTAACTCTGATATTAAGATAATATTATAAATTAAGAAAAGTAAGTCTGATATTAATGTAATATCATTAATTAAACAATAAAATTTGATATTAATACAATATTAATAACTTCTGTTAGTCATTCATTTTATAAACAACTAAATCTTATATGATTTGGAGTACTCTTTTTAATAATGCTAGTCAATAAAATAAAATTTTTACATTCTATGATAATATCATAGTATATGAATTGATTAATCTGTGAAATTTTATTAACTCTGATATTAATTGAAATAAATGTTCCAAAATTAATATAACATTTTTTTAAATAATATAATTAACCTTTAAATTATACATGGAAAATAAAATTTAAATATGATATTAAGAAATAAAATTTATTTTTATATATAGTATAATTAATATCATTTTTATTACAGATAAAGTGATATTGTATTGTCAAATCATTTTAAATAGTATCTGGCATTGATAGCTCATATATCAGTTTGAAAAAATGCTGCTAGGAATTTCGAAGTACACTATTTTAATTTAGTGAGATATTATGTTAGTGTGATATTATGTTTAGACATATAACATTTTTTAAATAATATAAACTTCTAACTTAAACATATTTATTAAAATAAATGTTCCAAAATTAATATAACATTTTTTTAATAATATAATTAACGTGCTTAAATTTACGTGGAAAATAAATTTTAATATGATATTAAGAAATAAAATTTATTTCTTATATAATATAATTAATATTATTATTATTACAAATAAAGTGATATTGTATTGTCAAATCATTTTAAATAGTATCTGACATTGATAGCTCATATATCGCGGGTTTAAAAAAATGCCGCTAGGAATTTCGAAAGAATTACACTATTTTTATTTTAGTGTGATATTAAGTTACTGTGATATTAATTTACTGAGATATTAAACATATTTATTAAAATAAATGTTCCAAAATTAATATAACATTTTTTAAATAATATAGCTCAAATATCAGTTTAAAAAAAATAATAGTAACGTCAAAAACTACTCAAAAATATATTAAATTAGAACTTTTATATATTAAAATTTATTTAAAGGTACACCGAATTGTTAGTATTTAAAATCTCTTTTGTTTGACTTATAAAGTCAACAGATTAAAAATGTACAAAAATTCAATATTATAACAGAAAGAAACACACAAAACATATCAGTTAAGCTACAAAACATAGCATATCTTGGTAGGAATTCACTGAAATAAACTTTAATTAATTTACATTAATTTAAATTTTAATAAAAACCATTAAAATTAAAATTTTTCTACAATAACAATTGATCTTCATCTTCATATTCTTCTTCATCTTCATTTTTTTAAAAATCTTCATCTTCATCTTCCATAATTGATCTTCAACTTCATGTTCTTGAGCTTCTTACATTATACTGAGTAATAATTTTTCAAAATGTATAAATTCATGTACTCTCCCATTCGTAATCTAATCAAGAGATTGAAACACTTATAATTATAAGAAAAGAACAAATTATAAGAATATACTCAATATTCATATAATTTTTTCTTATCACAATATGAATAAAAACATTAATAAAAAAGTGGAAATGTGTCAAGCTCAATAGATTCAGAATATTTTAAAACACTCTATACACCTATCTAACTTATCACATTTTACGCTTTTGTACCATGGCTTACATTCTAGGTAAAATATCTAGGTTTCATACCATGGTACTAACATGTATATAATAGATGTAGAAGAAAATTTAAAATGATTTTACACATATTTAAATAGAGCTTCTACATCTATTACAAATTTCGGTAAAATATCTAAGTTTCTTAGCATATAAAAAACCATAGAATAACCTCCATGGTCGTAAATAATATAGAAAAATATAAAAACGAAGTACATGGTTGCACTAAATATGACTTTTAGTTTTTGTAGAATGAAAGAAAGATTTATGTTATTTCTTTCTAATGGAAGAGTTTAATTTTATAGAAGCAAAGTGGTAAACTTAAAAGGCTCTTTATAGGAACAATAAATGGGTTTTTTATTTGATTTGATCGAATCTCGAGGAGAAAAATAATAAATGGCTTCTTATCTTTTTATTTTTAAACTCATAAAGTATTTTAACATAATTAAATTAAACATATATTTAATTAAACATTATTACATTACAAAACACATTGTTAAACATATTCAAAAGACGATTACATAAAATCCTAAAATACGATCAAAGAGTAACTTCTTTGAGTATGTTGATAAGGTTTTTGGCACATTCATCCATTTCTTGATACTTATCTTTGACAATAGCATTATGATTTTTCAAATTCTTTAAACTGGTTATCATCTATTGATATTTTGCTTCAAAGATCAACATTAAAATCTTTGTAAATCTTAAAATCGCATCGCCTCTTCAAACGTGAAGCCAAGTTAGTGTTATCATCTTCGATCCTCTTGAAACGAGCTTTCATATCTTCATACTCACATTCATACTGTGGGAGTTGTTCAATAATTGTCTTCCTCTTAGAAATCAGCTCTTGTTTCTCTCTGAAATTTCCTTCTATTGGAAAAGTCTTTTTCGCTCACAAGTAATTACCATTCTATTGAAACGATCTATCATGTCTATCTCATCTTTCAATAAAGAATCCTGCAAATTAGCACAATTCGGAGTGCATGTACCGGACGACAAAGAACACGACATTTCAAGTATACGTAAATGATTGTGATGAATGATTGATAATGTAATTGATATAAATGTTACAAATATTTTAAGTGCATTCAAAAAGTTAAAATGAGGTTTACTGAAATGGGCCTTATAAATTGGGCCTAATTTTATACAACTGTTTTATAGTGTATTCAAACTTTTACATGATTTTTGTGCAACTGTTTAACATTTAAAAAAAAATCCAAGTATTTTTATATATGAAAGTAGCTAAAAAGTAGACTCACTATATCTACCGTAATATACGATATAACAAAGTTGAATATTAAAAAAAAATTACAATTTTGTTGCTTCAAGTTATAATCTCCTCCTTGAATTTGTTAGCATCACTTAATAAAATCTTTACAACATACAAATTTCTCAATGATGCCAACTCATCTTTACTTCCATTTTGCTTAAATATATATCTCCATTGTTTGTCCTCGCCTGAATAGAATTCAAGGTGCCTCATAGTAAAAATGCCACAATCTGTTTTATTTTTCGATGTTTGCCATTGCATTTCAAGTCTTCGAGGAACACACTTTGAAATCTGTTCAACCTTTGAGTGCTTTGAAACATTTAGATAATGACAAAACAATTTGAACTGAAAAACAAAAAATAAAAATAAAAAAAAATAAAAATATTAACCTTAAATTTGTTACATATATATAAAAATAATAATAATGATATTACCAGGTTTTGAGTTGTATTTCCATATATAGCACCACTTTCCTTTAGATTGTCAATAATGACAAATGACGGATTCAAGAGATTGAAGCAATAAACATAGAAATGATTTTGCCTACATACTGGAAAAACTCAAACAGTAAAAAGTAAAATATTAATAAAGAGTATAATAAAATTCAAATAAGTATATATTGTAATATTAAAATTAAATTTAATAGTTTTAAATGGAAATAACATAATTTTTAATGTGATATCAGATAAAGTGTTACAATGTTACTGCTGCCGCAACAAAAATGTTGCTATCAAATAAACTACTGCTAGTACAACTTCAATCATGTTGGTTTAAAAGTTTTACTACAATAAATCATGAGTAAAACAACCACAACCACAATAAAATCGCAAAGACAAGCTTACTAATATTTAATTTGTAAATTTAGTAATTACTTAATTATAGCTCCTCAATTATTAAGTATAGATAAAGTACAACTTCTTGTTGTCTTAAAATATATGATTTCTAAAGTACAAATAGTTAATTTCAAATAAATCAATGTTGCAACAACAAAATACATAATGCAACAAATGTTCCTACTGTAGCAACAAACAAATGTTTTGTCACATTTAATGATTTAAGAAAACTAAATTTAAACTTACCGTGATTAATCGTTGATAGATTATTACAATTCAGAAAATTATTGCATGCAAAATTGATTGCATTCAAAAATTCTTCTTGTATCTTTTTATATCCAAGTCCCCTTTTTTCTCTTCGAGGTCCCTGAATTAAATTTGAAAATAAAAAGATTATAAACGCTTTGTTTCTTAAAACATTAAGAAATAAAAATAATAATAAAAATGAAAACAAGAAGACATACCATTGCTTCAGTGTTAAGAAATAATCTTAAGCATGATCCAGACTTCTATATTTTCTTGAAAATTCAACACAATAGTCCAAATATCTATGATGTTTGAGGTAATATATTTTGTTTTATTAATCGATCTTTAAAATAGTCCGATTGACAACACAATAAAAAATCAATCAAAAAATGCTCCCCTGTATTAAAATAATAAAAATAGTTAATAAATTTTGTATGATTGTATTCTGATAATAATAACATTAGTTAATAAATAAAATAAATAAACAAATAACTTACTTAATTTTGTCGTTGTTCTTTTTTATTAACTCTATCACAGACTACGTTCTTATTTAATTTACTTTTTATATCAACTTTTCTAACATTGAATGGTGACTTCAAAACTGTTGTTGGATTCTTTTGTCTAATATTCTTTGAGTGTGTTTGAACATAAGTATCTACTGTATTGAATCTTCATTATCAACTCTTTTGTTAACAATATTTCTTAAATTGTGAAGAGTTTCACCCATCTATCATCTGCAAGTTTAAAATCAAAAAAATACTACAAGATGTAAAAATAAAATAAAATAATAACCATGTGCAATCTACATTACTTATTTATCATCTAATTGAATCCGTTGAATATCCTGACTCATTTGAATCTCTTCTAATCATCATCATCGGATGACTAAGTTGACCGGAAAAAATTTATTGGCTCAGACACTCAATTAAAGCCTATTACTGAATAAAAAAGAAAAACTTACATTAATAACATAATTTGTTTCACACATATAAAATTTGTGCTCATATAAAATACTTACTACAGAATTACTTAATTCATTGAGTGCTTCAACAACAACCATAAGCTGAAATTATAATGTATGTTATTAAAATAAAAATAAGAACGACAAGTCTGTGATATATATATATATATATATATATATATATATATATATATATATATATATATATATATATATATATATATATATATATATTTGAAAGTTAATAAAATTAGTTTAATGACGTTGTATGTTATTAAAATAAAAATAAAAAATAAACAAATAAAATAAAATACCATTTTGTTCAAATTTGAAGAAGCTTCATGAACATGATCATAATCAAACCAATCTGCAAGCTCATCTATTTCGGTTTTCATCCGTCGTGAGAAAGTAACTTCAGATATTCCCATCTGCTTACTAACTTTGATGTTTCTGTAAATTTAAAAACATTTCTAACAAAAATGAATTAAAATTAAAAAAAAAAGAAAAGAAAAAAATTAAAAAGATTGTTTGTAACACCCCCAAAATTTCATAGCGGAAGCGTTCGGGTCATGGGGTGCTACTAAATCAATAATCACAACACAAGGTAATAAAGAATGGAAAATCTATTCCATTTTCAAAATATGATCAATTTAAAAATAGTTTTACAATATTGTTTCAAAGTGCAGAAGTAAGCCCATAAAAATATATGTTGTCCCATTAAAAATTCATGTTTGAAACACTTCTGATGCCAGTCTTTCAATCTAATGCCTTTACATTGCCCACGCCCAATAAGTAAACCCGAGAAAACATGCTAAAATGTCAACACAAAGGTTGGTGAGTTCATAGGTTTAAGTAATCAAGTTGGACCATTGGGCAGCCATATAGCATCTCCGTTGAATGACACTATATGCAAAAAAGGCTATTACGCTAGTACCGTTCATGCGAATCAAACTAATGCATGCTGTGCATGCATCTAGAAGCATGATAAATAAAAGCCCAAAGAAGTGTATTTCCAAGATAATTCCAATCAATAATGATAGATAGCACTGACGCTTGCCTATCCCACAAACTCGAACGGGAGTGTCATCCCCATAGATCTATTCATAACAACGCTAAGCCCCAAAAGGGAACTAACGGTAGCATAGTTGGGATTCAAGGTTGTTTCACGTAATAGTGTTTTCGGCCATCCAAAAGATTTTGCATGCTTTCACCCCAAAGTTTTATAAAACAAGTAATAAGAGTAAAAGTGGGGCTATAAACTCACATTGCAAATGGTATCGAAAGTAGTGTAAGGTCATAGTATGATAACGGCAATCACACGCCGACCTATAATTAGCATGGCAAGTCTTAGTTTATTGTTTTTATCCATTATTTAATGTATTGAAAACTACAGAAGTATTTTCAAGAGTTTGAGTTTATCGCTGTTTGTGTTGGCAATGGTTAAGTTTAAAACAAGTTTCAAATGCTTATAAGTCTTGGCTCTTGAAAAAGTGAGTGGGATGTTTTGTCAAACATCAGATAAGAGTTGGCTCGGTATATTTATTAAAGTGGAAATATTTATAAATCAACTTATATTTATTTGATTTTGTTTAGTTTTGAAAAGTATATATATATATGTACAATATATATTTTATTTAAGTTATGGAAAATATTATATTTAGAAAAGTATAATATTTTCTAGTTTATGCAAATGTGGTTGTCAAATAGAAATATGTACCAATTTTATTTATGTGACGAAGACTTGTAGAAAATATAAATTTATTATCTTTTAGAAGTTTTAGGATGAAGCAAGTATGTAGATCTTGGAGGGACCAAAGTTGTAAAGATTTATATAAGTTTCAAATTTTATAAGGATTTTAAGAAAATGTGTTAAGTGGTTCAAAGTCGAGGGTTGAAATCGTAGCTATCTATATTAGTTTATAAGACTTATAAAAGATCTTGAGAAATATGATAAGAGGTGCTATTGGGGACTGGATTTGTCAAGTTACTAAAGTTACAAGTATTACACAAAAAAAGGGTAATCAGCCATGAGGCAGTTTCGAACCCACAACCTTCCAAATAACAAATTACCGCTTCCCAATTAACCTGTTTAAGGCCCTTTTGTGTTAGCATTTGCAACAATACTACTTAATGGTTGGTGTCGCATCGTTTCATATTTGCTTTTAATTCTTCTCATATAAGTGTCGAAGGTCTTGCATGCATATGCATGACTTTTGTGTTTCTTCTCCAAGATTGTTTTATAACCCAAAGTTTTCAAGTAAGGCATAAATATAGTTAAGCACTTGACGAGTCGCTTTGATGTCAAAGAGTAAACCAAAAGGCCTTGTTTCGCTTGATGTTTATTGTTAGTTTCGAAATGGGTTGTCAACAAAACGGGTTTCTATCCACCCAAGGTTACTAGTTTGTTCCGAAATGTTGTTGGTTTCGAAATATAGTTGGTTTGACAACGTGAGCTAGTTATAATAAGGTTGTGTACAAGTGTCAGGATAACAAGCTTCATGTGTTTTTAAATAGTTAAGAAACTACATCAGTCTTATATACGGAAAAGAAAAGAGGAAGGACTTCACGACACCAAGAATGGTGGAGAGTACGCAGTAGGCTTAGAATGGTAACCAAAGGAACCTATGTTTTCCAAAGTGAACCCGACTATCTTGCTTCTAAAACCCTTATGCTTCTTCAACCTTTAGTTTTTCCTTTGAGTGTTTGGAAGTTTTAATGAAGGTGTGGAAGAGTAAGAGTGTCGACTTGAGCTAGAGTAAACCAAGGGAAAACCAAACTTCCAATGCTATACCTTGCATACACTTAGAGGCTTTTGAATGAAATTTTTGTAAGTGAAATATGGAATGAGCTAAGGCTCGGTTTTAAGAAGAAAAGAGGAAGAAGCCTTGGTTAAAGACCAAGAGCTTTTGTTGAACTTGGGTACATGAGACTTGATTTTACTTGTATCTAGGTAGTATGTTAAGAAACAAGCACATGGTCTTTTGGTCCTTTGAGTGGTATTCAAGTACATAGGACAAGAAAAGGGATGAGATGATTGTGTAAGGAACTTATTTCCCAAAGTCAAAGGTCTAGATATATGTTGGTCATTGAGTTTATATCTCAAAATATGTTCCAAGGTCTAGGTATTAGCAAGTTTTTGAAGAGATGGTGGTACTTGTGTGAGCCCATTCGGGTTACAAGAAAAGAAAGGAAGGAAAAGACCTCAAATTTTCAAGTATGTATATCGTGTCCCGCTTTGAGCTTAAAATGTGAGTCACGGTGTCCCTGGTTTGATGCTTTGCACAAACGTGTAATATATAATTTTTAGCATGTTTTTATAAAGGTAACTAAAAAAAAAAAAAATAATAAAATATTAATTCTAACTTGTAGAAATATTTATTTGACTTTAGCCATAATTAATTTAGTGTTACATAATATTATTGAGGTGAATTTGGGTTTGGGCTAGGACCAAGAAGAACAAAGGTTTGGGTTGACTTGTGAGTATACCGGAGCCCAAGAAAAATAAAATGAATTGGATTGACGGTTTTGGGCTTAGAGGCCCTAAGTATCAGATGAAATATAAAAGTTTATTATATATTTATTTAAAAAATTATTATCGAGGTCATGAAAGAAAAAAATATCCCGTGGTTTGTCGTGGTTTAGAGTTCAAACGTAAGAAGAAGAAAAGAAAAATATAGTAGCGAAATCGGAAGGGAATTTTACGAGTTGTTATAGTACCTACTTAAAAGAAACCACGCCCTCGCGGGTTTACGGCGAGAATCGCCGAGTCAATACGGTGATGAGATGAGAATATATACTTAAAACGTGACGTGAAAAAGGAATAGTCGCTAGGAAGATTTAACATTACGCGCGTATAAGTAAACAAAAGATAAAGGTCATTAAGCGTAATATTCGAATACATCACGGTTACACAAAAGAGTACAAATGATAGGAAACTTAAAGGGATGCAATCTAAGACGGCGGAGAATTTCTTTGTTGTCGCTAGCTTAGATAGTGTTGAAGGATTTGACGCTTCTTCTTCTCCAAGGAAATAAGCTCTTCCTGGGCCTGGTTCAACTGGGTGTTTCCATTCGACCTTGATTGGGACACTCATTCTGTAGTGTCCGCTCCACACCCGCGTTATGTTAGCAAGATCCTTTGACTTGCGCCTTGGCCATGTGCCCAATCTTCCTCGCGCTATGGCATTTCTTTTTGGTAAAGGGTATTCCACACCCACTCCACTGTGGTGGGAGTTTACAACGGTTGCAATAAAGGGTGCTTCCTCAGAAAGCCCTTCTTTTCTTCCGCTCCAGCGGACCTTAGCTACTTCTTGCCTCTTGTTTTGATTGTTGTTGTTGTCCTTGAGTTATCACCCACTCCGCTTGTTGTTATTCACGCTCAATGCAGATCCTCAATCACTTGATCCATTAACTTGTTTGACACTTCAATAGTCTCGAAGGTCACAGCCTGGAGGTAGTCACATTTCCTTTAATCATGGAGGTAGCCTCCATGATCATTTATCGTCGAAGTTTCAGTTGGTACCATCTCCGACATAGCAAGGCCAACTCTTGGAACGCTATTGTAGAATGCCATAATGTTCTTCACCTTGAGATTCCGTAATCTCATTCTCTAGCTTCGACCCTACATGGTGGCAAGGCATATTTCGAGCACCATATCCTTGAATTCTTCCCAAGGCATGGCATAAGCAAAAGATCGATGCCCGCATTTCGGTAATTATTCCACCAAGTTAAGGCAACCTTGAAAAGTGAACGGCAAACTTCACCCTATCTTCATCTTCACACAGCAGATCCTTAACACAGCTTCAAATTTTCAATCCATCCGTCAAAACAACAGCTCCTCCGCTCCATTATAACCGCTGGCCATACAAGCCACGAACTCCTTGTACGCGGCAAAACCATGCTTATTACCAAAGAGGCCTGAAGTTCCAAAGATCGCTGGTTGAGTTGTTCGAATTGATCAAGCAGTTTAGCGCCGCTTTAATACGCCATTGACCAATTGGTCAATCATAGCTGATCCATAGCAGGTGGTTTGCAAGAAATTCAAGCAGAGCGTGAGTGGAGTGGGAGTAGCTATGGTCGGCCACGGGTGACTTTTTGTTGACTTTCTCCTAGCCATCTTCTATGATACAAGAAAAGACGACAACTGAGTTTAGAATAGAAAGTTATAGTGGGCCTATGGGGTTTACGAAGGATAGAACATGAAAGTGAAATAAGAGGATGACCATGACAGTAGGTGGTTTAGATATATATGTGAAAATGATATAAATCAAGTAGTTGTATGTTACATAAGGAAATAACATAGAAGCAATTAGGGGCATATCATAGTGCGATATTGCAATAGTGGGCATGTTATACGTTTAACATGTAGGGTAATAAAGTCTAAGCATTCAGAGTCTACTTATTATCGTCCTTAAATTAATTATTCCTTACCTATTCATTGTTACATCAATATTATTCTCATTTAAACTTCATACCCAATCAAACAAGAACAAATTTTTAAAGTTTAATATGAGTTAATTAAGAAACTTAATGATTTTAAGAAATAATTAATTTAATTCAAATGAGAGCTTATACTTAACCTAAAATACAAGAGGTAACACATAGCACGCATACATCGTGTAGCAAGTAGGGCAAGACATGGCAAACATCGGCAAATGGCGGCGCTTGAAGTGTTTTAGGAAAATTTGGTTATAGTTTAGGTTTTGAAATACCTAGTTCTCTATAACTTGGCTCGATACTCAATCAGAATACCCCAAAAATTTCATAAATGGAAGCGTTCGGTCATGGGGTGCTACTAAATCAATAATCACAACACAAGGTAATAAAGAATGGAAAATCTATTCCATTTTCAAAATATAGATCAATTTAAGAAATAGTTTTACAATATTGTTTCAAAGTGCGGAAGTAAAGCCCATAAAAAATATATGTTGTCCCATTAAAATTGTATTAGAATGTTTGGAAACACTGGATGCCGTCTTCAATCTAATGCTTGCCATTGCCCACGCCAATAAGTAAACCCGAAAAAACATGCTAAAATGTCAACACAAAGGTTGGTGAGTTCATAGGTTTAAGTAATCAAGTTGGACCACAAGGTAACATATAGCATCTCCGGGTGAATGACACTATATGCAAAAAGGTTATTAGGCTAGTACCAAGTTCATAAAGCGACCAAACTGCATGGTGCATGCATCTAGAAGCATGATAAATAAAAAGCCCAAAGAAGTGTATTTCCAAAGATAACTCAATCAATAATGATATGATATACGCCCGACGCTTGCCTCCATCGGTCAAACTCGAACGGGAGTGTCATCCCCAATAGATCTATTCATAACAATCGCGCCTCCCAAAAGGGAACTAACGGTAGCATAGTTGGGATTCAAGGTTGTTTAATGAATAGTGTTTTCGCCAGTCCGTAAAAGAGTTTTGCATGTTTCTCACCCCAAAGTTTTATAAAACAAGTAATAAGAGTAAAAGTGGGGCTATAAACTCACATTGCAAATGGTATCGAAAGTAGTGTGGTCAAGTAGTATGAGCACGGTACCGCCACGCTGACCTATAATTAGCATGGCAAGTCTTAGTTTATTGTTTTTATCCATGATTTAATGTATTGAAAACGGTTGAAGTATTTTCAAGAGTTTGAGTTTATCGCTGCTTGTGTTGGCAATGGTTAAGTTTAAACAAGTTTCAAATGCTTATAAGTCTCTTGGCTCTGAAAAGGAAAGGGGACAAGCTTACTTTAAACATTCAGATAAGAGTTGGCTCGAGTATATTTATTAAAGTGGAAATATTTATAAATCAACTTATATTTATTTGATTTTGTTTAGTTTTGAAAAGTATATATATATATGTACAATATATATTTTATTTAAGTTATGGAAAATATTATATTTAGAAAAGTATAATATTTTCTAGTTTATGCAAATGTGGTTGTCAAATAGAAATATGTACCAATTTTATTTATGTGACGAAGACTTGTAGAAAATATAAATTTATTATCTTTTAGAATTTTTAGGATGGGAAGCGCTATGTAGATCTTGAGGGACCAAAGTTGTAAAGATTTATATAAGTTTCAAATTTTATAAGGATTTTAAGAAAATGTGTTAAGTGGTTCAAAGTCGAGGGTTGAAATCGTAGCTCCTTATATTAGTTTATAAGACTTATAAAAGATCTTGAGAAATATGATAAGAGGTGCTAAGTTGGGGACTGATTTGTCAAGTTACTAAAGTTACAAGTATTACATAAAAGGGGTAATCGCCATGAGGCAGCTTTAACCCACAACCTTCCTCCATCAAATGTAAATACTCCCACCAACTGAGCCAAGGGCCCTTTTGTGTTAGCATTTGCAAATATATACTACTTAATGGTTATGTCGACCGCTTCATATTTGCTTTTTAATTCTTTTCTCAAGAGTAAGTGTTTAAGGTCTTGCATGCATATGCATGACTTTTGTGTTTCTTCTCCAAGATTGTTTTATAACCCAAAGTTTTCAAGTAAGACATAAATATAGTTAAGCACTTGACGAAATGCTTTGATGTCGTAGTGAACCAAAAAGGCCTTGTTTCATTCGACAGTTTATTGTTAGTTTCAAATGGGTTGTCAACAAACGGGTTTCTATCCAATCTAAGGTTGACCAAATGTTGTTGGTTTCTGAAATATAGTTGGTTTGACAACGAAGCTAGTTATAATATGTTGTGTACAAGTGTCAGACAATGCTTCTCATGTGTTTTTAAATAGTTAAGAAACTACATCGCCTTATATATGGAAAAAGAAAGAGGAAGGACTTACTTACACCAAGAATGGTGGTGGAGAGTATGCGTAGAAGGCAGAATGGTAACCAAAGGAACCCGATATGTTTTCCAAAGTGAACCCAACTATCTTGCTTCTAAACCCCTTATGCTCGTACCTTAGTTTTTCCTTTGAGTGTTTGGAAGTTTTAATGAGGGTGTGAAGAGTAAGAGGTCGACTGAGCTAGAGTAAACCAAGTGGAAAACCAAACTTCCAATGCTAATTGCATACACTTAGAGGCTTTGAATGAAATTCTTGTAAGTGAAATATGGAATGAGCTAAGGCTCGTGGGTTTTTAAGAAGAAAAGAGGAAGAAGCCTTTGGTTAAAGACCAAGAGTCTTTGTTGAACTTGGGTACATGAGACTTGATTTTACTTGTATCTAGGTAGTATGTTAAGAAACAAGCACATGGTCTTTGGTCCTTTTGAGTGGTATTCGGCACATAGACAAGAAAAAGGATGAGATGAGTTGTGTGCATGGGGAACTTATTTCCAAAGTCAAAGGTCAGATATATGTTGGTCATTGAGTTTATATCTCAAAATATGTTCCAAGGTCTAGGTATTAGCAAGTTTTTGGAAGAGATGGTGTACTTAAAGTGAGCCTCCATTCTAACATAAGAAAAGAAAGGAAGGAAAAGACCTCAAATTTCGTTATGTATATCGTCCGCTTGAGCTTAAAATGTGAGTCACTTGTCCCGTTTGATGCTTTTGCACAAACGCGGTAATATATAATTTTTAGCATGTTTTTATAAAATTAAAAAAAAATAAAAAATAAAATATTAATTCTAACTTGTAGAAATATTTATTTGACTTTAGCCATAATTAATTTAGTGTTACATAACATACGAGGAATTGGGTTTGGGCTAGACCAAGAAGAACAAAGGGTTTGGGTTGGACTTGTGAGAGTATAATGAGCCCAAGAAATAAAATGAATTGGATTGATCGGTTTTGGGCTTAGAGGCCCTGCAGACGAGATGAAATATAAAAGTTTAATATATATTTATTTTAAAAAAAAAATTATTATCGAGGTCGATGCAGAAAGAAAAAAAATATCCTGTGGCTTGTCGTGGTTTAGAGTTCTAAAAAAAAAAAAAAGAAAAGAAAAAAATTAAAAAGATTGTTACCTTTAAATCTTCGACTTCAAAATTCATTGCTTCTTCCTTGACCTTTTCAAATTCTGGATATTTTGATAAAGCTTTTGTCTTAAAATGTAATGCTCTCAAAACTCTCTTTTTGAATTTTGCATTTTGATCCGTTATGCACAACTTGAAAAAACAACCATATGCAAAATCGAAAGATTAGTTATTCCAGAATAACTTTGAAAGCATTTATTATTTTCCTTGTTTAAGTAACAAAGCCCCGCCTGGTTCTTCGTAATACTTAAGGTCTTGAAAGATGATACCATCCTGAACTCTTCGAAAACATGGACGATCTCCAGATAAAACTCTTCTACAACAATCTACAAAATACGGTTGATGAACAAAGGATGTGAAATGAGTCAACCCAATATATGATTGATAACACTCGTCAACTGTGATCTCATTCAGCATGTAGGCTTTTACGAAAATGCTTTGAATTTCTTTTATGATTTTTTTCTTCAGATTGCACTCTGTATTACTTTTGTAAATATAGAACATAAAATCTTTCCATTCTTGAAGTCCTAAAAAAGGAAGATCTTGATGCGAAATTGTGTCTTTTGAATTGTAATCTAACATCAGCGAGTATCTTAAAGATCCATTCACTTGCTCAACATCGACTTTAATAATTTTTTTATATCCATAATGTCTTCTGAATCTGCATAATTTCAAAACTTGCTCCATATTCCTTGAATCTAACGAAAGCTTACAGTCCAACAAAACTATCCTTTCTTCGTTGAATCTCTGTTGAATACTCATACCTTCTGTTTTAATGATTTTGCTAACTTTTGCTTTCGTTCCTTCTTCTTCATATTCATCCGGATGTTCTTCCATCCACTCCTCTGCATACTTTATCAATTTCTGTCTATGTATATTGATCTCATGAAGCAAAAGCTTTGTAATGAATCTACTTCTCAACACATCCATCTCAGATTCGACGATTTGGGTCATTTTCTACTAAAAGACCTGTTTCCCAATTTTCATCTTGAGCCTCATAAAGTTCCATATGTGTCATCGCATATAAACCACAATTAACTTTATCTTGTCTAGTTCTCCATTTTAGTTGAATTATTTCAAAGACTTGAATCCAAAGAAAAACAAATATTTGGATGGCTCTTATCAAGCAAATAGGATGATAACAGACTTTTCTCAGAAAAGAATAAAAATGAATGAGAACAACACAAAAATATACTGAACAGAAAAAAAGTATAAAGTAAAAAAAAAAAATCAAATCTTACCACATAATCAAAAACGTGCTTGTATTTTGCATTATATGAAGCACCTGAATTACTGTTGTCTAAAATAACAACACGACCATTCCTTATGTTGAAAACTATTACATAATAGTGCTCATATGCAAGGATTGGAAAGAACACCTATTAAAAATGAAATTAAAAATCAAATAAAGATGACTATTATTATGTTAATATTAAAGATAGATTACATTACCAGTTCGATTTTTTCCATTGACATATCTTTTTTATCATTATCAAACTGATCTTCAACATAGCTTTTAAACTTTAGACAATGTGCTTCTTCATCTTTTTCATATTCCTTAAGATCTTCTGGCTATTAAAAACAAAAACAAAATGCAAAAAGTTACAAACAAAACATATTTGTGTATAATGAAAGAAAAATTAAGATAAAAAAATATATATTAACTTACAATCATCACTGTTTTGAAGTAATGTCTAAAACTTTTTAAAGCATCCTTTGTTAAATTTTCTTCAAAATTGAGGATACTAACAAAGTTATCAATAACTTCACGCTCAATCTCTGTTTCAGAAGCAAGACACTTGATATGAACTCTTAAAATTCCATTTACTTTCCCATAACTGAAAATCTCCTCCCTATAAAGTAACAAATAGAAATTATTATATACTAGCATATAGAAATTACATGTAAAAAATTAAAAATTAAAATTATGTATAGTTTTAAAAACTTACAAATCATTTTTCTCTGAGATCGATAGAATCATTTTCGGGAATAGTTTTTCAACCTGTGATTTGAATTCCATTATAGTCTCAACTCTTTTGTTCATATATGGAGATTCAAAAAGGATGCATGATCTTTTTCTTCGTTTTAGCTTCTCTTCATTTCCTTTGATATTCAAATCATGTTTTTGAAAAACCTAAAAAGGGTATTAAAGTGCACTTATATAAGATATTATTTTTACTACTATTACTAATAAAATAAAAATAATTAATTAGATATGAAATTGTACATGAATGGCAAGATTATCGATTTGATTTCTCTCAACATCAATAACATAATCTTCCATACTAACATGAGTAGAAACAGCACTGGAAAGTTTTTCATCTAAAGTAGAATTCTCAGAAATATTTAAAAGTTCCTCGTCAGCCTTGATACACTTCAAAACATCATCACCTGTAAATGTTTCATTCTTATCAAAATCATCATCTTCAAGATCTAACATCTCATCATCTTCACATATCTGTTCTTCAAATGGTTCTTCTTCCTGAAGGATACATTTGGTGGTGTCACTCGTGCCCTTACCAATTTGATTAACCGGATTGCTTTGGGATTGCGTGACATCAATAGATTCTTTTGGGAGTACATCACCACTGCTAGAACCCACTGGCCTGTTAGGTTGATTACCTTCAAAGTTAGCTGTATTTTGATCTTCTTTCTCAAAAGTTTTCTTCACTTTGACATACTTGTTGCTTTCATCAAAAGATTCATAAGCATCAATGCCTTCTTCTAACTTTGTGATAGTTGCGCTTTTTTCTTTCTCGTTGTCCTTGTGATCATCAACTTCTTTCAAATGTTTGTTTGAAATTTCACTTTCTTCAAACTCGACTTTCACGGCATCTTCATCCTCATGTAAACATGCTTCATCGTACAGTAGAAAAATGATCATTAGGAACGCTTTCTTTAATCACTTTATTAGTTTCTATGACATCATCTATCTCGCATCTCGGCCTAACAGAGTCTTCGGATTTCTCAATCTCATCTACTTGTAAGACATCTTTTTTAGTTTCTAAACAATCACTGTGTAGAGAAACTGCAACCAATTCTATGATAACATTACTTCCTTTGTCTTCTAACTCTGACTTTCTGTTGGCATCTTCATCCTTAGGCAAAAATGATTCATCAGCAGTAGAAAAATTATCATTAGGAACATTTTCTTTAACCACTTTATTAGTTTCTATGACATCATCTATCTGCATCTCAGGCCTAACAGAGTCTTCGAATTTCGCAATATCATCTACTTTTAAGACATCTTTCTTAGTTTTTAAAGAATCACTGTGTATAGAAACTGCAACCAATTCCATGTTAACATTATTTTCTTTGACAAGCCCTTCATGTTCTATTGCATCATGCATTTCTGTATCAGCTAAATCTTGAACTTCTTCGCTAAACCGCAGGAACATCAAGAGTATCAGGAAACATCAATACTAGCAACATTTTCTTCAGTAGACTCTCAAAGAAATGCAAAGAAACACTTTCTTTTTAACCAATTTATCAGATACTACAAAGAAATCTTTCTTAGTTTGTACACAATCACTATTTTCTTTGATAAGCCCTTCATCTTCTATATCACGCATTTCATCTTGTACGTGTGACAATTCTTCATATGCTTTTGTGCTTGGATCATCCATTTCTGTATCAGCCAAATCTAGAAATTCTTCTGAAGCTACAGCAGTAGGAAGATCAAAAGTAGGAGCATCACCAATAGAAACATCAGCATTAGCAACATTTTCTTCAGCAGAACTCTCAGCACATGCAGTACGAACATTAAGAGTATGGGCATCAATACTAGCAACATTTTCTTCAGCAGTACTCTCAGCAAAGAAATCTTTCTTAGTTTGTACACAATCACTATTTTCTTTAACAATCCCTTCATCTTCTATATCACGCATTTCATCTTCTACGTGTGACAATCCTTCATATGCTTTTGTGCTTGGATCTTCCATTTCTGTATCAGCCAAATCTGGAAATTCTTCCCAAGCTACAGCAGTTAGGAAGATCAAGTAGGAGCATCACCAATAGAAACATCAAGATTAGCAACATTTTCTTCAAATAACTCTCAAGCATTAAAGACACTGTTTTTTCGACATTTCCTTCACACGATGTCAATCAATTGCTTTTAACATTACCATCTTCATGTTCTTCCGAAGGAGTAACCAATTCATTGGCTGTGTAATCATCTTCATTTTCGTTCAAATATTGTTTGGCGCTTCCTCGGAAAACTTGTTTCATCGCAATAGAAAGATCCGCAATAGGAGCATCAACAAAACTTTCTTCAACAACTTTTAAAGGTTGTACCACTTCACGTGAAATCATTTGAATATTACTTGTATTCTCTGATTCATCATGGATCTTATCATTAGTTTCTTTGGCACATCCTTCATTTCGGTATTTCGCTTTCTTTAGCAAATCCCACGTTAACTACACCTTCACTTCTCTCTTTTTCTGTTTCATCTTTTCCAATTAAAAGCGACAAAAGTACTTTCTTAAGATTAACAACTTCTTCATCTTTTGAAAGAATATCATCATGCAATGAGAAATGTGATATACATCTTTCAGATCGTAAATAGCTTCCTAAAAAATAACAAATTAAAAGAATAAGTTATCCATTTCTTAAAAAAAAAGTTATGTAATAAGTTTCTTATTAAAATATGTATCTCAAGTATAGCCGATCGACCTCGCTTTTGCTTTGTAGTTTCAAAGTTGCTAATCAATCTCATCATGCCGCTTTAAAGTAATAGTATAAGATATTTCAGTTTGGAACAAAATAACATAAGAAAAATTTTAAGTTCTTGAACAATTTAATACCTCTTGAACATCAACATGATTCAAGTTGTTATCTTGATAATTCACCATGAAAAGGTTGGAACTGGTTATTCTGCGTTAAAAAAATATATTATTAATAAATGACTAAATGAATATATTATTATAAATGAATGAATACCTCATTTCGATAATCAAAATTGAAGGAATTGTCATCATCATAAAACTGAAGGGTCATTTGCAAGATCCAACAAAGATGAACTCCCAAAATTCTCAATCCTCATTGGAGTATGATTATTAAAAAAATGGTTTTCTTCAGATGATGATGAATTATCACTTTCAGCTTGTATAGGTTTTGAAGTTTCACAAATTTTGTTCTGATAAAAAGAATAAAAAGAGTTATAACAATCAAATATTATGTTTTTAAAAAACAAGATAATCAAACTTTTAAGATTACCTGTTGACTTCGAATTCAAATGTTGACATTGATCTTCTGACACTCTTTTATTCTCTAATAGTAAAACATCACTAGATTCAAAAATTGGTTGATCAATTCCATCATTAACTTCCTCAATGAAGAAAACCCATCATCTTCAAAAACTCAGAAAATTTTTAAGTCTTATATGTTCACAATCCACTTTCCTCAGCAATTCTGTTGAGCAATACTGTAAGACATCTTCATTCTATTTGGTTCTTTTAAATGTACCATCTAATATACAAAGAATCGTGAAAAAATAATTCAAATATTTGTTTAAAAAAAAACCAAAATATATATATATATATAAAAAAAAAAAAAAAAAAAAAAAAAATACCGTAAGAAATGTTATTGGACCACAATACTGTTTATTTGCAGAATTCGTATCTAGATTAGGTGGATTTAGATCTAGAGATTCCATCATTAGACCACACCAATCAACTCTGATAATGTTATCATAATGATCAAAAAGTGATGGTAGAAATCTCATGTTTGATTCTCCTCCCGCACTTGAACAAATCATTGTAGTGACCAACAAAATAATGAAATTTAACTTGAAAACATCATTAACTCTACACTTCCTTGAATGAAGTCCTTGAGGTTTTAGAAAAGATCTATTGGCAGTTTCCACAATAAGTTTTCCATCTTCGTTAACATATTGTTTCCAAAAAGATTGAAGATTGAACTTCAATGTCTTGTAATTTAATCTTTTTACAAAATTAATTCTTAAATCTCCTTTTGGAAATCCTAAAACCTCATGCACCAAGTCTCTTGTAATCTTTATTTCTTCTCCTTTAAAACCAATGATTTTTCTTTTTCATTGTAGCAACTTAAAATTTTCCAAGCTAGGTTTGATGGTATAAGAGCAATATTAAGATTTAAAATCTTTTAAAACCCAACTCGCTACAAAATCTTTGAGACAAGGAATTTTTTATATGTGCTTTACTGCCTCATAGAAATTGAGAGGAGCGCTTCTTGTTCTGAGATCTGTTGGTTGGATGTATTCTTCTGTAGTCAAGTAAACTTTACCCTTCTTTCTGAATGGTTTCTTTTCTTTACAAACAATTTCTTTCATCACAATTTTATTAGATGAAGTAGTCGCTTTAATGGTCCTGAAAAATTAAATGAAGTTTGATTAATTTTTAAAATAAATAAACGAGTTTGCAACTGATTTTCTTATTAAACATGTGAGTATTTAATAAGGAAATCATTTTCTTATTAAAAGTCAAAAAAAAAATACAAAAATAATAAACATACTCTTCTTGGTTGATTTCTTGTATTTGATAACAGAGAGATCCTTTTCTCGTATCTTCTAAAAACAAACTCGCCTTCTTCATCATGTTCTTCTGAATTAGAATTTAAAAAAAATCAATTATGTGATGGGTAGATTGATAGGTTCAAAGCTAATATAGTTTTATCATCTAACCTATGATGCAAAAATTATTGACAAATCCTAATTTTCACTTTTAAAAGAAAAAAACTATTGATATCATGCAAAACTAGTATTACTCAAAACACCTTAGAACAGAGTTACAAATGTAAGGATCATTTGCTAGATATCAAATTAGTCGTTCAACTAAATAATATAAAGTAAAACAAAACTACAATGTATTATATAGATAAATATTTTAAACTATAGATGTTCAGGGATACTGTTCGATTGGGTATTATTTGGAGGAATATGTGTATTTTATAGTATGCTTGTATTCTCGAGAGGACAGATTACATGACCAAAACGTGGTTTACTTTGTTGCAGGATTGATCAATAAGGAATACATTGACCAACCGAGAGTAAATGACTGCGGATACCAAAGAGCCATAATAATTTTGTGTATATCAAAGACTATCTTACAGAGTCTAGAATCGCAAAAGTCTATCTTAAAGCCAAAATAATTTGTACAGAGATCCTACTCCCTACACCTTTTAAAAGAACTTAAAGCATGGAGGTAAAGAGACTGCTTCAACTGTTTTAAGAGACCTCCTAAAAGTGCATGTGCTGTGACTAGTGCAAAATTCAAGTAAAAGCTAAAAAGGAAGTTAAGCAACAAGCAAAAAAGGGCTTTCAACATTGAGTATGCAAGATAGCCATCTACAAGATAGCCTTTAGTGCGGTAAGATACTTAGCCTCTGCCTAATCGCCACCTTATAGAATTTTCCTTTTAACTTAAATGGGATGTTCCTGTCACAAAGGACTCCTGAACTATCTAAAACAACTTCTGACTATATAGTAAAAAAAAAAAAAAAAAACTATCTAAACCAATATCACTTACTCAAAACAGCCTAAAACAGAGAATCAAGACCATAACCAAACACTCCTTTATGATGAAAGTAACTAAGACAAAGTGTTTATAAGACATAATTTGAGTATATTTTGATTTTTACTTGTATCATATAACAAATAGTTG